>CAXKWD010000002.1:210373675-211052551 GCA_964059195.1 Ectobius pallidus
GGAGCATAGAATACCAAGAAGGGTTATGGAAGGTAGATTATATGGAGTAAGACCAGTAGGAAGACCCAAGGACAGATGGGTAGATGCAGTAACAGCGGATGCTAGGAAATTCATTGGTACGGCGGCATGGAGAAGAAGGTCTATGGACAGGGAAGGGTGGAGGAAGAAGATAAAGGAGGCTAAGGCCCGACTTTGGGCTGTGACGCCAGTGTGATTGATTGATTGAATGATCTAAGAAAGCATTTACTCATCCACACTGTACACAAACCTTTCTCGTGTGATATATGTAACAAAATTTTTACAGAAAAGTGGAGACTCAAAAATCATGTTCTCATTCACACTGGACCCAAACCATTCTTGTGTGACATATGTAAAAAAAAATTTACAGAAAAGGGGAGTCTTAAAAAGCATCTGTTCAGTCACACTGGACACAAACCTTTCTCGTGCGATATATGTACTAAGAAATTTTCCCTAAGATATAATCTAAAAAAACATCTGCTCATTCACACCAGACACAAACCATTTTCTTGTGATATATGTAAGAAGAAATTTTGCCGAAGTGATCATCTAAAAAAGCATCTGCTCACTCACACTGGACACAAACAATTATTTTGTGATATATGTGCTAAGAAATTTTCTCATTGTGGTAGTCTCAAAACACACCTGCTCATTCATGCTGGGCTCAAACCTTTCTCGTGTGCTATGTGTACCAAAACGTTTTCCCAAAAAGCAAATCTGAAAAGGCATCTGTCTACTCACGGTGGACACAAACCATTCTCTTGTGATATATAGATAGAAAGATATATCTTAATGTCATTGAGCACAAATACAGGCATCGACAGCGTCATTAAGCTATAGGATGCATAGCGTACTTTGTACAGTAAACCCAAATTATTATAAAATTACATCATTTAACATAAGAAATTCGTCCAATGAATAAAATGTGTTTAAAACTAACCATTTATGTATCTTGCTTTTAAAACCTTGTAGAATGAGACACTTAAAACTATCTGGTAACTTGTTATACAACTTTGGTCCAATATATAAGTGACTAGCTTGTGTTTTAGATAATCTACACAGTGGAAGGTTGCCTGCATGACATTCTACTATCACATTTCCTTAAAATTCTAATAACCTTTTTTTTTGAAGTATCTCCTTGGTTCCACTACTACCACCCCATAAAATGATGCCATATCTGATAATTGATTCGAAGAAGGCAAAGTAGATACTTCTTAGATAAATAAAAGGGATATGATCTCTTAAATTTTTGAGAAGGTATACAGCTTTTGATAACCTGAGCTTGATGTATTCAATGTGATTTTGCCAAGTTAATTTGTTGTCAATGTAAATGCCCAAAATTTTTACATTCACACAGTTTTTGAAGGGTGTCATTTCCGATAGGGACTTTCAACTAAAGTAGTAATAAACTGTTGGATTTGTACCATACACAAGCCTTATCCATAATACAATCAATTTTCTGTAATAAATTCTCTAAAGTTTTTTTCAGTAGAAATGAAAGTAGTATCATCAGCATAATATATGACAGAGGTGCATGGAGCGTTGCATGGTAAATCATTAATTGTTACAAGAAACATTAAGGGGAACATTAACATTGGGGAATCCCACATTTTATATTTTGAGTTGATGAGAAATTGATCATGGGAGGTCAATCAGAGAAGTAGCATCTTCCCTTGGATTTTCGAAAACTTCGCTGCAGAGGTACTGGGTAAAAAGGAAGCAGTTCAACACAATAGAAAACTTCCAATCTGAAAGGAATTTTGTACCAAAGCAAGTATTAACACCAGAGCATGAAATGTTGTTAGCAAATTATTTAATCAAGTCATCTCAAATGTTCTACGGCCTGACAAGGGACCAAACCCGGAAAGTTGCATATCAGTATGCAGTAGCTCTAAAGAGCAACAACATTCCTGAGTCATGGCACAAAGAACAACTAGCAGGAAGAGAATGGCTAGGTGGTTACATGTCAAGGCATAAGAACCTCTCGTTAAGAACACCAGAAAGCACAAGTTTGGGTAGAGCAGCATGTTTCAACCAAGCAAACTTGGACAGCTTTTATAACAACCTAAGAGAGGTCTACCAGCAGTTTAGTTTTCTTCCACAAGATGTTTGGAATGTAGATGAAACTGGGGTGACTACAGTGCATTCCCAGCCAAAAGTAATTGCTGCCAAAGGTAAAAAACAGGTGGGACAGATAGCCTCCGCTGAGCGAGGCAAGCTTGTTACAATTTGCTGTTTTATTAACGCATTGGGGAACACTGTGCCACCTGCATTTGTTTTTCCACTGAAAACGTTCAAAGAAGAGAAATTTGTTGGATATCCACCAGGTAGCCTAGGGCTAGCCCATCCATCGGGGTGGATGACAAACGAAAACTTCCTTAAAGTTTTGAAGCATTTCATCAGACATGTGAAATGCTCTAAGGAAAAACCAGCTTTGCTTCTGCTGGACAACCATGAAACCCATGTTCATATCAATGTTATCAATGAGGCCAAAGACAATGCTTTCCCCCTCATTGTAGTCATCGTCTTCAACCACTGGACGTGTCTGTCTATGCCCCATTTAAAGTAAGCTATAATAGAGCCTGCCAAGATTTCATGATTAGACCTGAAAATGCGGGGAAACCAATAAACATCTACCACATTCCACAGCTGGCTACAATAGCTTACAACAAAGTCTTTACCAGACAAAATGCAACTGCTGGATTTGAGAAAACCGGTATATGGCCATTTAATAGCCAGGTATTCACAGATACTGATCTGATACCAGCTACAGTGACAGATAGGCCTATGGAAGGAGAAGCGTCTGATCCTGCTCCAGTTATGATCCAGAAATCCACCAGCTCATCATCTCATGCCTTACAAAACTCTTTCCCAACTACCCTTCCTGTTGTCGGATCATATCCCTCCACATCAACCCCCAGTGCATCAAATTCACAGCCATTGAAATGCCGTTCACCAGAAGATGTGTGTCCTTATCCTAAAGCTGGCCCTCGGCAAAAAAGTAGGAGAGGAAGACAGCCAGGTAAAACTCGTATTTTGACAAGCACTCCTGTCAAAAGAGAAATCGAGATGGCTGCAGATGAAAAGAAAAGGAAAGAATTGGCAATAGAAGAAAAGAAGAAGAAGATGGAAAAAGTAAACCAGCCAACAACAAAAAGACCTGTCAAAAGAAGATTAGTGGACTTAGAAGGAAGCGGTGAAGATGAAGAGGGTAGGCCTATGTCTCTTCATGATTCCGAATCTGATTTTGAGTTGATTGAATCAGATGAAGATTTCAACGAAGAGCCTATTGTGGAAGGATGCCACGTTGTTGCAAAGGTGCATTGCGAGAAAAGCAACAGTGCTCGAAATTATGTGTGTGAAGTTATAAAAGCAAAAAAAAGTGGTTTCGATGTCAAATTTTTGAAGAAACATGGCTTAACTTCTCGTTTCACACATACTAAAGAAGTTGCCTATGTGCCAGAGAAAGACATCGTTGAACGTTTACCAAAACCTAAAATTGATACGAGGGCTAGATTTAAAGACATGTTGTACTTTGAAGTTGATCTGTCTGATTTTAGCATTTTTGCTTGAGGCATCTTCATCAGAATCATGTAATATAAATATTTTATTGTTCTGCTCTATTTAAAGTGTTATATTAAAGCATTTTTAAACTTTACGAAGATTTTCATTGTTACTTACATAAAAATTTATGCTCAAAATGGTCTGTCCCATGCCTCCTTGAACAGTGTCCCATGCTACCTACCCGGGTAGGAGGGATGGGACAGTTGATGGCTTTTTAAAAAAGTGCTATTTACTTTCAAGATAAATAATATTACTAATCTTTTATATAACATATTTGTAGCCTGAAGCCAGCAGTTTTCAGAAATACAATTAGTTTTTGTCTACATGAAACCAAAAAAATTTAAAAAAATATTAAGTACAAAACGTCCCATCCCTCCACGCTCTCCCCTACAGTCTGTTTGAGTGTTTCTTGGAATTGGGGTCTACAAAGACTGTTCTGGAAGCTTTGGGACACCGCCTTTTTTTTAAAAAAAAAAACAAAATGAAGAATTTATTTTCTGGCTCACATTCTTCCATTCTTCATTCTGCCTTAAGGAGATATATTGTATAATGTGTTGCCAATGTTGGGAAGTAATTGAGTAAAAGTAATTAGATTACAGTAACAATTCCTTTTTGGTCCCATTTACACGTAATCATTACTTTTTGAAAAATGTAATTTATACTTTTAATTTACTTCTGTAAATCAAATTGTAATAGTTACATTTTAGTAATCATTAGAAGTAGTGGCATCCTCACTTGCTATATTGTCATCATTAAAGGTAATATTAACAAAAAGTTACTCAATGTGTCTGGAAGTATTGGTATTGATGTTTTGTTTGTTCATTAATAATTTGAGGCTTGGTGAAGTCCCAACCAGCTTTATCTCTGAATGGCCCAATAGTTTATGGCCTTGCACCCAAAACAAACAAAAAGCAAGGAAAATTTAGGTAATGCCATTTTGTAAAGTAATTGTAATTGTAATTTTACTAATTACTTTTTGAAAAGTAATTTGTAACTGTAATTAAGTAAAACGTCTCTCGGGTAATTACAATTAAGCTCAATTACTTTATTTTTGTACTTTTCCCATCACTGTGTATTGCAAGCAAGGTTGACTGATGCTGCCAAAACAACAAAATCTGTAACACATTTTATCCAGGCAATTAGCGGGATAAGGGAATCTACAGATAACGCTGACAGTGAAGTTCCATCTGGCCATAAACGAAGGAGCAGTCACATAGAAATGCCGATGCCAAGGAAGCGTGTGTTCAAATTCTTCAAGAAGATCATGATCGCTTTCAGTCTTTGGATCATCTAGAAGCAGCAAAACTGGTAAATTCTTTATACTTTCCAGAATTTTCTAAACACTTCCCAGAAAAAGTACTTGACTCTGCTGTATAATCTTACAATGTGCTGAAGAAGACCAGACTGAAAACAGAAATGAGTGTCTTGTATGAATGAAATGATTACAGGAAAATTGATGGATCTGTTCCACTACTCGAGCTTCCGAATAAAAACAATTTCGTAGGAACATTCTTGGAAATAACAAAGCTTCTCAGAACTACAGTCACCACTCCAATGACCACAACAGAACCAGAAAGATGCTTTTCTACCCTGAGGAGGATAAAGACATTTCTAAGGAATACCATGTCACAAGAGCATCTTACAGCTCTTCCAATACTTTCCACAGAGAAAAAAATGGTTGCAACCATAAATGGATTCAACACAAAAATCATTGGGTGGAGTGAATAAAAATTGAGTAGTTACTACTAGTAATAAGTACTAGTAGTAGTAATTACTTTCAGTAGTTACTTACAAGTACCAGCTTTTACTTAATTTTGAGTGAATAACCTTATACTAGTACTTATAAGTTAATACTGGATGAACATTAGTAGTTACTACCTGCTAAGTTATGCAAACTATATGTAGTGGACTGTGATTACTTAAAGTAGGCAATGATATCTAAGTAATAAGAGGAAGTATTTGTCTTTCTGTCTGTCTGTTTTTCTGAGTGCGATACCCAGCCAAATCTAGGGCATTTTAAAATATTAAATAAAAAAATCTCAAATTTTTAACATAGATGGACGAAAGGATGTCTGAATTCACCTTAAAGCCAAATTTTCAATTTTTTGCTTTTGTTCGCGAATTATGAGCTCCCCCCACCAAAAAAACTGCCAGAAAAAATAATTTTTTCCACTATTGCGGCATCAGATTTTAGTAATAGGCTACTTTTCGATTGTAAAATTAATAAGTACTCTTCCTCTTTTGCCATAACAACTGGGGAAGAAGAGCATTGCGGAAATAATTTTTTTCAACATAACGCATGGAGATGTTGATGGCTTTGATTTTGTTAGCCCACTCTACTTGGTTTATTTGTTTATAACATTACAGCCCAAAGAGATCTGAAATTTTTAACATAGGTGGACGATAGGTCTGAATGGGAAACATTACTCGATTTGGAAAAAACTCACTGTGCAGGGGAAGGGATTGAGCCTGGAACTCGAATCTGATATCATTTCTTTCCCTACGGTGTACTCGAATTGTAGAATGCATCCCAAAGCCGGATGTTTTTAAAATTATTAATCTTTTAATTGTTTATGAATGATTTACATTTAAGCAGAAGGTTCATAATTCTATGGTTCATTTTAATCATTTCACTCTCAATCTGTACGCCCACATGGCAGCACATGATTCATTTAGTAGTTTCAATTATTCATTTACTACGTCTGACAATACAATAACAATAAAATTAGATAATTATATATAATGCAACTTATTTAAAAACAGTGTAAGTTTTAATAAATCAAGTTTTAATTTCTTTCCTATTAAGTGTAGGCCTATTATTACAAAATCTAGCGACTATATTAATAAATATGGGCAAAGTCACAGACACCTGCTGGTTTAAAATAAAACAAAATAAAATATATAGGCTAACCTCAATACTACATAAGATTGGCCATGCTGCTTAAAAAAAAAAAAAAAGAAAATTGTGAAATTGTTTAGGTAATAATACACAGAAAAAAATTTGAATCGTATAATGAATTCTGACTCTCTGAGAGTCTGGATCACTCAAAAATGAAAAATTTATAACTTCTGCCTGTTTGCTATGTGTTACAATATTTTCATCCATGAAATGTGAAGTATGCCACTTCATATTTTCCTTTCTGAATCTAAATACATTTGATAATCATCTTCTTCAGCCTCCATTTGCTCTCTGTACACTTTTTGGTTCATAATTCTTGTAAAAACAAGCATTTGAGATAAGGCATTGCCATCTTAAGAAAGGTCTGTACCACACTTGAATATTTCACAGTATTTACTGATAATAATAAGTAAATACTAGTTATTATTCACATATTTTGCAGTAGGTACTACTTGTTCTAGTATGTACTGATTATTAATAAGCAACAGTATTTACTGAAATATTTTATTCACTAAAATGCTAGTATTTACTTAAAATTTTGCAGTAAAAGCATTTACTGTCTTTTATTCACTCCACCCATTGATGACTTCTGCAGTAAGAAGGACTTCACTGTGAGGAAGTAATTACAGTACGTAAGTTGGCCTAATGATAATTTTCTAAATATTTTAAGTTGGCTTCATGAAATATATTTGAAGCAAGACCTCATTTTAAGTCATAAGCCGCTACTGGAAATATGTTAAACTCTTCGCATAATTATTTTGATCTTAACCACAGTTCTACCTATTCTCTACCTTCTCATACCATGACATCACCTTGCCAGTGTGTGCATTCAGTTGTATTAGCCTCATGCAAGACAAGCATTTTGTGCACACACTACATTAGAAATGGTTGTTCAAATCATGAGTTCTCAGATGTTTTTTGAGACTCTGTTTTAGGGAAAAACTTTTTAGTACATATATCACACGAGAAAGGTTTGTGTCCAGTGTGAGTGAGCAGATGCTGTTTTAGTTGATCATATCGGGAAAATGTCCTAGTACATATATCAAGAAAATGGTTTGTGTCCAGTATGAATGAGCAGATGCTTTTCTAGACCCTGCCTTTGGGAAAATTTCTTGGTACACACATCACATGAGAAAGGTTTGTGTCCAGTGTGACTGAGCAGATGCTTTTTGAGACTCCCCTTTTCTGTAAAAGTTTTGTTACATATATCACACGAGAAACGTTTGTGTACAGTATGATTGAGTACATGCTTTTCTAGAAAATCTCTACGGGAAAATTTCTTGGCACAAATATCACACGAGAGAAGTTTGGGTTTGTGATGTGTGTGAGTGAGATGATTTTTGAGATACCCCTTTAATGTAAAATTTTTGTTACAGATATCACACGAGAAAGGTTTGTGTCCACTGTGAGTGAGCAGATGCCTGTTTAGATCACTTCTTTGGGAACATTTCTTGGTGCATATATCACACGAGAAAGGTTTGTGTCCAGTGTGAGTGAGAAGATGACTTTTGAGATGATCTTTTCGGAAAAATTTCTTGGTACATGTATGACACGAGAAAGGTTTGTGTCCAGTGTGAGTGAGAAGATGCTTATTGAGACTCCCCTTTACTGTAAAACTTTTGTCACAAATACCACACAAGAAAGGTCTGTGTCCAGTGTGAGAGAAAAGATGGCTTTCGAGATGATCTTTTCGGAAAAATTTCTTGGTACATACATCACACGAGAATTGCTTATCACCAGTGTTTGTGAGCGCATGTGTTTTGCGATGTTTCTGGGATAATTCCTTCGTACTCGTATCACACAAGGAAAGTTTGTTTGTAGAACCAGTTAGTTGTTCATTAAGACCCACATGATAGGAATCTGGTTGCATCATCTGATCCTTTTCCTGATTATTTGGTGTGTCGGGTGTGGAATCGTCTATTTTTTCACATTGCATTGTGTCAAACGAAATATGTTCAGGTTCACATTTTTGAATGGTGTTGCATCCTGAATCGTTGTTGTCTGTATTTTCACGTTTGATTAGCCGTGACTGTGCTGTATCAAATGAAATAGCTTGAGGTTCACGCTTGTAAATGGGGCTCCATTTTGTAGAATTGTCTGTTTTTTCACATTTGATTAGCTGTGTCTGTATTATGTCAAATCTAACAGGCACAGGTTCACTCTTAGGTTGTGTTTCAGAAATCTCTTCCTTAATTTCTATCTTAAACTGCGATTTAAGTGGAAGTTCCATTCTGTATTATTCACGTGATATTGGACTGGATTACTGGAACTAATTGAAACACAGCCACGCCGTGGCTTACTGGCAGTGTATGTACCCCTTGAGCTCTACGCATTATCGAACTGGCAATGACTTGTTATTTATTTATTTATTTATTTATTTATTTATGTGGAAATCAGGGTTGCCATACGTACGACTATAGTCGTACCATAGATTTGTACGACGTACGACGCAATCATGGGTCGTACGCCTATTTGTACGACTATTTTTAACATTGCGTTTTATATGTTTTTTAAGCCACTCTAGGCTACTGACGAACAGTGGCGTACCAAGGCTACTTGGCGCCCGGGGCTAACTAGATGGTAGTCGCCCCCCTAACACTAAAAGGTTCAAGGTTCCATGAGTTTAGGCTAATTTAAACAGAGTTTAATATTCATAATTATTTATTTTTTGAAAGTAGTATGTTACTTTAACGCATTATAAAGAGAAAAATATGAATGAAATAAAACTGTATTATAAGGTTAGTTTATTTTTAAAAAATAAATAAATAAAGAGAAAAGAAGTTTCACAGTCTTAACAAAAATTTTAAAATGTGCCTTCCTAGCCTTACTGGATGCAAACTTATTTATAATAGAGTTGAAGCCTATAGTAGCAACCATTTCATGTTCAATTTATAAAATTGATAAATTATTACGAAAATGCCAACAAAGGTATAAATCTTGTTAAATCATGGCTGGATTTTAATTTACTTTCCTTAAATGTTAAGAAAACTACGCTAGTTCCTTTCGCTTTAACAGCTACCGGTATGCAACAATTAAAAGTAAGTAAAAATTTAAGCTTAAAAATACACAATTCTGGTTGCTGTATTAATAGCTGCACTTGTCCCTCCTTAAGTGAATCAAATCAAGTGAAATATCTAGGCATCATAATTGATCGACATTTAAGATGGGACAAGTACATTGAATATTTATGCAATAGGCTACGTAAAGTCATTTATAAATTCGTTATTCTCCGTTCATGTTTACCAGCTCATGTTTTACGTACGATTTATTTGGCCCTAATTCATTCTATTCTTCAATATGGCATAATTGGGTGGGGAGGAGTTGCAAAAACGATCCTCAGCCCTTTGCTTTGTCTTCAAAAACGCATCATAAAGATTTGTTTATTTAAGCCTCCTGACTATTCTTCCAAATTATTATTTTCTGAATTTAACGTTTTCACCATAGACCAAATATACAAGTACGTCATACTGGATTATTTTCATAAACATCGTGACAATTACAAGTCAGAATCTCACGTATATAACACGCGAAGGAATCAATTTAATTTATTACTTGAACCAAAAAATGTTACAACTGCTGGAGCTAAGCACTGTTCAAGTTTTGGCCCAAGACTATTCAATTCATTTATTACCAACCATCCTGATCTAAATAGCTTAAACAACAAACAATTTAGGTCTAAAATTAGAAAATTTATATAATTATTACTTCTGTTATCGACTATTACTGTTATAACATTTTTCATATTAAACTTTAAAATTTGGATAGAACTTAATTTCTTTATTTTTTACTAAAATTTGAACAAATAAATTGTTATGTATTATTGTTGTATTGCTTCGTACCTTTGTATTGTAAATAGAACATGTTCTAACCTTTCATACATAACATTTTGTCATACTTCTCCAAATTATGCATTTTTTTTAAAGTAATTGTTTAGTATAAGTATTTCTAATATATAACTGAACCACCCCCGAACACAAGCTCTGCTTCTTCGGGGGGTGTATCAACTTTTGTATATATTTTTCGTGTACTTTGGAGTAATAAATTGTAATTGTAATTGTAATTGTAATTTAGTCTTTCTTTCGCCCGTACACCGTAAACTTTTCCTGTGTGCTCGACGCCCACGACCTATTTCGTATTGTCTATATATAGTTTAAAATGAAACGTTTATTTCATTTCTAAATAACATTACTGCAGTATTTAACAAAGTAATAAAGAATATTTGACCAATAAAACCGTATATTTTGCCTGAAAGAAATTATTTTTTCTTAAACTAAAAAAAAGATTTTTTAAATTTTGGCGCCCCCCCCTTTACGGCGCCCGGTGCGGCCGCCCCGTTCGCACCCCCCTTGGTACGCCACTGCTGACGAATCTTAAATTTTGATATGTATCCTGCCTTTATTTTCTCATGGTTTTTGTTGTAAGCATGTTGCTAAAATCAATACGATTGGAAAGCAGTCCTGTTCCTTTTGTAATAATTACAACACTGTGGCAACTACTGTTTACTTAAATCCATTGTATTTTATCAAATTTAGCACATCGGAAGATAATGAAACACGCCTAATCATTTACAAATAAGATGATTTATTAACATTTACATGACATATACAAGGTGCATAATACCGATTATTAATTATTATTATTATAATGCGCTACGTTCATTACACTGATAAATCACAAAGTGTACGACAGTTTTAACTAGCATACGACTATTTTCGGATATTGATACGACTGTTCTACGTTTCTGATCTGGCAACCCTGGTGGATATAATCACCACATGCACAGTCAAAATAAAATCAGGTAAACTGATACAAGGAAGTCACTTCCGGTATAAATGGCGACCAGTTTAAATAGTATTCTATTTCTGTGGCGTTAAATTTATATGTTTTGTGCATTTAGCCACTTTAGGCGGTGGCGAGGTGGGCCACCACCAAGGGCGCAGGTACAAAGAGGGCGCAAAATTAACCATGAAAAATCCTGCCTTTTTTAGACTGGTGCAATTTATCAAGCAATATAAATTCCACTTGAGTGGAATAAATCTGTCAGGTTATTAAAAGTTAATGCACTTGAACTATTTGTAGTATTATTGTCTACAAGCAAAAAGCAGTCATGCAACGTCCTTTAATTAACACGATTCTTATTGACAGATCATGAACAGTATGGAAAGATATAACGACAATGAAAATTAATATGTACGTTATTGAAAGTGGTTCAACTCAATCCCTTTCCAGCTGATTGTCGTCCTCAGTGCTACTACTGTCGGCAGGATTGATTACAAAGCGATCAACAATGGCATCGCACATACTGTTACATGCTACATGCAAAAATTAGTGACCAACTATATTATTATAACAACAGAAAAAGCCGAATGCGCAGATCTCAATTCCTTTTGTTATTACTATTTACTAATGAAATTAAGTGTGAACTAAAATATCCTATTTTAAAAATCACACAATGTGTTTGTAAATCAAAATTAATTTCTGTAACTTTACATTGAATATGTGTTGTGATCCGCGGCCGCTGTACGCTCTGCCAGCTGGGAGTACACATGCTGTTTGTTTTGATCAAGTTCCCTTCTAAGGCCGACGCTGATGTTATAGTCGCTTCTATTATTTTTAATTCTATTATATTATTATCAGGGCCCGGATTCTGATTACCTAAAATTGTTTGAAAAATGACCTATAAAATGACCCCAAATTTTAAACAAAATGACTTAATAATTATAAAGAATGACCTAAAAACTGATATTTTATTTATAAAAAAATATTATTGTACACACAAAGTTATAGACTAATTTGTACATAATCGTTTATTGAGGGTAAACTCTCAAATCCAAACAGGTGGCAGACTCTGGTGCCAAGTCAATCTAATAACAACAGTAATGTAATACAAAATTTTGGAGTTTCTTTGATTCTCGTTTCCGACTGAGACATGACAACACTTCAACACAGAGTGTGTCCTTCTTGCATTAAACAAACAACACTTCATAGACAGCACCGCTGGGGACGATGCTAGCTAGGCAACAAAAAGAGTTAATATACTCAACGTAAATGCATGAAAATGGCTAAATAAGGAAGCAAGTGGCTAGAAAATGACAAAATAATGACGTGAAATCTAAATAAATGCCCTAATATGAAAGTGCATAAAATGACCTAATAAAAATGCATTTCTATAATCTAGAGGCCATGATTAGGATTTATCTACAAATTGGCAATGTCTATGCAGCATCAATAAAAAAGATGACATGTCATTAGAATCCGGGCCCTGATTATTGTATTTTTTAACTAAGCGATTGTTAAATTAACCAGTGAAACAATATTATTGTTTCTGTTGTTTCGTCTCTTGTTGATGTTGGCGTTGCTTCTGTTGTATAGGTAAGAATGATTTCAGTAAAAAAATGTGCCAACTAAAACTACCATGACCATCATAGCTTAGTCTACATTATTAGTTTTGATCTATTAGGCAGTGGTTTTTTACAGAAATGCGACCAAAAAACCTTCTGGAAGCGAATTTAAGAAAATCAGTTTTACAGAAATTAATTTAAAAAAAAAAAATTGTTCAGACCCTCCAGTGTTGGAGGGCGCAGATTTGTCAAACTCGCCAAGGGCGCAGAAGGACCTTGCTACGGCCCTGCCAACTAGGCCACCTCGCTCAGATTATCGGTCTAGTTTGATAAGCATATGTGATGGAATATTATTTGTCAAAGCTAAATGTATTGCAACTTCCAAAGCCGTATATGAACGCTCTAAAACAACATGTGATGAGAACTGATTTGCATTTGATAAATTACGCATAATATACTACCATAAAATATGCGATAAATTGGGCATTACTCCAGTCAACTGATTTGGTCCAAAATCAATAGGCTTATTCCCATGGACGTTATAAATGCGTATACCTAGTTTCATGAAAATCCGATAAAGCGTATTTGAGTTATCGCGCGTACAGACATTTTCCTTTCCCGTTCCCACACAATCTTATAAAGTACAATTCTGGCACTTAATAAAGAGCATGCCGTTCAGCACAAAAATGCTATTGACGTTGCAAAGGATAATAGTACACATAGGATCCGTATGACGACCTCCGCATTTGAAAAGTCACTAGCATTATAGATAGGGTGGCCAGACGTCCGGCTTTTGGCCGGACTGTAAGGCTTTTGGCTAAGCAGTCCTCCATCCGGCGCGGCTTTATGCCGGACGTTCATTTGTCCCCCTTTTCGAGACTCTGATGAATCGGTAAGGCGTATTAAATAAATTTGTATTTTCCCGTACGTTCCTGCCAAGGAATCCATTCCTAAGGTTGGCACGCTTGCCCATACGATGATAGCGTACTATGATGCAGTACGTGGCATTGGCCCTACTATTGATTGTTGTTCAAGTCTCCATTTGTATTGTACATTCATTGCATTGTACATTCATAAATAGAGATAAAAATACCTTTTTTCAGTGTAAAATCATATATTTTATATAGGCCTAAATGCAGTTATTAAGTAAAATTAGTCAGGGTTATACCATGTAATATCTGCTGTCCAGCCGTCCATATCGAAGTTATACTATGCTAGATTACCGAAGATGTGTGTCCTCCTTTCTGACATTTTAGAAATAGCCACCCTAATTATAGAAGGTCCTTTGAGTTAGCCAGTCAGAGATAGGACTCCGACTGAAAGATGTTATTTGAAAACTTGATAAATATTTTTGTAGCCATTCCTGATAAATTACGCAATGTTTACTTCAACTTCCATGAGGAGTCCCAGAGCGAATTTGTTGTCTAAGTTCATAAGTATGAGAGAATGAAATAGTAGCAAATTGTGAAGATGTCACTTTTCTAATCAATAAATCGCAGTCTGAAAGAAAATGACTGTCGGAAGGCGAGAATGACAGAATGTTGCAGTGAGTTGCGCATTGATCACGCGATCCAGAAACAGGGCTGTAAACTTAATGGCGATTAATACTAATATCGTTATTCCTAACTTAGCTGTCACTAATCCAGTTTTATATGTCACTAACACTAACATCAATATTCCTAACCTAACTGCCATTTACCTAGAGTCGCTGATGAAGAGTTCAGGAAACGTGTGCTTTGAATCATGGCAAAAAATGCAGTAGCAGCGCTGATAACGGGAAACTAATGAGATGCCGGATTGTGAGTTCTTTCCAAGTCATTCAGTGCTTTTTTTTCCTGTTGCTATGGCAATTGATTTCACAATTGAATACTGTCTTGTTAATAGGTCATTCAATGCTTTTTTTTCGGTTGCCATGGCAATTGATTTCACAATTGAATACTGTCTTGTTAATAGGTGGCGTTGGACGTTCATATGATGTAACGAAGTTTGTTTTTTATATAGTAGATATCAGCTTACAAAATAAATACTTTTAGGTTGTACATTAACAATTCTGTTGAATTGTCCCTGCCAAGTCTTTGTGCTCTTATTTAACTTGTTCTTAGTAATGAAGTGGTTCACCTTGCAAATTCTGCTTAACGTAGAAAAAACGGACTAGAGTGAATATGCATCCATAATAACACAAGTTCAGACAAAATTTATTGAGAAGTGTTTTATGTTAACCATAGGATAACTGTTTCGTTTTAGGCCTATTCTTGTTTGTTTCAAGTTATTTTTTCAGAACCACAACCTCTTGAGTTATTGTCTTATCAATAAGTAAAGTAGCAGTGTGATAATTTCTTTTTAACGCCATTTGACTAATATAGTCGAACCTCTATATAGCGATATTTGTGGGCCCTAGAAAATTTTATTCTTATATGAGGGTTATTGTTATATTGAAGGGCAGGGATTTTCCGCATATTAAGAAGACTGCTTGCAAACTATTTTTTCATCAATTGGGTAGTTGGGAAATTGAAGGAACAGATATGAAAAGCGAAAAAATGAATCACAAACCCAGATCTTAAAACACGGCTGGTATTGTTTCTAAACTTACTGACTTCCCTTGGGTGGTGGTAACCATAGCTACTTTACACTCCCACACAGAGTGCTTTAACATAGCGGATCACGCCTAGCTTTGAGCAAGCGGCAAGCCTAATCGTATAACATATTTATTTATTTTTCGCTCATTTCTTAGATTTTACTGACAGAATTTATCATGAAAACCCAGACCCTATTACTTATTACTAGGGCCTGGAATTGAGCAAAAATCTCCTGATAAAAGTAGCTTGTCTATGTCCCCTCTATACACAGGTAAAATATTTAGGTGTTATTTATTAACACCCTGAATAAGAAGAAGTGTTTGTCTGCCTGTGCGCAATGCCCAGTGAAATCTACTGCACGCAAAGATCTCAAATTTTAAACATAGATGGACTTGAGGGTGACCGAATGCACCTCGAAGCTGGATTTTTAATTTTCGCTTTCGTTCCCGAGTTATGAGTGAAACACTGGTAGAAAACGTGAATTTTTTGCACTATCGAAGCAACAGTTTTCGTTAATGTATTGCAATTGTCAAATCAATTGCAGGTGCCTTTGCCTTTTTTTGGGGGGGGGGGGCAATAACTTGAAAATAAAAGCAACGCGATTTTTCCAATATATCGAATGGAATTATCGATCGTTTCGATTCTGTGAGCTCACCCTGGCCGATTCGTATGTTTATAATGACTAGACTTCGGATTTTAGGTAAAAACCTATTTTAATCCTTAAGTGATATATGGACGAAAACATGTATATGCATGTTTCATAAGTGACTATGCCTAAAACTGATACATTTATAGGACCTAAAACAGCCTATTTTTACGTTAGAACCTAATATTGCCTTTTTGCTTGTTTTTCCTATAAAGTTCAAAATAAGTTATTTTTTGTTGTAAATTCTAGCATTTATTTTCAGTTCGTATTAAATTTTTAGCTCGGAATGTGCAGTACATGACACATTTGTGACGTGGTTAAATAGTAAGGAATGTTTCGTCTTCAGTAGAAAAATTCCTTGGAATTCCCAAGAAAATGTAGTGTTTTTCTCCCGACTCCCACATCCAGTTAAAAAAAAAACAACAACTACTACTACTACTACTACTACTATACTTTGTTCTCTGAATCACTGAGAGATACAAGTGGTCGAATAGCGTGCATAGCTTCTGGGCGCAGGTTTTCACTGTTATGGTAGTAATACAGGCCTAATAGGTTTATAAAATTCTGTGTACCATAGTTCTATATGTGTTTTTATCATGATTATTGATTAATGGCGACTTCAATAAATATAATATTCTGCATTGCAATTGAGATATTTCAGAAAATTGGCAACTTAACGATTTTATAAGAGACTATTTTACGATTTTTAGAACCTATTTTCCAATTTTTAGAGCCTATTTTAGGTACATAAAACAACATTTTTAACGACCTAAAAGTCCGAAGCCTAATAATGACAAATACAATAGAGGCACTTTCTAATCGTGGAATGCACTCCAAAGCTGGATTTTAGCCGTTTCATTAATATAAGCTATAATCATTAATAGTTTAGTTTATGAATGATTCGCGTGTAAGTGTTAATAAATATGTTTTAATTATTATGCTCTTAATTTTTAATCTTCAAATTAATTGTTGTAGGCGAAGGCGCGGGCACCTGCTAGTATGGTTATGTAAGCAATTACAAAGTGGAACCATCAGCTGGCTTTAAGTTCGAAATTAATTTTAAAAAATCCCATAGGTAATATTAACGTAGCATAAAAATCCTCACATCTGACCTAAAGCACTCCTCTATTAGTCTTACATCTCTGCAATACTGTTCCATGGGACGCTTTTGTACATCAGTAGCAGGAAAAAGGTTAACTCAAGGTACACCCAAGAAACCAAAAAAATTATGAAAAATTGCATTTTTTCGAAAACGAAATATTTAGATAGACAGTTCTTTTCTCTTTAATTTCATATACATTTTTAAATTCTGGCTGTTAGTTGCCTCTTAAGCCGGTTGTCAATAGAGCAGCGTTTCTCAACCTTTTTGAACCCGAGGACCTCTAAAATGCCTAAAAAATTTTACGGACCCCTAATTTTACATCCCATTTTTAATATCTGGGGTATTAAATATAAGTCATTATAATGAAATATGTGAAAAAATTTACTTCTTTACTTTACTTTACTTTCCACTTGCTTTAAATTATGTCTGCGGACCATAAGTTGAGAAACGCTGCAATAGAGTATAGCTCTTGGTCGACAACCGGCTTTAGCCATCTATCAAATTTCAGTATTGTTAATCTTCCCTCACTACTAGAAGTTCTCATATTGACTGTTAGTTGTCACTAATACACTTGTAAGTAAATGGAGCCATGCTGGGGGAAGAATGAATTGTTTGAACTTTGTATTTTCAAGTTTATCCCCAAGTGTTTTTCGCTTTTGCTTTCTTTTCAGTTTCAAACATCACAATTCTTCTATAAACTAACATATCAAGGTGACTTTGGTGTCATTTTGAAGCTTGAAATGTTCTCTAATGCTTGACATATATGAATATTCTATTGTGTTCTAGATTTTTGTTTATAACGATGAGAACAAAAACAATTTCCAGTTTATATAAATCTACGTAACAATTTAAAATCTTAAGTGAACAAAAAACCCAAGCACTAGAGAAATACTCTGAGTATAAAATAGTGAAGATTTTGTGTTTCTATCTTCCATAGTTTTGAAGTATTCGTGTTTCAAATTTATAGTCTAAATTTTCAAAAAAACAATTTTTATAAACAAATTATGAATAAATACGAAACATTTTTCTTGTGAAATGTCTTAATATACAGTTGTATAATATACATAAAAAAACTGAAAAGCTCGGATGATTTAAAAAACAGTGTGCGTGGAACGTCACGCGACAGTAGTGACACTTGTTTTAATTTTTTTGATTTTTCAATTTTTGATTATTGGATTTTTTAAATTTTGGATTGTTGGACTTTTTAATATTGAGTTTTGGGCTTTTCTAATTTTGGATTTTTTTAATTTTAAATTTTGGATTTTTTAAATTTTAGATCTTTGAATTTTTTATTATTATTTTTTTTAAATTTTCGACTTTCGATTTTTTATTTTTAAATTTTGGATTGGATTGTTTGATTTTTAAAATTTTGATTGGATTTTTTAATTTTTAATTTTGTAATTTTTGGATATTTAGATTTTTATTTTGGATTTTTTTACTTTTTGATTTTGGATTATTAATTTTTTTATTTTGGAATTTTTAAATTTTGTATCTGAATTTTTTTGGATTTTTTAATTTTGGATTTTCGTTTTTTTAAATTTTTAAATTTTGAATTTTTGGATAAGCCTAATCATTGAGTTGATTGTTTTCTGTGCAGTCCGTTCCGTCACACCTCACTAATTTCGTGACGATTTTGAGCGTTACACAAGCTCTCAATTTACCCCTACCGCGGCTAAAGAAATTTCACTTCAATAAAATTTTCATGCCTAGAAGGTGTAGGCCTACTGTGACAGACAGAACACAGCACGTCCAGTCCTTACTGTAAACGTCTGCATGCACTACGGACACAAGAGTTATACAATACGAAACCTAACTAAGTCCACCGTTGATGAATTTGGGAAATTCTTGCACAGCCATAATTAGTCTATAATACCCTTGTTGATCGCATTTATATGTTTATTATTTTCTGGTAGATGTACAGAATCACTCTATGAAGATAATATTTGCAGATTTTTTTTTTTTTTTTTTTTTTTTTTTTTTTTTTTTTTTTTTTAGTAAAAGTGGATTGTTATCAGTGGCGTGGCAACAGTGGGGGCCTACCCAGTATTCACAATTGTTTTTGCACGACTTAACTAATTAGTGGTACTTACGAATATTGTTGCCGTGGATCGTAACTTGACATTCCCGCACGCAATCTGTTTGCTATGAAAATAAAAGAAATCTCCGTGCGGTAAAAATTACAAAAAGCACAAGTGCCGCAAATAAAATCATCATAATACAAGCCTTTATGGAAGACGGGAACCAAGGCCCCCAGTTTGTGGCAACTTTAACAGGACAAATATTCGGTTCCCATAACAACCAACACATGCGAATCACTTTCTGAAATATAACACCTATCTTCAATAATGTATATACATAATATTTTCAGCTAATATCTCAATCAATATAAATAAATTGATATAAGTATTAATCGTGCAAAAAATAGCATAAGCGTAAGCGCATAACGGATCTCGGAAATTGAAAAAAAAACTCTTTCCTCGATCCGTATGCACCGCTTACGGCATTTGTATCGCAATATACTATTACACCATTCACACAGCCCACAAAACATACAATTTAAGCTGCCCAATTCGTTATATTTCTGTGGCCCTGAATACTATTTAATAACGGATTACGATTTTTTTTTTCCATTTGGGATTCACATGTTTATTGTGCTTAGAATGCCACCAGTACTGACTTGTGGTTGGGGGAAACCCAAGTTACTAAGCAAGTCCCTCGGCCATGGCATTGAAAAGATAGGTCAACTAAATAGTTGTGATTTCACAATATTATTTTATGTACAAAAGAAAGAAAACGTACACCGCTGTGGCTCAATCCTATCACGCAGCGGGCCCGGGTTCGATTCCTGGTCGGGACAAGTTACCTAGATGAGGTTTTTTTCCGGGGTTTTCCCTCACCTATGAGACAAATGTCAGGTAACTTTAGGCCCCTTGTGGTCCCCGGATATCATCTGGCCATCCTCGCCTTGTTCTGAGTGGGTGTGTGTGTGTGTGTGTGAATGGTGTGTATCGTCCTATGTGTTCGTGTTGTCTCGGAGGTGGCTCCGGCATTGGGCTGATCACTCATCCGGGGAGGCCTTCCATGTCCTTGTCTGGTCAAAAAAGTATGTATGTGATCCAAAGATAATCCCTCTCCCGACAGTTCGCGGGCCTGTAAGTTCCGGGCGGCTTGGGTCGCTTAAATCCTAAAAGGGAGAGGTAAAACTACGAAAAAGAAAGAAAGGAAACCCGAACTGCAAACAGCAAAGATTTGACAAGTAGATTAATAATAAAGTAAACAGTACATAAATTAACAATCTTTCTTGCGAGTTTTTGCCTTTACATATTTTGCTATTACATCATCAAAATTTACTCGTTTTGTAATAGAGTTCTCAACTGATATTAGTGCTAAGCCAAACGAGATTGCCCTCTCGTTTTTGCTCGTCAGAGCCTAAGATACTTCCGATGTGGATGTTTCTAACTAGTTTTTTTTTTTTTTTTAATTTAATTCATGTAATTCCAAAAAAAAAAACTTGTTCATTTAATTCCAAAAACTTGTTTATAAATAAACCGAACTTTGCGCCCCATGCGGCCCTCACTCCAACTCCCTAACTCCCTCCCCTAGCGGCAGCATTTGAACTACTAGTAGCGACGGTGGCGCCATCTCTTAATGAACTGATGAAACAGAAAAAATAATTTATTTCTTCTTTATTCTCTTCCTTTCCCGTCTCCTTCCTCTCTTCCTCTCACCTCACCTACCTATTTGAGACCCATTCCTAATAGTAAATTTTGAATCGACCGGGATTCGAACCCGGGACCCCTAGCATTATAGCTAGGAGTCTTGACCACTACGCTACGAGTGAATGTTGAGCACTGAAGGAAGCTTTCGTACATTAGAGTTATGTTAGGGGGATTTCATAAGTTTTAACGCAAGAATCGGTTTTTATAAGTATTGTTGGTACAAGGGAATTTTCCTGCATCAATTAAGCCACATTTTATGTTATAATACGGCGTTTTTTATAATTATGAAATATTATGTATGGTACAAGGGTATTTTTTGTATTGTGAAATAGCCTATTTTGTTGGAAGGGTCGTTTTTATAACTGTGTAATTTTTTTGTAGAGGTGCAAGGGGCTTTCTTTATTGTGAAATATTAGGTGACATATCAATTGCAATTGTGCATTACCGGCGTTGAGCAACGGCTACAGGCATGAAGGTGCAAGTGGAGCAGGGAAGTGGAGCAGGCGGCACGCGGGAAGAAGCCGATAGGGGTGGAAGCTGCCAGGCGAGTGGCGAGTGGAAAGGGGAGCAGCATGGGGCGCAAAGTTCTATTATGCCAAAAGTTGTTTAATAGTTTATTCACTCAAGCCAAGAATCGTCTCTGGTCTGATAAAAATAAATCAATAACACTTTGAGCCCTATGTTCAAACCGCCCCCGCCTCCACTGATGGTTATAATGGGGTTCGGATGTTTATGACACCTCATATTTTTATCCTGACCTCCATTCTCTTGCACATTCGTTATCCTAATCGGACCGTTTTTATTTTGCATATAAAGTCATATTTTGGTTATTTCCATTGTCTCGGTCATATTTGTAATTTAACGTCATATTTCAGTTATAAATTCGGTAAAATTATGCAGTATGTGCACTAAATTGTAGACTTGAATTTTTTTCCGAAAAAGAGTCACGAATATTTTGGTTTTACTGTAACTGAAATGTGAAGGGACAATAACAAGTAATAGCCCAATAACCTCTTCCTTCTCATTGTTTACAACTTCCAATAGACATGTTTTAAAATATATTCAACTCAAATTTGCAGTGGTATCTGGAAACATTAACAGATTAGAAGTTCTTTGCAAGTAAAACAGTAAATTACCTGTGAAATTGTTAAAAAATGATTTTTAGAAAATTCTTTTTTTTATGAAGTCATATTTAGGATTTTTGGGTCATATTAAGTCAATATTTGGAGTCGTATTTCCCCACTTTTTAGGTCATAAACATACGAATCCTAGTTGTTTAAATGTGATTATTTGATTGAATAATTAATGTGATGTAATAATTTAGTGTCATTAATAGGGGCCGTATTTTTTGGTAATAACGATAAGCGCGAAATTTTATAAAACAACCTCCCTTAGCTATATTTAGCTTTTATATGCTTAAACTACCAATATGAACGAAATTGAATCCACGAAATATCGCGAAATTTACTCGATTCCGCGAAATGTGTCTATAAGCGCGAAATATGCCCCTTCTGTCCGTAAAGTGAGAAATGAGCACGAAAATGTGCCTTAAAATCACAATATTGTGTTTTGGTGTACTGTATTTTTATTTCTTAGCAGCATGCTTTTTTTCTTCTGTTCCTGTGGCTGTCGAAGATTTACCGAACTATCGGTATTTGTGATCGATTACAAAGATTGCAGAATTTAC
Source organism: Ectobius pallidus (assembly GCA_964059195.1). NCBI lineage: Eukaryota > Metazoa > Arthropoda > Insecta > Blattodea > Ectobiidae > Ectobius > Ectobius pallidus. The sequence goes on from CAXKWD010000002.1 coordinate 210,396,228, forward strand.
GCAAAGATTGTCTGTGACCTGGTTTGTACTGTTGAGAACGGTACACTCCTTTCGTGCTATGTCTTTGCCAAGTTAGCGATGCCTATGATCGATTACAGCAGAAGAGTGTAGAATGTTTGTTACTTGTATTCAACAGATTTCGTCTTTTATCCACAGTGGTATGGTTGGCACTTCTGTTTGCAAATGGCTATCTGATGGTGTTTAGTAGAAATTACGATAATATTTCTCGTCATTATATTTGAATAATAACTCTAATCATGCCTAAATCGAAAGTACTTCAGTTCATACAAGGGCAGAAGAATATAGAAATGGGAGGGGGGTGTTAGTTCATGTAAATAAAGAAGTAAAGTTTATCATTGCTCAATGTTCCCAATGTATTAGCCTATAAGTAATTTATTTCACGAAATACCCACCGAAATAGAAGGAAGTTAACACCGAAATCAGCCATTTTATTTCACCAATAAATCAGGGCCCTAGTCATTAAACGTTTTAAATTGGAACACCTATTTTTAGAAAACATGTTCTTTTATGAAGTCATATTTAGGATTTTTGGATCATATTTAAGTATTTTTAAGGTCATATTTGCAGTCATATTTTCCACTTTTTAGGGCATCAATATCCGAACCCTAGTTTTAAATAGACCTGAGATTTTAAGGCAAATGCCTATTTTGTTCCTTATGAAATAACATGAAAATTTTTAAATATGTGTATTTTTCATGATAAATCACTTATACTGTATTTATAGAGTTATATAGTGCCTTAAAATGCCTATTTTAACCTTTAGAGCCTCTTTTACTATTTTAGTGCCTGAAATGCCTATTTTGTACATTTAAAATAGAATTCAACTCCTGTAATTTTTACAATCTTATAATGGACATCCCTCAATTAAAAGCAGAACAGCAGAGGTGGGGTTTTCACAGAAACTTGATCATTCCAAACAAATGTCGCTAAAGGAATGCTGACTGATGGGGAGGGGGAGGATTAAGGGGGAAGTACTACTGTGTCAAGTCACCAGTGAAAGAACGTCTGTTTAAGTGAATATAGTTCGTGATGCCTAATTTTGTAGTTAATTCTGTTAAGAATAGGTATACCACGTTTCTTATAGTAAAAAAAAACCATGTTATAGTTTAAGTTAGTGGTTCCCAAAGTGGGGTCCGCGATGGTGTTTCAGGGAGTCCGCATACGGTTTAAGAAGAAATAGGATATCCCGTAATTTTGAAGTTCTTAACTGTGTTCCCCACTACTTATCTATGTGAAACAGCATTCTCCCACCTCACGTACTTGAAATTAAAGTTGAGAAATAAACATGAAGTTGAAAGTGACTTAATATTGAAATTATCAGACATTAAACCTAACATTTCAGAGCTAATTAATCAAAAGCAGCTTCACTGTTCACATTAAGGAGTAAACTCTGTTTGTTACCATTGATATTGTTATATTGTCTATTGAATTTAATAAATTTGAATCAAAGTATTTATTTACCGTAGTTATTGTTTCAAAACCCAGAGGGGGTCAGCGAAATTTTAATTATTTTCAAGGGGTCCGCGGACTGAAAAGTTTGGGAACCACTGGTTTAAGTGTAAAAGTCTATTTTCTATCTATTTACACATATTTAAAGCATATTTTAAGTGCCTATTTAATTGTTTTAAAAGCCTATTTTAGGTGCCTAAACTTTTTCAAGAGCCTAAAATCCCAGGTCTAGTTATAAGTAACAATAAAAATCGACCCCATGTCGATCCACAAGGAAAGCTTTCGAAGGGACAGTCCGGCCGTCGTCTTCGGGCTATGGAAAATCTTAAAATAGTAGCTATGCGTAATTAGGCTAAGCTATCGATGTCAAGTTGTCTCCCGCGACTTTCACCGTCTAAAACCTGTTGTCAACAGTACCACTGCCTCCATTCTGATTGCAATCTGCGCTTAAATGCACAACTACTGACATAATTAGCTACTTACCGTATCCAGAATGTTATTCCACGCGCTCGCGGCTGCTTGGACTTGTGTGCGGTCGGCCTTCGCGCCCGCCAGACCAGGGACTGCAGACAAAACCCCACGAAACACCTTCTCATTGCTAATCATCATGACGTAAGCGCCTGCAACAACAAACAAGAATGAATTTATTCACCACCGCACTTACTCAGTCTTCCAGGCTTTTGGTGTCCAGGAAATTGGGCCCGTTACGAAAGGTGTGTCAAGGTTCAATTCTTTCCACTTTCTTTTGTTGCCAAACAAATAAACATGGTATTTATCGCATGAGAAAGTGATCGAAAGCGACAGTGTCGCCTTATTTACTAAGCTCGTGAAGTAATATTGCCTCAAGCGTAACCGCGAATATTATAAGGGTCTACACCATTTCAACCTCAATTTCGGAAAAAGTAATTACAATTTCGGAAAAAGTAATTTCAATTTCGGAAAAAGTAAATTCAATTTCGGAAAAGGTAATTTCAATTTCGGAAAAAGTAATTTCAATTTCGGAAATACGAGGGCTATTTTTTAAACTTCCGAGGGGGCATAAAATGAAAACCACAGTGAAAATCAAAACTGTTTTATTTGGAACATTTAGGTACACCTTCTAGCTACTTCTCTACCTAGTCGCGCCCCGATTGAGACATTTGTTGAAGCGTGGTGCAACTTTCAAGTACCCTTTTCATAGAAGCTTGCCGCCAGCCTATTGAAGAGGGTACTTGAAAGTTGCACCACGCTTCAACAAATGTCTCAATCGGGGCGCGACTAGGTAGAGAAGTAGCTAGAAGGTGTACCTAAATGTTCCAAATAAAACAGTTTTGATTTTCACTGTGGTTTTCATTTTATACCCCATAATGTTTAAATAAAACAGCCCTCGTATTTCCGAAATTGAAGTTACTTTTTCCGAAATTGAAATTACTTTTTCCGAAAATGAATTTACTTTTTCCGAAATTGAAATTACTTTTTCCGAAATTGAAATTATCTTTTCCGAAATTGAGGTTGAAAAGGTGTAGAGCACAATATTATTATTATTTATTATTATTTATTATTATTGTATTATTACATCGTCGTCATCATTAGGGGGCGGATTTCTATTACCTAAAAAATAGGATATATGCATGCATTTATGACCTAAAAACATTAAAAATATGACCAATAAAATTTAAAATATGACTTTACCACTTAGACATTGTGTATATTTTTTTAAGTTTCATTACAATACATTTTATTAAAATATAGTGTTAATTATTTAAAATATCTGTAAATTCTCAAAAAGTATCATTATAATGCAAAATTTACAAAATATGATATGAATCTTCAAAATTTATTTAATATGCACACAAATATGCCAAAAATATGTCTGAATAATGCATATCCTTACTAAATATGCTACAATAGTTAAAAATTTCCTAATTATGCAGTTATATGCACAATAAAAGCCGTTCCATTTTCACCAGGATGCTTGGAATCGGGTTTAAATTAGTCGGAAACCTGAAATAATGCAAAGGGGAAAAATATGACATATCATAGAAATCCGCCCCTAGTCATCATCATCAATATCACAACCATATCCCTATAACATCATTATTATTATTATTATTAAGTTATTATTATTATTATTATTATCATTATTAATATATTATCCTAATAAGATGCCTGCTATTTAAAATTTGTAAAAATTGTCTATAGCATCTTTAAATAAATGAATGAAATGAAAAAAATATTATTATTATTATTATTATTATCAGCAAGAAAATCCAGGAAAGAAAAAATTCGGAATAATAGAATAAGGAAATAATGCAAGTTGAAAAGAATATTTTGGAAATTGTAGAAGAAAGACGCTTGAGATGGTATGGACATGTACTCAGAATGACAGAGGATAGAATACCCAAGAAAATTTTGGATTGGAAAGTAGAAGGAAAAAGAAGAAGAGGGAAGCCCAAAGAGTGCTGGATGGATGGGGTGAAAAGGAGTATGGCGAGAAAAGGATTAAGTGAAGAAGATGCTATGGACAGGGACTTATGGAAGCAGAAGATGGTTGTGGGATGAAGGAAAACCGTTGTATTGTGGAATATTCCTTAATAAAATATTATTATTATTATTATTATTATTATTATTATTATTATTATTATTATTATTATTATTATTATTATTTCAGAATTCGAATTTTTCCAGATTTATAAAATTTCAGCTGTGTTTATACTCCTTTTAGCTACGAGGCCATATCAGGAGTTCGAGATCTGTGTCTATACATTTGGGTAGGCCATGGAACTATACTTACTTATTCAATGGCAATAGAGAACTCCTCAGCAAGCTAAAGGAATATTATCTATTTTATGGAACCCGAAGGTTCATTTCCGCGGTTACCTGACCCCGCCATTCAACCCTATCCTGTGCTAACTCTATCCAACCATCCCTCGCAAATCCTACTTCCCTTAAATATATCCTAATATTGTCCTCCTACCTACGTCTAGGTCGTCCGTGTGGACTTTTCCCTTCGGGTCTCCGAGTCAATATTTTTTAGATGTGTCTTTCCTCCCCCATGCGCGCAACATGTCCAGCCCATTTCATCCTCCGTGAATTAATTACCCTTACTATATCTGGTGAAGAGTGAAGGTTATGTAGCTCGTCATTATGCAGTTTTCTCCAGTCCTCATTTTCATATCTCTTAGCACTAAATATTTCCTTTGCCCTCTGTTTTGGAATACTCTAAGATTATGGTCTTTCTGAAGAGTAAGCGACCATGTCTCACATCCATATAATACAACCGGCATGATAATTGTCTTATAAATATTTATTTTTAGATTTCTGGACAGAAAACGAGAAGATACGATTTGTAATTATTGCTCCCAGATATTTGAATATCTCCACTTGTTCGAACGATTTACTGACTATTCTAATATTTTGTACCGCATTAGTTTGACGTTTCATGACCACATACTTAGTTTTCTTCTGTATTCATTTCCAATCCAACATTCCTGCAGGCATCGAAAAGAGCCATTTGTTTCTATTATTGTTAGTGTATTTTTATGAAGCAAATTTCAACTGATATTAATTTAAATGGATATGATCGAGGATGATTCATATGTAAACATCCAATTCGGCATTTGCCTTTACGACTGGGGAAACCATGAAAAATCCCATGTCAAATTGGCCGGCCACGGGATTCTGAACCTCCCGAATGCGAGTCCAAGACGTTACCATCTCGGCCACCTCGCTCGATTTTTCATATTTAAATCGATCCCGATCACTCCAGTAACTTTAGTTTCAAGGTTTACCGCCTGAGGCCGGTGCAATGTTTATAAGTGTCTCTGTATAATAGGCTATAAAAAAGAGTTTGAACAAGGAAGGAACGTCTTCTGATTGGCTGGAAAACAATCATGACCTCCTTTAATTAAATAAGCCGTATTCATAATAAGATGTTTGCAATAGCAAAAGAAATAACAAGCTGGTTGATTAAATAACGGCAATAAATTAAGCAAAATTGCATCGTAAGTAGGCCTACGTAAAGTCTGGCCGTTCTAAAAAGGAAACCTGAAGTAAACAAAAATCAGTACATCTGTCTCACTTTAGCACATTACTCGTATGGCTTATGAGTGAGACAGACGTACCAGTTTTTGTTTACTTCAGGTTTCTTTTTTAGCTCGTGTCGGGCATAGGTGGTAAAGTCACAACGTCGAGAGCCCGCTCTCCCGAGATGTAGGTTTGCATGCTTTTTTTTTTATTTCTTCTTTTTTTCCATGGAAGCCGTATGACCAACTATGCTTCTTGTACATTGCTGCTAGTTACCAGGAACGGTGATATTCGAGTTAGTGACAGGTTCTGTTAGGTTATGAGCAGTGAGATTAGTTTAGTGTAGCATACTGAATTCCCCGGCTTCGTAAATGTACCATACTAGCAGATGCCCGTGGATTCGCCCACGATAATTAATTTAAAAATTAAGAGTATAAACTATTAAAGCATTATATTTATTAACACTTGCACGCGAATCATTCATAAACTAAGCCATTAATAATTAATGAAACAGCTAAAATTCCGGCTTCAGAGTACATTCCACGATTAGAAAGCGCCGCCTGAAAAAACGATCTCAGATTCGATTATACAATTCCAAAGCTAACTGTGAACACATAATACGTATTGTTTCTCAACTGTTTGTTGACAGATGAATATGATGTGAATTTTATTTGATCAATTCAGTGTAATTTTCAGAAATTATAAGTTATAATGTTTCAAGGGAAGGAATGGTTTGTTTGGATTTTTATTATCAGCGATATTTCAAGAGTTAAACCATCAATATTTTACAGCTGGTGTTCCCGGCTTCGCCCGCCATTATTAATTGGCTCCAGGATTTTTAAGAAATTTACACTGGTAGTTTATTAAACATGTTTGTGGTTCAGAGCTATGAAAATTGTAAGTAAAAATAAAATTAGAATATTTGTTCATTGTGTTCATTTCACTTAGGCTGTATATAATAAAGAAACAGTTTTCCTAATGTACTCTTCGTGAAAGTTTACACTGCCAGAGACGAACATCGCCGAGTATACCCGATGTTTCACGAAGCGAGCGAGCGAGTGAGCACGCTATTTAGGGCCGTTGAATTGTATAAGAGTAGATTGTATATCTTCTGCGTGCTTTGTTGTGTCCGTCAACCTGTTCATACAGGATTCTAGCTGTTCTGGCGGTGTGACGACACACCACTAACGTCCAGACACGAGTTTCTTAAAGATTCAGCAAAGTACATTTGGCAAAATTTCGCTACTATTCGCTAGATCGCGTATAAAAGAAAATGTATCATTAAAGGCGTATGGGTTAGACCAAATCATTCTTGCAGAGATACAATAGTCACTCTGTCTAATGATAAAGATCAGTATATTTGCAAGAAAGAACTGAAGATGATGCAACATGTATCGAAATGCATATTCTAATAATGAAGGGCATATCTGGGATCAATAAGATTTTAATATTATGACAACATTGTTTTTAATGAGTGCTTGTACCTTCTGTATTATTTTATATTATATAAGTGGCCCCAGATAAGTGCTACGACAAGGGTTTAATTTTGTAACTATTTTAACCCTGTCTGAAAATGAATTTTATTAATAATAAAATAAGTGTGATATTAGTTGTTTCACGAACAGAATCTCGGTTTTAAAATACGGGCTCTCTACAATGGGATTTTACCACATAGGTTTCAGTTATACGACAAAGCCGTCAAATTTCATTTAAATGCAAGAGAAAACTATTTATTTATTTATTTATTTATTTAGAGCAAAAGTGTACTCTTGCACGATTTTATTATCTACATATACCGGTATTTTGGTCAGAATATTTTAAGACAGTGGAATGGGTAGATATTTTCGTCTCTAGAACCGGCCCTGAAGTAAACAAGCAAGTCTGTCTTACGCAAGTACATTACTCGTATCTACTTATGTATCTGTATCTGTATCTGGTACCCTATGATCCCCAGGTGGGGCGAAGGGGCCTCCAAGTGGAGGTTTCATTACCTATACTAATTTTGATATGCTTATTTTCCGAGAGAGGGTAGAGGGACAGGTGGTAAGCCCATCGCCTCGCGTATCTACTTATGAGCAGGCTTTAAAACTTAGTGCCCGATCGAATATGTTAACAGCAACCGTACTGTACAGACTTTGCTCGGCATATGCCCTAACTACCATATGCTAGTTCACGTGATAGTAAACAAACCAGAATACAGATATAGGAAGACCACAAAATAACTTCTCATTATCTAAACTCACATTACAAGTATGCAAAACGATACTTTCTCCTGTTTGTGTATAATAGTCCCTCCCAAATGTTTCAATATATGTTTGCGTTTTAGAACACTTTACTTTCGGCATGCCGAACACATATTATAAATTTAAACACGCACAATGACAAGGTACACTGTTGACCAATTTGAGAGGCACCGTACCACGAGCGTATTCACTTCTCGGTACTACTATCAATGACTGTCTTATCAGCCTACGCAATAACCCTCCACCCCCTATACTCAGGTTGTTGGTAACCGGAATCAACTCCCTCTGTGGGTTCGGGCACTAAGTTTTAAAGCCTGCTAATGAGCGAGACAGACTTACTTGCTTACCGGTTCTAGAGACGAAAACATCTACTCATTCCACTGTCTCAAAAGACTCCGGCCAAAGTAGCCTATAATAAGAAAGAGTGTTTGTCTTTCCGTCTGTGTGCTATGTTCATCCAAATCTAATTTTTAACACAGATGGAGCGAAGGGTATCCGAATGCCTCTGGCAGCCGGATTTTTAATTTTTGCTTTCGTTCGCGAGTTATAAGTGAAAAATGGCCGAAAACTATATATTTTGCGATATCGAAGTATCAGTTTTGCCTAATATTTCTATTGTAAAATTAATTGCAGATGGCCTTGTTCTGCTACCATAGCGACCAGGAGAGAAAGAGCATCGCTTAAATCAATTCTGTGCCATATAAGTCTCGTCACATTGTCGATCGCTTCGATGCAGGCCTAAATGGGAAAACATTGAATTATTTGGACGAAACTCAGCGTGCGGGGGTTTTTAGGCTAGGGAACTAGAACCTGAGGTATATTTTTTCCCGGGCGGACTTCAATCATTAAGTGTTCCTCGAAGCTTGATTTTTAGTTTTCTTTTAATTTATCAATCGTTATAATAAAATTGTTTATGTATGATTTGGGTAAGATTCATGAATCTGTGGTTCCTTTCACTTCGAATCTCTATGCCCACATGACAGCACAAGATTCGTTTCATAGTTTTCGTTATTTATTTACTACGTCTAACAATATAATTACAAATAAAATTATGTGTGATTCCCTGTCATTTCTTGAGGTGTAGGAAAAGATGGAAATCACTGGGAGCGAGATCCGGGTTGTTGGGTGGATGTTTAAACTAGGGCTGTACCGATTAATCGATTAAACATTTGATCGTCGATCAATTACATTTTCCGATTAATCGGTTTAGTCGAATTCTGAAAAACGTTTTTCGAGAAATGGGTCAAATGACCAAACTCCTTTCTCTCGCTTCTGCGGCCTTGGCACATCATGTGTTATTCAGCCTATTGTGTCCGAACAATTCCCATTATTCAGAAACCTGAAGGGTAGTTTAGTCAACAAACTCGTGTGTCTCAAGTCTTGGCTGAAAAAGTAACCGGAAATGTAAGTTTTGTATATATTTTTTTCAATACTTAACTAATAATGGTATTAATTAATTCAGGATTTCTTCTGATTATCTGTAGTGTAGTAGTTATTAAACGTGTAAAACAATATTAAATGTACACTTTGGTTTCGTTTAAAATACCGACCTGTTTGTCGATTAATAAGTCGATTAATCGGTTGATTAATCGATTAATGACCGATTAATCGATTAAAGTCAAGCGTTAACTCGATTAGAAATTTTAATCGATTTTCAGCCCTAGTTTAAACACCTCCTAGCAAGCCTCTTGCAGAAGTTCGGCTGACAGGTATTTAAACATTCACCCTAAAGTCCGAACCTCGCTCCCAGTGATTTCCATATTTTCCTTCATCTGACGAAATGACAAATAATGACAAAGAGGCGAAGGTGGTTGTCACAAAGTGGTTCAAATCCCAGGCGGCACACTTTACGAAACAGGCAATAAAAAGTTGGTCCCACGGTATGACAAATGTTTCAATTCCGGTGGCGAATATGTTGAAAAATAGCTGAACACTTTCTGTGTCTGTTGCAATAAATATTTCCTTGAAATTGTGTTTTGTTTAAGTAAACGGCCCCAGGGAAACTTATCTTATGGACGCGCCTAGTAATACATTTTACTACGAGGCTAATTTTTATTTGGGCAGAGGAAGTTATGTGAGTTTTACATAAGATTTCTCTGTGTTTTGAATAGCTTGTTGTTCAATTCGTTATATGCTTTGAACTGAAAAGTAGAATTGATCTGAACTTTTGGGTATAGAGGCTTATTTCCTGGAATTTATCGCGAGATCAAACGAAACCTTTTAATATCTACAAACTCATCCACTTGGGAAACGAACTTCCGAATTGGAATGACTGCAAAGTGTGAGAACGGAATGACTACAGGAAGTTAGTTGTATCTGGAGGTTCCTAGAGAAACTTATCTAATTCAAACAGCACGCAGAGTTCAATGTTCCGGCACACCTTCGATCCCAGTCACGTGTTACGCATCATGCCTCTTAACACTTAGAAGTGACCCGGTACATAAATCCACAGCAAACATAACTCTATAGCAGAGGAGACCCTTAACGTACTCAAACTTTTAGAACAGAACCAGTGGACAATACACTTCAGTTGGGTGAAAGCCCACGTGGGTATTAATGGTAATGAGTTGGCAGATAAAATGGCAAAAGAAGCTGCGGAAGATGATGAAATACAGAGCATATACCAAAAGGTTCCAAAATCTTTCATCAAAACAGAAATAGAAGAAGCAGGATATCAACAATGGCAGCAGAGATGGAACAGCACGAACAAAGGGGCCCTTAGTAAATCATTCTTCCCTTCAATAAAGGACCGGCTAAAGAAAAAACTTCCCATGACACCGACCTTCACAGCAATAGTTTCAGGACACGGAAAAACCAAAGCTTATGTACATAGGTTTCACCTCACAGATGATCCTCAATGCACATGTAATAAAATCAGGTAAACTGATGTAACAAAGTGCCAGTATGTTTTTGTTTAATCAGTTATGACTGCAATTATGATATGTAGAATATGTTTTTTTTTTAAATTGATTTCCAAGTTAAGCCCCAGATTTATTCATTAAGCAGGGCTTACGGAAGAAGAAAGGTCTACCATCTCGGCCACCTGGGTCATTTTAACGGTCTAGTTGGATAAGCGCATGTCAATTAATATGTTTTTTGTCATAGCTACCTGTATTTCAATTTCAAAGGCCTTACAAGATCACAGTAAAACAATAGGCTATGTTGTCAAGATAACTGATTTTCATTTTTTTTAAATAAATTCTTTCGAATACGTATATTGCCATAAAATAGGCACTAAATTGAGCATTACTCCGAAACAGATCAACCGATTTTATCCATTATGAATAGACGTCTTCCCATGGACATTGTAAATGTGTATACCAAGTTTCATAAAAATCCGGTAAAGCGTATTTGAGTTACCGCGTCTTTAAAATATACACTAAATTGGGTTTTACTCCGGTACCGGTCAACAGATTAGGTTCAAATTCAATAGGGCACTTCTCATGGACGTCATAAATGAGTATACGAAGTTTCATGGAAATCCGTTACAGTGTATTTGAGTGATGGCGCCTTTCTCATACTCTATTAAAATAGCCACCGGTGAACCGATTTGGTTCAATATCAATAGGGTTCTTCCCATCGACATTATGAATGTTTATACCAAGTTTCATGAAAATCCGAAAAAGCGTACTTGAGTTATGGTGCGTACAGACACACGGACAGACGGACAGACAGACAGACGGACAGACATTTTTTCGTCCCCCACACAATCTCATAAAGTACCATACTGGCACTTAATAACGGACAACAAACAGTGAATCATCTTATATATGAATGCAGAGACATACGGCAACAAAGGCGTACATTAATAGAAGAAATACAGAAAAATGATGGAAAGTGGCCAGTGACAAATCAGAATCTTGTACATAATCACTTGAAAGCATTTTGTAAATATATTCACTCAATTAATTTATAAACGACAATTAAGTTAAGTAGTCTTGCAAAATGAAAACATATCGCTCGTGGGCTGCAATTGTGGCACAACTCAAAATTTACGAATTTTGAGTTAATGCACTATTCAGAATTGCAGATTTGTCTACTTTCCAGCAGCAACAGCGGCATATCTTATAGTACAGTATTCTACAAACAGATGACAGAAGTGTCTCTGCTTTGTTATTTACTCTGGCTGCAATAGTGGCACTTTTCAAGTTGTGCCCGTGTTGCAGAAGTATTGAATTGTTTTCTGCGGGACATCTCTGGTGTACTTCACGAATTGTGCCGTTGTTGCAACTTAACATGACTATGGTTATGGTTTTGGTGTTGCAACTTGGTTACTCGTTACACTTTTTTAATAATTTGTTTACATCATTAATAAAGCTTACGTGTTTTGCCTGTACATTCGTTTCATAAGCCACAAACTTCCAAGATAGGCCAACGTATTGTATTAGAAACATTCAGCAATAGTGGCACATCTCAAACAATGAGTCCTGAAAACAACAAGGAGGGTGAGGGGGTAAAATTTTTATGATGTTATTATTAACTGAACCCTTACGGAGCCATTTAGTACCGTTTGCCACTTATTCCATCAGTGAATCCTATGAATGATGTATTTCAATACAAGGTGAAACTTCAAACTCATTTATCTCAGCTTCTGATTTTTTCAGTTGTGCCACTATTGCAGCCCACGAACGATATATACGTAACTTACATAGTGTATTATACTGATATATTGTAAAAATGAGCTAGTTAATGTAAAATAGGATGTTTAAATATTTAAAGCCATCAGGAATGATTCGTATCTAACTCAAATGTAAATATGAATTCAAATGTAAGACTGTAAGTTAATGCATGTAATATTACATTGTAATGGGGCATGCAGTTAATAAATTTAAAAAAAAAATGTTCCTTTCCATGACCAGTTGTACAATACAGGCCGGGGGCTAGGGCTAGAAGGGGCCCAAACGTCGAGAAGAATTTGAGGGTATCGAACTGGACGCCTCAAGATCTACCGTATTTTACGGACCATAAGACGCACTTTTTTTAGGTAGAATTCGAAGAAAAATCTACCTATTGCAATGGATACCATGTCATGATTTTCGAAAAATTCTATCATATCTTTACGTTTCATGCTCCCCTAAGTACGAAACCACCGCCTGTTCAAAAACAAAATTGTGATATTTATATATATCTTTACACGCTAGCGGCCGTAATTTTGAAGATATTTGAACCAAATTTTATTATGTCATTTCTAGGCCCAATAGTTCGGACAAGTTCGTTAATGAGCAAATTTGGCCCAAGGGGGTGGTCGGGGGAGGGGGTTGAATTTTTTAAAAATGTATATCTCGGCCCCTATGAAGTATAGAGGGAAACTTTGTTTGAATAAATTAGAGTACTCCCTATGGAGTTCACAGTGACACCAACGATTCGGGGGTTCGAGTGAGGGTGGGGGTGGGGGTGGGGGATGAAAATTCGAAACTTTTGAAACCACGTCTTGTGGGGTATCGTTGAAAAGCTCTTGATGAGTACTCTACAAATCAATAAATGGTTTCTTGATAGCTCTCATATGACGCGAGATTTTAATGTTTGAAAATAATAACACTTAAAAGAATTATTATATCATAATTTTGTCTTGTTTAGCGGCTTTGCTAATTTTATTCATTGCTGATCTTGCGCACGGCCTCCCAGAATATTATATCCTATTCTTGTTGTCAAAACAAATGATTGTAGGCTCTTCCTCTTTACTGCAGATTTGCCATGCCAAGGCTAAAAAAGAAGAGTGCTGCGCAGCGATAATAAATTAAACCAAAAGCACTTTGAAATCTACCTCAGCCTGTAGGTCTGCCTAAAGGGATTTTTTATCTTGAAAACAGAGCCTTAAATGTTGGGTGCGTCTACTGGTCCTAAGTACACTAAAGAATTAAAATTATGGTAAATATTGTTGGAATACCATAGTTATACACAAGTAGTTGTAAAAGATAAGACAGTTACAAATTTTGGCAGAAACTGTACATCACTGCACTTTTCACATTCGTAAAATGAGGGTAGGGAAGCCAGGTATACAATACGAAAAGCATGGAATGTTGAGTTCTTTTATACAAAAGGAGTGGTTTAAATGAATGCAATGACCTCTAAACAGCCTTATCCCGTTGCACTTACCGTATTCTGAATTGAGGGTTAGAGGGTGTAAAAGTATTTTCAGTCTTTCATGAGAAATCAGTTCAGTTGTTAAAATTTATGCGATGCCACCTGTACAGAAGAGATTTTCGTACAATGCAGATTTTAAGTTAGAAGTGATCTACACTGATTCCATTGTGTATGCATTGAAGTATTCCCTTTAAAATGTTTCCTTTAGAATCACATTAAATTTATTTTTCTTTAAATTTCCATTCGAAAATTAAAGTGTGTCTTATGGTCCGTAAAATACGGTAACTTCTTTCCAAACAGTTCAATCTTTCTATCCGATTTTTTGATACGAGGGTGGATCGAAAAGTAACGCACAATTTGTTTTTATTCATTTATTATTTTTTTACAAAAAAATTTAATAGGTAGGCTACAATTACAAACAAATGCACACGTGAAGGGACATCTTTTGTATATTTTTCTATATAGTCGCCAAGTTTCTCAACATATTCCTCCCATCGTGATACCAGTTTCAAAATACCCTGTTTATAGAAATCCGTTCGGTTGGAGTATACCCATTTGCGGACTGCTGTTTTCACTTCTGCATCTGACGCAAAGCGTTTACCTCGTCTTATGCTGTAACGTGTGTTTATTGTCATGGGACGAAACAAATGAAAGTCCGACGGTCTGGACTGTATGGAGGATGCTGGAGCACCTCCCAACCAAATTTGTTGATTTTCTCACGAACAGCTAGCATTGTCGTGAAGAAATTTTGACACCAGCATGGATGTTTGGTCCCATGAAGAACGCTTTGCTGATGGTAAAACTGTAGTAATCAATTACTGGAGTACAAGAAAATAGGTTCAAACTGATTGCGCTGGGGACAGCCGGAGGAGCATGACAAAGGACAAGAAGAGACAATCAAATGGTGTTCTTATGCTGTAACGTGTGTTTATTGTCATCACGAAGCAAATATAAACGTAGATTCGTTTGCCCATGAACTTTGCGTAACTTCTGATGTTGCCAATCCCAGTCTATTACAGTAACACAACAAAACATAGCCATCCAAAAAACTACTGACATCAAATGTAACCTTGGAGTATGCTAACCTAGAGAAGAAAAACTCCAAGAAAATTAATAACCTATCCACTCCCTTCTAATGAATCCAAAGAAAAGAGTATTGGACATAGCAGAGGTGGCGGGGGGGGGGGGGGGTTCGAGGCTTTTTGCAACTTCCGGATTGTATTTATTTCACGGTTTAGTAGTAAGTTATTACTTCCTCTGCCCGTACCATAGGTACTATAGTAGAGGAAGTATTGTTTTCGACCCCAAAATTTGAAGTTGAGATTTTAGCATATATTATTCAAAATATACTATTTTTCGAAACATGTCTGTGTGTCTGTCTGTGAATAGGCTAGCTCCAAAACGGAGAATCGTGTGAAAACAAAATTTCGTATTTGAGTCAAGTACCTTTTGAAGATGTGATCCGAAAAATGGCGACAAGTTTCTCTTATTTTTAAGGGGACTTGACATGAACAAATTTTCGTATTTCGCGATTTTCTCGAAAACGGCTCTAACGATTTTCTTTCAAATTTGCACATGTGTTCCTTATACGGAGAGCTAAAACTTTTATTTGAAACTTTTTTCGAAAAAATTCTCTGAAGGGTAGTTACAAGCCACCCACTGTCTGTAGAAAGTTTGTCTTGCGTGGTGAACAACTGAATAACGCGCTCTTTCACGGCCACTTATTCTATATAAGAATGTGAAGTGAGAAAGATGTGTTTTTGGCCATGCATAGAGTAAAGAAGTATCTGAGGGAAATATTCGATAAATTTCGGAAATTATTCTTTACGGCGGAAAGTTCAATAAACGTCTGCAGTCACTTATTTTTTTTTAAGTTTGTTATATGGCCTGCGCTTTTGGTCGCATTATTGAAAGAAGAGGTATTTATAGGATAATTAGCGTAAAATTGTGTCTTGCGATTCTGTACAAGAATATGTGAATACTGCTAACTTTTATTTGGGCAGAGGAAGTTATGTGACTTTCACATCAGATTTTTTAAAAATCTTTTCCCATACTTTTAAATCTTTGGTTGGATTATTAACTTCAACAATTTGACCTCCTTACAAATTTAATAATCCAAGATTGCGGATTCGAACCCGGCCCAGGTAGATGGCATTTGTGTGCATTAATGTGACAGCCTCACGTTAGTAGATTTACTGCCATGTAAAAGAACTCCTTCGGGACAAAATTCCGGCTCACCGGCCTAAATAGCAGTACATCCCCGTCGTTAAATAATTTCATAATTACTGTTCCAACAGTGGGCTGCTACCACCAATTTCTCTACTTGAGAGGTTCTTTTGAACCTATATCAAAATTTATTTTCGTTTTATCTGTGTTTTATTATATTCTGAACAATATTTCTGAACTTTTTTCTTCGGGTATTTTGTCCATATAGTTGGTTTTAATTAATTTTTAGGTAGATTTTCGAAGAAAAATCTACCTATTGCAATGGATACCACTTCATGATTTTCGAAAAATTATTTCATATCTTTACGTTTCATGCTCCCCTAAGTACGAAACCACCGCCCGTTCAAAAAAAAATTTTGTGATATTTTTATATATATATATATATATCTTTACACGATAGCGGCCGTAATTTTGAAGATATTTGAACCAAATTTTATTATGTTATTTCTAGGCCCAATAGTTCGGACAAGTTCGTTAATGGGCAAAATTAGCCCAAGGGGGTGGTCGGGGGAGGGGGTTGAAATTGTTAAAAATGTATATCTCGGCCCCTATGAAGTATAGAGGGAAACTTTGTTTGAATAAATTAGAGTACTCCCTATGGAGTTTACAGTGACACCAACGATTCGGGGGTTCGAGTGAGGGTGGGGGTGGAGGTGGGGGTGGGGGATGAAAATTCGAAACTTTTGAAACCACGTCTTGTGGGGTATCGTTGAAAAGCTCTTGATGAGTACTCTACAAATCAATAAATAGTTTCTTGATAGCTCTCATATTACACGAGATTTTAATGTTTGAAAATAATAACACTTAAAAGAATTATTATAATATCATAATTTTGTCTTGTTTAGCGGCTTTGCTAATTTTATTCATTGCTGATCTTGCGCACGGCCTCCCAGAATATTATATCCTATTCTTGTTGTCAAAACAAATGATTGTAGGCTCTTCCTCTTTACCGAATTCAGTTCTTATTACTGCAGGTTTACCATGCCAAGGCTAAAGAAAAAGAGTGCTATGCAGCGACAATAAATTAAACCAAAAGCACTTCGAAATCTACCTCCGCCTGTAGGCCTGCCTAAAGGGATTTTTAGTATTGAATTTGTTATTTGAAGCTTTCTTCCTTCTTTCTTTGTTTTAGTTTTACATCTTCCTTTTAGGATTTAAGCGAACCAAGCCGCCCGGACCTTATAGGGCAGCGACCTGTCGGGAGAGGGATTACCTATGGATCACATACATAATTTTTTGACCAGACAAGGAAATTGAGGGCCTCCCCGGATGAGTGATCAGCCCAATAACGGGGCCACCTCCGAGACAACATGAACTCATAGGACGAGACACGCCATTCACACATACACTCACTCCAAACAAGGCGAGGTTGGGATGAAGATGATAATGACAGCCAGATGATATCTGGGGACCACAAGGGCCTAAAGTTACCCGACATTTTTATCACAGGTGAGGAAAAAACCCAGAAAAAAACCCACCTAGGTAACTAGTCCCGACCAGGATTAGAACTGGGGCCCGATGCGTGAGAGAGCGAACGCATCCCCTACGATTTGAAGCTAAGATTATATTATATTCTTTAAAGTTTTTGAAATTTTTGTATGGTCAAGGGTGATAGCCTATGTGAATTTTTTAATTTTATATTTCTCTATTGAGAGAGCTATTTATTGTAAGCTTTTGCTTTTTGAATTTTGAAATAATCTCGTATATCTTACTGAATCCATTTTTTCTGCAACTTTCTGAATTTTTAAATATTCTTCGTCATATGCTTCCTTCGTTAACGGGAAGTTAACCAGTTAATTCCCCTACGTGATTTTTCTGGGATTGTACAGCTATTTCTTGAATTAGTGTTAAATGGGCAGAAATGTACCAATTGTACACTGATACTAATACTGTAGTTGTGGCCGAAGGGGTAAGTGGCTTTTTTTACAGCCAGTCATGATGAGATATGGATTTTTATTTTGGGAGAGTTTAAGGCGTTTAAGCAGATTTGGATATATCTTGATATTGCAAAAGATAATTCTTAAAATCATTAATATATATATATTAATGATTTTAAGAATTATATATATATATATACAGTTGACAAAGTCATGTAATTTCAGTCATAAAAAGATTGACAAAGATTGAATTTATAAGACTGCTTTTAATTTAGAATGGCGATATTTGATGACAACGAAGTCTCATTTATAGCAATAAGTTATCTAATATTAAATTGTAACTGCAAGACTTAGAAGGAACGCTTGCACTTTTTGTTATCCAAGTGTCCTGTTTTGTTCTGTTTTTAAGGCAAATTTTGTCAAATGTCCTGTTTTTTAAGTTCATAAATCTGGTCACCCTATGTTAGGTCTGAGATATCTCAGTTTCCATGCCATGCCATACCAATTCTACTCCTTCAGTCTCAGATTACTAAATAAGTTTCTGCTGGTAAAAGTGCTTTTATTTTTTTATAAACCTCCAGTGAAATCTTGTCATTCATATTGCTAAACATATTCTGTAGTGGAGTAACTTGGTGTATTTCTTTTGCAGACTTTCATTTCCCTTTTCTGCACAAGGATCTGGGGGAAGAGAATGGCACATTCGTGGAGTTTATCTTGGATGAACCATTTTTGTTCTTCTTTGTGGATGAGACAAACCTGGTGCCCCTCCTCAGTGGTCGCGTTGTCCATCCTGTTGCAAGGAACTGGAATCCGTTCACAGAACGAGAACTGCGACTCAAGAAACTCTACGGTTCAGATTAACCAACTCTGTTTAATGTTAAATATATGTTCAAGGGTTTTAACACATTTCCAATAAAGTCTATTTTTTTCTGCTGAGTCAGTGGCATGAATTATTGAGGTTTGTCTAGAAAAACAAAACTAGCGTACAGTACAGTACCAGAACTCTCACTCGTGTGGAAACCTGACTCACCCCCCCCCTAAGTGCATTGCAACTTCCAAAGCCCTACATGATCACTGCAAACAATATTGTTGTCATGAGAACTGAATTGCCTTTGATGAATTTAGTGTAATATATTTTTTAGAAATTAGGCCATTAATAGGGCGTTATTCCGGTACCACTCAACCGATTTGGTCCAAAATCAATAGGTTTCATCCCACGGACGTTATAAGTGCAAAGGCCTATATACCAAGTCTCATGAAAATGTCTCATGAAGCGTATTCGAGACATACAGACATACAGATAGACAGACTTTACCTGTCCACCTTACAATCTCAGAATGTACCATTGTGGCACTTAATAAAACATACATTCACCAGGAATGGGGTTTAGTGCCAGATTGATATATGCTACAGCAAAAATCAATTTCTATGAACTTGTTTACAAATTTTAATTTTGAATGGAAATAAGTATTTTTCAGACAGTCGAAAATAAAAGAATTACTTTTAATGGTGGGTGATATTAAGTAACTTAAAATGATAGAATTATGCTACTGAGTGGTATAAAACTAACACACTCCAGGGTTACCAACTTTGATTGGAAAATATCAATATTAAATTATAGATTCAAGTTTGATAAAAATTGAAATTTTTAAAATGAACTAAATGTAAAATTTCTCGCGGTGATTGCACAAATCGTCATACTTGGAGTGTGAAAAGCATTGTCCTTAAGTTGGCAACTGTGTACCAGGAAATCAATAACAGCTGTCTGTGTGTGCAATATGGTTCCAATATGTCCACGGTGCATAATTCATTACAATAATATTTATTATTTCACAAAATTTAACGACTATCACAAAAATAGCAAATGAATCACATGGTAAAATGATTTTATTTCCTCATAGGATTGCTACACTTCCCCTTCTGGGTATGTTCTGCAAACGTACCTACTCCCAAATTATAATTTTACTACAGTCAAACCTCTGTATAATGAATATCGATATAACGATAAACCCGCATGTGGGTGATTCTTCAAATACGGGAAAATTTGGAGTATGTATAATCCAAATTTTTTACTTTTTTAAAAAATCTAAAAAAAATTACTAAAATACTTCAGGGGTTACTTGATATAATATGACACCAGCAGAGCTTAAATGTTTATATTTTTATTTATTTCAATTTTTAAATTTTTTTAAAGCCATGTGAATGACATCCGTGTACATGTGGATGGCAGAAGGCCACATTAATGACTAACTTTGGCAACAATCTGCTTTTCTTTATGTGATCTCATATTTTTCTCAGTGTGCTTTAGTTGATTTTGCACCAAATTTGCAAATTTGTGTGCATACTCCGGAATTAATGTAATTTTAACTAGACTGTGTTTTTATGGTTTTGAGGGGGGGGGGAATCAAGCAGAAATTCATTTAATCAGTTTTAAGATTTTGGGTACAGGTCATAGACACCGCAAACACAATAGTACCCTACATTTATCATCTACATGACTTGAGAGTCATCCACATACCCCTTCATGAGGCATGTGGATGACACAAAAATCAGGCATGTGGATGACAAAAAAAGGAGTTTAAGTGGTCTCAGCAAGCCATTCCTAAACCTCTATAGGCTCAACTTCAGTCAGGTACTTTGAATTGGAAGGTTTATCATAGTGCATAATCAAAATTAATTAATATTCACTTTCTGCCTACTTTCTAGAAGCCATGTTAATGACGGGGAATAAAAACGTTTTCCTTGAAAATGATACAAAGTCCTTTGTTAATCCCAAACTGTTTGTAAGCAAGCAAAATTCAACCTTACAATTCAACCACAAGCTGCCCTGTTGGCTTTCTAACACTGTTGCCAGTTATACAAATTTCTCATTTCTGCAGAAAAAATTCCAATCTTTTCAGCCATGTGGATGACCAAAAACCCTTGGGACATTCTTTATGTTCATTAGGTGGGGTGACAATTTTATTTCATTTTATTTTTTAGGGGTTAATATTCTTCACACATTCATACTCATTGGGAGGAAAAAAGTTGAAAAGGAAATAACATTTTGTTTTGTGGTTAAATGCATTAGAATATACAAAACTGGGGTATGGGACAGGGCATGTGGATGACATTTCATTGAATTAAATTTGATTTTGGAATATCAGAATTTAAAGTTAGTGACATTTCAAAGTGATAGTTGTAGTATGGAAGTAGTAGAAACAAACTTTTATTTTAATTTTTTTTAAAGTTGAATTTGAAGGGAAATATCATTCCGGAACACAAATTTTCCTGTATTTGAAGAATCACCCATATAGCAATATTTTACTTTGGTCCCAGCGAATTTCTGTCTTAATAATGTTAAATGTAACTCACTATATCGATGAAGCTATTTTAGTAACACTCTTTTATAACAATATTTGGAACTTCAATTGTTACTGAAAACAATAGCTTGGCTCTGTGGATGGTAGCTGGTATCAGATTAGTATCATTCCCAGCTACCAATATTGCTTTCTGAGTGCCTGATAGGCTTATGTTACATTTTTAAGAAATTCCAGAAGGTTCATGAGAGGCAGAAAATAGGACCATTCCTTATGTGTGCAAAATCTCGTTTTGAGTTAGGTTGCTACTCAAATATTCCTAATGCATGTGCAATTAAACTAAGGTGCAAATGTTTCAGTTATGCCTTAGTTATATGGTAAATTTGCTGTTTTTGTCTTGCCTCTTCTCATCCTCTATGTTGGGGAAAGAGCGGCATATGTTCAGAACAAGGAGATGCCAAATGATGGGGTTATGTTCGATAGAAACAAACATAAGAAAGGAATTCTCTGATGGCTAGGAGGACCAGTCTGTTAAGGTACAGACACCCATGGAGAGCAAGTGGATTGATCGCAGGTCACCGGTCAGGGAACCACAGATGTAAATTTGGGTTGACAATCTAGATCATGTAATTTAACAATGCACACTTTATTCACACGTGAAGGAATAATAGAAATGATTGAAGCAATAAATAACATATGAACTGAAATATGATTGCATCACTTGCAATAACCAATGTGCTGAAATTTGGCGCGTTAGAATGTTGCACCACGTGGCGATAAATGTGCTGAATTTATGTCAGTACTGAACAATATATGAAAACACTCGTAATTCTGTCCAGAATTATTGGAATTACTGTAGAAGAAGTAATCTTGATACTAATTACACTGAAATAGCTGATTCACTGCGAACGCTTAGTTGCACAATGCTCTCGAACTATAACTAGCTTAATAGATTGATCTAATAAGCTGTGAATATTGAAAATGGCTATAATTATTGTAGAATAATTACACGAACACGACAACACTTGTAACTTGAAGTATTGTGTACTAATTCGCGATTTAAGAGCAAAAGCCACTGATGCTATTGTCTAGGAAAGGCGCGAACTGGAGTAGTGATTCACACAACTGGCTCATGTGAATGCGAAATTTGACTGACTGAAGCGACGCCAAGCATGACGCCTTGCATCATTCTTTGCACACGTTACTAAACCTGACTCGACAAATAAAATGCAGGAAGTAATGTATCACTCCGCCAACACTTCCAACTCAAGGCGCGAACTGCAGCTAGCGGAACATTTGAACAGAAAGACTAGGTGGACATGAATAAAAACGCTAGCAAAACATGTAGCTTGCGCGAACATCTAGGTGTTTGAAATTTCTAACACATGCCTAAGCTTAGAGTGTGCCATGATCCGTGTTGCTAAACCAGTCTGTATAGCAATTTTTTAATGTCCCGGTGTAAAGTAGCTATCGTTAGCCTACAATTCAATGGAAGTCAGTAAGCAGAATAAAAAATTAGCAATTTTTTTAAGATTTGGATTTGTGATCCACACTTTAGATTTCATTTGATAATGAAATCCCAACCTTTCAGAACAAGAGAACTAATAAGTCTGAAATTGATAAAATAATTAGGGGTCTCAGAAACAAACATTCCTTTGGATATGATGGCATTAATAATAAAATTCTTAAGATTTCAGCTCCTTTCATAAGTGGTCCCCTCACATACTTATGTAATCAAGCAATGGAATTAGGCACATTTCCTGATAGATTAAAATACTCTATAGTGAAACCGTTACATAAAAAAGGGCAAAAATCCAATATCTCTAACTACAGACCAATCTCGCTCCTAACTGCATTCTCTAAAGTGTTTGAAAAGTAATGTACAGTAGACTTTATAGCCATCTACAGTCTAACAACATATTTTCTCCAGAACAGTTTGGATTTAGAAAAAACGTCTCAACAAACAGTGCTACATTCCAATTAACCAATGAAATCCTAAGGGCCCTAAATAATGGAGAGCATGTTGCTGGGATTTTTTGCGACCTGTCAAAGGCATTTGACTTTGTAAACCATATGATCTTGCTTGATAAACTATCGTACTACGGAATCAAAAATACTACCCTAAACTTGTTTGCATCATATCTACAAGACAGGAAACAGAAAGTAGGAATTAAATGTTCAGGATCACGTGAAGAAACTTACTCAGACTGGGGCACAGTGAAACATGGTGTTCCCCAAGGATCGATCTTAGGTCCACTGTTATTCTTAGTCTATATTAATGACATTGCCATGAAAATTAATAATTTAGCACAAGTTGTTCTATTCGCAGACGATACAAGTTTATTAATATCCAAGAAATCATTTAACGACCTCATTAATGTTTTTAATTTGGTACTAAAAGAAATAAACGAATGGTTTAAAGCAAATAA
Organism: Ectobius pallidus; assembly: GCA_964059195.1. Lineage (NCBI taxonomy): Eukaryota > Metazoa > Arthropoda > Insecta > Blattodea > Ectobiidae > Ectobius > Ectobius pallidus. Next base: position 210,419,861 of record CAXKWD010000002.1, read on the forward strand.
ATTGTCACTTAATTTGGAAAAAACAGCAGCTTTGAAATTTCTAACCCACAAATCACAACTGTTACCTCTCAACATATCATTAAATGACAGTTATTTGGAAGAACCGTCAAGCATAAAATTTCTTGGTTTACAATTAGATAATCATTTAAATTGGAAGAAACATACCCAAACTGAATAAAGCCTGCTATGCAATTAGATCCTTGGCCTCTGTCACAAATATGACTTCCCTAAGAACAACTTATTTTGCCTACTTCCATTCAGTTATGACTTATGGCATTATGTTATGGGGAAATACTTCAGATAGCAAAAGGGTTATTCCAAGGCAAAAAAAGGTAATTCGAATTATTAGTGGGCTAAATAACAGAGATTCTTGTAGAAGTGCATTTAAAAATTTAAATATTTTTACTTTACCTTGCCAATATATATTTTCTACTCTAATGTTTTTAATAGATAACCAAAATCTTTTCACAAGAAGCGAAACAGTACATAACATAAACACTAGAAATAAGATGGACTTTCATAGACCGAATGCAAATTTAACTTGCTATCAAACCGGTGTTTACTATTCAAGCATAAAATTTTTTAACTCTCTACCACCACGAATAAAAGAATTTTCACAAGATAGGAATCAGTTCAGTCGTGTACCAAAAACTTATCTTCACAGCCACTACTTCTACAGTCTAAATGAATTTTTCAATGCTTAATATTTGTGTTCTCATTTTCTTTTCTATTTGATACTGTAATTTCTCGGTCAATCTTAATGTATCTCTTATCACTGTTATCCATCTGTAAATTCTGTATTACATATTGTAATCTTAGTGGTATGTTGCTGGTATTCTTTAATAATCTCAAATAATCATTAATTGCTGTCATCCATATGTAAATACTGTAATTCACATTGTACTATTAATGCCATGTAGCTGTAACTCGCTGTTAGTCTTAATGTACCTTTAATTACTGTCATACTGCAAATACTGTAATTCATAATGTAATTATAATTGTACACTTTTGACGGGTTCCATATCTCATAGTCGTAAGACTGTTTTGAGATCTACGGAACGAATAAAGAATTATTATTATTATTATTATTATTATTATTATTATTATTATTATTATTTTCCACTTCTTTGCATGTTTGTTCCATGAATTATCCTGCAGATTAGACATTTTTCTGCATGCAGTCTTTCTAATTAGTGGGGTGAATTAGCTAAAAAACATTTCACATCCGGCAACCAATGCGCCACTTTGGATTCAGATAGTACATGGGTAGACGAGTCTAAAAAGCCCGGGACACAAATTTTCCTGGCCCTCTAGCGGTTTTGATGACGTAATCAATATGGCCGCCAAAGTTTTGTGGCACGCTTCTACATTTCCCTATATAACTTGGGTTTGTATTTCGATATTAACCTATATTATTAGTGATTATTAATCAGGAGAAAACGTGCTTTCCAAGGTATATCCGACATTATAGTTTAGGTTCATAATACCAGAAATATTTGTACCTGAATTAAAATATTTGGTTTTTGATTTTGATTTTTTCGAAACATTTTGCTAAATAACTTGGAATCGGTTACATGTAGATGAAAATGTGTTCTATACTTTATTGTTCGTCAGACAATTTCCTTTCGAACGGTATATATGACTTATATTTTATCACAAACAGTTCCTGAAAATTTGCCAAAACAGTGTAGAGTTGCACTGCGAGTCGTTATGGCAACAATTCAATTTATATGGGTTCCGAAAGGTAATAGAGGGGCTTTATAACTGATTAAGTAGCAGATGTAATTGTTGTAATTTTTTATGTATAGGTAAGTAGATTCTAGATTTTTAGGGGGTACTTTTTAGTACTTTTAGGGGGTACTGATGAGTAGCAGATGTAATTGTTGTAATTTTTTATGTATAGGTAAGTAGATTCTAGATTTTTAGGGGGTACTTTTTAAAATCGTAGCCACCTCAAAATTTAAATTTTGGGGGGAACTTCAAAAATGTAACAATAAATAAAATAGATTAAATTAATAAGATTCCATTCAATAATACTAAATGTGTTGTGTGAGGAACTTCACCGTGTAAAGAAGATATTGCTTTCGTCTACCTCATAGGAAGACAGAAATTACCCAATCATGTCAATGAAGAGGAAGCATGAATTGGTTGATGCTACGACTGACCCAGTGGTTGCTCCGTTTGTATGGGAACTGTGTTTGTTATGCCAGAAGCAATCAAAAGAGCGCTTGATCATTCCGAAGTATGAAGGTTACTTAACAATGGCGAAGAATCTTGTATTTTTGCTGAACATGGTGAGCTTCCAAGTGGTATAAGTAATTTGGATCAGTTGGACGATGGAAGTTGTCTTACACATGCTGCCCATGCAGCGAAATATCACAAATCCTGCAAGAACAAATATGACAGTCTAAAGGCAGATAGATTATCTGGTGAAAAGAAACAGAAAGGACATCCCCATTGCTCAGACCAAACTCCATCTTCATCAAAATTAACAAGATCATCATGACTTTGTGGAAAAGGTGTGCCTGTTTTGTAATGAAGGAGAAGGTAGAGACAAACTTGTGACTGTATCCACGCTGGGAATTGGGCCTACAATTCATACTCTTGCTCTACAATTGCAGGATGAAAAACTTTTGAAGATGTTATCGCCAACAGATTTGGTAGCATTAGAAGACAAATATCACAAACTATGCCATACTCGCTTTCTAACATGTGCGAAAGCTGCTAAACGTTCTCAAAGAGAAGATTACCATAATCGTGAAGAAGTTGTTTATGGTACAGTTCTAACGGAATTGGTTCAATACATGGAGGATTCGTACTCATCTAGCAGTACTTCTCCAGTGTTTAAACTTTCTCATCTTACAAAATTAGTGTCTCAGCGTATGATGGAAATGGGAATACAAACTCACAAAAAGAATATCAATAGAACACGTCTTAAGGAACAACTATTATCATGTATACCTGGTCTGAGAGCAGATAAGTCGGGATGTGAAATTATTTTCACTTTCAAAGGGGATTTTGGCGATGCCATTCGCTACACCTGGGCATTTAATGACTTTATTGGTGGTATGTGTCTGGGACGGGCACAATCAATCTTCTTCTACTGTCGTTATTTCCTCTTCCTCTTCTTCCCATAGCATTTAATGGGTGGTGAAGTATTATAAATGTCATATAATAATAAATAGGCTACAATGTTAATAACACCAGATGTTATTAATGGTATCAAAAAAATAAATAAAACAGCTGATCTTAACTGCACGCAGCAGAACAATGTGATGTATTGATTATCTTGCTTACAATTACATAGATAGTGATGTGTTTTATTCATTTTTGTGGTTTTAATTGATCATGATATGCTTATTCTGCAAATATTCATTAAATAGTCACAATATAACTTGAGGTACACATTCTCCCAATATAAATTCATGACCAATTTATCGATAAAATCAGGACTTCTCGTTATAATTTCTATGATAAAAACGATAACTTACAGCTTATAAAACTGTTTTTAATACTCCTGAATTCCTAAAATTTGACCTTGCTTTGAAAAGCCATTTTTGTTCTTGTTGTAGATCTTTATCTAGATCAATATGTCAAGTTTTCGTTGTGTTTATTTTATCTCACAGACAGTGTCCCGTTTCATTTTCTGTTCAGTAATCACAACAACAACAACAAAAATCCCTTCAGGTAAGCCTAAAGGCTGAGGTAGATTTCGAAGTGCTTTTGGTGTAATTTATTGTCGCTGCGCAACACTCTTCTTCTTTTTGGCATGACAAACCCGCAATAATAACTGCAAAAAAGAGGAAAGAGCACTTTTTCAAACATTCAAATCTCGCCTTATATGAGAACTATCGAGAAACTAGTTATCGATTTGTAGAGTAGCCTACTCATCAAGAGCTTTTCAACAATACCGCACAAGACGTGGTTCCAAAAATTTCGAATTTCCATCCCACCACCCCCACTCGTACCCCCAAAACCCCCGAATCGTTGGTGTCACTGTGAACTCCATAGGGAGTACTCTAATTTATTCAAACAAAGTTTCCCTCTATACTTCATAGGGGCCCCTCCTCGATCCCCCCCCCCCTTGGGTCAATTTTGCTCATTAATAAACTTGTCTGAACTATTGGGCCTAGAAATAACATAATAAAATTTGGTTCAAATATCTTCAAAATTACGGCCGCTAGCGTGTAAAGATATATATATATATATCACTTTTTTTTTTTTGAACGGGTGGTGGTTTCGTACTTAGGGAGGCATGAAACGTAATGATATGAAAGAATTTATGTTAGGTTAGGGTAACCAGACGTCTCGTTTTTAACAGGATTGTCCTTTTTTTTTATTAACTGTCCTGGTGTCCCGACAAATTTTTAACGGGAGGCCAAATGTCCTGTTTTTTCCAAAACTTGAACAAATGTTTGTTCATTGTATCCAATTTACCTAATTTCATCAAATATCCTACTTCTATAATATGACAGATTATTATTTTTAACAATTTTAATTGTTGAAGTTGTAAATGTAATTTCAGTCAAAAAAAGATTGACAAAGCTTGAATTTATAAGACTGCTTTTCATTTCCGGGTTGCACGGGCAAAGAGAGTTAAGTCCACTTTCTTGTTACTGAGAATTAGAGTGACTTAGCACACTATACCAGCCCAACATAGCTTTAGAGATGGATAAACCCATGGGGCACACTTCCATAACTACCGTACAACTTTGAATATGACTTACTGAACTTAACACAAATGTAGAGAACATTTTTATCTATAACTCTATGGACATATCTCAATTTTTAGGATGGTGGACTTAACTCTCTTTGCCCGGATTTAGAATGGTCATATTTGATGACAACAAAGTCTCATTTATTGCAATAAGTTATCTAATATTAAATTGTAACTGCAAGACTTAGAAGGAACGCTTGCGCTCTTTGTTATCCAAGTGTCCTGTTTTGTCCTGTTTTTTAAGGCAAATTTTTCAAATGTCCTGTTTTTAAGTTCATAAATCTGGTCACCCTATGTTAGGTCTGAGATCTCTCAGTTTCCATGCCATGCCATACCAATTCTACTCCTTCTGTCTCAGATTGCTAAATAAGTTTCTGCTGGTAAAAGTGCTTTTATTTTTTTATAAACCTCCAGTGAAATCTTGTCATTCATATTGCTAAACATATTCTGTAGTGGAGTAATCTTAGTGTATTTCTTTTGCAGACTTTCATTTCCCTTTTCTGCACAAGGATCTGGGGGAAGAGAATGGCACATTCGTGGCGTTTATCTTGGATGAACCATTTTTGTTCTTCTTTGTGGATGAGACAAACCTGGTGCCCCTCCTCAGTGGTTGCGTTGTCCATCTTGTTGCAAGGAACTGGAATCCGTTCACAGAACGAGAACTGCGACTCAAGAAACTCTACGGTTCAGATTAACCAACTCTGTTTAATGATAAATATATGTTCAAAGGTTTTAACATATTTCCAATAAAGTCTATTTTTTTCTGCTGAGTCAGTGGCATGAATTATTGAGATTTGTCTAGAAAAACAATGTTAACTAGCGTACAGTACAGTACCAGAACTCTCACTCTTGGTAACCTGACTTACCCCCCCCCCCCCCAGTGTATTGCAACTTCCAAAGCCCTATGTGATCACTGGAAACAATATTGTTGTCATGAAAACCGAATTGCCTTTGATGAATTTAGTGTAATATTTTTTTTAGAAATTACGCCATTAATAAGGCGTTATTCCAGTACCGCTCAACCGATTTGGTCCAAAATCAATAGGTTTCAATGCACGGACGTTATAAGTGCATATATACCAAGTTTCATGAAAATTTGATGAAGCGTATCATGTGATACAGACATACAGAAAGACAGACTTTACCTGTCCACCATACAATCTCAGAATGTACCATTGTGGCACTTAATAAAACATACATTCACTAGGAATGGGGTTTAGTGCCAGATTGATATATGCTATAGCAAAAATCAATTTCTATGAACTTGTTTACAAATTTCAATTTTGATTGGAAATAAGTATTTTTCAGACAGTCGAAGATAATAGAAGTACTTTTAATGGTAAATTAAGTAACTTAAAAAGATAGAATTATGCTATTGAGTGGTATAAAACTAACACACTCCAGGGTTACCAACTTTGATTGCTTCACATGGGAAATACTCTTTTATTTAAAAAAAGGTATTTGTATATCAATATTAAATTATAGATTCAAGTTTGATAAAAATTTAAAATTTAAAAATGAACTAAATGTAAAATTTCTCGTGGTGATTGCACAAATCGTCATACTTGGAGTCTGAAAAGCATTGTCCATAAGTTGGCAACTGTGTGCCAGGAAATCAATAGCAGCTGTCTGTGTGTGCAATATGGTTCCAATATGTCCACGGTGCATAATTCATTACAATAATATTTATTGTTTCACAAACTTTAACGACTGTCACAAAAATAATGAATGAATCACATGGTAAAATGATTTTATTTCCTCAAAGGATTGCTACACTTGCCCTTCTGGGTACGTTCTGCAAACATACCTACTCCCAAATTATAATTTTACTACAGTCAAACCTCTGTATAATGAATATCGATATAACTAGGGACCGGATTCTTAGGTTTTTTCCTATTTTTTCCCTTACTTCCAAAACAAAAAGCTCTCATACACTTTTTCGAATCATGTCCATAGGATTCACCCAGATTAATTCTGTGGCACCTAAAAATACCTAAATGGGGTATGAAAATCTAAATATACCTAAACGGGATATAAAACCTAAAATATCTAATTTAGGCTACTTTTTTGCCTTTTTTGTTTGTCAGTTGAGAAATTTTGCGGAGAGACAATTTTTGTCGGGTTGAAATTAATACCAACAGCGTTTCGTTCAACTCAATGTCGTCTAGGATGACAGTATCATGAGAGGAAGTGTAAGAGTACCTGCGTATTCCTTTTAAAATATTTGTACGAACAACCATTGTTGATGTCATGTGAGGTTGAAAGGACATTTTCTGCCTTCAAATGAATTCTAAGAGATAACAGGAAGAACTTCACAGTTGAGAATCTTGAAAGATATTTAGTGATATATTGTAACCAGGATATGTGAGGCAATCTTATTTTCACTGCTTCTTTTGATTGTTTATGCTTTCTTTCTTTAATTCTTTAATATTGCCCTAAAGCAAGTTTACACAAATTTAATTCAATTTTGTTAAGTTAAACTTTACAAGTATTATGTATTGAATCCTATGTAGCACATTCAAATTCATTAAACCAATTATTCTACCCAAAAACGATATTTTGGACAAAAAACCTAAAAACCTATTTCACCTAATGGAAAACCTAAAACAGTGTTTTTAAAAACCTAAAAATCCGGTCCCTAGATATAACGATAAACCCGCATATAGCAATATTTTACTTTGGTCCCAGCGATTTTTTTTAAGTGAAACTTCTTTAGCCTCGGTAGGGGTAAATCAGGAACTTGTGTAACGCTCAAAATCATCACAAAATTAGTGTCACGCTAAAATTGTCAAGAAATTAGTAAGGTGTGACTGAACGGACTGCACAGAAAATAATCAACTCAATGGTTAGGCTTATCCAAAATTTAAAAAATATAAAAATCCAAAATTTAAAATCCAAAACTTTAAAAAATAAAAAATTCAAAGGCCCAAAATTTAAAAAATCCAAAATCTAAAAATCCAGAATTTCAAAATTAAAAAATTCAAAGATCCAAAATTAAAAAGTCCAAAAATCCAAAATTTAAAAAATAAAAAATCCAAAAATAATAAATCCAAATAGGTATATAAAATTTAAACAATTAAAAAAAATTAAAAGTCCAAATTAAAAAATCCAAAATTTGAAAATACAGAATCTAAAATTTAAAAAAAATCCAAAATTAAAACATCCAAAAAATAAAAAATTAAAAGATCTAAAATTTAAAAAATTAAAAATTACAAAATTAAAAGAATTAAAAGATAAAAAATTTAAAACCCCAAAAAGTCCAGAAACCCGATATTAAAGAGTCCAACAATCCAAAATTGAAAAATCCAATAATCTAAAATAGGAAAAATAAAAAAATTAAAACAAGTTTCACTTCTGTTGCGTGGCATTCCATGCACACTTTTTTTTTAAGATTTGGATTTGTGATCCACTATTTTCCACTTCTTCGCATGTTCGTTCCATGAATTATCCTGCAGATTAGACATTTTTTCTGCATGTGCTAGATTACAACCTCTCCATACAACAATACAATCTGCTAGGGACTACAAATATCGTTTATACGCAGGGCCGTATTTCTAAATAGGCTAAGTAGGCTGCAGCCTAGAGCGGCAAATTTTCAGGGGCGGCAGTTTTGCAATTTATTCAAAAGTTAAAATAAAGTACTTCAGACGTTAATAATATTTTCCGTACGAATTTAAGAATAATGTTACTTAAAAATATGTTTTAGTCCTTCTACATAGCCTAATTTCTAAAGCTATAACATAATACAAATTCACAGCATGTAATCTTGTATTATATTTCACCGTGTAGGACAACTTAATTCAAATTGAACAGTTCTTCAATTACGCTTAGGATAGTCATTAACGTTAAAATATAAAAATATGTTTAAAATAGTGATCCCTTATCTCCAAGAACAAATTAACTAATTCATTTCGAAACACATTTCATTTTTTAACGAATCTTAAAAGAAGTAAAAAAAAAAGAAAACAAGTAGATAACTAATTTGATTGTATAAATTATGATGTAAACCATTAAAATTTCAGTTTTATCTAAACTAAATGAACTTTATGTTTAAAAAAGATTAAAACACCAATGAACTCTGTCCTTTTGTTGAATAAAACAAATGTATTAAGCAAATATGAACTATAGAGGGGCGGCAAAAGGACTTTAGCCTATAGGCGGCATACTCTTAAATCCGGCCCTGTTTATACGAAAGTTTGACTATAAAGTTTGCATCATAAATAAGCACTGTAATTTTTTACACTTACATTATACTACTAGCCTGATAACTCAATATTTAAGGGGTTTATTTAATACTAGCTTAAAAGACCCGGTGAAGCCCAGGTTTTTTATTTTGTAATTGGAATTGAACTTATGAAGGACTTCCGATTTTTAAATTCTAGGTCCTTATATAGGTATTTATAATCTGAAATAGGACGAACGACTTATTACACTAAAACTATTCCCTCAGAAAACGCTTGATATAGGCTAGTTTTTTAGGATGTAGAATTCTGCATCGCATCGCTTGTACACAGCAAGCCTGGTAAGGGTTCAAATAAGAAGAAAAAGAAATTCCTGTAACATAAAATTGTAATACCGAGGCGAAAATTTTATTTCTCCCTCTCATGTTACCATAAAACTGTTTTGGGGATGAAATTAAACAGAAAGCAATATCACTTTCATACTTCTCTCTCCAAAAACCTGCGATATAATAATATACCATATTACCATATTGTTTTCTCTATGTCAAGGGATATGTGACTGCATTATTTTCGTGGATTACATTCTTTAATATTCATTTATAACATGAATTATAAATTGATACCTTCTCTTATTTGTCAAACTTGCATTTTTTTTTCCCCAAAGCCATCTGATACCATTAGCAGCAATATGTTCTGTGATTTGGGTTTTATAATTCTGTGTAAAAAGGGATTAAGTATTCTCAAAAACATTTAATTTTTGGCATTTAAAATCAAAATTTTGTAAATTCCTTTCTTAGTGAGCACCTACATTATGAAACGAAGGTACTGTCAAAATTCCAAGTCTCTACCTGTTATAGTTTAGGCTCTACGTTGATTCCTGTCAGTCAGTCAGTCAGTCAGTCAGGACAAAGCCTTTTATATATATAGAGAAGAGATTTAGTGTTATTTATTTATCCAATGGCAGGATTTGACATTAGTGTCATTTTCCTTCTGGCTTCCCAATATAGATACACTAAATCTTTATGTTGTTGTTTGGTTTGATTAAGTTTTGTGCACTTCAGCAGATGATCTTCGTTCATGATGCTGTCATGCTGGTTACATAGGATGCAAGCAGGGGAAGGAAAGATGTTGATTCTGTCAAGGTGTTGGCCCAGACAGTCATGTCCAGTCATTAGGCGGAATAGCTTCTAAGCGGTCTGCTTTTCTTGTTGTATCATATAATGCTGAAATAGTTTCCCATTTCTTTCCTTGTGCAACATTCTTGTCTTCCAGTGTTTGATTTGTATTGAAGATTGTTTTTATTTCCTGGGTCTTCCTTCTGATGGTTGTGTTGTTGTTTATTTGATTTGAGTTCTTAGTTCCCCTTTTGGCTAGTTGATCTGCCATTTTGTTACCATTTATATCAATGTGTGAGGGTACCCACTGGAATTTTATTGTTTTATTCATCTTCTGTAGAGATTTTAGAAGTCTACGACATTCATGTATGACTGAATCGTCAGTGGTAGTGTTGGATGCTAATGCTTGAATAGCTGACTGAGAGTCAGTGTTATTAATGTGCACATATAGGCTACTAGCATGTGCCCGCGGCTTCGCCCGCGATAATTATTTCAAAAATTAAAAATTAAGAGCATAATAGTTAAATCATTATATTTATTAACACCTAAATCACGTGGACTACATACCACGATTAGATAGCGTCGCCTGGTAAAAGCGACCTCAGATTCGAGTTCCTTAGTCCAGAAAACCCCTGTATAGTGAGTTTCGTCCAAATAAAACAATGTTTGACCATATTAGGGCTTACAACATTCAAGCGATCGCAAAAGTTTAATTTCCAAGGTATGATAAAAATAGACAAACCCAACTGTAATTGTCAAACTTCCATTTAATTTAATTCCAAACCCATCTGAAACCCACTGGCAACAATATGTTTTAATGTCAAATGTGATTTGGATTCGATAATTCTGTGTAAAAAGGGATTAAGTATTCTCAAAAACACTTGATTTTTGGCATTTAAAATCAGAATTTTTCATAATCCTTTCTTAGTGAGCACCTACATTATGAAACGAAGGTACTGTCAAAATTCCAAGTCTCTACCTGTTATAGTTTAGGCTCTACGTTGATTCCTGTCAGTCAGCACAAAGCCTTTTATATATATAGAGATTTACCGGTATTTGACTTTCAATAAATGAAATGAGACCTTTCTACAATTAGAGATTTTCCTTGAAAAATATAATTCCATAGTAGGCCTAGCACTGAAAACGAAAATTACACAAGAACACAACATTTCATTCCCCTCCCCCCTCCCAACAAATGTAATGTAGTGTTTGAAACAAAAAGAATTTTACTTTATTGACGGTAACTGGAATTTGTGAGCCTGTCACTCACAAAAACTAGGTAGCCTATGTCTATTTAGGCTACTACACAAAAGTTCTACTGCGTAGGCCTAAGGTAATAATGTCTGTCCACAATAACATCTACAACTCTAACAATTAAATTATAAAATTGTTTCCTTGGTAATATACTCATTCCCAATTTGAAGAGTGAAATGCCAAATTTAGAAATTTACAAAGACCAGATGGCAACAAGATGTGCTGGAGGTGTTTGGCCCATCCCACAAGTGTAGCAGGTAACAACAAATGTGCCCTTGCAAATCCTACTTCCCTTAAACCTGTCCCAATATTGTCCTCCCACCTATGTCTTCCAAGCAATATAATTAAAATATGATATATATGTAAAACGACTAATATAAGTACCATAGCCTATTTTACAGACCATAAGACCTTGAAAACAGAGTTGGATGCGTCTAATGGTCCGAAGTACACTAAAAGAATTAAAATTATGGTAAATATTGCCAGAAAACTGTAGTTATAAACAAGATGTTGTAAACGATAAGAAAGTTACTAATTTTGGCACAGACTGTACATCAATGCACATGTCACAATCGTAAATTGGAGGTAGCTGGAAGCCAGGTATAGCCTACAATGAGAAAAGAAAGGAATACGCCAGGTGGTTTAAATGAAGGCAATGACTTCTAAACAGGCTTGTCCTGTTACAATTTACTGTATGCTGAATTGAGAGTTAGAGGATGTAAAAGTATATTTTCAGTCTTTCTTGAGAAATAAGTTCAGTTGTTAAAATTTAAGTGATGCCACCAGTACAGAAGAGATTTTCATACAACGCAGGTTTTAAGTTAGAAGTGATTTACACTGATTCCATTGTACAAGGTTATAACTTGTTTATGCAATGAAGTAGGCTATATTATTCCCTTTAAAATTTTTCGTTTAGAATCACATTAAATTTCTTTTCCTTTAAATTTCCATCCTAAAATCAAGGTGCATCTTATAGTCTGTAAAATGTGGTATAATGAAACAGATAAAAATCCGGCTTTGGAGTGCATTCCACGATTAGAAAGCGCCGCTGGGGAAAAACGACCTCTGATTTGAGTTTGCTGGCCCAGAAAAACCCTTCACAGTGAGTTCCGTCCAAATCGATCAACGTTTGCCCATTTAGGTCTACATTTATTATCTCTCTTCCATTTATGTTGAAAATTTCAGATGTCTGCATGCCTTGACATTATAAACAAACGAATCGACCACGGTCAGCTCACAAAATTGAAGCGATCGATAATTCCATGCGATAAGTTAGCCTATATTAAAAATATTGAGAAGCTTTTATTTCCGAAGTTATGACGAAAAAGGGCAAAGCCACCTGCAATTGATTAGAACATTGAAATGTAGGTTATTACCGAAAACTGATGCTTCGATAGCTAGAAAAATCACGTTTTCGGCCAGTTTTTCACTCATAATGTGCAAACAAAAGCTAAAATAAAAAATCCGGCTTTGAGGTGCACTTGGCCACCTTTCAGCCCAATCTACGTCTAAAATTTCAGATCTTTGTGTGTAGGAGATTTTGCTGGGCATCACACACAGACAGCCAAACACTTCCTCTTATTATTGTAGATGATTTTCGTTAAAACGGAAAAAAAAAAAAAATAGCTTGATAATAATAATAAAAAGTGTGGTGCCTAGGACCTCTATTTCCTGAAAGCAACTGAAATGTATGTTCAGACCATACCCCAATACTAAGGTCTACTATACCCAGTTAGCCTATATCGTGAAACACAGTTTACAACTTCAACAGAAAGGAAGGATCACAAAGGTACTGAAAACACCGTCTCTGGCCAGAACAAAAACAAAGTGCAGACTTAAGAAACCCAGAAATATATTAACAGAAACAGACCAATCAGTGAAAAGAAAAAACTTCCAGGCAATCAGTGTGCAGGAGGTATGTAAATATTGGTGTTAAGGAAAAAGCAGATGCAGTTAACTTTTTTTTTGGCCCTCCACCGCCCCCGGAGCCTTCGACCACAGGCCATACTCTGGTCCCAACAACTTATCAGTGCTTGTGTACTATACCCTTGTGGGTAATGTGTAGATGCAGTTGACAACTGACAGTCTAGCACACTTAAACTAAAGCCAATAAATCTGATAGACCACAGCTGAAAAGCCTGGAAATGTTGCCTTCAATAGACACTGGGCATGAAAAATAATATTATCGCCTGGCACATATTCTACTGTTATAACTGTATCCTTAAACGTTTGCCTCTATAACAACAGGGCCACGTATAATATTAACGAAAATGAAATTGACTAGATTGGCCAGAAAATAAAATAAATAAACAAAAAAATAAAAAGTTGAGCATTTCGCTAACTTTCTTTAACATAGGCTCACAAAGTAATCTACTCATGAATACAGTGAACGCTGCATAATGTATTCATGGATGTTATCAATCGGGTAATGTTATCACTTTTATGAAGTCCCACATGGATTAATACTGATACATTAAAAAAATGATGTTTATTGTGATCAAAGATTCGGTTTATGTTATCATATTTTCCTTTTTGAGGCTTTAGTTCCAAGTACTGTACGTCATTCAAAATTTTGTTTTTAAGGGTTTCATTTCTAACACAACTGGAGGTAGCAATTCTGCTACTGGAGGTAGCAATTCTGTTCCCAGCTCGCAGGATGACCAGTTCGAGGGAGTGGCAAGCAATAAAACATGTTTTGCCCCACAGTTAAGCTGCAGCTTTTGATTTATGAAGATAACAGTGTTATCATGCAGTGATGGCTAGTGTAAAATGAAAAGACTTGAATAATCAGGCATTAGATGTTTCACTAAGCAGTTCACCACAGATCAGTACAGACTTCCAAAAACACTCGTAACTCATACCTGAATAGGCCTATGTATTATTGGTTAATGGACTCCTAAAGGAAAGTACAAAAACAATTAAAAATCTTGTTACCGGTACTGGTTGAAAAAATAATTGCTTGCAGTCTATTAGCCTACGAGTGGTTCAATGATTCACAGCTACATATTATTTTATGAATAAATATTTTTAAATCTGTTTTGTAGTATATTATGTTATATATGAATAAATATCCTTCATTTAATTCCTTCGGCTACTGTTATCAATCGGTTAAAATACCGTAATTGGATTAGCTGTGTCTCGATGTGATCACAATAAGTGGCATGCACTGTATAACAATATCCTCTGAATATTACGCAACAAAAAAATTGTGTAAGTTATGGTAATATGCAAAAGCATGAACTATACAGGGAATAACACCGAAATATTTTACCAGTGTATAGAAGGACATAGACAAGCAAATTTTATTAGGAGATTTTTGCTCTATGGATTCAATTTTTCCTGTTACAGCAGGGCATGGCCGCCACTGACTTCTAACATTAGAAAAAAAATGCAAAACAAAGGAAATCCGTTGTTAACACTGTAGTGAGTAGTTATGAATAAAAAAAGACTAATGCAGTGGCGACCAGTCATGTGATTAGTCTGTAATTTTGCATATTATGTAAACACTAAATTATGATACAGCTGTTGACAATTGATTAAGAGTTAGGTTTTTATCGATCACTAGGAAGGAATGAAGTCAATTTAATGAACATTTTAACCCTATTTCGCATAATTATTGATTTATGAGCACCAAATTATAATGACTTTAATGCCCTGTAGCATACACATTTTACATCATAGAGCAAAAATCTTCTAATAAAAGTTGCTTGTCCAAGTCCCCTCTATATACAGGTAGAATATTTCGGTGTTATTTATTAACACCCTGTATTAAAATTATATTTTCAGACTTAGGAAACTTAATTTAGTGAACATATTAAAGTCAAATGTGAAAATATTACTGTAACTTACCTTGTTGGAGCGATTTCAAAGCATGTGGCAGCCATCATCAGCAAGTGACTCCCATGTTGTCAATGCTGCAGTCAGGAAGATGTTTATGTATGGTTTTGTTGTATAATGTGATTTTAATTATAGGCCTATTTGTTCGTTTAAGATGTCTGTGTTGTCTTGTATGATGTGTTTGTATATTTCATATTGTTGTATTGTGTTTGTTAATGTGTACGATTTCCAAATCTGATGTCTGTGTAATCATGTCCTGTGTGTTTATTTGGCAGAATCTGCGTTTTGTTTGAGGGCCATAATGTGTTCTGTACATCATGTTTTGAAATTTCAAATACCATATCGTAATCAAATGGATAAAATCCTCAAATAATAACAAGCACAGTTTTGCTACTTTTACCAATAAAAAAAGTACATGGACAAGTCCAAATACAGTAGAGTCCCGCTATTATGAACTAATTGGGACTGAACACTGTTCGGTTTAGCGGGAATTTGGAATTTGGCAGTTTTCATGAATAATACCAACGTATTGACTTGTTAAGGCATAAATTAAGTGCACTTCTTGCAAATTTATTGTAAAGCTTTGTTTCGTGAGTGTTGAGTTACTTTACCCAGTCACTGTGTCTTACATGTTCGTAGTCCTTGATGTCAACTTTTAAACATTAAACATGGCAAGTAAATGAAGTCGTTCTTTGCAATGGCGTAACTGGACCACTTGGGACCCGGGGCGGATTTATTTTTGAGGACCCTCCCCCCAACACGGCTATTTTTAACTTTTTCTTTTCCTATGGCTAGCTGTTTTTCTTCTTCTTTTCTTTCTGATCGTCTCCATGGGCTCATCTGTACAGAAAAATAATAGATGAAGGGAGCGAACTCATGCAGTATTTATTTATTAAATAGAAGCAGACATTAGTCCAATAATATTAATCTATCTGACTAACAAAATACAAATGTGTAGGCCTACATAATTAAAAAGTAATGAAATGAAAAAAAAAAAGGTTATGTTTAAATATGACAAAACAAGAAAGTTTATGGTTACAAACAACAGTTTTAACTTTAGTCGGAGAGTCAGATAATAAATCTGCAAAATCTGGATTATATTAATTCAGAATAAGTATGTAATAGTCACGTTTAAAATTGTCTTTTTATAGCTTTTTACCTCTCGCGGCCGAATCATGAACCTGAGACCGAAACATTGGTAACTGGTGTCAACTTTTTTTTATTGGTAACACGTCAAATATGATATTTTTTATTTAATGCAAAAATTCCGATGAATAAAAAAGAGGTGAGACATTCATTTTTATAATAGAGTGTGGCATCAATGGGGTCCCCATAGTAAGTGGGGCCCGGGGGCGGTCCACCCCCACCACCCCACCCTAGGAACGCTACTGGTTCTTTGTGTTCTTTAAAAGAAAAACTTGAAGTGTGAAAAAGGTTGGACAAAGGAGAAAGTGCTACTAAAATAGTATTAATAGCTTTTTAAACGTACAGTTTTTAAATAATAAACTACCGGTACCGTAGATTTTAAAATTGTGTGTAAATAAATCTATTATAGTACTAATGACTTTATAAATGACAATTTTTAAATAATAGGTTTGTCTTTAGAATTGTTTACGCATAAATCTGTTAGGCCTATAGTTTAATGACTTTTTAAATGCACAGTTTTTAAATAACTAGCTTTAAATAGCAATTTTTAAATAACAAGCTCAACTTTTAAGAATTGTTAGGACATAAATCCGTTACATAGCCTTTTAAAATAAGCCATATTGTATCAATGTAGTAGGCTGGTAGCCTACAAATTACTGTTGCACGATGAAATCTATTGCATTTCGTGTGAAATGCTTAGTGATGAATAAAAATGTCTATTTGTCTATCGCTTGAATATGGTGTCAAAATAGGCAGATTTTTGGAATAGCAGGACTCTACTGTAGTACAACCGGTAGCTGGCTACCCATCATAATTTGTTTATTTTGTCAGAACAGATTCCAAATAAAGATCAGATTAAAAATGGACATAACTTATGAGACAACATCTCTAGCATATTATATTATTACATACCAGGGAAAGAATGAAAAATGGGTATCTAAACTTTAGTCTAAAGCAGTGTGTTCAGTTCTTAATTTTAGAGGTTAAGTGGTTAAGGGGCAGATTGGAACAAACCCAAGGTACGTCAGCCTGATAAAGGTTTATTGTGCATCCTGATGAATGGAATGGATGTCAAAGTGCTTCCTCGCCAACTGGCTGCAGGTGCCCCTGCTCATTCAACATACTTCCCACCCCTTCTCCAACTACACTTATCCTTCAACTGTTTGATAAATATTAAGTCTAATCTCCATGAACAAAATTTTCAATATAATTTACACCAACATAACACTAGGAATAATTACCTCATAGTGACACAAAGTACAAGATTAACTAAAACAAAGAAGTGGTGCAATAATTTGGGTATTAAGTTGTTCAATAGTTTACCCAAAACTGCACATTCAGTTAAATTAAACAGGTTTAGGACTGTTCTGAGACTGGCTTGCGAATAATCCATTTTATTCTATTAGTGAGTTTTTTGAAGTTAATATTGATGTTGTTTTCTAAATTTATACACTATACTGCTATTCAACATAATTCTGTTGTCCATTTTCATTCTCTCTCTTAATTTATGTATGTTGATAGCCGCATTTTGATGTGGTTCAATAAACAAATCAAATCAAATCAAATCAAAAAATTTTAACAAAACCGTGCACGAATTCACCCTCCATATTCTATGAGTTCTCGCAAAGGTCCTGGTGAAGGTCAAGAGTTTGATCCCAGCGAATGCATTCCCAAGAGTTCAGGACATAGGACAGGAAACAGCCTGTAGCTTAGCCCAAGCAGCCAAGTTCCTGCACAAAGCCTGTGCTACGGGATGACAGGATGAGGTTGAACAACAGATGAGAATTAAGTAAGGGAGGTGAGGAAGAACATGGTAATGAAAATCCAGCATTTGCCTTAATGACTGTGGAAAACCATTGAACCTGGGACCTCCCGAATCTTATGAGTCCAAGATGCTAACACCTCAGAGGAAAACGGAAGAATCTGCTACATCCTACTTCCCCACTCCTACTTACTAACGGGACCTGCCTGAAAGACATCTGAGCTACTAGCAATGCCATCTATTATGCAAAACGTGAAACGAGGGAAAAAATTATATATTTTATTTCTCCTTTCTTCTCTTCCTTTTCCTCCTTCTTCCTCCCTTTCTCTCACCTCTTCACCCTACCTACCTATTGGGGACCTATTCCTAACTGTAAATTTTATGCATCGACCGGTACAGGAACCCCGAACCACTAGCACCGTAGCAAACAGCCTTAATCACTACGCCATGAGTTACTGCTGAATACTGAAAGGAAAATCCATCTATTTAAGTTTAGAGAGATTTCATTCATCAGAAATAGCAGTTTTGGTGCATGGGTCTTTTTATATTAGTACAATTAACAGCGCACAGTGCATTATAACTTGCAGCAACAGGGAGCTGCAGCATTGAGCAGATTGCGAGGGGAAGGCTGAAGGCATAGCTAGGGAAAGGTAGGGAAAAGTGGGCCTTCGCCATGGCAACATGCAGCGGAGAGTGTAGTTAGGACTGAGGTGTAGAAGATTCTTCCATTTTGCCAGCCCAGCCATTTCATAAAATAATGGAATTTTTCCCTCAAAGAGAGAAGTTATAAAATTATTGCAATTGGGTGGTCAAAAGTAAGTTTAAAACCTCAAATTCTCTGAATTTTAAGGACTTAGGTGTATCTGAAGTGGTTTCATGTGTAAAATCTGTCGATTTACTTATTTATTGCATTGAGTTACTTTTTTTTGCCATTTTTAGCATGATTTTAACACTCTTTAATACCAAGTAGTCAAGAGTAATCAGCTATGTCCATTTTCATTTGAGAAAATATACATCTTAAGGTACAATTTGGTATAAGATTAACTTCAAAAAATATGTGTGGTTAATTACTATGCAAAATAACAAACAAGGGAATTTTTGTCCCACCCGTAACGTCCCACCCGTAACCGTGATAGTTTTGTTAAATTATTATTAATGAGTTAAATAAATGTTTTGACAACCTGGAAACAGTTTATAATTTGTATTTAATCCCTCATACCTTCATTAATAACAACATTAATACCCTAAAAGTAATAGCAGAATAGAAAATGAGCTTTTGTTTTGCATCATTAAAATCAGTGTCCAAATTATGTCCCACCCGTAACAGATTTTGAAAAACAAATTTAAAATATTCAGAATAAATTTTAAATAAAGCTTTGCATGTAGTGTGGAGGAGAAGGCATTGTAAATTGTACAGAATGTGAAGAACCAATTCTAGTTTATTATTTATGATATGTAATAACTTAAACAAAAATAGCTTTTATAATTTGTCAGAATGTCCCACCCGTATTTATGAAATGGCTGAGCCATCCCGCTCGATTGTTGAGTTCTTAGACATGGTCTGTTTTGACCATTGGTATGGTTATTAGCCTGTGAATCATGGAGTGATAATCTGTGTGTTTGGGTACCAAGTGTTTGTGCTGTAAATGGTGGCATGGTGTGTTACGTGCAAGAGTCACACAGTTTAGTCTTTGAAATTAATACTCTCTCACACTGCTACATCCGACTGAGATGAATATTTGTTGTAACTATTGCAAGTATGGTATGATAACAACCTATTACAAATAATAAAAATAACGAGCTATCAAAGCTCCTGTCTAGGGTACCTTTATATAAGCATGGGAGGGGGGAGCCAAAATAAGATGCGGAAAAATAATTATTTTATTGATGGAAATAAAATTGTGTGTGTGTATTCCAAGACCTGGAATCAGACACAATAAAATAGTAAATTTAATGATCGAGGGTAAAGAACAACACAAGCTTGGGGTTGTGAAAGCGGTGATTCTGAATTTAATATATTCTTTGAATTTAGCTGTGGATAATTAAATAGATTAAAATCACTCCTGAAGTGCACTCATGCAACAGAAACTGTAGTCAGAGGCAGCAGTGTGTGACACAATACTATATTCAAATACTACCTATAGCCTGTTTTTAAATGTGTGTTTGCTGAATTTTAGTTATCAAACTGAGGAAGTTTATGGTGTCTTCAGTTTCCTGAGTAAAATTTTGTGCAAGGCACGTGTCTGTTCCTAAGCTGGTCAGCTTGGCCCCGATTAGTTCAGTTCCTTTGTTTTCTGCACATCTTCTACATAATTTCACGCCTACTCACATTTCTTTATATCCAATAAAACCATCACACTAAAACTTATTCCGAACACGAGAAAACTTCAAGAATTCGCGCTTACAAAAAAAAACAACAGGTAGCCATTACTGCCGGGCCGGAAGTACCA
Source organism: Ectobius pallidus (assembly GCA_964059195.1). NCBI lineage: Eukaryota > Metazoa > Arthropoda > Insecta > Blattodea > Ectobiidae > Ectobius > Ectobius pallidus. The sequence continues at coordinate 210,440,323 of CAXKWD010000002.1, forward strand.
ATGTTACAGATACAAATCTGAAAATTCGGCAATACAAAAACCTAAAACTTCGTAGTAGTAGATATAGGCCTATTTGTCTGTAGATACTGTGATGAGCGCAAAAATAAGGAACACGTTATATCAAAATATACGTCCATATTATAATATTTACTAGCCTATACTGTAGGTTTCTGATATTGTCGACCTTGCACAGCATGGCCAATCAAGAACACATTCCCATTGGTTGGGAAATCTTTTCAGCGGAAAATTCGAAAATTTAGTGGAAAGCATAGGTACAGATTTCAAACTTTAAAGAATCAGCTCTTTTGGCTGCACGATTGTAATGTCTTTGCTAGAATTAAAGATAAAAATCTATAAAGTACTATAGGGGCAGGGATTCCCAACTTGTGGTCCAGTGATGAACTTAACTGTTCATTACTTTTGATTAAATTAATCGGGAAAAATTGCGAAGTGTCTACATTAACTTGAGGGGATGGTTTCCTACTGTACTGGATTGGTTAGTGGAACTAGCTGAGGATGATGCAAGGCCATCGAAACGTATGTTCTAATTTAGTGAGTATTTACTTACAGTATTGTGTGAAGTTGAATGTTTTAAAGTTTATCAAGTTCATGTTAATTACTTACTTGCTCAATCGTAATAAATAATTTATCAGCAAGCTAAAGGAATATTATCTATTTTATGGAACCCGAAGGTTCATTGCCGCGCTTACATGAGCCTGCCATTCAACCCTATTTTGTGCTAACTCCATCCAACCATCCCTCCCAAATCCAACCTCCCTTAAATCTATCCTAATATTGTCCTCCCACCCACGTCTAGGTCTTCCAAGTGGACTTTTCTTTCGGGTCTCCCAATCAATGTTTTTAAGATATGTCTTTCTTCCCCCATGCACGCAACATGTCCAGCCCATTTCATCCTCCGCGATTTAATTACCCTTACTATATGCGGTGAGGAGTACAGGTCACGAAGCTCGTCGTTATGCAGTTTTTTCCAGTCCCCATTTTCATCTCTCTTAGGCTCAAAAATTTTCCTAAGCCCCCTGTTTTCAAACGCTCTCAGATTATTTTCTCCCCGAAGAGTAAGCGGCCATGTCTCACATCCATATAATACAACCGGTAGGATAATAGTGTTATATAAATACTTAACTGTTCATTACTGTATGTACTGTTTCTGAAAAAGGTATAACATTTATTTCAGATTATCCCAGGTATATTGATGAAATGGACGAAATAAATTATTATTATTATTATTATTATTATTATTATTATTATTATTATTATTATTATTATTATTACAAATACCCTTGGCTAGCACGGGACATAGGACACTGATGCTCTAAATTCCTAACTTCAATTCAAAAGTTATCTAACCCCTATATTTTCCATAGAACAGCAATTGAGATTTTCTATTCCATTTCCATGGAAATCTGCTTGTCTTGAGGTACTGACACATTACAACCAGATTCGAAATGTTTGTAGGTCTACAGTAAACAGATTCACCAAGCACAGGAGGAGGCAGGATGAGTGTGTCACGCTACGACAAGGATGCACTCAGCTATATCAGGTGGAGATAAAAAGTAAATACATTCCACACTATTTCTATAATAAAAGCATGATCAAATAAATTACATCCAGTTAATAGATTTTTAAATGAATCGCAGAGTCGCTTTGAAAACTGTATGGAAGTAATTTCTTTACAGGAACTGTCAATTTAATCCACTTCCTACAATGTGTATCAATTATGTGTTTAAAACAATAAGCCTACTGGACACATACTACTTCAAATTAACTCAAACATCTGAAAAAGTCTCCCAGTTTCCAGATATTTTAGAATATCAAATGAAAATCACTGTTCATTAATTACCTTTTAATTTTTCACAGATTTTTCACCTTTTCTACTTCTTGCAGATAGAAGATAGCCCTTGACCTTTTTCATTTCTCAGCGGCATCTTGCTTGACTGAAGGTCCTTACCACATCAGGGACAACGCTCAACGCCAGTTCCTCACCCACATTTGTCAGAAAGAAAATGTGGAAAGCTTCATTATTCACAATTTTAAATGTCTACCTGCTAATCTTCTCTGTATCGTTCTTGTTTTAGTGATTTTTTGTTGTTATTATAATTCACTTGTCAGCCAGGATGTAGAGATTGCTTAAGCTCTATGCCTTCTCTTTTTAACGGTTTCCATTTTGAACTCCTTGCTAACTTTGTCACGGCAGTTTTGTCCCTGGACTTTTTTTGTGTCAGTTTATATTTCAAAAAACTCTGGTAGGAAGTTCCGACCAGAGTTTTTTGAAATATAAACTGACATAAAAAGTCCAGGGACATCTATGCCTTCTACTTATCTGTGATTTCCAATGTGTAAAAAAAACCTTCAATTCCACATTCTTCTTTATTTTACAGATCAGGTAACTTAAAAACAACACCAGGGACAGTGTTCAATGCCAGTTACGGTAATCGCATCAACTGGAATGAAAATGGGGAGTGCTTCACTGTTCACGATTTTAAATGTCTTCTTGCTAATCTTCTCTGTATCGTTCTTGTTTTAGTGATTTTTTTTTTAATATTGTAATTGTTTTTCCTATCGGGCAGTAGAAATTGTTTAGGCTTTTCTGGGAATACCAATGTGTACAATTTCTCATTCTAAACATCTTTATTTTACAGATTAGCACCTTTGTTGCGACTTACTTTCAGAAGAATGCTCTTCTTTTATTTCACATGGCATTTTGTTGAATAACGCCATAAGCAATGCTCAACACCAGTTATGGCAAATACATCAACTGGAAAGAAGATGTGGAACGCTGCACTGGTTACGATTTTAAATGTTTTCTTGCTAATCTTTTCTGTATCGTTCTTGTTTTAGTGTTTTTTTTTTTTTTAATATTCTAATTCTTTTTTTTGACCAGGCAGTAGAAATTGTTTAGGCTTTTCTGCCTTCTACTTTTCTGGAATTATCAATGTGTGCTATTTCTCATTCTAAACATTCTTCTTTATTTTACAGATTAGCATTTTTGTTTCGACTTACTATTGGAAGAATACTCAAATTTTATTTCACATGGCATTTTATTGAATAACGCCATAGACAGTGTTCAGCGACAATTGCAGCCATCACTTCAACCGGAAAGGAAATGTGGAATGCTGCACTTTTCACGATTCTCTGTATCGTTCTGGTTTTAGTGATTTTTTTAATATTGTAATTAATTTCCTGACCGGGAGGTTGAAATTGTTTAGGCTTTTCTGTCGTCTACTTTTCTGGGGTTACCAATGTGTACAAACTTATTCTAAACATTCTTCTTTGTTTTACAGATTATCATCTTTCCATCTACATGCTACTAAAGAGTGTCCTTTTTGTTAAATATTTATTTCATGAGACATCTTGCTAAAGGTAACTACAAACTATGCCAGCTACCTCAACTACATCAACCAGAAAAAAAAAAGTGGATTGCTTCACTGTTCACGATTTTAAATGTCTTCAAGCTAATCTTCTCTGTATCGTTCTTGTTTTAGTGATTTTTTATTGTTATAATTCACTTGTTGACCAGGAGGTAGAGATTGTTTAAGCTCTATGCCTTCTAAATATCTGTGATTTCCAATGTGTAAAAAACCTTCAATTTCACATTCTTCTTTATTTTACAGATCAGCATCTTTCTTTCAATTTGCCTTCAGAGAAAGCCCACTCTTTTATTTCAAGTGGCATGTTATTGAAGGTAACTTACAAACAACACCAGGGACAGTGTTCAACGCTTGTTACTGCAATCATATCAACCGGAAAGAAAATGTGGATTGCTTCAATGTTCACGATTTTACAAATCTTCTTGCTAATCTTCTCTGTATCGTTCTTGTTTTAGTCATTTTTTTAGTATTGTAATTTATTTGCCGATCAGGCAGCAGAAATTGTTTAGGCTTTTCTATGTGTAATGTGTAATTTCTCATTCTAAACATTCTTCTTTATTTTACAGATTGGAGTCTTTGTTTCGACTTATCTTCAGAAGAATGATCTACTTTTACTGAATAATGCCATAAGCAATGTTCAACGCTTGTAATGGCAATCACATCAACTGGAAAGAAAATGTGGATTGCTTCAATGTTCACGATTTTACAAATCTTCTTGCTAATCTTCTCTGTATCGTTCTTGTTTTAGTGTTTTTTTTTTTTTTTTTTAATATTGTAATTCCTTTGCCGAATGGGAGGTAGAAATTGTTTAGGCTTTTCTGCCTTCTACTTTTCTGGGGTTACCAAAGTGTATAGTTTCTCATTCTAAACATTCTTCTTTGTTACAGATTATCATCTTTCCATCTGCATGCTTCTAAAGAGTATCCCATTTTTTCTATTTATTTTATAAGACATCTTGCTAAAGGTAACCTACGAACTATGCCAGTTGCTGAATGCCAGTCACGACAATCACATCAACTGGAATGAAAATGTGGAATGCTTCACTGTTCACAATTTTAAATGCCTTCTGGGTAATCTTCTCTGTATCGTTCTTGTTTTAGTGAGTTTTTTTAAATATTGTAATTCATCTGCCAACCAGGCAGTAGAAATTGTTTAGGCTTCTACTTTTCTTTGATTACCAATGTGTACAATTTCTCATGTTAAACATTCTTCTTTGTTTTACAGATTACCATCTTTCCATCTGCATGCTTCTAAAGTGTGTCCCATTTTTTCTATTTATTTCATGAGACATCTCGCTGAATGTAACCTGAAACTATGCCAGTTACAACAATCACATCACCCGGAAAGAAAATGTGGAGTGCTTCACTGTTCACAATTTTAAATACCTTCTGGGTAATCTTCTCTGTATCGTTCTTGTTTTAGTGAGTTTTTTTAAATATTGTAATTCATCTGCCAACCAGGCAGTAGTTTTATTTAAGCTTTTCTGCCTTTTCCTTATCTGCGACTACCTATGTTTACAAAAACTTTTAATTTCACATTCTTTTCCATACTTTACAGATTGTCATCTTTCTTTCAACTTGCCCAAATTTCAGACGATATCATGCTCAACTGTAAGATGACATAAACTATACCACCTCATTTCCACTTCTAAATTAACTCTTTTGTTTTTTACGTATTGAATGATAAGGTGCATGTGTTTTTTAGTATGGTGGTGGTTCCAAATTCTTTTTGAATCGTGTTATTAAAGATATAACAAAAGTTTAGTTTATTATAAACAGCTGATGGTGAGAACCAGCAACAACGAGCAGGTGGCAACCTGTGATACCCTCTCCTTTGTGCAACATCAACGGAGGTAATACAGCTTATTTGCTCAACGCTTAAGGCTAAGAAGAAATAAGCTGGGGGACTGGATGCATTGCCATCAGCAAGTGATATAGGAGAGAAAACAACTCGTTAAATACTAAATTTATGTTAAATATGATCAAGTCAAGTTCGTATGAAAAGCTAAGTTGTCAAGAGAGCAAAAAATAGTGAATGATATGTAAATTTGAAGTTATTAGTTTGAAGCATTAATTGCTACCTACACATCTATTCTACAGTTTCCAATAGGTCACTCTTGTTATATTACCTTAGATAAATGAATACATCACAAATTGGAAAGGTTGAATCAGACTGAAAAATTCATTGCCATAGCTGGGATTTCAACCAGGGTCTTTGGCTCTCCGTGGCACTGCTCTACTATTGAGCTAACATGGCAACGTGCCAATACAACATTAAATTCTCCAACTGACTCTCATATCCCAGGCATTCTCAATATGAGATACCAACCCAGTACCGACTTACAATCCATAAGTGCTTAAAGGCCCAGGCTTCATAGTAAACCACTAGAAGGTCACAACGGAATGTAAATTCTTTCACACACCCAAACAGTATTTATCTTTGCGATTGGGAGTGGAAAGAAAAAAACAAATTAAATTGACTAGCATGTGCCACCTTGCAAAAACAAGTGGAATAAAGAAACCAATATTAACTTTGTCAAGTGTACAATATTGATAAATTCCACTTTTCCTTTTCAGGGTAAATGTCAATAAAATGTAATTTCAAAGATTTTTTCACCACCTTAAGTTATACCCTCAAAAATAATCCTATAAAGATAAATAACCTTCAAAACTGTCATAAGATTTTTTTGGGATTGCTTTGAAATTGCATAAAAATACCAGATTTTGTGCAGGAATTTATTTTCATATCCTATGCAAGGCTTCATTGTTAACTGATTATGTTAAATGAATAAAAAAATATTTACAAAGGCCAGATATACGTCTTGTTAAATTATATAAATCATTAAATCTAACATTAATACAAGGGTAGTCGGCCACAGTGGTCTAGGGGTAGTGTGCCTGCCTCTGGATCCGCAGGTCATGGGATCAAACCCGGCCGCGGTCGATGGATTTTTCTGGATGTAAAAATCCGGGCACAGTCCTCCGGGAGGGACTTTAAGCTGGGGGGCCCATGTCGTAGATTTACGGCACGTTAAAGAACTCCAAGCCTAAATTAGTACCTCTGGACAAAATTTCCCAGCCTTTCACGTCCAAGTAATACCTTAGTTTCTTGACGGGTTGTGAGGCGATGGGCTTACCACCTGTCCTTCTGCCCTCTCTCGGAAAATAAGCATAACAAAATTCAAATAGGTATCAGAAACCGCCAAATGGAGGCCCTTCGCCCCGACACTGGGGATATAGGATATAGAGAGAATACAAGGGTCATTTTAAGAGTCATGGCAACTATTGTATATATTCCGAATAACTCCATATGCGGTTAATGCACTATATACATTTGAAAACATGGTGTACACAGTATGGGATGCAACCACCAGATGATGTTTGAGTGCATTGGAGTCCAGTAGACAACACATGCAAATGTTAGTATCCTAAAGACTGTGTTCCGAAATGGATGTCACTAAAACTTAACAGCGAGCATATGTAAAAATTACGCAGAAATGCTCGTAAGTGTCATGCCGAGTTACAAGAAGCATTGGGAAAAAAGGCGCATCGATGAGAGGTGGCAAGCATAGATCCATCACACAGCTGATGGTGTTCAGCGCCTTGGCAAAGATATGTGGACGCCTTGGGGGATTATTTTGAAGGTTGTTAGCTCGTAAGAGTACGAGTATTACGCGTACTGTTTTGTGCATATGTAACATGAATAAAACAATGATCTCTATTTATGCATCTTTCAATGTCCCTTACCCATAGCGCCTTTTATCCAGATCCCAATAGTAGCAGCATTGCGAAGAACATTCCAACGACTTTCAATCAAATATCCTGATTTGCTTCCTGCAGCTTTATTGACTGATAAATAAAAGTTGCCATGACTTCTGAAATGACCCTCGTATAGTAATAGATATGTCACTTTCTATTAGCCATATAAAATGGATTCAGTCATCAATAAAAAACACTTCACCTTGTAAGTTAAAATATACAAAATTATCTTAACAGACTATATAAAATGGGAATATGAGAATATTATACTATATAAAATGGCCTTGAGTTTGTGTATAAATTATCAAAACATTAAAAACGTTAATATTTTATCATTAGGCATAGTCTTTGAGCTATTTATATCCAACACAAATCTCTATATATATAAAAGGCTTTGTCCTGACTGACAGGAATCAACGTAGAGCCTAAACTATAACAGGTAGAGACTTGGAATTTTGACAGTACCGGTACCTTCGTTTCATAATGTAGGTGCTCACTAAGAAAGGAATTTACAAAATTTTTATTTTAAATGCCAAAAATTAAATGTTTTTGAGAATACTTAATCCCTTTTTACACAGAATTATAAAACCCAAATCACAGAACATATTGTTGCTAATGGTATCAGATGGCTTTGGAAAAAAAAAATGCAAGTTTGACAAATAAGAGAAGGTATCAATTTATTATTTAATAAATATTAAAGAATATAATCCACGAAAATAATGCAGTCACATAACTTTTCTCTACCCTGGACATAGAGAAAACAATACGAGGTATGGTAATATGGTATATTATTATATCGCAAATTTTTGGAGAGAGAAATATGAAAGTGATATTGCTTTCTGTTTAATTTCATCCCCAAAACAGTTTTATGGTAACATGAGAGGGAGAAATAAAATTTTCCGCCTCGGTATTACAATTGTTACAGGAATTTCTGTTTCTTCTTATTTGAACCCTTACCTGGCTTGCTGTGTACAAGCGATGCGATGCAGAATTCTACATCTCCTATGAGCCATAAAAAAGCTAAATCAAGCGTTTTTTGAGGGAATAGTTTGAGTGTAATAAGTCGTTCTTCCTATTTAAAATTATAAATACCTATATTAGTCCTTTATAAGTTCATTTCCAATTACAAAATAAAAAACCTGGGCGACGCCGGGTCTTTTAAGCTAGTCAGTCATAAGAGAGTGTCTCCTTGCTTACGGTATCTACAAAGCCCTGCCAGTTCCGGATCTCACAACTGTGGAGACACATCAAACTAAATTTGCTACATCATACTCACCAACATGATAGGGAAAAAGTCAGTATAAATTTTCACTAGTTCTATTTTTAAGAACATTTATGAGGAATACTAAACATTTTCTTAACAACATCATCTGGTGTTACCATTATGAAAGACTATCTTAATACAGTGTGTCCCACGCAAGAGTTGGCCAATGATGCAGGTTCCTGCGGCACGGCGGGCACAGCTGCAACTCCCGAGCGATCGGGTGGAATATCTACGCTAATAAAGCTGCGATCGGTGTAATGATTCAGGTTCTAGCATTTACAGTTAAAATTACAATGAAAATAACCACATACCTCATCACAAGAGATGTTGGAAATGTTCTCTCTTACATCCACACAACACTGGCACCTTTTTAGGAAATTTTCTTTCACGCGTGTAAGTTCAGCTTCCGAGATAAAATTAATTTCTCTTGTGATATTGTCTTTAAGTTCTTCTAATGTATGAGAAATTGACCTATATGCTTTATTTTTTAAGCTTCCCCATAAATAATATTCACATACTGTTAGAAGAACTTAAAGACAATATCACATAGGCCTATCACAAGAGAAATGAAGGCGCCAGTGTTCTCTCAATGCCAAAGTAATTTTAATCCGGTAATCTAAACTACCTGCATATGTACCTCTTTATATCAAAACCTCTAACTTTTAATAATATAATTGCACAGAGGAAATATAATCTTGGAACTTGATAATTGAATATTACAATTTCAAACTTGCCAGTCTTTACTTCCTTTTTATTTCTATATATTGACTTACATGAGGCAGCTGTATGATACAAAATATTTGGTACTGCATAATGCGACTATATGCGCATGCACTCAAGATTAAAATATTAGGGAAAGCGAGAGCATCTGTTGTGCCATAGCCCTACACTCCTATTCATTAATGGGACCATCCTAGTGGCACGATTTGAACTACCAGGAATGCCAGGCTACAACGCCATCTAATAGGCAGAAGGTAAAACAGGGAAAAACTAAATAATTTATTTCTCCTTCCTTCTCTTCTTGTCTTCCTTTTCTTCCCTTTTTCTGACCTTCTCTTCACCCTACCCTATTTAGGACCTATTCCTAACCGTAAATTTTATGCATCACCCAGGTTTTGAACACTGGATCACTAGCACCTTAATTAACAGCCTTAACCACTATGCCATGAGTGATTGCTCAGCGGTGAAGGGAAAATTCATCTATTTAAGTTTAGAGAGGTTTAATACATGAGAAGTAGCAGTTTTGGTACAAGGATCATTTTTTTATAATTGTGAAATATTATCTTGGCTCTGAAAAGAGCCATTTTGTTGCAAGGGTCGTTTTTGATGCATTAATTAAGTTGTCTTGCTTTTTTCCCCAATATAGCGCATATTATAAAAGTGAGCTGCATTACCGGCATTGAGCAGCTTGCGAGGGAAAAGGTTTAAGGCTGAAGACCAGGCTAGGGGAAGATAGGGGAAGTGGACCATCGCCATGGCAACACACAGCAGAGTGGAATGAGAGCTAAGGTGCCACAGATTCTTCCGTTTTGCCAAATATTACTAGTTTTTAAAGTTGGTTGGGCTACTCTTGTAACTTGTATCAGCTGTCCTAAGTGTTTAATCATTTTCAAAAAAAAGTAACACTTTTATTATCTGTTAAATTTCTATCATAGAAAAAATAGTATGCCATAAACATGCATTGGAGAATCCAAGAAATTTAAAAAGACTCTCCTTTGGCTGGTGTTTTCAAGCTCTTCCTCAATTCTCCACTTAACATGCTCGTTTTGCAATATACTATTCTTTCTAGATACAAGGCGAGTCCATTAAGCAAGTTTCCCTGGGGCTGTTTACAGAAAGAAAACACAATATTTATTGCAACAGACACATCCAGCGTTCAGCTATTTTTCAACATATTCACCACCGGAATTGAAACATTTTTCTTACTGTGGCACACACATTTGAATACCTGTGACATAGAAATCTGCTGCCAGGTATTTGAACCACTGTGTGACAAACATCTCCGCCTATCTGTCATTTGCTGTTATTCTTTGTCATTTCTTTAGGTGTAGGAAAAGATGGAAATCACTGGGAACGAAGTCCGGGCTGTAAAGTGGATGTTTAAACACCTCCTAGCAAGTCTTCCTGCAGAAGTTTGACTGAGAGGTGTTTAAACATTCACCCAAAAGCCCGGACCTTGTTCCAGATGATTTCCATCACTTCCTACACCTCATGAAATGACAAAGATTAACAGAGAATGACAGAGAGGCGAAGGTGGTTATCACACAGTGGTTCAAATCCCTGGTGGCAGACTTCTAAGACACAGGTATTCAAAAGTTGGTGCCACAGTAAGAGAAATGTTTCAATTGCAGTGGCGTAAATGTTGAAAAATAGCTGAAACTGGCTGTGTCTGTTGCAATAAATATTTCCTTGAAATTGTGTTTTGTTTCTTTAAACAGCCTCGGGGAAACTTACTTTATGGATGCGCCTGGTAGTATTTCATAAAGAATAAACTAAGATAAAATCTTGTGTTAAGAACACAATCTGAGCTTACTTGTTTAATATTGTACTCACTTTTACTGAAACTCTCTTCACAATAAAAATCTCTCTGTGTACCGGTATAGCTACACCTTAGCTGCTAAAATCATTTTACTTCTTCGTTCAGTCTCAAACTTCCGAACTCTTGCAGGTTCATCATTGGATCAATGTTACCCAGAAACATTGATGTTACCTTTGTCCCATGTAATTGGTAAATACTACAACATGTCTCCACAACAGAAATATTATCACCATGTGTTATGTTTTCTCTTCTTGGTCCTTTGGTGATTTCTTAACGAAGAGGAATTCCAGTCCCCATGCGAGTACACATATAAATATCAGTAATGTCTGAGAATGTATACATAATGGAAAACTATTTGTGATGTCACGGATTGCACCTGTAAAAACAAATAAATGGATACATATTACCAATACATAATAAAATCTACTAATAGAGGGAAAATCAAAACAAATTTCCATTCACCACTTATGAAGTTCACGTAGGTCTATAGGTCTGAAAGCAAACAAATGAGAACTAGTAGACCGGTGTGAGCCTTTTACACTTAGCCCTTTTGTCAAAAGCTACGAAAAACTGGATTAATCCCTACAACATAAACCCACATGGCTGACTCACTCACTGACTCACTCTCATTAATGTCTGCCCACTTCCAGATGAGCTAGAAACTTGAAATTTGGCACACTTATAACTTTAAGCCTGTAATCGATGGAAAAATTCTAAAGAGTTCAACTTTTTAAATTTTTACCCATAAAAATCCTTCAAAAGGGCGGACGCACTTTAAAAGTCTCTACTTAGTTCTCATGACAACAATATTACCTACAGTATTCACATAGGGCTTTGGAAGTCGCAATACACTTCAACAAATCATTAGACATGCTAGGGATAGAAATAATTTCCATAAACTGAGAGAGGTGGCCAAGATAGTAACATCTCTGACTCGCATTCAAGAGGTCCCAAGTTCAAATCCCATAGCGGTCATATTCACATGTGTTTTTTCATGATTTCTCGAGTCGTAAAGGCAAATGCTGAATTGGATATTTACATACCATGAATCATCCTCACCATTTCATCCTTTAATATGAGTTGAAATTTACTCCATAAAATACAACATTAATGTTCACCCACTTCCAGATGAGCTAGAAACCTAAGATTTGACAGATTTATACCTTTTAGCTTGTAATCGACAGCAAAATTTCAAAAAGTTTAAATTTTTACCTTTTCATCACGAAAAATTATGAAGTCTTCCCGCACTTTTTTGGGTTTATTATAGCTAAACGGTAATAGACTACAAGGCAGTCTACAGTGTTTTGCAGATGACAAGCTGTTTCTTCCTTCTCCTGCTTAGATACGCGGTCCAATCAGAGACGGCGAGATGGAGGGAAGACCCTTACTGATAGCGGCACCTCATTAGCTCGTACACGTGATTGGCGGTGAAGGAATTGGCTTCTCATTTGAAAAATACTGTAAATACACATACTGTATCTCTTATACAGTGTCAGTTCAGAAAAAAAAGCTTTTCCCATGAATCTCAGTGGGGGTTTGGAGGCAGAGCCCCCAACAAGCAATGCAAGTACAATCGTATACAGTCACATACAAAAATCTTTAAAAATTCATACAAATTCAGCTATGTATTAAAAATATACGATCTACACATTGCAATGGTGGCTCATGACTTCCAAACTTGGGGGTGTGCAGTTAGTGTTCTTTCTGTTACATTACTAACAATAGAAGTCCCTTAATTAAGTGGAGGGAAAGGAAATAGACATTAAATCCATGTCTGGGATTTCCTTTCCCTCCACTTAATCAATAGTATATAAATAATAACTTGGCTTCAAAGTACCTACAAATGTAGGACACCATTGGATGTGTGTTCTCAACGGAGAAACCTCCCGTGGTCTGCCTTGTATTCTGAATCAGTTGAGGAATTTGATGTTGTACTGGCATGTTGTCATGGTAGCTCAATGGTAGAGCATCAGCGCGTTAAGCTGGAGATCCGTGTTCAAATCCCGGTTATGACATAAAATTTTTCAAGCTGATTCTTACTTGTAATAGAAGTCCCTATTACTTATTTCTGTAGTTATCCCATCATAGTAGTTTGTTCTGCATAGTTTCAGAAGCACCTTGAAAACAGAGCACTATCAAGTTCTGAACTGAAATCAATTAATGCTCAAAATATTCCTAGATCATGACCTCTTAATGCCAAGTCCATATACTCACAAAAACGAATGCTCTTATTGTATGTTTCAGTTGCTGACTATTTTTTCATTATGTTGCTGTAAATTGCGTCAGTAAACACCGTGTAATAAAGCTGCCAAGAATTATCAGATTTAGCACATTATTTATATGGAATAATCTGTTTTTAAAAAGATGTCCGAACTTATGACAGTAACACAATTTCCATGTGGTTTGAATGTCCATAGAAGTTCAGATTAGAGAGGCAATAGTCTAAGTTTCATCACCGCACATTGTGGAGGGAGAAGAGTGTATATGCACCAAACTGAACCACTCCTCTACCTTCGCATCACAACCCTGTAGGAGATAGTGCTCGCAACCCTTGAGGTAGCAAGTTCAAACACGTCCTACAATCGAGTGTAACTCCATTCCCTATAGAGCACACACCAGACAATAATGGAATCAGAACTGAAATCAAAGCCCAACCCAGCTACCATATGGAGTGGCCGCCCCTGATGGGCTATGGAGATCTCCATGTAACTGCTTTATCTTCTGTTAGCTTTGATATGTGAAGTCCTGGTTTTTAAAATATGGTCATATATTGGTGGATAGAAAGCTGTTATTTATCCTTGTATTTTTTCCTTTCCTAATGCTGTGTGTGTATCTGTACCTTTCCTAATGCTGTGTGTGTATCTGTACGCCTAATAATTGGGCGGTGCAAATAAAAGACAATAAATGCTGTTACTGCAAAATTTTAAGTAAGTACTAGCATTTTAATGAATAAAATATTTCAGTAAATACTGTTGCTTATTAGTAATCAGTACATACTAGATCAAGTAGTGCCTACTGCAAAATATGTGAATAATAACAGAGAGCAAATTAAGGACATAATTTATTTCAGGACAGTTGACAAAGTCCGAGAGGCTTGCACCAAGGCTCCAAAGGACATTCTGGAAAAGGCCTACCGTGATGCTTTCGATGCCTGGAAATCCCGCTGGAAGTGATGTATCGACACAGGAGGAACCTATTTTGAAACCTTTTAATGTATTGTACCGATTGGATCAATAAATATCTTCTATTTGACTCACTGGCATTACTTTTCGGACAAACCCTGTATATACATATATATCTGACAACAAAAAAACTCCCTTCTTTTTCACGCTGACATTCCGTTAATGACACAACCACACCCAGTGACTAACTGCTACATGAAACGTAAGCTACAGATAAAATCAAAACAATAATATTTTATTCTTCTTTATGCTAATACTGCATTATTTCATGATGCAACAATACTGGATGTCACCCATCATGCTATCGTGAATCGATAATGCACATCTAACAATAAGAACTTAGCACGCCTCACTAGACAGCAATCAGTTTTAAGCTTGACTTATGATGCATCTCCTGTCTTATGTTAAACTGAAATTATGTTATAATGAAGTAAAATAATATTGGTGACTTTCTTTTAAAGACTTCACAGCTCAGAGGCCAAGAAGAGTTCAAGTTTAAGTCTACAACCTAAGAAAAATAGGGCATATTCATTTAGTATGTAAGTTAGTAATATTTCTATTATAAAATTGTTTACAGGGGCAGCCGATACACAAGAGCCCTGCATAAGAGTTGATAACACCCAGGAAGTGAAGAGGTGTTATGTAGCTATCGTTACCACTTTGTCAGTATATGAAAGAAAAGGAAGGTTTATAACAGGCTTAAGCGGAATCACCTCACAACTGGAGGGCCCACTATTGAGTCTGCTTTTAATTGGGACAATTTGAAGAGCAGCCAGGAGTTCAGACCTGGCCACAGGAAATCCTGATGGAGGGTTAAAGTACTTTTATGTGGCCACAACTCTCCCCTCACTGCTCAGTCCCCAAGGCCTTGATTTATGTAGCCACAGGGGATAAGGTGCTTCAAGAGCGGTTTGTGAGACACGCCTTAAAAGTTCATTAGTTTTCCTCCTCCTTATTCCTAATTCCTTCAGAAAGAAATGAACTGATTTAGATGGGAGACCCTTGCTCCAACTTCCACTGGATAAAAGTAGCATTTGAAGCCATTTAACCGAATGGAGGCACGCAGAGCCTCATATCTATTGGCCTTAAACAGATAATGCTTTGGAATGTTGTTTTCCCATGAGACTATCAGCTCAACCATGATCGCTGATCTAGTCGACATTGAATATCCCAGGAGATCAAGGCACAGTGAGATCACTGCCAAATCAGATGGAAATTCGTAATGTTTATTTCCGGTATCCATACACAGTACCCAATCATTTGCTTTTTCCACAATTGATGGTGGGTAACTCTTTTTATTTCATGATATCTGGCCCTGTCTGACAAAGTCAATGGAGTGAGTGTTCTTCCTTTTATTTTTCCTAGCCATTGCAATAAAATTCAATAGTCCCGTAGAGTTGTAACTTACCTATAAGAGGTCCCAGGGCGACTATGAACAATCCCTTAGCTACCATGTGGAGTCCAAAAGCTGCAGGCAACTTCTCAAGACTGCAGTGTTCAGATATGGTAAGGGTAAAATTTATTAGTGTTGCGCCTCTGAAGAAACCATTCACCATCAAGGCAACGAGCATTGGAGTGTATTCCGTCTGTTCAGCAAGAGCTAGAAATAATCAATGCAATAAACATATTACAATTTTACATAAATGCAAATATATTTTCCTCACATACTGTATTTTAAGACTATAAGACGCACTTTTTTAGCTTGAAAACAGAGCCTTGAAAGTTGAATGTCTAATGGCCTGAAGTACACTAAAAAAATTAAATTGTGGTAAATATTGCCGGAATATCACTGATATAAACAACAATAAGATAGTTACAAGCTTTGGCACAGATTGTACATCAGTGCACTTGTCACAATCGTAAAATAAGGGTAGCTGGAAGCTATACTAGTTCCAACCAAAGAATAAAGTAGATGTAAACAAAACCACGTGACATGATGGGTTCTGATTGGCAGTTGGACACACAACCCCTTCAGGCTCTTGCTTGTCGTCTTCTTCCGAGTATTAATGTAGTTTCTTCAAAATATAAAAAGTAAGTAATGTATTTGATCTACGACTAAATTAAGCACGTTTCTCAAGTTCGTAGCAACCCTTTCTATGTGATTTAAGCAATATCAATATTATTATTTGATATTATCTGTAGAATGTAATGCGACGCGCATGCCTGAACACAACAAAGGTATGAAAAAATAACACAGTCACTTGTCATGTATTCCTCGAAGACAGTTAACGTATAATTCATACGGTGAAAACAAGCTTACCACAGCTATTATAAATAATAAAAGACAGCAATGCAGTTCAATGGCTGAAGCTAATCAGGTCTCACCACCTCGTGTTGTTAAGCACAAGCGGGGAAAGCAGTTAAATAGTGGCGAAAAAACTGTGATCTTGAATGTTTTTAATACATTTTGCAGTAGGTAGATTTTCATTATGACTTGAAATATTACAATGCATTAGCATTTTAAACGTAGGCATATGTAATATTTGTGAAGTCCAGCTTTGTTTCTGTAGATGCTAGCTTACTTTGATCAATATTAACGAGTTCCTCTTGCATTGAAATTGCGTCGTCTCCAATGTGTCAACGAACACGTGGTCGCGGAGTAATACATATCAGTGTGTTTGTTTACATCTACTTTATTCTTTAGTTGGAAATAGTATAGGTATACAATGCGAAAAGAAAGGAATGTTGAATTCTTTTATATGAAAGGAGTTGTCTCCGCCGGGTGGTTTGAACAAAGGCAAAAACATCTAAACAGCTTTGTCCCGTTACGCTTACCATATGCTGAATTGAGGGTTAGAGGGTGTAGAAGTATTTTCAGTCTTCCAGGGGAAAGTTCAGTTGTTAAAATTTACACGATGCCACCTGTGCAGAAGAGATTTTCATACAATGCAGGTTTTAAGTTAGAAGTGATTTACACTGATTCCATCGTACAAGGTTATAATTCATTTATGCAATGAAGTATATTATTACCTCTAACTTTTTTATTTCTTTCTTTAGAATCACATTAAATTTCTTTTCCTTTAAATTTTCATCCTAAAATCAAGGTGCGTGTTATGGTCCGGAGCGTCTTATAGCCCGTAACACACGGTAGTTGTTAACATGAGCTTTGTTATCTAAAAAAATCAAAACTGAAAAAAAAAAAAAAAAATTAACTGCAGTGATAGAAAGCAGGCCAACTAGAAAGATGTGCTGTATGAAAAAAAAAAAAAAATAGTTTTTGTGCAATACCGGGTCTTTTATATTATTTTACTGTAATTTGAATCACCACCAAGCTGGTATGCTAAACATTGAAAGAAACAATATAATTAATTCATACAATGTATGTGAAAAGATGTCAATGTAAATAAATATAAAGCTTTAATTATTGTTAAATAAATGATTAAGGCCCGTTCTTACGATGTCCAGTTAAGTAGGAGTAAATGTTAACTGACGGTTTATATTATGGTCGGAGTAAAGTCCCACTAAACACTTCTTTGTTCTTATCATGTCCTAGTTAAAGTTTACCCCCAGTTAACGCAATCAGACAAAAGTCATAGCAGTTGGTTAAGTTAGTTTGATTTAGTTTTCAATATTTTAAAAATCTTTTTTTACATATATTGGCATTGTTCTTCATCATTACTGACATTACGAAAGCAGCTAAATAATTTCATCTCTCCATTTTAATTCAGTTCGCGAGAAGTCTAACCTCAAAAAATCCTTCAGTTAGGAGTTTACCTGTAAATTTTCCTACATTTAAGAGAGTTTACTGCCAGTTAAGAGAGTTTTACCAATAGTTAACGCCTAACCAGATATTGTAAAATCGAACTGTCAGTAAAGTAACCGTAAAAGTAGCCATAAATATTTTACTGGAGGTGGTAATAACGGGCCTTAAAATATCAAAGGGTTCAATTAATAATCCCGGGCAAAGCTGCAGGCACAAGCTAGTTTACTTATAACAGTGTAATAGACAAGCATTAAAAATATAAATAACAACTAAACATTCAAAACACTTGTAACATTTTATTAAAAAACTGCCAAAAATTACCTATCTCCTGAAAATTAAAAAAAAAAAATTCAAATTGCATAATGCCAAAACATATAGCCCTTGTTTAATCAATTAATCCATGTTAAGACATCTAATACAATATTTGAGTTGGTGTTTCCATGTAGACCAAATACCGTTTATTAACAAGACCACATTCAAATGGACCAATAGAGGGTTAAAATCAGTTATATATATGTACAATATATGTTTACATGTTTGTTTAGTTGATCATATAGATCATAAATTGTATATTTGTGTGCAAAGTAATTTATATATATTTTTCAGGGTATTTAAATTGTAATTTTCTAATGACGAAGTCAGAAATTATAATTGTAAAATTTCTTATGGTGAATAAAAAACTAAACTAAACTAAACAAAACTAAACCACATTCTGTAGAAAGGAACCAACCCTCAAATTAAAAAAAACCGGAGTAGATGCTAAATTATTGCTAAATCATTGAACTCTATATTGTGCAAAGTCAGCCGCGGTGGTCTAGAGGTAGCGTGCCCGCCTCTAGATCTGGCCATGGTGAATGGGAGACCTGAAGGAAAAAGACCACTTGAAAGACCTAGACGCAGGTGGGAGGATAATATTAGGATAGATTTAAGGGAAGTAGGTTTCACGAGGGATGATTGGATGGAGTTAACACTAATTAAGGTTGTATAGCAGGCTCAGGTAAGCGCGACAACGAACCTTTGGGTTCCATAAAATAGATAATATTCCTTTAGCTTACTTAGGAATTGTCTATTGCCATTGAGTACATGGGTATTGGATAACCATGGTCTGCTTAGATGGTAAAAGCGATGGCCCAGCCCAAGGGTTTAAACATAAGTTATCAATCAAGAGAACTGACTCAGTAATGTTATTTCAAAATATTCATATTTACCTGATCTGGACAGTCCTAAGAAGATAGAAGCAACTGCGAAGAGTGTGCGTCTTCTGATATTCACTCTGTCGCAAATCGGAGGAAGCACAATGCGAGCTAAGATGTCCGACACTGCAGTCATGGACAGAAAGAAAGCGGTGTCTTGCTTTGTATAGCCCAAGTTATCAAGAAAGAAGGGGACTATCATTTTGAAATTCAATTCGGCAACATAAAATATTGATAAACCAAATAAAATGTTGAGGTAAATGAGATCCTTGAGCAAGTCGAGGTCCATGAATACAATAACACGTTTCCAATATGCAGTCTGCTTAGACGCTGCAGCAACTTCGGTCGGTTTGTTCGGATAATTCTTGTTAATGTCATTGGAAAGGGTGGCACTACTCTTCATGACTAAGCCCTCTTCATCTTCATCTTCACTCTCCACATGCTGCAACGAGAGAACAAGAATCAAGTATAAGAGGTGTGACTACTAATCAATATTACTATTAGATGGAAATTCAAACAGAAGATTACTTAACTTTCTTAGATCTAAAAATTTTCAACAGAAACAACAAAATAGAATTTGGAATCTATAGCAAAAATACCCACAGAGATAACTACATTAAAGCTAACAGATACAACCCCACTTCTCATAAGCAGGCAGTGTTTAACAGTCTTACACACAGATTCGTCAACATTCCCATGGGCAAAAATGAATATAAACTAGAATACAATCACATAGTGAAAATTGCAGAAGAGAATGGTTTCCAGAAAGATTTAATTGACAAAAAAGTAATGAGATTCAAAAAACAAGAAGGTTAAAGAGACAACTACACTAATAAATGAAAAAGAAAACACAAATCACAAAAGATTCACCTACCACCCATGGGCAAACAACAGATTTCAGAAGGTTTTCAATAATGTAAACACCAAATTGGCACCGCAGAATAAATTCAGTTTGAAAAATCTTATAAAAACCAACCAGAAAGATAAGATCCCTCATTACAAAAAAGCTGGAATTTACAAAATTAATTGCAAAGATTGTGAAAAATTTTATATAGGCCAAACAAAAAGGAATTTAGATACAAGGAGAAAAGAACATTTTAAGAACATCATGAACAAACAAATTGAAAAATCCGCTTTGGCAATGCATTTCTGGGAAGTAGGCCATGAAATTGAAAATGAAATTGCACTACTAAAACAAGTTGAAAAACCAATAGAACTTATAGTTTGGGAAAAAATATTCATCAAAAAGAACCAAAATATCTCTTAAACTTCGACACTTCAGTTAGCATACAAGGAACTTTGATCGACGAGTTCATTCCCCTGCTGCTAGAGGATCAGTCGGAATCAGCTGATGATGGCGGGAATACCCGTTGAAATGATCATCCTGGGTAAATATACCTTTTAGTGAAGTTTAGTGTGCATATTTCCGATCTCAATCTTGCTACAGATATGTGTCTACTAAGTTTGGTGAATGATCTAATACAGGGGTGGCCACTAACCTTAACTTTGGGAGCTGTAAATATATGAAACAGTTCCAAGCGAACCACATTGTTTTTACTCTACACATAAACATTATTGCTCAATTACACAACAAAAAATAAGATTTTACTTATGAGAAGTGATTTTCGAATGTTCATTTGTGCTGTTAGTTGTTTCAAATCTGACTTATAATTGGTAAGCACAGTTCGCACGAGTTCATTTAAATGTTCATCAGTTAGTTCAGATTGATATTTAGATTTAATGAACTTAAGCATTCAGTACAGAGATTCACACACATAAGTAGTCCGAAGTAAGTCTCTTAGAACACTCTTTTGTTAGTAGGTATTTTTCTTCTGGAACTTTCTATGGGTGAAACACCACTTCGTTTCAGTCCTTATAATCCTTCGTCCTCTTGCAGTTTTAGTAGCTAATAACTCAACTCTAACCGTATCCTTTGTAATTGGTGATGAAATAGGGCAACCATCGCCCATGACATGAACATCAAAAGCATTTTCCAGAAATGAAAATGAAGGTTTAAGTGTTCTCAAATCATTAAATCTGCCATTGATTTCTTTAGCAAGACCAGACATTTTACACAAATAATTCTTTGTTTGAACGTAAGGAAGGCTTTCAGTGATTTTCTTCAAACATTTGAAATGAGCGAATGTTTTAGTCTCAAGGTATTTTCAAACGAGTCTTAATTTGCTTTGAATACTAAATACAGTCTGCGCTAAATCAGAAATCAGTTTTTCACTTCCTCATAAGGTCGCTCGTATGCATGAACATGTCTGGACCTGGCATTACCCAAGTACCAGTGCATTCAGTTTAACAGAGTGTTCCTATTAAAATCTTCATAAAAATTCCATGTTAACCCTTAACATAAAACTTATTTGGATTCAGTCACAATATCACCTTTCATAAGATAAAACACAAATATATAAAACACATTAAAGTATTGTTGTCATGCAGAAGAAACCAACTTTTGAAAAAACGAGGCGCTTGCGCAGAGTTTTTTTTTCAATTTCCAAGATCTGTTATGCGCTTACAGAAGGAGTATTGCATGCTATTTTTTGCACGATGATTATTTATATCAATTTAATTATATTAATTGAGATATTAGCTGAAAATATTATGTATAAACATTATTGAAGATAGATGTTATATTTCAGAAAGTGATTCGCATGTGTTGGTTGTTATGGGGACGGAATATTTGTCCTGTTAAAGCTGCCACAAACTGGGGGGCCTTGGTTCCGGTCTTCGATAAAGGCTTGTATTATGATGGTTTTACTTACGGCATGTGTGCTTTTTGTCATTTTTACAGCACTGAGATTTCTTTTGTTTTCATAGCAACTAGATTGCGTGTGGGAATGTCAAGTTACGATCCACGGCAACAATATTCGTAAGTACCATTAATTAGTTACGTCGTGCAAAAATACTTTATTGTGTTTTATGTTACGAAAGGTTAATTTGTGACTGGACCCAGATAAGTTTTATGTTAAGGTGGAATTTTTATCAAGATTTTAATATTATAACCCTTATCGAAAAAATGAAGTTTATTAATAGAGTGTTCCTAGCAGTGTGCATCAAACAATAACGAAGCAACTCTTTATAACATTACAGAGTCTTGAAAATTTAAAATTTGTCTCCTCAACATTTTAGTTTTGGTATTTGTCATGTATAATCAAACTTCTATCTGAATAACAAATATCAACAGTATAATTTACATAAGAAGTTAATATTGTACTCACCGTGTGTATATTACAAGCACTGCCGGTGAAATCCATGCTTGAGATGTTTGAAATCACAGACGTCTTTCTTTTTCTTGCCGTCATGCTGGTAGTTGATACAGTAGATATCACACGTAACAATTGCTGTGATCGCTTTGTTCCAATCACTTCTTGCTGCTTTTCAACATTATCAGATATTAAAGGTGAACAAACTTCAACTTTAGACTTCTCCAATAAAGGCAACTGAATTTCAGTTTCAGGAACCTGTAATAAAAATTATAAAATTATAAAATTATAAAGTCATGGCCATAAGTTGTATATATTGGTAATAATAATGGTTTTTTGCTTGCACATTATTGTGTGGAATGTACCAATGCTTGGACTGAAGCAAGGGATGGGCATATGACTAACATGTGGAAGCAACTTAAAAAACAAGGCAGGCTGGCACTGGTGTACAGGGTGTTTCAAAAATACTTTTACAAACTTCGGGCATGGGTTCCTTACACCAAAAGAAGGAAAAAAGTTCATATGAACATATGTCCTATGGAGCAGACATCCTGGATGAAGAAACTGTTTATCGATGTGTCATGGAAGCCTGCAAAACCATTTGACACCATCCCGGAGTATTTGAAAGGGTGCAACAGTCCATGATTTGACGGGTGCATGCATGTCTAGAAGCAAGAGGAGGACATCTCAAGCATTTGTTATGAGTTTTGTGTGTTGACGTGTTATGAGTGTACCAAAGTGTTGAACAGTTCTTAACGAGAAAACAAGGATTATGGGACATATGTTCATATGAACTTTTTTCCTTCTTTTGGCATAAGGAACCCATGCTCATTGTTTGTAAAAGTATTTTCGAAACACCCTGTATAGTGTAGCAAGAGGGAGAAGAGAATGGAAATTCCTCAAAATTCATCTTAGTGATTAAAAAGAGAAACACACAGACAATTAAAAAATAATACAGTTCAGCTTGAATGTAAATTTGGTCATTTTTTTAGTATGACCTTTAACATTTTGTGGGCGGAAATCCATGACCGACTCATAATGTGACCGGTTCATCTCTGACTGACTGACTGACTGACTGACTGACCGAGTCCTATATCCCTAGTATTGGGGCGAAGGGTATCCAATTGGAGGTTTCTGATACCTATGTGAATTTTGTTTCACTTATTTTCCAAGAGAGGGCAGAGGGACAGGTGGTAAGCCCATCGCCTCACACCCCCCAGGAAACTAGGGTATTACTTGGATGTAAAAGGCCAGGAAATTTTGTCCAGAGGCTCTAATTTAGACTTGGAGTTCTTTAACGTGCTGTAAATCTATAACATGAACCCCCCCCCCCAGCTTAAAGTCCCTCCCGGAGAACTCTGTGCCCGGATTTTTACATCCGGAAAAATCCATCCGCGGCGGGGTTTGACCCCGTGACCTGCAGTTCTAGAGATGGGTACACTACCCCTAGACCACTGCGGCCAACTTCTCACACACAAAGTACAATAAAACTACAAAAGATGGCAGGAGAATGTTCTCTTAACCACTCTGAGTTGGGAATTCCTTTAGAATGATTTTAGTAGAGGATTTAACTGGGCGTACATATCTAGCTTTCTTAGTTTCATGTTTTCCCCTTATTTTCGGTAAAATGGCAAAAAGAAAATGTCTTACAAGTTCTGAAATTGATGAATTAATTATTGAAAGTGATAGTGAAGTGTAAGAATTATCATTTAGCGATAGTATGGGATGTTATTCTGAGATTGCTACCAGCAGCGTTAGTGAGAGTGAGAGTGACGTAAGTGACACTGGTGGCAATAGTCAGGGCCGTAGCAAGGTCCTTCTGCGCCCTTGGCAAGTTTGAAAAATCTGCACCCTCCAAATTAACAATTTTTTTAAATTTCTGTAAAACTGATTTTCTTAAATTCGCTTGCAGAAGGTTTTTTTTGGTCCCATTTCTTAAAAAAAACCACTGCCTAATAGATCAAAACTAATAATGTAGACTAAGCTATGATGGTCATGGTAGTTTTAGTTGGCACATTTTTTTACTGAAATCATTCTTACCTATACAACGGAAGTAACGCCAACATCAACAAGAGATGAAACAACACAAACATTAATATTGTTTCACTGTTTAATTTAAAAATCGCTTAGTTAAAAAATACAATAATAATCAGAGCCCGGATTCTAATGACATGTCATCTTTTTTATTGATGCTGCATAGACATTGCCAATTTGTAGATAAATCATAATCATGGCCTCTAGATTATAGAAATGCATTTTTATTAGGTCATTTTTATGACATTGTATGCAATTTTATATTTTTAGGGCATTTATTTCGTCCCCAGCGGTGCTGTCTTTGAAGTGTTTGTTTAATGCAAGAAGGACACACTCTATGTTGAAGTGTTGTCATGTCTCAGTCGGAAACGAGAATCAAAGGAATGCCAAAATGTTGTATTACATTACTGTTGTTATTAGATTGACTTGGCACCAGAGTCTGCCACCTGCTTGAATTTGAGAGTGCAAACTACTGTTTACCCTCAATAAACAACAATATAATCTGGCAGACCACAAAAGGAAATGCCGAGTTTTGACTAGCCAGTGCCTCAGTGCCAGTATAAATTTCTGTGAGAAAAGAACATTCACAACATTTATTTACAGTTTTTACAATTCTGTACAAACTAGTCTATAACTTCTTGTGTACAATAATATTTTTTTATAAATACAATATCAGTTTTTGGGTCATTTTTTATAATTATTAAGTAATTTTCTTAAAAATTTAGGGTCATTTTATAGGTCATTTTTCAAACAATTTTAGGTCATCAGAATCCAGGCCCTGCTCATTACATACTATTACAATATACAATATCCAGCAAGAGCCAGTTCTGCCTTCTTATTTTGATCAAAATGAAAATCATGTCCTACTGCAGGCCTATGTAAACTTATATTGCGCTTAGTGAGACTTGCGCTGTTTTCACATTTAAACATCTTCACGCTAAATAATAAACATCGTTTCTGGGACAGATTAGGGGCAAAATTCGGCAAAAATCCAAGGTATATGTTGTTTTTATGCATGAAATGCATGATTTAAGTTACTTTCAATAGATTTTCATTAACTTAAAAATGCCTTCTGCTCACAGTCATAAAACATCGCTGCCTGCGAAGGGTTAAGATGGAGGGATGATACCATCACCTATGACCTTATGAATCAAAAAGAACTTACAAAAACTTTTTCTCTTTCTTTTTCCCTGCTTCCTGATTCTCCTTGTCTTCTCTTTCCATCTCCTCTTTATCTACTTCTCTCTTCTACTCTCATTCTTAATTCTACAGTAGCTACTTTTTATTATACAAGGGAGAATCAAATGAAAACCGCAATTAATTTGTTTCCACTAGTTTACTGCAGGAAGAATGTTTGCTTGTCCATTATTTTTCCATATAGTCCCCTCCGAGTTCAATGCACTTAAGCCATCTGATAGGAAGTGCTTCAATACCGCATAAAGTGCATTTGGTTGACACTGTAGCCACTCGTGCACCTCCGATTGGACGTCTTAATCAGAATTAAACTTCTGCCCTCCAAGGTGCTCCTTTAATGTACCAAAAATGTGGAAGTCTGATGGTGCCAAAGCAAAGGGGATTGCTGAGTGCAGGTGTTTTGCTTCAACATGATAATGCCCGTCCTCATGCTGCTCGTGCAACCATGAAAACCATCAATGACATTGCTTGAAGTGCCTTGCAAATCCGCCAGATTTGTCACCATCAGATTTCCACATCTTTGGCCCATTAAAGGAGCATCTTGGAGGGCAGAAGTTAAGTCTGATTAAGACGTCCAATCGGAGGTGCACGAGTGGCTACAGTGTCAACCAAATGCATTTCATGCGGTATTGAAGCACTTCCTATCAGATGGCTTAAGTGCATTGAACTGGAAGCTGACTATGTTAAAAAAATAATGTACAAGCAAGCATTCTTCCTGCAGTAAAATAGCGTAAACATTTAATTGCGGTTTTCATTTGATTCTCCCTCATACACACCTGGAAGTGCTGGAACCTATAGAATGAGAATCTAATCTTCTAATCACTTGACTATTAGTCAGTTATGACAAACATCTAAACATTCTATGAGAGATACAAGACAAAAATTATCATGGAGTATTGCTAGCACCAACCTTTATAAATAGGTGTTTGCGGAGAATTTTAAATATTCATTGGCCAATGATTATAAGTAATAAAAACCTATGGAGAATAACAAATGAAGAACGAATTGAAATACAAGTAAGGAAACAGAAATGGAAGTGGATAGGTCATTCGTTAAGAAAACCATTTGATGCCATTTGTTTTGAATTGGAATCCGCAAGGTACTCGGAAGGTAGGACGACCAAGAGGAACATGGAGGAGATCTGTGAATGAAGAGGCGGAAAGAACTGGAAGAACATGGAATGAAATCAGGGCCGTAGCAAGGTCCTTCTGCGCCCTTGGCGAGTTTGACAAATCTGCGCCCTCCAAATGAACATTTTTTTTAAATTTCTGTAAAACTGATTTTTTTTAATTCGCTTGCAGGAGGATTTTTTTGGTCCCATTTCTTTAAAAAACCACTGCCTAATAGATCAAAACTAATAATGTAGACTAAGCTATGATGGTCATGGTAGTTTTAGTTGGCACATTTTTTTACTGAAATAATTCTTACCTATACTACAGAAGCAACACCAACATCAACAAGAGACGAAACAACACAAACATTAATATTGTTTCACTGTTTAATTTAAAAATCGCTTAGTTAAAAAATACAATAATAATCAGAGCCCGGATCCTAATGACATGTCATCTTTTTTATTGATGCTGCATAGACATTGCCAATTTTTAGATAAATCATAATCATGGCCTCTAGATTATAGAAATGCATTTTTATTAGGTCATTTTTTGACATTGTATGAAATTTTATATTTTTAGGGCATTTATTTCGTCCCCAGCGGTGCTGTCTTTGAAGTGTTTGTTTAATGCAAGAAGGACACACTCTATGTTTAAGTGTTGTCAAGTCTCAGTCGGAAACGAGAATCAAAGGAACGCCAAAATGTTGTATTACATTACTGTTGTTATTAGATTGACTTGGCACCAGAGTCTGCCACCTGCTTGTATTTGAGAGTGCAAACTACTGTTTACCCTCAATAAACAATATAATCCGGCAGACCGCAAAAGGAAATGCTGAAGTTTGACTCGCCAGTGCCTCAGTGCCGGTATCAATTTCCGTAAGGAAAGAATATTCACAGCAAAATCAAAGTTTTTTAAACCTACAACATCCTCTCTGAATTTAAGGTTTTAACAATTATGTACAAATTATTCTATAATTTTGTGTGTACAATAATAATTTTTTATAAATAAAATATCAGTTTTTAGGTCATTTTTTATAATTATTAAGTCATTTTCTTTAAATTTTGGGGTCATTTTATAGGTAATTTTTCAAACAATTTTAGGTCATCAGAATCCGGGCCCTAATAATAATACAGTATAATATAATTAAAAATAATAGCAGTGACTATAATATCAGCGCCGGCCTTAGAAGGGAACTTGATCAAAACAAACAGCATGTGTGCTGCCAGCTGGCAGAGCGTGCATCGGCCGCGGATCACAACACATTATTCAATGTAAAGTTACAGAAATTAATTTTAATGTACATTAATACATTGTGTGATTTAAAAAACTAAACATTTATTAAAATAATAAATTTTAGTTCACACTTAATATATAATAAAATAGTAATAACAAAAGGAATTGAGATCTGCACATTCGGCTTTTTCTGTTGTAATAATGTAGTTGGTCAGTCATTTTTGCATGTAGCATGTAACAGTATGAGCGATGCCAATGTTGATCGCTTTGTAATCAATCCTGCCGACAGTAGTAGCACTGAGGACGACAATCAGCTGGAAAGGGATTGAGTTGAACCACTTTCATCACAATAATAACGTACATATTAATTTTCATTGTCGTTATATCTTTCCATACTGTTCATGATTTATGTTTTACTCTGTCAATATGAATCGTGTTAATTAAAGGACGTTGCATGCCTGCTTTTTGCTTGTAGACAATCGGCATAATACTATAGGTATAGATAGTTCACGTGCATTAATTTTTAATAACCTGAAAGATTTCTTCCACTAACGTGGAATTTATATTGCTTGATAAATTGCACCAGCCTAAAAAAAGCGGGATTTTTCATGGTTAATTTTGCGCCCTTCGACCCTGCGCCCTTGGCGGTCGCCCACCTAGCCACCGCCTAGCTACGGCCCTGAATGAAATCAAGCCTATGGCAGCCAACCGTATCAGATGGAGATCTCTTGTTGACGCCCTATGCTCCTCTGAGGAGTGACAGGATCTATTACTATTGCTAGCACCACCAAGTACTTCCTGAAAACTAATAATGAACAACAGCAATAAGAGATGGAAGTGGAAGAAGGGTGCAAGTCAATATCACAAACCATTCACCTGCAGGTCATACCCTCAACCTACAAGAATCATATAGCCTATGTACACAAAAACATAAAATGGGAAGACTATTATTCTGTGAAAAGAGACTTGGAGGTATTGACCAAGAAACAAAAGAGTTCTTTATATTGCAAGTGAAAAAATGAGATACCACAACATTAATGCCACTCACTGTAACACTCATTTCATCAGAAACTAATTTATAAATTGTAAGTTCAAAGAAATATGCTGAAAAACTTTTTTCTCTCTGTCTTAGGAGACATCTGTAGAGTTTATTCAGGGAAAGGAATGATCGGCGGTGGCATAACTGGAGATCCCACAGATTCTTTGCCTGTTATGCTACTACTGACCTGATTATGACCACAACAACAATACCTGAGTAAAAATACAACAGAAATATATAAATATACGGTAGATTAATAAACATACAGGGTCTGTCCGGAAAGTAATATCAGTGAGTCAATTACAAGATATTTATTGATCCGATCGGTACAATACATTAAAGATTTCGAAATAGGTTCCTCCTGTGTTGACACGTCGCTTCCAGCAAGATTTCCAGGCACCAAATGCATCATGGTAAGCCTTTTCCGAAATGTTCTTTGGAGCCTTGGTGCAAGCCTCTTTGGCTTTGTCAACTGTCCCAAAATGATGCCCTTTCATGGTCAATGCCAAATTCTAAGTAGAAGTACTGAAGAGACTCAAACGAATGCATCCTGACCAACAATGTGGACAATTGGAAACTTCACCATGACAACGCCTTCTTCATGACCTGCTTCCAGGACAATTCAAAGGTGCCAATGGTTCCCCAGCCGCCCTAAAGTCCTAACATGGCTCCCCCGACTTCTTCTTGTTCCCATGCTTGAAAACTCCCATGAAAGGACAGATGAGAAAGTCACAGTGGCTTGCACCAAGGCTCCAAAGGACATTCCGGAAAAGGCCTACCGTGACGCCTTTGATGCCTAGAAATCTTGCTGGAAGCGATATATCAACACAGGAGGAACCTATTTTGAAATCTTTAATTTATTGTACCGATCGGATCAATAAATATCTTGTGATTGATTCACTGACATTACTTTCCGGACAGACCCTGTATACCATCAATGATATTTGAAATGTAGCATGTACACACCATGCAGAAGTGTACATCCAGTGAGGGAAGTGAGGCGGTATGAACCGGTATGGAATACCATCACTGGTTTTAAAGGTCCAAAAGCATACCGGCACTGCTTTCAATGGTGAAATAGCATACCGACACTGAAAATCAATGGCTATTTAATACAAATTGTTAATGTTCCTTTGAGTCGTAATATAATAACTACTTTTCATGATTATTCACCAACTCGTACGCTTTCATCGGTAGCCATTATCACTATAACTTGTGATGGTCTTTGTTGCCATCTTAATGACTACACCACTAGATTCTAAATATTTCTCGGTAACAAAATGTTGTGACTCTTATATTGTTTAAATAGGTCTTAAATACTTTTAAAATTACTTTATTTAAATAAATAAACTAAACTTAAACGTGGACTAGGCCTACACCCGACCGCTGCTCATCTACCATAGATGGCAGGATTGGGGGCATGTGGTCAGCATGACGATACCCACTGCTGTTATTGATGGTTTCCGTGATGTGAAATAAATAAAGGTCTGTCAATCGACAGTACATTATGTTCTAGTCTTGTGTTGAGCTTCTACTTGGCAGGGTTGGTTACTCATGAAGAAGTTAATTAAAAACACTACCAAGTGGATATCACATATCCTGCACATCACGTAATTATTATTTTGTAAAGGAGGGAATGTGCTTTTTTAAATTGAGGTACGGTATGTTAGGGGAAAATTTTGGGATAGCATACCGCCTCTGGATTTTTCTCACTTCCTTCACTGTGTACATCCATGTGCTGTTGTCAACACAGCCAACTGGACTTCTAATGCTCACCATGTTAGAGAAGTTACAGCTCTCTCTGTTGCTCTGTTTAGCAGGAGGCCTTGGAAGAAATTGTTTTTATCTTTATCTTTATCTAATCTTCATGAGAAGATGCTGATTGCGTATGAGCGTTTTCAAGCATTGACTAAATTTATTTTCAGCTCCCATCACCATGTACCTATTACAAAAGACAAAACAAAGAAAATATATTAACCTTCTTATCCATTTTCTCTTGTCCTTCTTCTTTCTTAGGCTTTTCTGGACGAAGATGCCATTTAATTGGTTGAAGTAGCATTGAACCCACAATTGAATTGAGTGCAACACCCCCTAGAATGAGGACAGCGCCTTGGAAGTTGTACTCAAACAACAATATTTGCACCAGTTGTGGCATTGCCATCATTCCAAGAGCTGTTCCGACCATCGACAACCCAATTGCCTGCCCACGTTTTTTAGTAAAATAATTGTTTAATGCCACAAAGGTAGATGACCATGCAAAACCCACTCCAAGACCTAGAACAAACAAAAAACTGGAGTAGGAAGAGGTTATGACATATACAGCAACACTGCATGGGATGAGCAGTGGCGACACAGAATTTTCTTTCGGGGACGGATTTGAGGAGATAGAACAAAAACTAACACTTAAAAAATATATATATACAGTGGACTCTTAATAATTCAAACTCCAAGGGGAATTAGAAAAAAATCGAATTATCCAAATTTCGAATTAACCAAAACAGTCACTTTTTAAACGAAAATGCTGTAAAAATGTAAAAAATAAACTCATTGCAAATAATAATTATTGTACAGTGAATCTTACCTTAATGATTGCCATCCTGTTGTTATGATGTTAATTGAAACCATTTTTTTTCCACACCCAAATTGTAACCCTAAATTTAATAAAGGAATACAATGGCCCATTTAAGGGATGTTACGATCACGCGATTGCTTAAACCTTTTTAGAGTGCACTCGTCAACACTGGGAAATTCCCCGCCTCTCATATGTTTCCTATTTCCCCAGTTTTGTGTAATCTAACTTTCCAAGATTTTGTCATTTTTTATGTAGGTGGACAAAATGTTCGGTAAAATTCCATATTCCTTTGCAATGTCACACTTCTTTCTTTCCCCTCTCTCCACCTCTCGTAACACTCCACTTTTATTGCAGGCGTCAAACGGTGTATGCTCCACGCTTTGACATTTTCAAACACAGTCACACTTGGAGGATAGAATGAACATTAACATTTTCACAGAAGTGTTTAATCCCTCCAATACTGTAGCGGAGGGGTGGCGGAGGGGTGAACTTCACATTCCATTGAACATCGAGGAAGATAACGGTGGTTAAAAATACACTTTAGTACGGTACCTGCTAGGGACTAATGTTCTTCAGTGAAATAGAGAATACTTGTGGAATTCGTGGAAACAATGAACTCTTGGAATCCTCACAACATTAACACGAGACAAATTTTGGCTTCGATTTATCCAAATTAAGCTTAAAAAATTCGAATTAACTGCAATTTTTTAACATACATTTATATAGGAATTTCAAGGGGAATGAGTATTTATTCGAATTATACAGTATTTCGAATTATCCAATGTCGAATTAACCAAATTCGACTGTATATATATATTTATAAGAGTTTACAAAACTGTAATGTTACTAGTAGTTTTGTTTGAATGTGAAATAGATCCAATTACATTACAAGAGGTACACAAGTTGAAAGGACTTGAAAACAAAGTTTTAAGGAAAATATTTTGGGCCAAAAAGATTGGGATGTCAGGTGAAGGCAGAAAGCTGTACAACAATAAAATTTACAGTCTGTATTTATTTTAATTATTGCTCCAAAATTCCATTTCAAGGTAAGTGTCATATACTGGAATAATACAGTGAGTCCATTTTATGAGGAAACCTCGCATCACTGCCGCATTGCCGCGCTAGCACCGCATTGCATCACAGTTGTAAAAGGCATACAAGCGGTTAGTTGCTTCGGATTGTTGTAGTGAGATGCTTGTCTATTGTTGTCGTGTGTTACATAAGACAATAATCGAAAATGTATACGGTTGAACAGTGAATTTATTTGGTGGAATGTTACTTATTGAGAAATAACCATAGAAGGCGCGTTCGGAGATTTTCTCGTAAATATCCTGACAAATATCCAACAGTATCTCAAATAAATGGTGAGTAATAAGCCTCTACATGTAGGCCTATTTTGATAATAAATTGGTTGAGTTATTCTATTTTGTATTGTTTCTAAAGTCTTGATTTGCCGATTTGCCGGTAGTAACGGAGCACGGTCCCGGCCGGTGCAAGCGCAACAGCGGGGAAAGTGTGAGCAGGGGCAACGCTGTTAAAAAGTTTCCGCATAAAATGGATTCCCTGTATTATGTTCTAAACAAATAACACAATTATCTGTGTCTGTTTAATGCTTATTTTGACGCAGCAAACGCATAGAAGCAATGTACGGTAATGTATAGGGCACTGCCTTCTAGACTCTATTACTCGTGTATTCTCGAGACGGCGGTTGTATAGGTGGCGGTGATTGCTGCAATCTGGGTGTGAACTGTGTCGCCTCTACTGGAGAAATTAGGCAATTGAGCAATTCTCTAAACTCCATGTTAAAATAAAGCATAGGACAGGCAGTGTAATTCTCGAGACGGCGGTGGTTGCAACAAATTGCTTTGTGGGACTGCAAGACCCAACCATCCGACCATCTAAGTTTTTTGTCTTGTAATTTTATTACTTTTTTTTTTCACTTATTAAAATTTATATATTTATTTATTACTATTGTTAATGAAAACAGCAAGTATAACAACATTAGGGTTTTCCCTGTAATTTTATTTTTTTCATACATCTTACTGCTTACATTTTACTTTCTCACATATTCGTGGTATAGAGAAAGTATTGTGATCATGACAAAAAATAAAAATCGAGATAGCACCAGGAAAACATGTTTCATGATGACCAGAAATGGAAAAAAGCGCTTTTGGAATGACGTCTGTCCATCTGTCTGTGTGTACACCTTTAGTGGCTAAATGGTCATTGTATTTACTTCAATTTTTTAATTACGGGCTTTTTTGGAATTCTATCAAATTGCCCAGAATTTGGTTTCTATAAATGAAATATTAAGAACTTTTCATGAAAACGTTTTTCAAAATTTTGATTTCAATAAAAATGGAAATTTTGAAACATCTATTTACAACTAATAAAATAACTATATTCAATTTCCTGCAAGAATTAAGTAGGGAGTACTTTACTCATGTCCATTTTTTATTTTCCTAGGCTATCTCAATTAGAATGTTATAGGATAAAAATTCCTCCGACACCAGGACTTGAACCCAGGACCTTTGGCTATTCGCACCAATGCTCTACCAACTGAGCTAAGCCAGAGTTCAATTCACAGCGCCAGATGGAACCTCTCTCCTATGACTGATTGCCCTAATGGTCTACCTCCCAGTGTCGGAGGAATTTTTCTCCTATAATATTCTCATGTAATGTCCAACAGAGACAGTAATCTGTGGTACTTGAATGCTTATTAAGTGCCAGTATGGTACTTTATGAGATTGTGTGTGGGGACGAAAAATGTCTGTCCGTCTGTCTGTCTGTCCGTCCGTCCGTGTGTCTGTACGCACGATAACTCAAATACGCTTTGTCGAATTTTAATGAAACTTGGTATACACGTTTATAATGTCCATGGGAAGAACCCTATTGATATTGAACCAAATCGGTTCACCAGTACCGGTGTAATGCCCAATTTAGTGCCTATTTTAATAGATTTCTATTAGAAAGGCGCCATAACTCAAATACGCTGCATCGGATTTCCATGAAACTTGGTATACTCATTTATGACGTTCATGAGAAGTGCCCTATTGAATTTGAACCTAATCTGTTGACCGGTACCGGAGTAAACCCCAATTTAATGTCTACTTGAAAGGCGCAATAACTCAAATACGCTTTATCGTATATTTATGAAACTTCGTATACGCACTTATAATGTCCATGGGAAGACGTCTATTTATAATAGATAAAATCGGTTGACCTGTTTCGGAGTAATGCTCAATTTAGTGCCTATTTTATGGTAATATACGTATTCGAAAGAATGTATAAAAAAAAATGAAAATCAATTATCTTGACAACACTGCCTATTGTTTTACTGTTATCTTATAAGGCCTTGGAAATTAAAATACAGGTAGCTATGACAAAGAACACTATCGATTTACAAGCGCTTATCCAACTAGACCGTTAAAATGACCCCGGTGGCCGAGATGGTAACGCTTTGGCCTCACATTCTGGAGTCCATGGTTCAAAACCCGAAACCGGCCAATTTGAATTTTTTTTGACATTTTTATGTGAGTGTGCGATTGTCATGATATCAAATATCTGTACAGTTCAGGTGATGCTGGAAGATTTTAATCTCATTAAAAAAAAACTAGACCTTTGTTCTTCCGTAAGCCCTGCTTAATGAATAAATCTGGAGCTTAACTTGGAAATCAATTTTTAAAAAAACATATTCTGCATAACTGTTTAAACAAAAACATACTGGCACTTTGTTACATCAGTTTACCTGATTTTATATATCTATCTCAATTAGTCTTAGAGAAAATTAAAATGAAGATTTTTTGTTACACTTATTTCTTCATAAGATTAATAGATATAAAGATAAGCATTATCATTACTTACTATCAAGAAAGTGGTAGGTGCCATTATAATTTCCCCGAGTTTTGTAAGAAAATGTTCCCAAGCATTCCAGGTTTGAATGCCTTCTTACAGAAAGGGTTTTTGCTCTAATGAAGAATAAATGGATATTTGTAAGCAACATATGCCATTCTCAGCTGATCAAAGCAGAACTATGTTTTACAAAAATTTTCTTTCACATATAAACAAATTAATTTCTGAGGTCCCCTAAATTTGGTTTCACTGGTATTTTACTACAGTAACAGTGGCGGCTCGTGACATTTAAAACTTATGTGCTACAATAATAGCAGCGGCAACAATATTTATAATAATAATAATAATAATAACAGAATGAATTTACAACAAATTCTCACGTCAATGATATCCCTTTTATTTTTGCCAAACATCTGAAGGCGTATAACTATGCAATCACTTGTCTTCAGTTCCCAACAGCATAGCCTATTCAGTTCTACCGGCTAGTGCAAATTTGGTATTTAAAAGCATGTGATGGTTAATTGGTCGTTATTCTGGTACCGGTCAATCGACGTGGGAAAAAAATCCTATGGAGTTTATAAGTTTCATGAAAATCTGATAAAGCGTATTCCATTTATTGCGCGTACAGTCACATGGACGGACTATTTGTCCCATTCACTTTTTCGAAAAGAAGGCAAGGGAAACAAGAGATTACGGTATTTATGATATTACAACCACAAATCAAGTTATAAATGTCATAAACTTTCCTACTAAACCACCTTATGTATTCTCGACAGTAGCCTCCTTTCGCTTTTTGTGTTAAGTATAATTCCGGGGCTGGTATACCGGTACCTATTTGCTTAATTTGTACTTTATATTCAAAAGATACAGCAGAAGTTTTTAACTGAATTCATGTTCCAGCACTGACCTCGGAGAAGGGAAAATTTAACACAACACACGAACAAAGTAGGCTAACAAACAGAAACCACTATTACAGGAATTTAAAACATAACATTCCTCGAGTCCGCGTGTCACCTGACTAGCGTCGCCAACACATTGATTGTAGTTTCCTTAGCTATCTGCAATGGAATGCAGCTTAATTTCATATTATCAAAGTTAACATAAATTTATAATTTTATTAACTAGAGAAATTGAAAGCAACTAATGTAAACCATGTTTCCAACACAAAAATTAATGTTTTGTAATTATATTATATATTTTTTAATGTATAAAGTTTTAGGTACCAAATACGTAAGTTGGCTATTCTGATCTGGGCTCATCTAGT
Source organism: Ectobius pallidus (assembly GCA_964059195.1). Taxonomy (NCBI): domain Eukaryota; kingdom Metazoa; phylum Arthropoda; class Insecta; order Blattodea; family Ectobiidae; genus Ectobius; species Ectobius pallidus. The sequence continues at coordinate 210,476,863 of CAXKWD010000002.1, forward strand.
GGTGAGCACAGAAGGGAGCGGTTTGTCGAGATTTTCGGTGCATACGGGGAAGTGAAAATGTGGTTAACGCACGTGCAGTTGTCTCCTTTTCAAAGCGATGTTGTGCTCAGCCCATCTTGCATTTCATTGGTGGGTGAATAATGATGCGTGGCGAGGTGGAAGATTCGAACGTTTCAACAATACACAACGGAATTATACAGTAGCTATTACATTAAAACATATCTTTTGTGATTTTTTTTACATTTTATTTTCCCCTTATTTTTTGTGTGCTGTAGCACGTGAGCACATTAGGACGGGCCGCCCCTGTACAGTAATCAGCTGGAGAATAAAGGCTGTGAAATGTGCAGACTGGTGGGGGGCTGCGAGAAACTTAGTCAGTCACGGTTCCTTCTTCAGATGTTGATTCAAACTGTACCAGTTCTTGGATATTGATTTTCATGTGTATTGGCTGGTGAAGACATTTAGGAAGGGAAGCAAAGCATTGAGAGCAGGGAGATAGAACTTACCTCCTATAATGCTGTAGGTCGCAAGTATGTGAGTGACGCTCCCGGCCGTGCAAGTCAGTGTGAATCCCAATGCACTGAGAAATGAACCCATTAACGCAATTTTGCGATAAGAATATTGCTTGATTAATGGTCCCACAAACAAGCCTGTAACAAACAAAAATACTTTATTCTTACAAATCTTAAAAATTCTACAGTAAATTATTTGAACCTTTTCAGAGCTGAATTTATATCTTTAAGATTTTAAGATTTATTAGCCAAATGTAAAAGGTTTACAAGGCTTTGTCAAGTACAATGAGTCCCACGCAAGAGTTGGCCAATGACACGGGTTTCTGCATCGTGGCTGGCACAGCTCCAACTCCCGAGCGATCGGGTGAAATATCTACGCAAATAATGCCGCGGTCGGTGTAATGATTCAGGTTCTCACATTTAGAGTTAAAATTACAATGAAAATAACCACGTACCTCATCACAAGAGATGTTAGAAATGTTCTCCTCTTTCATCCCCACAATACTGGCACCTTTTTAGGAAATTTTCTTTCACGCGCGTAAGTTCAGCTTCCGAGACAGAGGTACTTTCTCTTCTAACAGTATGTAAATATTATTTATAAAGAAACTTGAAAAATAAAGTGTATAGGTCGATTTCCCATACATAAGAAGAACTTAAAGACAATATCACAAAAGAAATTAACTCTATCTCGGAAGCTGAACTTATACGCGTGAAAGAAAATTTCCTAAAAAGGTGCCAGTATTGTGTGTATGCAAGAGGAAAACATTTCCAACATCTCTTGTGATGAGGTACGTGGTTATTTTCATTGTAATTTTAACTGTAAATGTGAGAACCTGAATCATTACACCGACCGCGGCATTATTTGCGTGGATATTTCACCCGATCGCTCGGGAGTTGGAGCTGTGCCAGCCGCGACGCAGAAACCCGCGTCATTGGCCAACTCTTGCGTGGGACTCACTGTATATACAAGACTTTTATTGTATGGACTTTAAGCACATTTTTAACAGTTTTAAAAGTTTTTAGTAATATTTATCACTAGGATTAAGATGTTTATGAAATGTCATATTTTTATTCTGACTTCTGGTCATTTTGTGGTGTTGGTCATATTTTAACCACATTTGTAATTTAATGTCATATTTCAGTTATAATTTCGGTAAAGGAGCACAATTGTGTAGTGTATGTAGGCTACTACATGGTCGATTTAAATTTGAAATTTATTTCAATTATTTAATGTTTATGCCAAAATAATAGGCAAGTTAGATTTTTAAATTAATGCAATTGTTCATATTTTATTGAAACACGCAAGATCTACAAAATATTACGAGTATTTGGAGTTGATGAAGCCAGCAAAGAAGAGAAAATTCTTTAAAAATAGAAGTTCATTAGAAGTAAAACTGTAAATCACCTGTAAAATTGTTAAAAAGTGATGATCTGATTGAATTAATGTGAGGTAAGAATTTAGGTCTTTTAAAGTTTTAAACGGGAACATTTATTTTTTGAAAATATGTTATTTTATTAGGTCATATTTAGGATTTTTGGTCATATTTAGTCATTTGAAGGCCATATTTGCAGTCATATTTTCCGCTCTTTTAGGTCATAAACATCCGTACCCTATTTATCACTAATTCATTGTTTGTACAAGGTTTTATATTTCTAGACTAGTAGCGTATGCTTACTATAATAAGACAAGTTATGTTTTATAAAGTAGGTTAAGTGTCTTTTTAAACACTGAGCATAGGTGGAAATTATAAATGAAAAAGAACAAAAATATCAGTTCGCCAGTCTTCGGCGATTCGGTTGTCATTGTCTTATGCGCGAAAATGGTTGATTATCGTCGTTGCCGCGCAACATCTAACATGGCGGCCTTTCGAGAATCCTTCAAAATTTTCAGTCAAGTATTTACCAATCAAAATAATGGATCGGCCCACTTCGAATCCACGTCTAGTGGTTTTACAAAAAACACCAAGGACTCCTGGATATCTAAATTTAGAAAGAAAATTAGGTCAATTTATATTTTCAAACCGAGCGACTCCGACCACAGTAAAGATTCAGCATCGGCATCACCTGAACCACCCCACCTCACCTTAGTGCCGAAGACAGAAAGGAGGAGTATGAAGGATCACCCTGTATCTAGACACCTCACCAAGTCCAAGTCCGCCTCACCGGCCAGTCTTTGAATCGTGAAGCTACGGCCAACACACACCAGGTCTGTGATGGACATACCCCGGCAGAAGAGTCCTGTATCAGAAAAGAGGCAGCTGTCCCATATTCCCAACAAGCCACTTCCTGCCCATGCCCTCAGGTTTCAAAAGTCCGGCAAGATTCCCGAATATATGCCTGAGTCCATCCCTAAGGTAATTAAATAGTATAACATGGAATCCGCCTTATACCATAATAGTTAGACCTGGGATTTTAGGCTCTAAAAAAATTAGTTTTAGGCTTTTAACACAAGTAACTTAAATAGACTTTTGAAAGAGAAAATAGGCACTTAAAATAAGCTTTAAAATGAGTAAATAGACAGAAAATATACTTTAAAGTACTACAATATGCTCTTAAACTGTAACGTGATATTTTTTTACTGTAAAAAGCGTGGTATACCTATTCCGAACAGAAATAATTGTAGTATTGCGATGCAAGCAATGGAGCATGCTGATTATTGAAAAAAAAAGACAGAATTAAAAATACTTTTATCAAAAACAGTTTTTTATTATATGAAAAATTCACACGGTATGTCCCTTCTTACTGTATAGGCTATATATATATATATATATATATATATATATATATATATATATCTGCTATTTGTTGTTTTGAGCGAATCCTCCCAGTCAGTCAGCATTCCTTTTGCGACAAGTGTTTGGGAAAATCAAGTTTCTGTGAAAAACCCACCCTCTGCTGTTCTGCTCTTTATTCAGGGATGTCCATTAAATGATTGTAAAAGTTACAGAAGTTTGATTTTATTTTAAATTTACAAAATAGGCATTTTAGGCACTAAAAGAGCAAAAATAGGCTCCAAAGGTCCAAATAGGCATTTTAGGGCACTATAAAACTCTATAAATGTAAGTGATATATCATGAAATGTCAACAAATTTACAGAACTTCATGCTATTTCATAAGGAACAAAATAGGCATTTGCCTTAAAATCCCAGGTCTAATAATAGTACACAAGCCCATAAAGACATTTATCAAAACAGGAGTATGTGGCTATGCTCGTTTTCCAAGATTTTCATACGAGTGTCTTAATGGCCATTATGGGCACTATTAAAAACACTTTTTTATTTCAGCTGTACTCTCACTCATTTACTATAGCCACAGCCCGTTCTTGGAATTCCTTGTCACAAGATATCAGGGGTAGTCGGAGAGTACATTCTTTCAAAACTGGGCTTATTAAACAATTATTGTCCAGTGAACAGAACTAGCTCTTTGTAGTCACTCCATCTCTCATTGTACATAGCATTACTTCATCTTCTTATAACTTAAATAACTACCCAGGCCTATAACTTTATTTCACAAACTTAAAAGTTCCATTATAACTTAATTTGACATTTTCCTTGTTTTGCTTGTAATATTATTTTTTCTTCGATGAAACTTACGCTTTTTATGAAACATATGCTTTTTACTTAATTAATTATTATGATTAGCCTTAACCTTAGTTTTAGTATTAGTCATTAGTATCTTATCCATTACTTTGTTATTAATGTAAAACTAGGCTACATTGTATTTCTAACCTGCTTGAGTGGAAGAGAAGGTCTTATGGCCTTAACTCTGCCAGGCAAAATAAATAATTTATACTCCTTTTAGCTGCGAGGCCATGCCAGGGGTTCGGGATATGTGTCTATACAGTAGGGCAGGCCATGGAACAATTGATTATCAATTGTTTCTATTACTGGAGTATTTTTATGGAGTAAATTCAACTGATATTAATTTAAATGGATATGATACAGGATGAAATGGTGAGGATGATTCATGATATGTAAATATCCAATTCGGCATTTGCCTTTACGACTGGGGAAACAAAAACAAAAAAATATGTCAAATAGGCCGGCCACGAGATTTAAAAACATTATTCAGGTCTAGTTGATATTGTGGTGCCAACGGCGGGACTATAAGGTATACGTCACGGGAAACCGGGGCACCCGGCTGCCCTGATCCCATTTTGTACATCCCAAATTCAACATGCATCCACAGAGATTTGATCCCGGGTCCCAGCAGTGGAAGGCGAGCAGTCTAACTGCTCAGCCATAGATGAACTATTAAAAAAATACTTGCATTAGCAATTATTGCTTTAAGTCTCTATAGTTTCATAATTTATAGTTAGTATGCTATATAATATACGAGGGTGGATCGAAAAGTAAAGCATAATAATTTCTTTTACAAAAAGTTTAATAATTAAAATTACAAATAAAGGCACACGTGAAGGGACATCTTTTGTTTACTTTTCTATATAGTCGCCAAGTTTCTCAACACATTTCTCCCATCGTGATACCAGTTTAAAAATATCATGTTCAGAGAAGTTCGTTCAGTTGGCGTATAGCCATCTGCGGAATGCTGTTTTCACTTCTGCGTCTGACGCAAAGCGTTTACCGGCCAGAAATTTCTTCATGGGACCAACGCTTTGCGTCAGATGCAGAAGTGAAAACAGCAGTCCGCAGATAGGTATACGGCAACCGAACGGACTTCTATGAACAGGGTATTTTGAAACTGGTATCACGATAGATGAACAGGGTATTTTGAAACTGGTATCACGATAGGAGAAATGTGTTGAGAAACGTGGCGACTATATAGAAAAATAGACAAAAGATGTCCCTTCATGTGTGCATTTGTTTGTAATTGCACCTATTAAATTTTGTAAAAAAAATTGAGTTACTTTTCGATCCACCGTCGTATATTTTTAGCACTGCCTTTTAGACTGTATTACTCGTGTATACACTGCCTGTCCTATACGGCTAATTTTGCGTATGCACATTTGTGTGTATGCACATTTTGCGTATGCACATTACAGATGGCAGTACCATTCACACCCAGCTGCAATACCCTTTACATTACCGTATGCTGTGTTGCCCTCTGAAGTATAAACTCGGAAACTGAGATATGCTGGAATTTCATGCTATCTGGGTGTGAACTGTGTCGCCTCTACTAGAGAAATTAGGCAATTTAACAATACTCTGAACTCCATGTTAAAATTAAGCATGGACAGGCAGTGTAATTCTCGAGACGGCGGTGGTTTTTAGTTAGCACTCTATATAATGAAGGGTCCTTTATCTTTTTAATTCATCTCTAAGGTGTATATGGCTTACAAGATGCCGACAGGAGCCGTTGAGAGATTCAGATCCCCACCTGAAGCAACTGTTACCTATGCCGGGGAGCCACAAGACTCAGCAGCCACAGTGAAAGCGAACGTGCAAATTAAACCACAGGGTCTTCATAAAACTCTGATTGGAGAAAACAAACATTTGGCAAGCAGAAGTGAACCCAAGTTCCCGCCTCCAGTTCAAGTGAAGACTTTAGAATCAACTCTAGACTTCCTAGCAATTCCGTCTACGATTTACCCAGAAATTAAAAAGAATCACGCATACAAACCAGAGGTATTCAGCTTCTCCAAACGCTCATCCACATCTGAACTCTGGCCTTCCTACGAGACAATGGCGCAATCCAAAAAGCTGAAGGAACAAAAGAGAACATTTGAGGCTTTAAAATCCCAAGTCGTCATGGCAAAGTACAATCCATATCACAATAATCTTGTGAAAAGGGATGATGACAAAATTCGTGGCATGTACAGTCTATCCAAAAGCTTATCCGAATCAGAACCCTGGCCTTCCTACGAGACATTGAACCAATCCACGAAACCTGGGGAACAAAAGAGAGCAATTCAGGTTTCAAACTCCCAAGATGCAATGGCAAAGTACAGTCCAAATCACGATAACCCAGTGAAAAGGGATGGCGACAAAATTCGTGGCATGTACAGTCTATCCAAAAGCTTATCCGAATCAGAACCCTGGCCTTCCTACGAGACATTGAACCAATCCACGAAACCTGGGGAACAAAAGAGTGAAATTGAGGTTTTCAAGTCCCAAGACGCCGCAGAGAAGTACAATCCATACCACAATAATCTTGTAAAAAGGGATGGTGAGAAAATTCGCATCGTATACAGAATCCTCAAACGCTTATCCAGATCAGAGTCCAGGCATTCGTATGAGACACTGGAGCAATCCACGGAATCAGGGGAACAAAAGAGAGCAATTCAGGTTTCAAACTCCCAAGATGCAATGGCAAAGTACAGTCCAAATCACGATAACCCAGTGAAAAGGGATGGTGACAAAATTCGTGGCATGTACAGTCTATCCAAAAGCTTATCCGAATCAGAACCCTGGCCTTCCAACGAGACATTGGACCAATCCACAAAACCAAGGGAACAAAAAAGATTTATTCAGGTTTCAAACTCCCAAGATGCAATGGCAAAGTACAGTCCAAATCATGATAACCCAGTGAAAACTGATAGTGACAAAATTCGCATCGTGTACACTCCCTCCAAACGCTTATCCAAATCAGAACCCAGGCATTCGAATGAGACACTGGAGGAATCCAAGAAGCCTGAGGAACAAAAGACTGCAACTGAGGTTTTCGAGTCCCAAGACGTCATGAAGAAGTACGATCCACATTATAGTGACCCAGTGAAAATGGATGGTGATAAAGTTAGCAGAGCGTACAGTCCCCAAGAACCCATACTCGACGGAATCCTCACGAGACTCCAATTCTTCAAGCCTCAACCCAATATGGGCGCCCAGCCTCTAAGTTATCCACCGCCTACCCTCATGAAATACGACGACTCTAAGGTGCTTCGTCGCCCAAGTTTTCATCAGTTACAGCAGATGAAAAAAGTGGAGGAACAGAAAACAGCCTACAAGGAGCAAATACAAGCGTCCCACACATTGCTTGCAATGTATCAGAAAAATAAGCAAAGTGACATGAAAGGCACAAATAACTTATTTGACCTCACGGATACGACACCAGAGACACTCAACACGCATAGTACGCATGCGCAAAACAATCCTGCAACCGTCGATCAGCCGGAGAGTGCTCAACTGCCGGAAGAAGAGAAACCAGAAGTAAAGGAAGTAGGAAACAGATATGAGAAACTAATGAAACCAACAACGAACCTTCCAGTTCCTGTAGAAGCGCACCCTGAGAACCGTGTAACATTGACTAGACACAGCTTCAAGCTGTTTGAGAAGAGACCCACATTGCGAGAACATGTCGCTAAACTAATCAGTGAGAGGATCGCCAGAAGTAGAACGTACTTCCCGGAAACCTTCCTCTACGTCAGCAAGTTGATCAGAGAGCTCAGGGAATTCGCTTATGATGCAAGGGATCCTCCCGCACAAACCCTCCGCTTGCTATCTCCTCCGTCAGAAGAACCGAAGCCGGAAAAGAGTGCAAGGGACGACTTGCATCGACCATCTCAGTCCATCGACTTGACCCCCAATCTGCATCAGAGAATGCCTGACAAACCACCGACACCACTTGAGGAACACATACCTCCATCAGCAAAACTGACACCGCCTCCTGAAGAGGCACCAAAATCAACTGGAGAGTACAGCTCTCAAGTAGAAGAAACGCTTGGCATCAAGCTACCACAAGCAAACGTACGTCGACTGTCCTCGTCCGAGATAAACTTGGCCAAACTGAAAGACTTGTCCCTAGAAGATCGCCTGGTAGTATTCGCTACAGAGTTCCCTGTTAAACTCCGCTACTACGAAGTTAATCCTTCCGGAATCCCCAACCAGCCCAAAATAGTGCAATTCAAGTACAGAGCTGAAAATATAGACTTCATGGACAGCACTCCAGAACTGTCTCAGAATGTGGTGCAAACCACGCGAAACTTCGAACAACTAAATGAGGCTAGCAGTACAGCTAGCAGGCTTCGCCAAACAAACCGGTGAAGCGTCAAACAAACACAGGCTGCATTAAATGCCAAACAAACGCTGGCACCTGAAGGGTTGCACAAGCCCAAGTATACGCAGCAGCAGAAAGTTCGTAAGCCGCAGGGCTTTCGTTGATTTCAATGACAGTAAAGAGCACAATTTCATTCATTGCAAAAGTATTGTGGCAATTTAAATTGATCAAACTTTTCAAAATCTATATAACATCAACAGAAAATAGCGGACTTATAAATTTGGACATGTTCTTATGCTATAAAATTGTGGATTGTTCATGAAATCCGCAGGGCTTTCATTGATTTCAATGACAGTAAAGAGCACAATTTCATTCATTGCAAAAGTATTGTGGCAATTTAAATTGATCAAACTTTTCAAAATCTATATAACATCAACAGAAAATAGCGGACTTATCAGTTTGTACATGTTCTTATACTAATAAAATTTCGGATTGTTCATGAAATCTATGACATAAATGGCAACTCAAGATTATAATGTTACCTTGAAACCTGTGAAATACCGCGCTTATGATCAAAACATAGGGAGAGTAATAAATCAAGCAGAGTGCAGAAGAATACATTAAAACTTCTTGGATCTGGCATTACAATTTATTTGCAACGAGGGTGGACCAAATATAAATGAGACTATTTTAGGGCATAATTTTCAGCTAAGGAAGCTGCTACTTTATGGCATGTTGAAGGGGGGGGGGGAGAGCGATCAGACGCCCTTGTGAGATTGCAATACAGCAAGGATATATCAGAAAAAAATGCAACCTTCCGTTGCGCAATGCATTATCTCCCTAAATGAAAGCGCAACATTTTGAGCAAACTGTTGGCACAGTTTAGGGAACAAACTCTGTCAACGTCGCGTGTTTTCACTTGGCACAAGGCGTTTGTGAGAAGCCGTGGAGTTCCATATGAAAGCCAAGTCTGGGCATTCAGAAGGCTTTTGACTGCTTTTGGGGGGGGGGGGGAGGGAGAGCATTTTATACGTTGATTTTGTACAATATCGTTGCGCAATCAATGCGGCGTACTACTGCGAGGTTTTCAATGAGGCTAAAAGACGTGACTAACCGGTAGAAGAAGAGATCCTTCTTCATGACAATGCAAGAGCTGTCACACGTACCAAAATGGAGAAAATAGTTTAACAACCTTCTTAGTGTCCTGATTTATTAGCTTGCGATTTTCATCCTTTTTGGTCCAGTCCAAGAAGCAGAGAATGGCCAGCAATTCGACAACGTTGATGGGATGGAGCAATTCGTACGCAATTGGCTAATGACACAACCAACTCTTTTTTTTTTTAATTAAAAAGCTACAGATTTGCTCGGAAAAAATGCATTTCCAAAGCAGGAAATTCTACACAAAAATGAAAAACACTTAATTTTGTGTTTATTGCAAACAAAAATAAATGAAAATAGTCTCGTTTATATTTCATCTACCCTCGTATCATGGAAGACAGAGGTTATCTGCCTCTCTACCCATAGTATTTTACCTAATACAATATAAGACAATGAGATAAATTTAAAAGGGCATAAGTTAAGAGCAACAACAATGCCAGAGTCAATGCATAGGTTGTCTTTCCCAGAATTGAGTGCTATAACGGAAGAACAGTTACATACTCTGCCCAAATAAAAGTTTTGCCTCTTAGTATAATATATTTTTAATGACATTCTCTTCATGTAAATTGGTTGTAAAAATGAAGAGAATGTCGATACCACATCGCATCCCCGAAGGATACACAACCCAAATAAAATTTGATTAATGCACTCGCATAACTTTCTTTACTCTAAGCATGGGGAATACAGCTTTCTCACTTTACACTCTGATATAGAAGAAGAGGTCGTATTGCAAAGAGCACGGATACAGTTATTTCAATCTGATGCCAAACTTTATTCTTCACGAGGTAAGACTGAGTTTCTATAAACAATGGGTGGCTTATAACTACCCTTCAGAGAATTTATGCAAAAAAAGTTTTAAAAAAGTATTAGCTCTTAGAATAAGCACCTCAAGAATAAAATTTAAAGATAATCGTAAGAGACGTTTTCGAAAAATGGCGAAAAATGAAATTTTCTTTATAAAAAGTGGCATTAGGGGTAAGAGTGTCACATCCCCTAAAGATACCTGAGTCAAATACAAAATGTTGTTTTCATATGATTTTTCGTTCTAGAGCTTGGCTGTTCACAGACACACACACAGACATATTTCTGAAAAATAGCATTTTTGGATTCAGGTAACATCAAAACGTGTATTTATATTAAAAACGTGATTCGAAATTTGGGCTAGAAATCTTCCTCTCCTATGTTACGGTAAATATGTTACGGGTAGAGGAAGTAAAAAAGTACTTCTAGAGCCTATTAAAGGCGAGCAGGACGCTGATAATCTAAGGCGAGCGACAGACGTTCAAATTTCAAAAAAATCCCTTTAGGCAAGCCTACAGGCTGAGGTAGATTTCGAAGTGCTTTTGGTTTAATTTACTGTCAATGCGTAGCACTCTTCTTCTTTAGCCTTTGCATGACAAACCCGCAATAATAACTCCAAAAAAGAGGAAAGAACACTTTTTCAAACATTCAAATCTCGCCTTATATGAGAACTATCAGGAAACTAGTTATTGATTTGTAGAGTACTCATCAAGAGCTTTTCAACGATACCCCACAAGACGTAGTTTTTAAAATTTCGAATTTCCATCCCCCCCTCCGCCACCCCCACTCGTACCCCCAAAACCCCGAATCGTTGGTATCACTGCAAATTCCATAGGGAGTACTCTAATTTATTCAAACAAAGTTTCCCTCTATACTTCATAGGGGCCGAGATATAAATGTTTTAACATTTCAACCCCCTCCCCCGACCACCCCCTTGGGCCAATTTTGCTCATTAACGAACTTGTCCGAACTATTGGGCCTAGAAATAACATAATAAAATTTGGTTCAAATATCTTCAAAATTACGGCCGCTAGCGTGTAAAAATATAAATATATATATATATAAACATCACAATTTTTTTTTTGAACGGGCGGTGGTTTCGTACTTACGGGAGCATGAAACGTAAAGATATGAAATAATTTTTCGAAAATCATGACATGGTATCCATTGCAATAGGTAGATTTTTCTTCGAAAACTACTTACTTATGTAAAATCTTATTTACACATGGCCTGGGACTTTCCAGAATTTGAAAATGGATTAGAGCCTTCCAGTCGGGTGGATGGATGTAGTAATTCTGGGCTTTCGTGAGCTACTAGCACTGCGGCCATCTTCAGGGAGGAAATGAGCTGGTCGGAAAAGAAGGGTTAGTTATTATTAGGGTTCGGATGTTTCTGACATGCCATATTTTTATCCTGACCTCCATTCTCGCCAAAAAACACAAATTAAACATGAATCGCACATTTACTACCCAAATCGGACCGTTTTTATTTTTCATATAAAGTCATATTTTGGTCATTTTCTTTGTCCTTGGGAAATTGACCTGCACACTTTATTTTTCAAGTTCCCCCATAAATAATAGTCACATACTGTCTGTTAGAAGAACTTATATACAATATCACAACAGAAAAAAATTAAATCAGGTAAACTGATATAACCAAGGGCCAGTATGTTTTTTTTTTTTAATCAGTGATACACGCAATTATGATAGGCCCATGCATAAAAGTTATTTTTGTAATAGATGTCCGAGTTAACTCCAAAAACAAAATGTGCCGGCAATAATAATAATGATGCAATAGACCAGTAGCGGCTCGCGCTCCTAAACGTAGGTGAAGCACAAATCAAGCTTTGCAAAGCTCATGTAAATGCATCAACAGTAGGAAATAGTACGTTATTACATTATATTGCTTACCTATCTTTTGTATATCAAGTTGATCCTCCTGTCCTTCAAGGCTGCGAATCTGTCAATAACGTCGTTGTGGAAGGGCTGTGAGTTCATAATTTTGTCCAAAATTTCCTTTTGAAGTGATATATTCCCTAGCGCTGACAATCTCTTCTGTGACATTGAGTTTCTTTGATATGTTTTTATTGTCTTTAAGCAAGAGAAACTCCTTTCAACTGAGACGCTGGTAGATGGCAGTGTTAAAATGAGGGAAAATAATTTGTACACTTCTTCGAACACGTCTTTGTGGACATCGTTGTCACGAAGAAGTTCTAGAACTCTTTTAATCGGTACATTCCGATATTCACTGTTCTGATACAAAAGTTCCAGTTCAATTTTTAGACGTTGCGTCTTTTTGAACATGTTGAAATAACTTTATTGTAGACATGAAACAGCTTCATGTGGGAAGTTCCTACAGTACTTCTCAAATTTGCTAGTGTCTGACTGAACGCATAACCAACCTGTTTAAACGAACATTTTCATTATACTGCGTTAACAAAAGCCTAGCGTTATCTTTCAGAGCATCCCCAATAGTGTTCATGTTTTTCTGTATGTTTTTCAGCTGCAACACACATTTTAGGTGTTCCCCCGAATCTTTATGTTTCTGCAGAGCACGACTAACATTTGAAAAGTCACTAAACCCAGTTTCATTCCATGCATGTTTTTTAACCCCAAGAAGAAGACATGGCCAACAGTATAGTTTTTTAACGTAATGGCTCCCACATAACCACTGGTGCTGGTTGTACCATAAAGTTTTGAAATTTACATTATATGCCTTGCCAGCTTGGGAATTTAACTTTTTAAAATTAATGTCTAAAATTGGCTGAGGTCTACCTAGAAACAATAGATCTCTCTTATCATCTTCCCTCCAACGAGTTTGTATTAAAGTGCACAAGGGGTCGTTTAACGGATTCATTTTTGCATTACAGCTTACGATAAACTCACATTCCTTAACACACAAACTGAAAAGTAATTTTTTTTTTAAACTGAAGCACACAGTAATAAAGAGAAATAAAATGAATACGTTAAGAACTGATAAAGAAGCGCCTGGCACATAACGCGACACAGAACAGACTGATATTATTGAGGCCGGGGGAAATGCATGTTCCCCTGAATAAGGCATCACAGGAGCATGGCTGTGTTCAAAATATAAATCTTCCTCTCCATTTGCTTCCATGGTACAGTACTATTAAAATTACTTGTAGGATTCTCAATTAAGAAATTGAAAAAATGTAGCTAAAAGAAAGAGGAACTGAGGAAATATAATGCCTCCTTATTCAACTTAATAAAGAACAAAACATAGAATTAGAGCTATCTTTATTTATTTTACTTTGTGGGAAGACTGCAGAATTTAAGAAAGAAGTACCTTTTAGACGGTCCCTTCCGGATAGACAAGTAGTCATAAATCTATCGGCTTAGCTCGGTAGGTATAAGCAAGCAAGCAAGCGAGAAGACCAAAAATTGTCTCCTTCACGTATAACGTATATCTCTGAGTAAGGGCGGAGTGACGGGGGACATTTTCTACCCGTTGTCATAGCAACCGCTGTAAACATGAAGACCAAAACTTGCTGGAAAGTTTGCGCTTCAGCCAGTCCATTGGTGTTCCTTATCGCCATTCTGGTGACTGTTGGTGGATCTGCGAAACACTGTCTCTGGCGCGAACATTCAAACAATATATTACTGAATTTTAACTACAGTAAGTAATAATGATAATAATACTAATATAATATTTATAATTATCATAAAAAAAATAAAAATAAAATTGGAATCAAATAAATAACAAATGGTAGGTGAATTTGTTCTTCACCATCTTCCCCTGAATAGCCGCTACTGCAATAGACCTACGATTCGCTGATATCTCTGTTTCAATTTAAAGCAGCCTTAAAGGTTATGAATGAATAATAAGCATATGAAATCTATCTGTCAGGAATTACATTAGGTATATTGCTGCACAGGAACGATAAGCAAAATACTCACAGTAAAATATAGCCTAATGTAAATATCGGTAGTCTACATAACCATAGAATACACATTATAATATCAATATTCAACGGCTAGTTGTTATAAATCGTTTATTTAAGTTATTATTTAGCCACACTGACATCGTTATGAAGAAACAAATCAATGAAGGCTGCTAACAATATGAATAAACGATTGGCAATTTGTTAAGTTTTTTTAATACATTGTGGGCCTTGAAAGAATATTGATTACAAAATTAATATTGATATACGCGTTACTTCGGTACCGATCAACCGATTTGGCCCTAATTCAATAGGCTTGTACCCAAAAACGTCATAAATTCGTATACCAAGTTTCAAGAAAATCCGATAAAGCGTATTTGAGTTATCCACGCCTTTGTGATATATTACCATAAAAAGGCACTAAATTGGGCATTATTCCGGTACCGCCCAACCGATCTGGTCCAATATCAATAGACATCTTCCCATGGACATTATAAATAGGTATTCCAAGTTTCATGAAAATCCGATAAAGCGTATGTGAGTTATGGCGCCTTTAAAATATACACTAAATTGGGTTTTACTCCGGTACCGGTGAACCGATTTGGTCCAATTTCAATAGGGTTCTTCCCATGGACATTATAAACGCGTATACCAAGTTTCATTAAAATTCGATAAAGCGTATTTGAGTTAGAGCGCGTACAGACACACGGACGGACGGACGGACGGACAGACGGACAGACATTTTTCGTCCCCCACACAATCTCATAAAGTACCATACTAGCACTTAATAATATTGTGAAATCACAACTATTTAGTTGACCTATCTTTTCAATGCCATGGCCGAGGGACTTGCTTAGTAACTTGGATTTCCCCCAACCACAAGTCAGTACTGGTGGCATTCTAAGGAAACGTAGGGTAAAAACATCAGATTGCCTAATGCACAATGAACATGTGAATCCCAAATGAAAAAAATAGTAATCCGTTATTAAATAGTATTCAGGGCCACAGAAATATAATGAATTGGGCAGCTTAAAATGTATGTTTTTGTAGGCTGTGTGAATGGTGTAATAGTATATTGCGATACAAGTGGCGTAAGCGGTGCATACGGATCGAGGAAAGAGTTTGAAAAAACGAGGCGCTTGCGCTTGTAATTTCAATTTCCGAGATCCGTTATGCGCTTACGGCACGAGTATTGCATGCTGTTTTTTGCACGATGATTATTTATATCAATTTATTTATATTAATTGAGATATTAGCTGAAAATATTATGTATATAAATTATTGAAGATAGGTGTTATATTTCAGAAAGTGATTCGCATGTGTTGGTTGTTATGAGAACCGAATATTTGTCCTGTTAAAGTCGCCACAAACTGGGAGGCCTTGGTTCCGGTCTTCCATAAAGGCTTGTATTATGATGATTGTATTTGCGGCACTTGTGCATTTTGTAATATTTACAGCACGGAGATTTCTTTTGTTTTCATAGCAACCAGATTGCGTGCGGGAATGTCAAGTTACAATCCACGGCACCAATATTCGTAAGTACCACTAATTAGTTACGTCTTGCAAAAACAATTGTGAATACTGGGTAGGCCCCCACTGTTGCCACGCCACTGATAACAATCCACTTTTACTAAATAAAGTGCTCTGCAAATATTATCTTCATAGAGTGATTCTGTACATCTACCAGAATATAATAAACCTATAAATGCGATCAACGAGGGTATTATAGACTGATTATGGCTGTGCAAGAATTTGTAGGCCTACACCTTTAGGTATGAAAATTTTATTGAAGTGAAACTTCTTTAGCCGCGGTAGGGGTAAATCGAGAGCTTGTGTAACGCTCAAAATCGTCACGAAATTAGTATTACGCTCAAAAATCATCACGAAATTAGTGAGGTGGGACGGAACGGACTGCACAGAAAACAATCAACTCAATGATTAGGCTTATCCAAAACATAAAAATCCAAAAATTCAAAATTAAAAAATCGAAAATTTAAAGAATTTAAAATCCAAAATTAAAAAAAACGAAAATCCAAAATTACAAAATAAAAAAATTAAAGATACAAAATATAAAAGTCCAAAATAAAAAATTAAAAAGTAAAAAAATCCAAAATAAAAAACTAAATATCCAAAAATAAAAAATAAAAAAAATTAAAATTAAAAAATCCAATCCAAAATTTAAAAATCCAAAATCCAATCCAAATCTTAAAAATAAAAAATGAAAAAATCGAAAGTAAAAAATTAAAAAATTCAAAGATCTAAAATTTAAAAAATCCAAAATTCAAAAATTAAAAATTAAAAGATCAAAAATTTAAAAAAGTCCAAAATTCAATATTAAAAAGTCCAACAATTCAAAATTTAAAAAATCCAATAATCCAAAATTTAAAATATCCAATAATCCAAAATTGAAAAAATCGCAAAACTAAAACAAATGTCACTTCTGTCGCGTGGCGTTCCACGCACAATTTTTTTTTAAATCATCAGAGCTTTTAGTTTTTTTTATGTATATTATACAACTGTATATTAAGACATTTCACAAGAATAACGTTTCGTATTTATTCATAATTTGTTTATAAAAATTGTTTTCTTGAAAATTTAGACTATAAATTTGAAACACGAATACTTCAAAAACTATGGAAGATAGAAACAAAAAATCTTCACTATTTTATACCCAGAGTAATTCTCTAGTGCTTGGGTCTTTTTTTCACTTAACATTTTAAATTGTTACATAGATTTATATGGGTATAAACTGAAAATTGTTTTTGTTCTCATCGTTATAAACAAAAATCTAGAACACAGTAGAATATTCATATATCAAAAATTTCTCAATGTCAAGCATTAGAGAACATTTCAAGCTTCAAAATGACACCAAAGTCACCTTGATATGTTAGTTTATAGAAGAACTAGCATGTGCCCGCGGCTTCGCCCGCGATAATTATTTCAAAAATTAAAAATTAAGAGCATAATAGTTAAATCATTATAATTATTAACACCTAAATCATGTGGACTACATACCACGATTAGATAGCGTCGCCTGGTAAAAGCGACCTCAGATTCGAGTTGCTTGGCCCAGAAAACCCTTGTATAGTTTCGTTCAAATCAAACAATGTTTCACCTTACAGTATTTAGGCCTATATTGATTATCCCTCTTCCGTGTTGGTTAAAAATTTTATATGTCTACGGGCCTTAACATTCTAAACAAATGAATCGACCAGCGTGGGCTTACAACATTCAAGCGATCGCGATGCTTTTATTACCACGGTATGACAAAAATAGACAAAGCCAACTGCAATTGATTTGACATTGAAATGTATTACTGAAATCTGATGCTTCGACAGCGTGAATCACGTTTTCTGCCAGTTTTTCACTCATAACTCGCGAACGAAAGCTAAAATTAAAAATTCGGCTTCGAGGTGCATTCGCCCACCTTTCAGTCCATCTATCTTTAAAATTTCAGATTTCTGTGTTCAGTAGATTTCGATGGGCATCGTAGACAGATAGACAGATAAAAAATAAAATAAAACTAACCACTGAACACAGAGGTTGGTTTTAGGGGAAGAGGGGATGTTATCGGACAAGCGTAATGTCTCCTACTGGCAGGTACAGGGAGTCCCACGCAAGAGTTGGCCAATGACGCGGGTTTCTGCGGCGCGGCGGGCACAGCTCCAACTCCCGAGCGATCGGGTGAAATATCTACGCAAATAATGCCGCGGTCGTTGTAATGATTCAGGTTGTCACATTTACAGTTAAAATTTCAATGAAAATAACCACGTACCTCACCACAATAGGAGAAGCATCCACACAATGCTGGCACCTTTTTAGGAAATTTTCTTTCACGCGCATAAGTTCAGCTTCCGAGATAGAGTTACTTTCTCTTGTGATAGGCCTATGTGATATTGTCTTTAAGTTCTTCTAACAGTATGTAAATATTATTTATGGGGAAACTTGAAAAATAAAGTGTATAGGTCAATTTGCCATACATAAGAAGAACTTAAAGACAATATCACAAAAGAAATTAACTCTCTTGTGATGAGGTACGTGGTTATTTTCATTGTAATTTTAACTCTAAATGTGAGAACCTGAATCATTACACCGACCGCGGCATTATTTGCGTAGATATTTCACCCGATCGCTTGGGAGTTGGAGCTGTGCCAGCCGCGACGCAGAAACCCGCGCCATTGGCCAACTCTTGTTGGGACTCTCTGTACATGAATTGAATAAAATAAATTTTAGTTACACAAATATAGTTAAACATTAAATTAAAATTAATAAAGTGGTGTAATTTACTGAAACGCATGCAAAAGCGCATACAAAAGCGCACTATAAAACGCACGCTTAAATGCATACAAAAACTTGTACTTGTGGTAATTTATTATATAATTTAAGTTTCATCAGAATTACACTTTTATCTGATATTATCTTTGTATCTCTGTTTTAGTTTTGGTGTTGTGCGAATGAATCTCATTACCATTAGCAAGCAGAATCACACGACATGCACATAATGAGTAAAGAGTTAATATTCTGTTATTAGTAAATGTTTCCCTACATGATTCTCCAATTGGTAGATTATATTTCAACCTTAAACACCTTTTACTTTCTCCCATATACGTAGTATAGAGAAAGTATTGTGATCGTGACAAAAAATCGAAGTCGAGATAACACCGGGAGAGCATGTTTCATGAAGCCTAGAAACCGAAAAAAGTATTTTTGGAATGACGTCTGTCCGTCTGTCTGTCTGTCTGTCTGTGGACAAGCACAGCGGGTAAACGGCTCGTTGTATTTACTTCATTTTTTGAAATAAGGACTTTTTCGAAATTTTGTCGAACCGCCCAGAAATTTAGCTTTACAACTGAAATATTAAGGGGACTTTTCATGAAAACTTTTTTAAAATTTTTGATTTTTGAAAAAATGGCTCTAACGATTTTAATAAAAATTGAAAATTGGAAACTCTTATCTATGACCAATAAAATGGCTATATCCGTATTTCTGCAAAAATGACTTAAGGGGTACTTTACTCGAATCCATTTTCAATTTTTGTAGATTATATCCATTACTGTAGGCGATACAGGAAAACCTACCACAGTAAAGTTGTAGAGAAATTTAAAATGAACATTTTTTGTTTAACACATTTCTTTATACATTTAATAGATATCAAGATAAAAACGAAATAAGGACGGCTTAAATGCGAATTTCAGAACATAAATATCAATTAAATTATGAATGACATTTTGTTGCCCCTAGTAACAAGAAAACTATAGGCCTAATGTACTTATTGTTGTGAAATGCAATCAGTTTAGCTCAGTCGCAATGAACACACTAAAACCAATTACAGCGAGGTGGTAGGCCTATGGGCTAACAGGGAAGAGGTCCTGAGTTCAAATCAAATCTCGTGGCCGCCCAAATTGACTTGGGTTTTTCATGGTTCCGTCGTTCGCAAGCCGGGTTTGTAGGACT
This sequence comes from Ectobius pallidus, assembly GCA_964059195.1. NCBI lineage: Eukaryota > Metazoa > Arthropoda > Insecta > Blattodea > Ectobiidae > Ectobius > Ectobius pallidus. The sequence continues at coordinate 210,496,582 of CAXKWD010000002.1, forward strand.
TGCTTATTTTCCATAACTCATCGCCGCTATGCCAGTGGATATTATAATCGTTTAAACTGAATATTACATAAGAAGACATCACTAAACAATAGATGCAGATGAGCTGTTACTATAGACTAATGGTTCACGCTAACATACTAAACACGTTATATGACCTACATGCAGTTAAAGCGTGCAATATAACCTAAGTAGTAGCAGTAGTGGCGAAATTCAAATATAAGTAGCTCCTTAAGCTCCGCCCATTCGATATTCACATTTGCATGGACTGTGTGATGTATTTTGTTTCTGAGCGAAGCAGAGTGACCAACTGTCCTTGTATATTGTCGCAAGTGCCTTGTATTCACCTCTACATCGAGCTAAATAATGCATAACCCTAACCACATAGTTAAGTGCGCGAAGCGGAGGCGGCAGCCGTAGCGAAGCGCCCTTGCATTTTCGAATAATGTACGATACACTGTTTGTAGGTTTCGAAAATGTGGCATATTATATCTCCCGCGAGGTTTGTCAGCCTGTCACCTCTCGTCTAGCGGTATGACGTCACACCTCCAACGTCCGATCACGAGTTTCTTCATAATACGAGGACAGAAGAATTTGCATCGGTGAGGGTGGGTTGGGTGGGGCCGATTCATCCCAAGGTGCGATTTATATTTGAATTTTCCCGTAGTATTAGTACTAATAATATTACTGCCATAGTTTTACTGCCATTGATTATTATTATTATTATTATTATTTCACAGTAAAAGCATTGAACATAAAGATCGACCCTGATGCTTTCCGTTCTAGATATTTGTTAGTTTTTATGAAAATGTAATAAGTAAAATTTAATTATCTCTTTAATTTACTTTTCTCTGTGCTAGCCTTTAACACGTATATGGGAGAAAGTTTGTGCAATATATTTTTGCACCATTTTTTTTAAAACATTAATAGGCTAATCATTTTATGTATTTCCTGCTCAACCCCAAAATATTCTGATAAAACATCAACACATTACTGAATACATAAGGCATCAATGTGAGGTGATTAATATGCTACCATTGAGCAGTATGAAAACACATTATTTTATACAACTTACTTGTTTAGAAATTTAAATAATACAAATGTTAAGTTGGGTGGCACATTATTGCCTTATGTGTCCAGTAACGAACTGATGTTTTATCAGATAAAATCGCACCCTCATATTAATAGCAAGCATTTTATAAAATAAACAAAAATGATATATCTATATCTGAGGAACTGTTAAATGTTATTGGTCAATATCACACACATGAGTATGAGTGGAAAAGTTCACATAAATCACTAAGAACTGATAATCATACACTTCTTCATTATTACTATTATCAATTTGAAGGTCAAGTTTTTCTTGTAGTGATATACTTCCTAGGGAAAATTGCATTATTTTTGTTTTGTTTATATTACACTAGCAGGTGCCCACGGCTTCGCCCGCGATAATTATTTCAAAAATTAAAAATTAAGAGCATAATAGTAAAATCATTATATTTATTAACACCTAAATCACGTGGACTACATACCACGATTAGATAGCATCGTCTGGTAAAAGCGACCTCAGATTCGAGTTTCTTGGCCCAGAAAACCTCTGTATAGTGAGATTCGTCCAAATAAAACAACGTTTGACCATATTTAGGGCTTACAACATTCAAGCAATCGCGAAAGTTTTATTTCCAAGGTATGACAAAAATAGCCAAAGCCAACTGTAATTGATTTGACATTGAATTGTATAACTGAAAACTTATGTTTTGAAAACGCACAAAATGCACGTTTTTTGCCCGTTTTCACTCATAACTCACGAACGAAAACTAAAATTAAAATTCCGGCTTGGAGGTGCATTTTCCGACCCTACAGCCCACCTATGTTTAAAATTTCAGATCTCTGCGTTCAGTAGATTTCGCTGGACATCGAGGACAATTCATTTTATTAATACAGATAATGTGAATTATAATGATACCTTCTCTAATTTGTCAAACATCCATTTCATTTAATCCAAACCCACCTGATACAACTGGCAACAATATGTTCTGTGAATTTGTTTGGATAATTCTGTGTAAAAAGGGGTTAAGTATTTTCAAAAACATTTAATTTTTGGCAGTTAAAATCAGAATTTTTCAAAATCCTTTCTTAGTGAGCACCTACATTATGAAACGAAGGTACTGTCAAAATTCCAAGTCTGTACGTTGATTCCTGTCATTCAGTCAGTCAGTCAGTCAGGACAAAGCCTTTTATATATATAGAGATTTCAGATTATAAATAGAAAAATCTAGTAAGTATTTAACTGCTTGTTAATAAACAAACACAAGTGTAATAGAGAGCAGTATGGGTAAAATTGTGCAGATTTTAATCACTTATTCTTTCGGTAGAAACAAATAAAATTTCAAATACAATTTTGTCCCTAGAGAATACATTTCTCAAGAAAAAATATCATCCCTAAACTTTGAGCATGCTTTACGTGATAAATATTATCTGAACTTTTATAATTCTGTCAGTAGAGGAAAGAATAAGGAATAAATTTTCCTTTTGCATTCTTTCAATGACATTGACTGTCATGCAAAAAAATTACAAAGTTTATTACATGGACCATATAAATGTATTAAGATGAAGATAAAGAGTGTCTCATGCTTTGTTTATATACGAGGGTCATTTCAGTAGTCATGGCAACTATTTTACATATTCCGAATAACCGCATATGTGGTTATTGCACTATATACATTTGAAAACATGTTGTACACAGTACGGGATGCAAACACCAGATGATGTCTGAGTGCATTGGTGTCCAGTAGACAACACATCCAAACGTTAGTATCCTAGAGACAGTGTTCCGAAATGGATGAACAGCAAGCATATGTAAAAACTGCATTTCTGCCGGCAGAAATGCTCATGAGTGTCATGCCAAGCTATGAGAAGCATTGGGTAATATGACGTTGCTTTATCAAACTGTTGCACATTGGGTGGAGGCCTTCAAACATGGGTGCGTAGCGCCTTCCTCAATGTTGACAAAGATGTGTAGATGCCTTGGGGGATTATTTTGAATGCTGTTAGCTCGTAAGAGTATGAGTATTACGCTTACTGTTTTGTGCATATGTAATAAAAATAAAACAATGATCTCTATTTACGCATCTTTCAATGTCCCTTACCCATAGCGCATTGTATCCGGATCCCAATTTAGTACCAGCATTGCAAAGATCATTCCAACAACTTTCAATCGTATATCCTGATTTATGTTTCCTGCAGATTTATTGACAGATAAATAATAATAAAACTTTGTAGGTTCTCCCGATGAATACATTGTAAAAACTGCTCTCGTACAAGTAATAATACAAGCTATCTGGCAATGAACTGTTGCAATTTAGAAACCATAATTTTCTCAAAAACCATAAATGTAATCATAAAATTCAAAATAAGTACAAGGCCTATTTTTTTTTAAACCTCCGATGGGACATAAAATGAAAACCACAGTAAAAATCACAACTGTTTTATTTGGAACTTTTAGATACACCTTCTAGCTACTCCTCTACCTAATCGGGCTTCGATTGAGACATTTGTCTTAGCATGATACGAACTTTCCAATACCCTCTTCATAGAAGCTTGCCGCCAGCTTATTGAGAAGGGTCTTCATGGCATTTTGAAGTGATCTGACATTCAGCCATTTCATAAAATATGGGAATTTTTTCCTTAAAGAGAGAAGTTATAAAATTATCGTAATTGGGTGGTCAAAAATAAGTTTAAAACCTCAAATTTTCTGAATATTATGGACTTAGGTGTATCTGAAGTGGTTTCATGTGTAAAATCTGTTAATTTACTTATTTATTGCATTGAGTTACTTTTTTTTTTGCCATTTTTAGCATAATTTTAACACTCTTTAATACCAAGTAGTGAAGAGTAATCAGCTATGTCCATTTTCATTTGAGAAAATATACATCTTAAGGGACAATTTGGTATAAGATTAAATTTTAAAAAAATATGTGTGGTTAATTACTATGTAAAATAACAAACATGTGACTTTTTGTCCCACCCGTAATGTCCCACCCGCAATGGTGACAGTTTTGTTAAATTGTTATTGATGAGTTAAATAAATGTTCTGACAACCTGGAAACAGTTTATAATTTGTATTTAATCCCTCATACCTTCATTAATAACAACATTAAGACCCTAACAGTAATAGCAGAACAGCAATTGAACTTTTGTTTTGCATCATTAAAATCAGTGTCCAAATTATGTCCCACCCGTAATAGATTTTGAAAACAAATTTAAAATATTTAAAATAAATTTTAAATAATGCTTTGCATGTAGTGTGGAGGAGAAGGCATGGTAAACTTTACAGGATGTGAAGAACCAATTCTAGTTTGTTATTTATGATATGTAATGAACAAAAATAGTTTTATAATTTGCTAGAATGTCCCACCCGTAATTATGAAATGGCTGAGTTCTTCATTGGTGTGGAACAGCAGCGTCGCCAGGAATTTTACTAAGGGGGGGCAAAATCAATTTCGGACCTCAATTTCAAATGATTAGGCTTATTCACTTAGTTAACCGGATCGTTATTTTGAACCCAAGCTGAAATCGACGAGGCTACAAAGTTTTTTAAGTTAACAGAATACGCTCTTTTGAGCAATGGCCTTGGTGAGATATTATTATAAATACATATTATAGTTATAATTAGTTAATACTTGCTAAACTCATTATAAAGTAATTCTATTTCTTTTTTTATTCTCCATGCTACAACTGTAGGTTGACAAAGAGTACCTCAATAAATGAATCCATAAGGCAATCCAGAGGGGGCAATTGCCCCCCCTTGCCCCCCCCATGCCGACGCCCATGGTGTGGAAGCCAGATCTTGGGTTTATTCGGGAAATTTGTGTGCATTCATTGTTTGGATTGTTTTTTAAAATTCTGGATTGTCTTAAGGAATCCACGTTTCATCCCCTGTCATGATGGTTTTCAAAAACTTGTCCCTGGGCCAAGTGACTTTCATCTTTAACGGCTGCTGAAGAAAGACCTGGGAGGACAGCGCTTCCAAACCAACAAAGAACTTCAAAACACTTCAAACCCTTCTCAATACGCTGGCGGCAAGTTGGTTTTAACGGTAACAAGAGGGTTTTGGAAAGTTCATACCATGCTATGACAAATGTCTCAATCAGAGCAAGACTAGGTAAAGAAGTAGCAGGAAGCTGTATCTAAATGTTCCAAATAAAACAGTTTTTACTTTCGCTGTGGTTTTCATTTTATGCTCCATCAGAGGTTGAAAAAAATAGCCTTCGTATTATATTCATTGTGATGTGAACTACTCTATATAGCATTGTAGCCCGTCAGTTTGTTTACCTGAGAAGTTGATTGTTGCATCCAGCGTACTCATAATGACAGAAGCTCCAGTGGTGGCAACTCCCAGGTCTTTTAATTTGTCACCAAAAAGCAACCCAAAAGAAGGTTCAATTGATCGGGTTGCAAGCTGTAATACAAAAGAAGAAAGATTTAAGTCAGAAACTACTGAATTCAGAGTTAATTTAAACTATAGATCAGTGCCGTATATAAGCCTAGGAAGACTAGGCAGCTGCCTAGGGTGGCAGATTTGAAGCTTTTAAGCTGTTACTGTTTTTTTTTAAATATATTAAACATTTTATTCATAACTCTTCAAAATAGTAAACTAATGCAACACATAATGAAATATAAATAAATAACATTGACAATACGCTCAAATTTAATCAGTGATCTACCAACACCTTTGCTAAAAGCAATTAGCAGTTCCATTGTTGTTGTCAATGAAATTGGAACTCTCTTTCTATTTAACCACCTTTGATTAAACTATGATGTTCTGATTTCTAGGTGGTCTTCGTTATGAGACGCCGCTATCACTGTTATAAGACTAGCCAGTATCAGTAATTCAATACTCATCAGTGCTAATTCATACTTAAAAGAAGAGACCGCCCTCCACTAAGCTTGGTATTGGTATAGTCCAGTTTCATTTGCAACAGTAAAGAGTGCAAGTGTTTTATTAATATTTATGTGCAGTGATCTGTTACTTATGTGAAAATGAGTGATAGCCGGAAAAGGGGTCAAAAATATTTTTCTCTGCCTAGGGGCGCTTAAGTAGCTAAATATGCCCCTGCTATAGATAGATACAAATGTGTGATGTGCATGTTTTGCTTTTTTCAAAATTGTAACAGCTAAGAAGAATATTAAAGGATTTTGTAAATTATTATACCATAATAGTTCTTTAGTTTGAAAAAAAATACTTCATGGGAGCTTGCTTTCACTTCAGCAGTGCCCATTTCAGTCGATATTGCAACTTGCTTTCACCCATATCAGTCGATATTGCAATTTACTACTCCACTAAGTTATCTCTGCATGCAGAAAATATGTTAGGAATGTGCCTTCCATCTCGATTTCCATCCTTTGACGTTGCCACTTCCTATTCACTGAGTTAAGTCATTTGGCTGGGAGAGGGGTGCTGAGAATTACTGTGTTTTTAAATTACACCTTTGACACCTTTGGCAGTCGTTGTCAAAATGAATAATCTGGCAACCATGTCCCTACTGGGGAAAATGCGTAGAAATGAGTTATTCCTTCTTTCACCCCCTGCCGCCATGCTGCCACTTCTTGTCCACTGTGTTGGGTTATTTGGCTGGAAGAGAGGCGCTGAGAATCACTGTGTTTTTAAATGTCCTGACACCTTCGACAGTCATTGTCCAAATGAATAATCTGGCAACCATGTTATGATCTTTCGCCACCTGCTTCCCCTACATCCCTTCCGTATAGTGGTAGCTGGGTGACACTAGTGCAAAAACACTTCCCCTATCGCCGTGCAGACTTAACTTGGTGGCGTAGTACTTTCACTCAATTTCTGTCTCATCTGTTGATCGTCTTCCTAGCCATAACCACCACGGCTTCATGTAAAGTACTGGGTTCAATTCCTTAACACTGCTAATGAAAAATCCTCAAGCTTTTTCCTACTTGAATTCATCCTGTCCATCATTATTTCATTCATTGCATTACATTCTTTCTCACAATCAGACGATATTGGAATGTGCTCAACAATTCTTATCATTGGCTTAAGTCCTCCGGAAATATATTCTCGAAAGGCATTTTATTATTCTTGTTAACACAAATTGGAAATGCTCTAGTCATTGCACTAGATTTTTACTTTGGAGAAGTTTTCCTGTAGAGAACCGAAATGAAATTCATCATTTGGTTACCAGATGCAGAGTTAAGGCTCTTATGAGATGAATGATTTACAATGTCTATAAGTCTGTTGTGTAGATTATCCACAAGGCTTCTGAAGAACTAGCCACTGTGTTTTAACATTACCTTTGAATACAATGAAGATCATTGTCATTCGTTTTCATACATTGAGAACCCTTAATTTTTATAGGAGTTCATAATACCCACTTTCTGGTTTCCTGTATCCCCTATGTTGGAGTGAAGGGCCTCCAAGTAGAGCTTTTTGTTACCGATGTGAATTTTGTTACACTTATTTTCCGAGAGAGGGCAGAGGGACATGTGGTAAGCCCATCACCTCTTAACCCCCTCCAGAAACTAAGGTATTACTTGGATGTGAAAGGTCCGAGAAATTTTGTCCAGAGGCTCTAATTTAGGCTAGGAGTTCTATTTCATGCCATAAATCTAACAGATGGGCCCCCCAGCTTAAAGTCCCTCCCAAAGGACTCCGTGCCCAGGATTTTTACATCCTAAAAAATCCATCGACTGCGGCCGGGTTTGATCATATGACCTTAGGATCTAGAGGTGAGCATGCTACCTCTAGGCCACCGTGGCCAACATAAAACCCTCTTTGGCAAACTGCAATTGGCCTCAAAGACTCTTGCATTGTGTACATCAGGTATTGCGTGATCATTGGCAACACCTATTTTATGGCTTGTATCTTTCTGTCAATTAAAAAAGGCCTGGCCTTTAAAGATCTTTTCTCCTGCATTTGTAATGGCTGTTAGTTTTTTAATCATGTGATCAGCTTTTTCTTGGTTCCTGAAAATTGTTTGTAAAAAATATAAAATAAATAATTCCAGTCCAACTAAAGCACTGTCACTGCCTTCTATATCTTACAAGCCATGCTGCTTGAAATCTGGCAACACAGGAGGTAGTCCTATCTGTGGTGGTCTGTGGGAAGCATTTGAATACAGATTATTGCAGATAATTTTCTTCGTCACAAATACTGACTTTATTTAGGCCAAATCAGTAGGCCTATATTACATAGCCTATACTTGTGATGTGCATAATAACGTAACGTGCGGTGACTCCACATATCTGAAGGAATTCGTAGTTTTCAGTGTCTCCTCATTATACGTTATGATGTCGCGTTTTTTCTTATTTTATTGGTAATAACCTCACTATCCTGTTAGGCCTACGAGCTCTGTTATTTGACCCACAACAGAGTCATATTTTATTAAGCTACTACACTTCTCTGGGTCATTTTGTACCACCACTGAACTAGTTTTCTCAGGTAGGCTATAATATAACCTAGAACACTGATATCTATCTTCTTGTCACATGCACTTTGTGGAAGACTATGCCCATGACTGTCACTGAAAAGAATAACTTTGCCTGATTCCTTGGAAGCACTCGGCTTTCCGTTATTTGCTATCTAAAAATCATCCATTCGTTCATCCTTGGCTCCAGTGGTGAACTGTGTTGATTCGCCAGGTTAAGGTTTGAATCCCGTTCATTGGCTTCACCAAACTGTAGGAAAACGCTGAATCGATTTTCTAGTAGTAATATTGGGAGAATAGGAGATTGCATATACTACGATTTGGCGTCTACCAGATTGAGATGAATTAGGCCTACTGTGAGCAGCTTGATATTTTGATAAAAGTTCATAACAGTAAAAGTGACTATATTTCTCTTCAATTCTTCTTTAATACCAGCCAATTATTCCTGAAGGACACTAATATCATACCGTACCTCTCTCTTGTATTCGTTTGTAGATGGTAATAGCTGATGAACATGAAACTATTCTATGAAAAACTATTCTCTGGTGTACTCAATTAGAGGTGACGGTGTATACAAATATCTCATTTTGTACACGGTTTTTACCTTCTCTATGCTCTCCAGTTGCTCTTCAGATGTGTCCAGATGTTCTCTAAACCATAGGCGACGATGACTGGGATTACTTTAAGCTGAAATATGCTTAATTTGCGATGATTCTGATGGAGTTCATTGCTTTATTTACGGCATGTTGATAGCCGATAGGACTACCGATGCGATGTTTCCAGATTTAACAACATGGCTTGTAAGATATAGAAGGCAGTGGCACTGTACAATCTAAGTACCATTATTGAAATTTGTCTCTGACATTTATGGTATATGAAAATAAGTATTTTACATAATTGCAATCATGACAATGATTCAGAAAAATGCACACACTACAAAATGATAATACATTAACAAGGAGCATAATAGTACCAGTACCAGGTAACAGTACCTATAGGAATACAAAGATAAAACAAATGAAGATCATAATAATTAGGGACGGGTCGATACCAGATTTTCTCGATATGGATACATGATTTTTTCCTCAATACTCAATACCGTCAACATTTCCAGTTTTATAAATAGATACATTAAAAATTAAAAGTTGAGTGTAATACCAACTAAATTAAGTGTGCATATGAAATGAGACAAAATTTAATATCATCAGTAGCCTATAATTATTTTTAAACTCTATCATTAAAACTAAAATTAGTTTTTGAAGCAGTCCACTTACAAGTTTTTGTTCAAAAATTACTATATTTAGTAGACTACTAAAAGCTGAAACAGATACAGTATTTCCTTAAATTGCAGAGTTACCAAAGTATTGAAAAAGTACCGAGCGAGTTTTTTGAAGTATCACTTGAAGCAGATACCATGCAAGTATCGAGAGTATCGAGGAATCTAAAGTATCGAGGACCCATCCCTAATTATAATCATTATACGAGGGAGAGTCAAAAATTATCTGGACTTTTCATAAAACACTATTTATTTCAAAAATACAGTATGATTTTCTCTTGATTTTTCAATATAGTCTTCCCTCTTTATAATGCACTTGGTCCAGCGGTCCACAAGCTTGTGTATTTCTGCTGAAAAGAAAGTTTTTGGTTGGTTGCAAAGCCACTGATGCACTGCTTCCTGCACTTCTTTGTCTGAGGAAAATCAATGACCTCACAAAGCATCTTTCAGCGGACCAAACAAATGAAAGTCCGACAGAGGAAGATCTGGACTGTAAGGTAGATTTTCCAGCACCTCGAAACCCAATTTGTGATGGTTTCAAGGGTGAGTCGAGCTGTGCAATAGCAACACTTTCTGTGACAAAAGACCTCGTCATTTGCTGCGAATTGCTGGTTTAAGTTTGTTAGTCAACAATGCACAAAAATATTTTTTGTTGATGGTTTTCCCCTTCTCCATGCAATCTTCCAGTATAGGCGGTGCATCAGTGACTTTACAACCAACCGAAAACCTTCTTTTCGGCAGGAATACACAAGTTTGTGAACCGCTGGACCAAGTGCATTACAAAGAAGGGAAACTATATGGAAAAAGAATGAGAAAGTTATACTGTATTTTTGAAGTAAATAAAGTGTTTTATGAAAAGTCTGGATAATTGTTGACTCACTATTGTAATAACCACAATAACTTACCTGTTCTATACTAAGGTTTGTTTAATTGTCAAATGTTTAAGGATAAATTCCTAAATTCCTAAGGCTAGTAAAGTACATGAAAATACTACAAACTGATGCTATCTACTGGAAAAAAGATATAAACGTAAGTTCATACATTATTACCAGCATTATAGATATCTATATTAATAAAAATGAATTTCCAAAATGTATGACGGAGCATCACTTGAGAACGGCTCGACCGATTTGGCTGATTTTTGTTTTGTGGTGTTCATAATTGTCAGGACAAGGTTTGTATGAAAGAACATTTTTGGAAAATCCACGGGAAAAGTCGGAAATGTGAAATGAGGCACAGTTAGAGAGTTCTGCTCTCAATTGTTGACATAACGAAAATATTGTTTACGGTGTTCACATAGGGCTTTGGAAACTATATTATAATACTGGGCTTTAACAAATTCTGATACTATCGATGTAATAGATTTGTGAAAATAATTCTAGAACAATAAAATCCACGAAAATAAAGCAGTCACATAACTTTCTCTACCCTCGACATGGAAAATATAATTTTCTCACTTCACATTTTGATGTAGAATAACAACTTAAGTGTGTGCCAGTGAGTATGCTATATGGGAAGTCTGTAACAAATCCTATCCACTGATACGTCACTCATAGCTGTAGGCTTTGTATTAGTTGAGAAATAGGCCTAGGGACAGTGCTTTAGTTGGGCCGGTACGCACCTAAAATTATTTTCCTTCTACCATACCGGGAAAAATATGTGCTCCGGTACGTCGTACTGGCAATACAGGAACGAGATTGTCCTAAAATACTTATTAAATGTCTAATTCAATACCAAAAATGACAAGCACTATTAAATTCTCCACAGGTATGCGTTCTAATCTTCACCTTCGTGCGCATTTCTACAGTTACTTTCTCCTTAGATCACATGTTGGCTGGCCACCTTGTTTTCATAAAATGTGTGGGACCACCACTAGACGTTTTTGATCCTGCTCCATACGTCAGTCATGACTACAAGGAGGCAATAGGTCAGCAGAAGAAACTGCATGCAGAAAATGTCAACCGAAGGATTACATTCAGTATAAGGCCGATATGGAAAATTTTGAAGATGAGTACCCCAAAAAATATTTTCCAACTAAAACACTGCCTAGGGATGTTTATCAGGCGCCCTAAGCATCTAAAAGAAGATAAAATGGGATGGAACATTTTCAGTCCTACGCACGCAGTATATTATGTCCCAGGTTTTTGGGGAGGAAAGTATGAAAGTGATACTGAATTTCTTTTTTACTTCAGCCCCGAAACGGTTGTATGGTAATATGAGAGTGAGAAATACAATTTTCTGTCAACACAATATAATCTTATGTAACCGAAATTTCTTTTTCTTCTTATTTGCACTCCTCCCAGGCATGGTGTGTAGAAGCAATAGGATGCAACATTCGACATCCACCATGAGCCATAAAAAAGCTATATTTAGCTTTTTCTGAGGGAATAGGCTGAGTGCCATATGTCGTTCTTCCTCATTTCGAATTCTACATACATATTATATAAGGACCTAGAGTTTCAACATCGAAAGTCCTCCATAAGTTAATTTCATATTAAAAAATACAAAACCCGGGCGACGCTGGGCTTTTTAAGCTAGTTTATAATAAATGAGATCTAAGCGAGATTTTATTCTGCAATAGGAATGTTCATTGTACAGTTATTACAATTTGAAAGGGCAGTTCCTTTGGCGGAGGAAGTAGGAATAAAATTGATTATGTGATTTGTTATACGTTTTGATGTATAACAGTTGACTATGCAGGGAGAATCTGTTAAGCACGTTGGTAATCCGGGAATGTTATAATTTGCCACTTACTAATATAATTTTCTCCTTTTAATTAATATCATATACTGTACCATTAATACCTCGCTTTTAACAATGGTATCATGAATAAAATCAGGTAATCTGATGTAACAAAGTGCCAGAATGGTTTTGTTTAATCAGTGATAATTGCAATTATGATGTGCAGAATATATGTTATTTTTTAACTGATTTCCAAGTTTAGCTCCAGATCAATTCATTAAGCAGGGCTTATGGAAGAACAAAGAGATTGTTAATCAGATTAAAACCGTCCAGCTACAGTAGAACTAAACAGATTTGTGATATCTTGACTATTGCAACAAACTCACACAAAATTAAAATTTAAAAAAAAAAAAAAAAATCCATGTTAAATTGGCCGGCTACGGAATCTGCACCAGAGACCTCCAGAATGTGAGTCCATCTCAGCCACCTCACTCGGTTTAACGGTCTAGTTTGATAAGCATATGTGAAGGATTAGCGTTATGTGTCATAGCTAACTGTATTGAAACTTCCAAAGCCGTATATGAACACTGTAAAACAAAGTGTTGTCATTAAAACTGATTTGCATTTAATAAATTCTTTCAAATATATTACCATAAAATAGACACTAAATTGGGCATTACTCCGGTAATTGGGCATTACCAATTTTGTCCAATATCAATAGGCTTCTGTAGCAAGATTGAGATCGGAAATATACACACAAAACTTCACTAAAAAGGCATATTTACCCAGAATGATCATTTCAACGGGTCTTCCCGCCATCATCAGCTGATTCCGACAGGCCCTCTAGCGGCGGATGAATGAAGTCGGAATCAGCTGATGATGGCGGGAAGACCCGTTGAAATGATCATTCTGGGTAAATATACCTTTTTAGTGAAGTTTTGTGTGTATATTTCCGATCTCAATCTTGCTACAGATTTGAACACTTCACTGTAAATTTCCATCTAATATTTATATTGATCAATAGGCTTCTTCCCATGGACGTTATAAATGTGTATACCAAAATGTGTACCGAAAATCCGGTAGAGCATATTTGAGTTATTGCCTGTACAGGCACACGGCCAGATGGATAGACATTTTCCCTTCCCCCACACAATCTCATAAAGTACCATTATGGCACTTAATAACTTACATTTGTTATCATGACTCCTACAACAATTAACCAGCCCCATCCTCCATCAGGTGGCACCAGCTTGCGTCCATGTTTATCCAGCGCTCCCATGTTCACTCTGCAAATACATAAAACACATACAATTTATATGAGAATATCAGGAGACACTCTTTGCCCTATAGTTATTTATGATGTGGGCCCGGATTCTTAGGTTTTAAATTAAGCTATTTTGTTCCTTATTAGTAGACCTGGGATTTTAGGCTCTAAAAATTAGTTTTAGGTACCTAAAATAGGCTTTTAAAACAAGTAAATAGGCTTTTAAAAGAGAAAATAGGCACTAAAATATGCTTTAAAAATGTGTAAGTAAATAGAAAATAGACTTTTTGCACTCCTTAGCTAGTAAGTGTTACTTACGAAAATTGTTTACATGGATCGTAAGTTGACATTCCCACACAATCGTGTTGCTAAGGCCGTTGCGATGAGGTTAAATTACTTACGGTCCTTGCGCTACGTCATAATTCATTACGATACACTTCATAATACATGCCTTTATGAACAAGGCCCCCGGACAAATATTCGGTTCCCATAACAACAAACACATGCGAATCACTTTCTGAAATAAACATCTCTCTTCAAGAATGTATACACATAATATTTTCAGGTTTTTTCACAATTAATATAATTAAATTGATATAAGTAACCGTCGTGCAAAAAATAGCATGCAACACATGGGCCGTAAAGGCATTTACGGGTCTCGAAAACTTAAAAACCCTCGGCTGCGCCTCTGGTTTTCAATGTTTCCTCGACCCGTAAACGTGCCTTACGGCACTTGTATCGCAATATACTATTTAAATATTACAATATACACTTAAACTGTAACATGGTCTTTTTTTTACTGCAAGAAACGTGGTATAATTATTCTTGACAGAATTAACTGCAAAATTAGGCATCACGAACTATATTCACTTAAACAGATGTTCTTTTATAGTAATCCTTCCCCCTTAAAGCTCCCCCTACCCCGTCAGTCAGCATTCCTTTAGCGTCAATTGTTTGGGAAAATCAAGTTTCTGTGAAAAACTCACCTCTGCTGTTCTGATTTTCATTGAAGGATGTCCATTATAAGATTGTAAAAATTACAGAAGTTGAATTTTATTTTAAATGTACAAAATAGGCATTTTAGGCACTAAAATAGTAAAAATAGGCTCTAAAGGTCCAAATAGGCATTTTAGGGCACTATAAAACTCTATAAATGTAAGTGATTTATCATGAAACACCCACATATTTAAAAAAATTTCGTGTTATTTCATAATGAACAAAAATAGGCATTTGCCTTAAAATCCCAGGTCTACTTATTAGCTAACTGTGATATTTTAACATACCGTAATTATCCGTTAAATTGTCATAAAAATCAAAAGTGAATTCTTATAAAAACTAAAAATGGCTGAAACTGTAGAAAATTTGAGTATGGGAATACGCACACTAACTTCACTATGAGGTATATTTACCCAGAATGATCATTTCAATGGGTATCCTCATCATCATCAGCTGATTCCCACTGTCCATCTCGTGGTGGGTGAATGAACTTGTTGGATGCCCATTGCCATCAAAGTTTAGGAGTTTATGGCGGTTCTTTTGAGTAAATACTTTCTCCCACATCACAAGCTCCAGTGGCTTTTGAACTTGTTTCAGAAATACTATATCATCCCTGATTTCATGGCCTTCCCAGAAATGAGTAGCTAAAGCTGACTTATCTGTTTGTTTATTAATAATATTTCTAAAGTGATCCTTTCTCCGAATATTCAAATTTCTTTTGGTTTGGCCAATGTAACACTTATCACAATCTTTGCAATCATCCACCCTCTGGCAGATGGATAGCGGAATCAGCTGATGATGATGGGGATACCCATTGAAATGATCATTCTGGGCAAATATACCTAATAGTGAAGTTAGTGTGCATATTTTTGCACTCAAACTTTCTGCAGACTTTAACACTTCACTGTGCTTTTCTAGTAATATGATGGCTAAAACTTTTTTAAAAAATGAAAATAGGATAAAACAATACTTAACAAACTAATAACATTTAGGGCCTGTATTACCACCTGCCGACAATTCCTCCCGATACGTGACTTCCAGTTAGCTTAACTGGAAGATGCCTTGTAATACCACAGCTGAACTGCTACCGGCAAGAACGCAGTAAAAATTTGTAAAATGGTCCTTAGCTGATTGAGCAAAGAGGTGTGTTTGTTGTAGTTCCATAGTCCTGCGCTAGGTGCGGCAGCTCGTATTTGTATTTGTACAATTAAATTACATAATAACACATCGTTTTAAGTGCATTGATCGATTTGTGCAATTCTATTTCATTCATATGTGAGCCTAAAATGACATTTTTGTGTAAATTAAATCTTCCAGCATCAATTCTGAAAATCAGGTGGCCAGCAAGCTTCCGCGTCCTGCCATCTTGTTTCAACCAAGATCCCTAACTAGCAGTTGGTACTTTGTCAGCCACTCCAAACAAACACATGTGAATCACTTTCTAAAATAAACATCTATCTTCAAGAATGTATATACATAATATTTTCAGCTAATATCACAATTAATATAATTAAATTGATATAAATAATCATCGTGCAAAAAATAGCATGCAATACTTGTGCCCTAAGCGCATAACGGATCTCGGAAATTGAAAAAACCTTGGCGCAAGTGCCTCGTCTTTTAAAACTATTTCCTCAATCCGTATGCATCGCTTAAGGCACTTGTATCGCAATATACTGACAATTATTGGACACATATTAATGAAAAACGGTAAAATCAAGTTAAATCTCAAAACTGCGCACCCTGCCAACTAGCGGGAAACCACTTGAGTTTCGGATTGCCATCTCTGTTTGTTGTCCGGCTTCTAGTGCTCAGCAGATAGTGTGACTTCCTTCTGAATGGCGCTCAGTTCAAATAATGGCACTTGACTCGAAAACGGGTCTAACGATTTTCTTTAAATTTTGTACATGAGAGCCAAAACATTTAATTGAATTTTTTTCGCGAAAATTCTCTTTGAGCTAGTTATAAGCGGGGTCCGTATTTTGAGATTTTTGTATACCCTGCATTAGTTTTTAATAGGGATGGGTCGATACCAGATTTTCTCGATACTCGATACCGATACATGATTTTTTCCTCGATACTCGATACTTCGATACTCGATACCGTCAACATTTCCAGTTTCAATAAATAGGTACATTAAAAATTAAAAGTTGAGAGAACTGTTTAATACCAATTAAGTGTGCATATTTAATGAGACAAAATTTAATATCATCAGTAGCCTAAAATTATTTTTTAAATTCTACATTAAAACTAAAATTAGTTTTTTAAACACTTCACTTACAAGTTTTTGTTAAAAAATACTAGCATTCTCACTTAATTGCAGAATTACAAAAGTATCGAAAAAGTATCGAGCGAGTTTTCTGAAGTATCGTTCGATGCCGATACCATGCAAGTATCGAGAGTATCGATGTATCGAAAGTATCGAGGACCCATCCCTAGTTTTTAAATATATTAAAATAGTTTTATTTTAGTTTTTTTATCATTCTCAGACAGTTTTTTTTAATACAAACAACAAACACATTAAAACTTATATATTAATTATTTTTATTTTTACTTACAATTTCCATGACTCTGAACCACAAAACTATACGAACATTCTTTGTTTAATTTTCCACCATTTATAGAAAACAATTAATTTTAAAATTACCCTGTCATTTCCAACTCCACGACATAAACTCGAGAAGAACGTTTTTCAATTAATTAACCAACTTTTAGAGTACTTTACTTTCGGCATCTTGAGCAAACACTGTGAAAAAACTGCACGTGTAAGCGTCTTTCAATTGCTTGTAAAGAAACCACTGATTTTGATCCACTAACGATTTCCTTTATATGGACAATGGGGTTACAAAATGCAACGTTATATTATTTTCACTTGCAAATGTACTGGTAAAAATGGGCAAGATGCAAACTATAGGCGGATTTAAAAAGTAATTTTAAGTTTAAGTATTTTATTTTATTTTAATTAAACACAGTTTTAGCTATTTTTAGTCTTATGTCTTATATCACATTTAGAAATTTTTAGGTTTTATAAGATCGGACTAACTACCAGGGCTAGGATTTATATGTAATTACATATTTCTTAATTTCACATATAGACACATTTTTTTCACTTATCTCCATCTATTATGTTCTCCTCTATTCAAATTAAACAAATTTATTTTACATATTTTTCCATATTTCTGACATTATTACATATTTATATGTAAAATAAATATTTGTCCATATTTAGTGATTTTAATGCAATATTCGTACATATTTCATTCTTAAGAGTAAAACTATATAAAATTGTCGTTTTCAGTGACAGAAAATATGGCAGCACAGGATAAGTTTACAGTTATGTACAGAATGAATGTGTGAAAAATAATTTGTGTTACATTGAATCAAATTTTTGTAATATGACAAAAATAATTCAGAAACTACAAAATAATAATCTGACATTACCTGGAAATATTGACATTGTGAAAAACATGATTCATGAACTCAAATGTATACATGGACATTTAGCCGATCTTATCAAATGTAAAGTGGACAATGTGTTTTCAAGAAATCCAGGCTTTGAAGAAATGTGTAAAATCAGTGCATCTTAAGTAGCTCGTCAAATGTAAAACTAGAATCAGTGAATTTTAAACACGCGCCAATCACTTCATGTGCAGTAGAACGAAGCTTCAGCTAATACAAATCACTTTTGAAAATTTAAAACAACATTTTGTGCCATACTGTTATGGTAGCAGAAATAGTCAATGAATGAATACAAATAAAGTAAGTGATCTGAAAAAAAAATTGAATAATTTAATTTATGAATCCAGTATTTGTAATGCATAATTATAGGTTCTAAAAGTAACAAAATGTAGTGTCTAGTGGTTAAATTTGTTTTGATGTCCATATTTTACCAAATATATTTGCATATATATGTACGTATTTTGACATTTTTTAGTACATATAAATCCTAGCCCTGCTAATTACTTACACATAGTGCAGACCTTCGTGCCATTATTTTCACTTAATGGTAAAATTATTATTTTCCTAGCCCATGTGTTATCACTTTTATGAAGTCCCGTACGGATTAATACTGATACATTGAAAAAATGCTGTTTATTGTGATCAATTGTGTGATTATTTTGCGGCTTTATTTCCAAGTACTGTACGTCATTCAAAATTTCGGTGTTACGTGTTTCGTTTCTAACTCAACTGTATTGTGTTGTACTAGAGGTTGCAATTCTGTTCCCAGCTCACAGGATGACCACTTCGAGGGGGGTGGCATTACCTAATTTTCTCTTTTAAGCATTAAAACATGTTTCACCCCGCAGTTAAGCTCCAGCGTTAGATTTATGAAGATAACACTGTTGATATGCAGTGTTGGCTAGTGTAAAATGAAAAGACTAGAACAGACAAGTGTTAAATGGTTTGCTTAGCGGTGTTCACCACAGATCAGTATAGATTCCAAAAACACTCGTAACTGAGTATGGAGTATTGGTTAATTGACTCCTAAAGGAAAATAAAAACAATTAAAATCTTTGTTACTGGTTGAAAAAATAGTTGCTTGCACTCTATTACTGTATTAGCCTATGAGTGGTTCAGTGATTCACAGTTACGTATTATTTTGTGAATAAATATTTTTAATTACGGTATGTGTTGTAGTGTATTATCTTATATACGAATAAATAACCTTCATTTAATTCGTTGGGCTACTGTTATCAATCGGTTAATATTATCAGATTAGCTACGTCCCAAAATGATCACAATAAGCGGCGTGCACTGTATCTAGATTATAAAATGCAACGAAGTTAAAAGTTGTTAAGATGTTTTCTTTACGTATTTTACGTTATTTACATTAGACAGATTCTAATTGGTTGCCGGCTTGCAGGGAAGTTCTTACAGTATTTTTTTTTTTAATTCAGCTGTGTTTATAGCCTAATCCTTTTTTGCACGATGTAACTAATTAGTGGTACTTACGAATATTATTGCCGTGGATCGTAAGTTGACATTCCCACACGCAATCTTGTTGCTATGAAAACAAAAGAAATCTCAGTGCTGTAAAAATTACAAAAAGCACACGTGCCGTAAGTAAAACCATCACAATAATACAAGCCTATATCGAAGACCGGAACCAAGGCCCCCCAGTTTGTGGCGACTTACAGGACAAATATTCAGTTCCCATAACAACCAACTATGCGAATCACTTTCTGAAATATAACTTCTATCTTCATTATTTATATACCACTGCGACATTACAGATGGCAGCACCTTTCACACCCAGACTGCTTCTTGTTTTTTGCTACGACATTGTTGCTGTCACCGCCGTCTCATAATCACTGCCTTCTAAACTGTATTACTCCTCGAGACGGCGGTGCTCATAATATAGTCTATCAATGCGTCTAATTAATTTACATTTATTTTAATTATTGCTCCAAAATTCCATTTCAAGGTAAGTGTCATATACTGGAATAATATTACGTTCTAAATAAATAACACAAGTATCTGTGTCTGTTTAATGCTTATTTTGATTAGTGATTGCTGCAATCTGGGTGTGAACTGTGTCGCCTCTACTGGATAAATTAGGCAATTTAACAATACTCTGAACTCCATCTCTATATATATAAAAGGCTTTGTCCTGACTGACAGGAATCAACGTACAGCCTAAACTATAACAGGTAGAGACTTGGAATTTTGACAGTACCTTCGCTTCATAATGTAGGTGCTCACTAAGAAAGGATTTTGAAAAATTCTGATTCTAAATGCCAAAAATTAAATGTTTTTGAAAATACTTAATCCCTTTTTACATAGAATTATCAAAACAAATTCACAGAACGTATTGTTACCAGTGGTATCAGGTGGGCTTGGATTAAATTAAATGGATGTTTGACAAATTAGAGAAGGTATCATTATAATTCATATTATCTATATTAATAAAAGGAATTCTCCTCGATGTCCAGCGAAATCTACTGAACGCAGAGATCTGAAATTTTAAACATAGGTGTGCTGAAGGGTCGGAAAATGCACCTCGAAGCCGGAATTTTAATTTTAGTTTTCGTTCGTGAGTTATGAGTGAAAAACTGGCAAAAAACGTGCATTTTTTGCGTTTTCAAAACATAAGTTTTCAGTTATACATTTCAATGTCAAATCAATTACAGTTGGCTTTGGCTATTTTTGTCAAACCTTGAAAACAAAACTTTCGCGATCGCTTGAATGTTGTAAGCCCTAAATATGGTCAAACGTTGTTTTATTTGGACGAATCTCACTATACAGAGGTTTTCTTGGCCAAGAAACTCGAATCTGAGGTCGCTTTTACCAGTCGATGCTATCTGATCGTGGTATGTAGTCCATGCGATTTAGGTGTTAATAAATGTAATGATTTAACTATTAGGCTATGCTCTTAATTTTAATTCTTGAAATAATTATCGCGGGCGAAGCCGCGGGCACATGCTAGTGTTAAAATAAAGCATAGGACAGGCAGTGTATAATTCTCGAGACGGCGGTGGTATATACATAATATTTTCAGCTAATATCTCAATTAATATTAGCTACGAGGCCTTAACAGGAGTTCGGGAACTGTATCTTTACAGTAGGGTAGGCCATGGAACTATTGCTTGTCAAGTGTTTCTATTGTTAGTGTATTTTTGGGGAGTAAATTTCAACTTAAATTAATTTAAATGGATATGATACAGGATGAAATAGTGAGGATGATTCATGGTATGTAAATATCCAATTCGGCATTTGCCTTTACGACTGGGGAAACCGTGAAAAAAAAAAAACATGTCAAATTGACTGGCCACGGGATTTGAATCTGGGACCTCCCGAAGAAGACTGAGGACATTTGCGAGTTGACGATTATGAGTTATGACATTAAGTTACTTTTCTAAAGCGTTTGAGTCAGTAAATATTTACTTACTTATCTGGAAGCACGCTTATGATATTATACATACAAACACTATATTTAGAAGAGAATTAGCAACTACTATATTTACCTCACGATTTACAGCTGTATAAACAGAATTAACACTCCGGTAATGTAATCTAATTGTTTATGATCTTGAAACGACACTTTCTCTCTCTCTCGTTCTTTCCCTTAGTTTACCTCTTTATTTTAGGGATATTTAAGTGACCCACACCGGAAAGACATTTAAATGAGAAAAATCCCTTTAGGCAGGCCTACAGGCTGAGGTAGATTTCAAAGTGATTTTGGTTTAATTTATTATCGCTGCGCAGCACTCTTCTTTTTTAGCCTTGGCATGGCAAACCCGCAGTAATAAGAACTGAATTCGGTAAAGAGGAAGAGCCTACAATCATTTGTTTTGACAACAAGAATAGGATATAATATTCTGGGAGGCCGTGCGCAAGATCAGCTATGAATAAAATTAGCAAAGCCGCTAAACAAGACAAAATTATGATATTATAATAATTATTTTAGGTGTTATTATTTTCAAACATTAAAATCTCGCGTCATATGAGAGCTATCAAGAAACTAGTTATTGATTTGTAGAGTACTCATCAAGAGCTTTTCAACGATACCCCACAAGACGTAGTTTAAAAATTTCGAATTTCCATCCCCTCACCCCCACCCCCACTCGTACCCCCCAAAACCCCCGAATTTTTGGTGTCACTGTGAACTCCATAGGGAGTACTCTAATTCATTCAAACAAAGTTTCCCTCTATACTTCATAGGGGCCGAGATATAAATGTTTTAAAATTTCAACCCCCTCCCCCGACCACCCCCTTGGGCCAATTTTGCCCATTAACGAACTTGTCCGAACTATTGGGCCTAGAAATAACATAATAAAATTTGGTTCACATATCTTCAAAATTACGGCCGCTATCGTGTAATATATAAATATATATATATATATAAATATCACAAAATTTTTTTTTGAACGGGCGGTGGTTTCGTACTGAGGGGAGCATGAAACGTAAAGATATGAAAGAATTTTTTTCGAAAATCATGACATAGTATCCATTGCAATAGGTAGATTTTTCTTCGAAATCTACCTAAAAACATTCTATCCTTAAATTCCAGAGGAATCACAAGCCTCAGGCAACGATAATTTGCTAATATGACTGATGAGGAAATTTTGTTTTTATAATTCATACGACTGGGGTAGACGCGAACGCTCGAAGTTTTAGTTACGAAGCCATCCATCGCTTAGTCCCTTAGACCAACAGTGCCAGTTGAAGGACGCGAGTTTAGATGAGACTCTTGTACGATTGCTTCTTTTAGCAAGGCACAATGGGTTTTATTACAGAAAATATGATAAAAATGACACATAATTTCAATTGATGTAAATATATTTAGTTTAATTAATCAACATTACAATCTAAATGATGCCTTTAAAAGTTTATTTTAAAAGAAAAGAAACAATCCACAGCAAGCGAAGTTTGTAAACATGCACTACTGATATAATCGCCATTATCTTTGCTTTCTTTATGCAGAATTATTGAGAATGACTGAAAAACTGAGCTCATTAGTGGTAAAATTACAGAACTTCTACTAATCAATGATAGGTTTGTTCGCAAAGCAAATCCGTGACTGCTTGAGAATTGGTTGTACTGCGCATGTCCAGTCTGTAACTTACCCGTGATTTGCACTTTGCGAACGGTTACAAGAATTTGGAATCGATAGTTTCTGCGTTTAATCGATATGATATGCAAATAAAATATATATTTCCCTTTAACATGTTATACATGCAATATACATCGGCAATATAAACTATATTTTGGGAAACTTTTAATTATCTTCCATTATTCATACATATAAGTAGCCTATGCTTATAAATCTGGAGCAAGGATTTGGAGGGAGGAGTCAGGCGCGTGAAAATAGGTTACTGCGCATGTCTCTGATAACAATTCTTGGTAGAGCCTGCAAATTTTTCTTATAGTACAGAAACTGTCCGTGAGAGCTTTGCGAACAGAAAATTGAAATCAGAATCACGGATTCTCGCTTTGCGAACGCGTGTGGAGAAAGAGCGCATGCGCGAACGATTTGTTCCTGGTTTCTGACTGCTTTGCGAACAAACCTATTGTATGCACCACGTACACAAAAAGTTTAGCGGACTCCTCCAGTAGCCTACTTCAACCTCGGCTTACGCCTCGGCCGCAATACTACAATCGTCCGCTAAAGCCTTATATTGAATACTTGATACATAAATAGCTATATCCGCAAAATTAAATTGAACTATCATCACCTGTCAAAAATCCTGGCGTTCACTTTGAGAACAATTTAAAATGGAACATCCCCATAAAATAATTGTTTCTTGCGATACTAGTTCCGTAAGCGGTGATTACGGATCGAGGAATTTCCGAGATCCGTTGTGCGCTTACGGAACGAGTATTGCATGCAATTTTTTGCACGATGATTATTTATATCCATTTAATTATATTAATTTAGATATTAGTTGAAAATATTATGTACGTATATACATTATTGAAGATAGATGTTATATTTCAGAAAGTGATTCGCATGTTGGTTGTTATGGGGACTGAATATTTGTCCTGTTAAAACCGCCACAAACTGGGGGGCCTTGGTTCCGGTCTTCGATAAAGGCTTGTATTGTGATGGTTTTACTTACGGCACGTGTGCTTTTTGTAATTTTTTCAGCATTGAGATTTCTTTGTTTTCATAGCAACTAGATTGCGTGTGGGAATTTAAGTTACGATCCACGGCAACAATATTCGTAAGTACCACTAATTAGTTACGTCGTGCAAGAAATTTATTACAGCCCATATCTCTACTTCTTTCATTAACCTTTTCACTGGTACCGAAGTATAAATTGTTTCCCTCAGAAAATTCAATATAGCAAAAATATTATATTATCAAGAGTAATGAACTCCAATTATCCGAACTCCAACTATCCGGATCGCCAATTATCCGGGTCGCCAATTATCCGGGTCGCTTTGAATCTGTAATCAAGTGATTTGTGCAGCAGCGAGCATTGGGAAGCCCTCTTTCAGGGCCGATTATTTGCCGAAAAGCAAAACTTTTAGCCGACAAAATGGACAGTTTGTCAACACAAGGTGTTCAAGGTGTGACACATTATGTAAGTAGACTACAGTATTGTGCAGTTTAGTTTTTAAAAAATAAATTACACTTTTACCATTATTTATCCAATTATTCAGATATTTGATTATTCAGATCGTGTGTGGTACCAATTAATTCTACTGTAGTAAGGGTAATTAAGGTATATGCACACCCAAAAATATATTTAAAAAAACTTCTGAAAAATTGCATTTTTTTAAAACGACATATTTAAATAGACCGTTCTTTTCTCTTTAATTGTACAAATTAATTTTTAATTTGTCGCTGCTAGTTCCTTAGATAGAACCCTTTTTCAAAGAAGCTTCATTTT
This sequence comes from Ectobius pallidus, assembly GCA_964059195.1. Taxonomy (NCBI): domain Eukaryota; kingdom Metazoa; phylum Arthropoda; class Insecta; order Blattodea; family Ectobiidae; genus Ectobius; species Ectobius pallidus. Next base: position 210,521,584 of record CAXKWD010000002.1, read on the forward strand.
GCCATTTCCCTTAGTCATCTATCAGATTTCAGTATTTTTATTTTTCCCTGTTTGCTAAAAATTCCCATATTGATCATTAGTTTTCACTGATTCACTTGTAAGTAAGTGGAGCCATGCTGGGGTAAGAATGAACTGTTTGAACATCGTATTTTCATGTTCACCCCATGTTTTTCACGCGTTACGATACAAGTTTTGCTTTCTTCTCAGTTTCCCGTAAGTAATAAATCGATTGGTATTCAATTCCTTCAAACATCACAACTCAAGATGATTTTGATGTCATTTTGAAGCTAGGAGTGTTCTCTAATGCTTGATGTGGATAAATTTTTGTTATCTGACTATTCTACTGTGTTCTACTTTTTTGTGTATATTTTTAGTTTATACAAATCGACTTAACAATTTAAAATCTTAAGTATATAAAATCAGGCACTAAAAAATTATTCTATTTACAAAATAGTGACAATTTTGTTTCTACCTTTCATAGTTTTAAAGTAATCATGTTTCAAGTTATATAGTCAAAATTTCCAAGAAAACATTTTTTATAAATAAATTATAAATAATTACAAAACATTTTTCTTGTGAAATGTCTTAATGAACAGCTGCATAATATAATGATTAATTGAAAGTCCTAATGCTTAAAAATAAAATGCATGTTGCGCGCATAGGGGAGTAAAGACAAATCTAAAAAATATTGACTGGGAGACCCGAAGGTAAAAGACCACTTGGAAGACCTACACGTAGGTGCGAGGACAATATTAGGGTAGATTTAAAGGAAGTAAGATTTGCGACGGATGGTTGGATGGAGTTAACACAGAATAGGGTAAGCGCGGCAATGAACCTTCGGGTTCCATAAAATAGATAATATTCCTTTAGCTTGCTTAGGAATTGTCTATTACCATTGAGTAAGTAAGTAATATAAGAAAATCTCATTCTTATCGCAAAAAATAAACAAAGCTTTAAACGTACCCCGCGTTTGTCGCGAAGAGACAGCAGTTCTTATAGCAATCACTAAACACTGAACACACAAACACTTCACAGCTGTTGGACGATAACGCCGGCCGGGCAAAGGCAAACTGCAGGGGAGGCCGTGGAACCGGTACTCTTGGTCCCAGCACGTGCTCTTGTGTGGAGGGGGGGGGGGGAGGGAGGAGAAAAGTGGGAGACTACTCATGTTGAATATGTACAATATCTTACTCAAGATTTATAAGTATAACACTACTAGCTTAAAAGGTCCGCGTTGCCCGGGTTTTTTATTTTGTAATTGGAAATTAATTTTTAAATTATAGGTCCTTATATAAGTATTTAGAAATTGAAATAGGAAGAACGACTTATCACGCTCAAACTATTCCCTCAGAAAAAGCTTGATATAGCTTTTTATGGCTCATAGAGGATGTCGAATTTTGCATCCCATTGCTTCTACATACCATGCCTAGCAGGGATTTAAATAAGAAGAAAAAAAATCTGATGTGAAAGTCACATAACTTCCTCTGCCCAAATAAAAGTTAGCAGTATTCACATATCCTTGTACAGAATCGCAAGACACAATTTTACGCTAATTATCCTACAAATACCTCTTCTTTCAATGATGCGACTAAAAGCGCAGTCTATATAACAAACTTAAAAAAAAAACAAACAAACAAACAAATGACTGCAGACGTTTATTGAACTTTCTGCCGTAAAATATAATTTCCGAAATTTATCGAATATTTCCCTCAGATACATCTTTACTCTATGCATGGCCAACAATACATCTTTCTCACTTCACATTCTTATATAAAACTAGCTGAAAAGGCCCGGCGTCGCCCGGGCTTTGTATTTTGTAATTTGAAATTAACTTATGGAGGACTTTCGATTTTGAAACTCTAGGTGCTTATATAATATGTATGTAAAACTTGAAATGAAGAAAAACATTTATCACACTCAAACTATTCAATCAGAAAACGCTAGATATAGCTTTTTATGGCTCATAGAGGATGTCGAAAGCTGCATTCCGTTGCTTCTACACATCATGCTTGGGAGGATTTGAAATAAGAAGAAACATAAATTAAATAAGATTGTATTGACTTGACGGAAAATTTTGTTTCTCATTCTCATGTTACCATACAACCGTTTCGGTTCTGAAATAAGAGAAATGCAGTATCACTTTCATACTTTCCTCCCCTAAAACCCGGGACATAAAATACTGCGAGCATAGGACTCAAAATGTTCCATCCCATGCTTAGGGCCTTATTTCTCAACTAATACAAAGCATACAGCTATGGATAACGTATAAGCGGAAAGGATTGTTTACCTACTTCTGATATAGCATACTCACACACTTAAGTTATCCCTGCATTACGACCTCTTATTCTACATCAAAATGTGAATTGAGAAAATATTTCTTGTGTCGAGGGTAGAGAAAGTTATGTGACTGCATTACAATGTGCTTTATTCTCGTGGATTTTATTCTTCAAGAATTATTTTTACAAAACGTTAGCATCAGAATTCGTTAAAGTCCAATGTTATGTAATGTCCAGAGCCCTATATGAACTGTGTAAACAATACACTGTTGTCTTGACAACTGAATGGGATTTAATTTTGTTTGCATAATATTCTCAGAAATTATATAATTTTCAAGGGAAGGACTGATTTGTTTCAATTTTAATGTCGACAGCTATACTTCCCGGGCTTAACTGGGTATGTGTGCAAAATGTCGTGTAAATTGGTAAAGAAATGTAGATTTGTATAAGGAACAAACATACATACATACATACACACTTTCGATTTTATATATTAGACTAGCTGAAAAGGCCCGGCGTCGCCCGGGCTTTGTATTTTTTAATTTGAAATTAATTTATGGAGGACTTTCGATTTTGAAACTCTAGGTCCTTATATAATATGTATGTAGAACTTGAAATGAAGAAAAAGATTTATCACACTCAAACTATTCCATCAGAAAACGCTAGATATAGCTTTTTATGGCTCATAGAGGATGTCGAATGCTGCATTCCGTTGCTTCTACACATCATGCCTGGGTGGGGTTGAAATAAGAAGAAACATAAATTTCATAAAATTGTATTTGGCTTGACGGAAAATTTTATTTCTCATTCTCATCTTACAACCGTTTAGGGGCTGAAATAAAAGAGAAATGTAGTATCACTTTCATACTTTCCTCCCCTAAAACCCGGGACATAATGTACTGCGAGTATAGGACTCAAAATGTTCCATCCCATGCTTAGGGCCTATGATAAATCTCAACTAATACAAAGCCTACAGCTATGGATAACTGACTATTTACCGACTTATGATTTAGCATACTCACACACTTAAGTTGTTCCTGCAATACGACCTCTTATTCTACATCAAAATGTGAAGTGAGAAAATATTTCTTATGTCGAGGGTAGAGAAAGTTATGTGACTGCATCACACTGTGCTTTATTTTCGTGTAATTCATTTTTCAGTAATTATTTTCGCCAATATATTACATGGAATCATAATTCGTTACAGTCCGGCATTAGGCTATATAGTTGCCAAGGCCCTATGTAATAACAGTAAACAATTTACTGTTGCCATGTGAACTGAACAACATTTCATTTTTTTCAGTAGAATATTCACAGAAATTATATAATTTTCAAGGGAAGGACTGATTTGTTTCAATTTTAATGTTGACCGCTATACTTTCCGGGCTTAACTGGGTATGTGTGCAAAATTCCGTGTAAATTGGTAAAGAAATGTAGATTTGTATAAGGAACAAACATACCCACAAACACACATTCGACTTTATATAATAGACTAGCTGAAAAGGCCCGGCGTCGCCCGGGCTTTGCATTTTGTAATTTGAAATTAACTTTTGGAGGACTTTCGATTTTGAAACTCTAGGTGCTTATATAATATGTATGTAAAACTTGAAATGAAGAAAAAGATTTATCACACTGAAACTATTCCATCAGAAAACGCTAGATATAGCTTTTTATGGCTCATAGAGGATGTCGAAAGCTGCATTCCGTTGCTTCTACACATCATGCTTGGGAGGATTTGAAATAAGAAGAAACATAAATTAAATAAGATTGTATTGACTTGACGGAAAATTTTATTTCTCATTCTCATGTTACCATACAACCGTTTCAGTTCTGAAATAAGAGAAATGCAGTATCACCCTCATACTTTCCTCCCCTAAAACCCGGGACATAAATTATTGCGAGCATAGGACTCAAAATGTTCCATCCCATGCTTAGGGCCTATGATAAACATCCTTATTTCTCAACTAATACAAAGCATACAGCTATGGATAACGTATAAGCGGAAAGGATTGTTTACCTACTTCTGATATAGCATACTCACACACTTAAGTTATCCCAGCAATACGACCTCTTATTCTACATCAAAATGTGAAGTGAGAAAATATTTCTTGTGTCGAGGGTAGAGAAAGTTATGTGACTGCATTACAATGTGCTTTATTCTCGTGGATTTTATTCAAGAATTATTTTCACAAAACGTTAGCATCAGAATTCGTTAAAGTCCAATAAATTATTATGTAGTGTCCAGAGCCCCATGTGAACTGTGTAAACAATACACTGTTGTCTTGACAACTGAATGGGATTTCATTTTTTTTGCATAATATTCTCAGAAATTATATAATTTTCAAGGGAAGGACTGATTTGTTTCAATTTTAATGTTGACCGCTATACTTTCCGGACTTAACTGGGTATGTGTGCAAAATTCCGTGTAAATTGGTAAAGAAATGTAGATTTGTATAAGGAACAAACATACCCACAAACACACATTCGACTTTATGTATTAGATAAGAGGCCTGAAAGAGCGCGAATTGAGTTGTTCATCGCATAAGACAAACTTTCTACAAACAGTGGGTGAACAGTGGGTGGCTTGTAACTACCCTCAGAGAATTTTCTCGAAAAAATGTTTCAAATAAAAGTTTTAGCTCTTAGTGTAAGCAACCTATGTGCAAAATTTAAAGAAAATCGTTAGAGCCGTTTTCGAGAAAATCGCGAAAAACGAAAATTTCTTAATGTAAAGTCCCCTTAAAAATAAGAGAAAATAGTCGCCAATCTTATCCTCACATCTTCAGAAGGTACCTGACCCAAATACGAAATTTTGTTTTCATACGATTTTCCGTTTTGGAGCTAGCTTGTTCACAGATATTTTCCACACAGACACACACACAGACACACAGACATGTTTCCAAAAATAAAACTCAACTTCGAATTTTGGGGTCGAAAACAATACTTCCTCTACCTATAGTACCTATGGTACGCGCAGAGGAAGTAATAATTCCGATAATATAAAATTGTATTGTCTTTGCAGAATATTTTATTTCTCACTCTCATGTTACCATCCAACCATTACGCGAATGAAATTAAAAATATATTCAATATCATTTTCATTCTTCCCTCTCCAAAAAACCTGCGATATAATAATATACATATTACCATACCTCGTATGGTATTCTCTATGTCCAGGGTAGAGAAAGTTATGTGACTGCATTATTTTCTTGGATTTCATTCTTTAATATTTATTTATAACATTAATTATGTTGATAGCTTCTCTAATTTGTCAAACTCCCATTTCATTTATTTCCAAACACATTTGAGACCACTGACAACAATATGTTGTCATGCGAACTGTGATTTTGATTTGATAATTCTGTGCAAAAAGGGATTAGGTATTCCCAAAAACATTTAATTTTTGTCATTTAAAATAAAAATTCTGCAAAAAATTCTTTCTTAGTGAGCACTTACATTATGAAACGAAGGTACTGTCAAAATTCCAAGTCTCTACCTGTTATAGTTTAGGCTCTACGTTGATTCCTGTCAGTCAGTCAGTCAGTCAGGACAAAGCCTTTTATATAGGGAGATTATCCTACCGGTTGTATTAAATGGATGTGAGACATGGCCCCTTACTCTTCGGGAAGAACATAATGTGAGTGTTCGAAAACAGGGGGCTTAGGAAAATATTCGGACCTAAGAGAGATGAAAACTGCATAACGACGAGCTTCATGACCTGTACTCGTCACCGAATATAGTAAGGGTAATTAAATCACGGAGGATGAAATGGGATAGACATGTTGCGCGCATGGGGGAAGAAAGACATATCTTAAAAATATTGACTGGGAGATCCGAAGAGAAAAGTCCACTTGGAAGACCTAGACGTAGGTGGGAGGACAATATTAGGATGGATTAAAGGAAGTAGGATTTGTGAGGGATGGTTGGATGGAGTTAGCACAGAATAAGGTTGAATGGCGGGGTCAGGTAAGCACGGCAATGAACCTTCGAGTTCCATAAAATAGATAACATTCCTTTAGCTTGCTTAGGAAATGTCTATTGACATTGAGTAAGTAAGAGTAGTTAGGAATAACACGTAGAATTTTCTTCGAACACATTGGGCCTACATAAGGTTGCCAGAATTTACGTGAATGATTCGGGAAATATTTTATGGAAGGTATTTTTAGACAAAAAATCTGATGTGAAAGTCACATAACTTCCTCAGCCCAAATAAAAGTTAGCAGTATTCACATATCCTTTTACAGAATCGCAAGACACAATTTTACGCTAATTATCCTATAAATACCTCTTATTTCAATGATGCGACTAAAAGCGCAGGCTATATAACAAACTTAAAAAAAGAACAAGTGACTGCAGACGTTTATTGAACTTTCCGCCGTAAAGAATAATTTCCGAAATTTATCGAATATTTCCCTCAGATACTTCTTCACTCTATACCTGGCCAACAATACATCTTTCTCACTTCACATTCTTATATAGAATAAGAGGCCGTGAAAGAGCGTGTATTCAGTTGTTCATCATGCAAGACAAAATTTCTATAAACAGTGGGTGAACAGTGGGTGGCTTGTAACTACCCTCAGAGAATTTTTTCGAAAAAAAGTTTCAAATAAAAGTTTTAGCTCTCAGTAAAGGGAATACATGTGCAAATTTTAAAGAAAATCGTTAGAGCCGTTTTCGAGAAAATCGCGAAAAACGAAAATTTCTTCATGTAAAGTCCCCTTAAAAACAAGAGAAATTTGTCGCCAATCTTCGAATCACATCTTCAGAAGGTACCTGACCCAAATACGAAATTTTGTTTTCATACGATTCTCCGTTTCGGAGCTAGCCTGTTCACAAACTTCCACACACACAGACATGTTTCCAAAAATAGTATTTTTGGATTCAGGGGGCCTTGAAACGTGTATTTATACTAAAAACTCAACTTCGAATTTTAGGGTCGAAAACAATACTTCCTCTACCTATAGTAGGCCTACCTATGGTACGGGCAGAGGAAGTAAAAATGGGCTGGGTTCTTACAATTTCTAGGCATGCTAAGTTAGATATTTTTATGTTGAATCAAAACAAGCTTCTGACGATAACTTCTAGGTTCTCTTTACTAATTGCGATATGAAATGAAAATAGCTGTTAATTAATAATTATCTTGTTCTTTCTGTGAGTTTTGACTCCCTCGTTGTAGAAACGGTAATGCGGCCCACGCCGTCCGGGACTTAAATGACCCCGCTCTATGGGGAAGGTATATTTGGGTCCCAGACAAACTTTTTTTGACGATACAAGGTCATGGCCGGATGAGTGATCAGCCCAAAGCCGGGGACACCTCCAAGACAACAGGACACACAGGACGAGACACACACAAGAGCAGGACAAGGCGCGGATAGGATGAAGGTGATAATGACGGCCAGACGATATCCGGGGACCCAAGGACGTAAAGTTACCTGACATTTGTTTCATAAGAGAGGGAAAACCCCGAAGAAACCCTCCTAGGTAACTTGTCCCGACCGGGAATCGAACCCAGGTCCGCTGAATAATCGAAGCTACACTTCGGTTCACGTTCATACAGTCAAGTGCCACTAATCCAAAGCACTTGAAGAAGCTGTCAGAAATTGAACAGGACAGACACTCAACCAAGCCGCAAATTAAAGAGAAAGGGGAAATGTATTATAATTGTTATAGCCATGGAACTGAACAACTGCCTTGTATACAATCATTCTTTCATCATAGATACAGAGTGAGCGATTCAGGCTTCAACCGCTATATGGTTTTTACTATTTATTTATTAAGTGCCAGAGGTCCGTCGCCGTGGGTGAGTCGGTAGCGCGCCTGCCTTCCATTCCGGCGGCCCGGGTTCGATTCCCGGCCGGGTCAAGGATTTTTCAGTAGTGAAAAATCCCTTTCCCGGGTTCAGGACTGGGTGTTTGTCAGTAGGTTAAGATAATGCACATTGTGCGCGATTCCTTAATTGTTATTATTAAGTGCCAGAATGGTACTTCATGAGATTGTGTGGGGGGCGGGAAAATGTCTGTTCGTGTGTCTATACGCGTGAAAACTCAAATACGCTTTATCGGATTCTCATGAAACTTGGTATACGTATTTATAACGTAAATGGAAAAAAAGCCTATTGATATTGAATCAAATCGGTTGACCGGTACCGTAGTAATGAATAATTAACGGTCACATCTATTATAATATAATCTGCATTTTCCGAAGACCCGAAGCATTTTGATTGGCTCGCGGACAGCCAATCAGCGGCCGAGCTTCCACAAGCATTAGTATCCGTAACTAACGGTAATTAAGGTAAACAAGACAAGTTGAGATGTATCAGTTTTTGTATGTAGAAATAATGGGCGAAATTACTTATTAAAGAGCATGCTTTCATTTCCAGAAATTCTATCAGTTGGTACTTTAATAATCTTTATTTGTCAATTTGACAGCATATAAACATAATATTAATTTTATAAGGGATATAACATGCTACGATAATATTCCCATGACCCACAATATCCTAAACATAACGTATCAAATTGTGGCTTGCTTATTGATATTGTTAGCCAGCCTTGATTGATTAATTTCTTTATAATGATGTTAGTGTAAATAAATATAACCTAAGGGCCTGTATTACCACCTGGCGACAAATCCTCCAGATACGTGACTTCCAGATAGCTTAACTGGAAGATGCCGTGTAATACCACCGCTGAACTGCTACCGGCAAGTACGCAGTAAATATTTGTAAAATGGACCTTACCTCGCTGAGCAGAGAGGTGTGTTTGTTGTAGTTCGGTAGGCGTCCGCTAGGTGTGGCAGCTCGGATTTGTATTTCTACAATTGAATTACACAAGAACATATCGTTTTAAGTGCATTAATCGATTTGTGCAATTCTATTTCATTCATAAGTGAGCATAAAATGACATTTTTGTGTAAATTAAATCTTCCGGCATCAGTTCTAAAATTCAGATGGCCAAGGACGCTTCGCGGTGCTGCCATCTTGCTTCAACCAAGCTTTCCTAACTAGCAGTTGGAAATTTGTCAGCCACTCCATCCTCCTGCTAGCTTATCTGGAAGTTGTCTTGCCAGACAAATTTTGTCAGGAGATCACAATACGCAATTCTCGGCCAACTTCCAGATAGGTTTTCTATCTGGCAGATAAATATGATATCAGGTGTTCGTCGTACAAGCCCTATAAATCTAGCGGCTGAATAATTAAATGCAGCCGCTGTTGATATAATATTGTGCATTCTATCAAAATGTACGGCTACCGATATCTACATTATATTTAATTCATTCATAACCTATAGCCTACTGCTCCTTTAAACCTGAAACAAATGTGTTGACGAATCATCATTATTATTATTGCCAGTGCATTTTGTGAAAAGTCGACACATTTTAAGAATCTCTCATGTCAGTAGGCTATATACAAGTACTAGCATGTGCCCGCGGCTTCGCCCGCGATAATTATTTAAAAAATTAAAAATTAAGAGCATAATAGTTAAATCATTATAGGCCTATTTACTAACACCTAAATCACGTGGACTACATACCACGATTAGATAGCGTCGCCTGGTAAAAGCTACCTCAGATTCGAGTTCCTTGGTCCAGAAAACCCCTGTATGGTGAGTTTCGTCCAAATAAAACAATGTTTGACCATATTAGGACTTACAACATTCAAGCGATCGCAAAAGTTTCATTTCCAAGGTATGACAAAAATAGACAAAGCCAACTGTAATTTTCAAACTTCCATTTAATTTAATTCCAAACCCATCTGAAACCCACTGGCAACAATATTATGTTTTAATGTCAAATGTGATTCGGACTCGATAATTCTGTGTAAAAAGGGATTAAGTATTCTAAAAAACATTTGATTTTTGGCATTTAAAATAAGAATTTTTCAAAATCCTTTCTTAGTGAGCACCTACATTATGAAAAGAAGGTACTGTCAAAATTTCAAGTCTCTACCTGTTATAGTTTAGGCTCTACGTTGATTCCTGTCAGTCAGTCAGTCAGGACAAAGCCTTTTATATATATAGAGATGAATTGATATTAAAAATCAAACTTTAGACCTTTGTTCTTCCGTAAGCCCTGCTTAATGAATCGATCTGGAGCTTAACTCGGAGATCGTTTACAAAAATAACTTATTTTTTCATATCATAATTGCAATTATAACAAAACATTCTGGCACTTTGTTACATCAATTTACCTGATTTTATTAAAACTTACATCGTTGATGTATGTAAAAATGGCATGAATTACACTACATTGCTTTTGATTATATTGCTATTTTCAATGTTTAGTACACCCGAGTGGGTTGTGATACAGGTAACAGTAAAACAATATCAACTTCCATAGAACTGCCGGAAGTGTTCTGTCATTCAGAGATAAAATGTAACTTACAGCTGACCATGGGAAAAGCACCGTTTCCGAACATAAAGAGTCCTAAAACATAAGTGATTGTCCTTCTCGACTCTGTGACGAAGATCACTCTATTTCTGCACTCTTCGCTCCCATTTGTTGTGGAAATAGAGCAGGGCCACATCCAATTAATTTCACAATTGAAAAGTATTAGCGAAAACTGGTGCGTCAATAACGCTAAAAATTACGCTTTCCACCAGTTTTTCGCTCATAGCTTGCGAAAAGAAGGTGAAAATTGAAAATCCGACTTCGAGGTGCATTGGGACTCCCTTCCGAGCATTTATGTCAAACATTTCAGATGTCTGCGTGCCGTAGATCTGGCTGGACATCGCACACAAGTCGCTCGTGCACTCATCCAGGAGAGTTCCAAGTCAAGAGTTGTATTTATAAAGGCCAGGGCACGGATTCTGATGACCTAAAATTGTTTTTGCACTCCTTAGCTAGTAAGTGTTTCTTACGAAAGTTGTTTACATGGCTCGTAACTTGACATTACCACACGCAATCTTGTTGCTAGGGGCGACGGGCGGAAAGTGAATTGTTGCTAGGGGCGACGGGCGGAAAGTTACTTTACCGCCCGCAAATGCTTATTTGCGAGCAGAAATGACCAAGGCCTCCCCGCTTTATAAATATTCGGTTGCCATAAACAATAACAAATGCGAATCCCTTTCTGAAATAAGCACCATTCTTCAAGTCTGTATTTACATAATATTTTCAGGTAATATCACAATTAATATAATTAAATTGATATAAGTAACCGTCGTGCAAAAAATAGCATGCAACACACGGACCGTAAAGGCATTTACGGGTCTCGAAAACTTAAAAACCCGAGGCTGCGCCTCGGGTTTTCAATCTGTTTCCTCGACCCGTAAATGTGCCTTTCCGCCCTTGTGTCGCAATATACTATTTTGCACTCCTTAGCTAGTAAGTGTTACTTACGAAAGTTGTTTACATGGATCGTAACTTGGCATTACCACACGCAATCTTGTTGCTAGGGGCGACGGGCGGAAAGTGAATTGTTGCTAGGGGCGACGGGCGGAAAGTGAATTGTTGCTAGGGGCGACGGGCGGAAAGTTACTTTACCGCCCGCAAATGCTTATTTGCGAGCAGAAATGACCAAGGCCTCCCCGCTTTATATATATTCGGTTGCTATAAACAATAACAAATGTGAATCCCTTTCTGAAATAAGCACCATTCTTCAAGTCTGTATTTACATAATATTTTCAGGTAATATCACAATTAATATAATTAAATTGATATAAGTAACCGTCGTGCAAAAAATAGCATGCAACATACGGACCGTAAAGGCATTTACGGGTCTCGAAAACTTAACAATCCGTTTCCTCGACCCGTAAACGTACCTTTCCGCCCTTGTGTCGCAATATACTATTGAAAAATGACCTTTAAAATGACCCTACATTTTAAAGAAAATGACTTAATGATCATAAAAGATTACCTAAAAACTGATATTTTATTTAGAAAAAATTATTATTGTAAACACAAAAGTATAAACTAATTTGTGCATAATTGTAAAAACGGAAAATGCAGCAAAGGCGTTGTAGAATTGGAGCATTTGAGAAGAAAAGTAAGAAAATTGTTTTCAAAGTAGATCCTACAAAAACGTTGTATTATAGTAACCTAGTAATTTACTTAAATATTGCCCGTATGGAAAAAAGCTTGTAAACCCTACCGCATTAAACAAACAACACTTCAAAGACGAGAAAAGGAAAAAAGTAAATACACTCAATGAAAATGTATGAAAATGACTAAATAAGGAAGCAAATATCACAAAAATAAAAAAATGACATAAAATTGAAATGAATGCCCTGAAAATATAAAATTGCATAACATGACAGAAAATGACCTAATAAAAATGCATTTCTGTAATCTACACCTTTTCAACCTCAATTTCGGAAAAAGTAATTTCAATTTCGGAAAAAGTAATTCCAATTTCGGAAAAAGTACTTTCAATTTCGGAAAAGGTAATTTCAATTTCGGAAAAAGTAACTTCAATTTCGGAAATACGAGGGCTATGAAGAGGGTATAGTAAAGTTGGTACCACGCTAGGACAAATGACTCAATCGGAGCGAGATTATGTAGAGAAGTAGCTAGAAGGTGTACCTAAATGTTCCAAATAAAACAGTTTTGATTTTCACTGTGGTTTTCATTTTATGCCCCATCGAATGTTTTAAAAAATAGCCCTCGTATTTCCGAAATTGAAGTTACTTTTTCCGAAATTGAGATTACCTTTTCCGAAATTGAAATTACTTTTTCCGAAATTGGAATTACTTTTTCCGAAATTGAAATTACTTTTTCCGAAATTGAGGTTGAAATGGTGTAGAGACCATGATTAGGATTTATCTACAAGTTGGCAATGTCTATGCAGCATCAATAAAAAGATGACATGTCATTAGAATCCGGGCCCTGATAATGACTATTTAACAAACAACATGTGATAAACAACTACACACATATAAAGAAATTGAATTATTTGAGTAGCACTTTAGATTGTGACAATATTGTACTATTAAAAGGCATTCACGACATACAGAGTATTAATGAATAACACCGAAATATTTTACCTGTGTATAGAGGGGTCATAGACAAGCAACTTTTATCATGAGATTTTTGCTCTATGGATTCATTTTTTCTATAGCACCATAAAATCTCCCAGGGCATGGCCGCCACTGACTTCTAACATTTGAAAAAATGCAGAACAAAGGAACTTCGTTGTTAACACTGAGATTATGAATAAAAATAACTATTGCAGTGGCGGCCAGTTATGTCATTAATCCGTAAATTTTGCAGATTATGAAAACTCTAAATTATGATATCGCTGTTGATGAATGATTAGTAGGGGCCGTATTTTTTGGTAACAACGATAAGCGCGAAATTTTATAAAACAACCTCCCTTAGCTATATTTAGCTTTTATATGCTTAAAATACCAATATGAACCAAATTGAATCCACGAAATATCGCGAAATTTACTCGATTCCGCGAAATGTGTCTATAAGCGCGAAATATGCCCCTTCTGTCCGTAAAGTGAGAAATGAGCACAAAAATGTGCCTTAAAATCACAATACTGTATTATGTTTTGGTGTACTGTATTTTTTATTTCTTAGCAGCATGCTTTTTTTTCTGCTGTTTCTGTGGCTGTCGAAGATTTACCGATATATCGATATTTGTGATCGATTAAAAAGATTGCAGAATTTACGTAAAGATTGTCTGTGACCTGGTTTGTACTGTTGGGTATTCAACAGATTTCGCCTTTTATCCACAGTAGTATGGTTGGCACTTCTGTTTGCAAATGGCTATCTGATGGTGTTTAGTAGAAATTACGATAATATTTCTCGTCATTATATTTGAACATTAACTCTAATCATGCCTAAATCGAAAGTTACTTCAGTTCATACAAGGGCAGAATAATATGGAAATGGGGGGGGGGGGATGTTAGTTCATGTAAATAAAGAACCTATACTATTTCCAACTAAAGAATAAAGTAGATGTAAACAAACACACTGATATGTATTACTCCGCGACCACGTGTTCGTTGACACATTTCAGACGTCGCAATTTCAATACAAGAGGAACTCGTTAATATTGATCAAAGTAAGCTAGCATCTACAGAAACAAGGCTGGATTTCACAAATATTGCATATGCCTACGTTTAAAATTGTAATATTTTTATGTCATAATGAAAATCTACCCACTGCAAAATGTATTAAAAACATTGAAGATCACAGTTTTTTCACCACTATTTAACGGATTTCTCCGCTTGTGATTAACAACACGAGGTGGTGAGGACTGATTAGCTTCAGCCAATGAACTGTATTGCTGTCTTTTATTATATAATAGCTGTAATAAGCTTGTTTTCACCGTATGAATTAAACGTTAACTGTCTTCCAGGAATACATGACAAGTGACTGTGTTATTTTTTCATACCTTTGTTGTCTTCAGACATGCGCGTCGCATTACATTCAACCGATAATATCAAATAATAATATTGGTATTGCTTAAATCACATAGAAAGTGTTGCTACAAACTTGAGAAACGTGCTTAATTTAGTCGTACATCAAATACATTACTTACTTTTTATGTTTTGAAGAAACTACATTAATACTCGGAAGAAGACGACAGGCAAGAGCCTGAAGGGGTTCTGCGTCCAACTGCCAATCAGAACCCATCATGTCACGTGGTTTTGTTTACATCTACTTTATTCTTTAGTTGGAACTAGTATAAGTTTATCATTGCGCAATGTTCCCAATGTAGTATAAGTAATTTATTTCACGAAATACCCACCGAAATAGAAGGAAGTTAACACCGAAATCAACCATTTTATTTCACCAATAAATCAGGGCCCTAATGATTAGGAATCAGGTTTCTATCCATCACTAAGAAGGGATAAAGTCAATTTAATGAAAATTTTAACCCTATTTCGCTTCAGTATTGACTTATGAGCACCAAATTGTAATGACATTAATGTCCTATAATGTAGTGTAAGTGTAGCCTAAAATACACTTTATTTCCTGCACAAATCTTAACATATCGCAACAATGGTGATGTATGCATAAATCACTGCCTATGACGTCTTCTGTGTCACTTCTGTAGGTGATAAAGCAAATTCAATAAAGATTGAGTGAATCACATCTGCTTTGGCTCACTTGAGATTCATTCTTAAATGTTATTGGTCCAAATAAAAAAAAAAGACATATGAGGTAAATATTCATCCAAAATTGAATCGATTGTTTGTGAAAGGACCTACAACAGAAAAATTAAGTTTGAAAAATTAAAAAAACAAAATAATTATTGTTTCCAGCCCTTAGTGAATCAAACACTGCATGTATTACTTCATTTGTTCATTAAAGTATAATGTTATAACAGTGAGCGGGTACGCCGTAGCATAGTGGTTGAGGCGCTGCGCTACAAACCAGAAGGCCACGGGTGATATTGTCTTTAAGTTCTTCTAACAGTACGTGAATATTATTTATGGGGAAACTTGAAAAATAAAGTGTATAAATCAATTTCCTATAAATTAGAAGAACTTAGACAATATCACAAGAGAAATTAACTCTATCTCGGAAGCTGTAGCCTACTTATGTGCGTGAAAGAAAATTTATTAAAAAGGTGCCAGTATTGTGTGGATGCAAGAAGAAAACATTTCCAGCATCTCTTATGATGAGGTACGTGTTTATTTTCATTGTAATTTTAACTGTAAATGTGAGAACCTGAATCATTACACCGATCGCGGCTTTATTTGGGTAGATGTTTCACCCGATCGCTCGGGAGTTGGAGCTGTGCCCGCCGCGACGCAGAAACCCGCGTCATTGGCCAACTCTTGCGTGGGACTCACTGTATATGAAAGTGCGTTTAATCCCTTAAAAAAAAGTAAAAAATTGTCGCATATCCATGTTATTGAATTAAACAGCAGTAGGACAGAGTTTCGCAATGTCTGAGCCTGATGTAATACAGTGTACGTTGATCCAGCGCTGATAACAGTGGAGTGGTCCGTTATCACTCTGTGTCCTGTTTAGATAAAACAGCGAGCTAGCTCATGCCACTCCGTAATATGTCATCACTAAAGCCCGGATTTTCATGCACTATGAAACTTAAAAATATGCATGCATTCATGCACTATCGTATCTCCAAATATGCACAATGATGGGCGAAACATGCACTATCAAAAATCCGCAATGTACTGCAATATATTTCAATTTCTCTTAAAACAACATACAACAACGAGTTTTTCGAAATTCTTCTCACTTAAACTCGTGCGTTTATCAGTTTAGGACATTCTTGGACGCAGAAAAGGATCTTTCTACTTCACAAGAAGTTACAGGTGCATACTTAAGGGATATTGCAGTTCAGATACTTCGGCAAAAAGAAATAAACAAGATAACCAAATTAAGTATAATAAATGACAGATTAATTGCCCAAATTTATTCAAACTAAAATCATAAAATCTCATAGCCCGTGTTTGGTCTTAAAATGACCGTGAAAAGACGGAACATTCATTATAAATATTATTAACTAGAAAGAAGGCAAAGGTAAAAAGTTTAACAACATCATTTTAAATAACTATTAAAATGAGATTGCAGTGTATAGACGGAGAAGCTGGGAATTTCCCTAGCAGACCTAGCGGGTGCGAGATAAGGCAATGCAGGTACACAGGTACAATGTATCGGGAATCTCCCGAGATCTTATCGAAAGGGTACTGATTCACTTAAGTAATTCTAAGAAGTCGGCTATGATGTTCAAGCTTTGCTTCTGATGTTGCTACTGATACAACACGCTGTCCGAACCTTCTTAGAAATCCGAGACGCTAAGTTGTGGGTTTTGAGAATAAGGGAAATCCAATTGATTTCCGTGGGAAACTAACATATTATTATTGGTCGGGAGATTTGCCAATAAGAACTGGTCTATAGTACCACGTGCCGGGATTCACGAATAATAATTAAGAAGAGTAGGGATAAATGTTGGTCCAAGAAAGTTTTCCTTAGGCCTACCGGGGCACTGTAAAATCACTCTACTTCAAGGCCCCGTGCCTATAGCAGTCAAGTCAATTCTACTTCGGGGACTTGTGTCCACCGTATTAAATCAATCTACGTCGAGGCCGCGTGCCTACATCAATCACTCTACTTATCTTTGTGGCTTCGTGCCCACAGAATTAATTGGACTTATAAAATTTTCGCTGTGGAATTAATCGACTTAGAAGGATTCTTACTTTCAATCGCGATTAATCAAAATCATATACGGCAGCAATTGTATCACTAGTAACGATCTACCGAGAACTTGTAACAATATTAATTATTCACAAACAAATTTTGTAATTATTGTCAATGACTGGACTTGTATTTCGAACGTTTTGAATAAACAGAATATTCCTTCAGTGTTCAAAGAAACTGCATTATTATTCAAGCAATAATATTAAGGTGTTCTTCGCTTCCTACCCTGAAGCTAGAGGGAAGTGCTCAACGATCGACTGGCAGACCGGAGGCGGGTTCAACAAATCAGAAATATTCAGTATATGCATTATACTGTGGCGCCCAGGTAATCATCCTTAAACCACCGAACCGCTGTACATGGCTATTTCCCAACGTGAGGCACGAGTGAAGCTGGACATCAAGGATCACCAACTTCAAAAATCATCCCAAAACGGAAGGAAGACACCGCAGAATTTCTAGAACGTCACCCGTAAAGGCACCGCTGGAAATCAAGATCGTGGTACATCTGTTCCGGAGACCGTCGAAGAAAACATCAAAAGTCACCAACAGATAAGAATTTTAATACACATAGAGTTTCAGTAAAGTAAACAATTTTATTATCAATAATTTATGAAACAGTAAATATTAATTAAATAAATTACTAAGCCTGATATTATATATTTTTTAGAAATATTTTGCAATTTAAGATCAAAGTAAAATTAAACTGAAACTCACTAAGAAAATTCAAGAATAAATTCAAGTAAAATAAAATCTTTTTCAAATTAAAATAACTCAGGCATATCGAATATTTATTGTGCAAGGGTATAATTATACATGTTATGCATTATATGTTGAACTTCTTAACCAAAGGTAAGGTAGATCGTAAGAGTGTATCAGTACCCTTATAATATATGTATGTGGCTGGAAAACGACAAGTGTTTTAGCAAGATGAGTACTATAATAATTGGAGAGGGGCACGACGTGCTCAGTAGGGAGAAAATTGTGAGAAGGATTATGGCAGATAGTGTGGCAACTATTATCAGAATTATACTATTTACCCAAGTAGTACAGGCAATTTACATTTTTGTAGCAAAGTTATATATGCGAATTAGGAACGAAAAGAGACAGATTAAATCAGAAAACTATGGTTTTAGAGAGGGGCAGGAAATGCCCACTAATGGGGAAATAAATAGTGAAATAGGGGAGAATAATGAGGATAGTACCGCAACTAATGAAAATACTACAGTTCATGCAGTTAAGGAGAGTCAGGTGAATAAGGTAGCAGAAATTCAGCAGACTGAGAGTGAGAGTGTAACTGAACATAGGCCTAGGGAAATGAATCAAACCATAGACCCAAATTCTATTGCATATTTGATAGCTATGATGAGGGAATCTAATGAAGCTATGATGAGGGAATCTAAGGAAAGTATGAGGGAATCTAATGAAGCTATGATGAAGGGACTAGAAAAGTCAAGTAATGAAACTAGGGAAAGTATTAAGGAACTAGAGAAAAATTCTAAGGAAAATATGAAGGAACTAGAGAAAAATTCTAAGGAAAATATGAAGGAACTAGAGAAAAATACCGGGGAAAAGATAGAGAAACTGGGAGATAGGATAGACCAATCGGACCAAGAACATAGGCAGAATGTAGATAGGCTTGAGAGGGAGCTTAATAATATAAAAGAGGTCCAATCTAACATATGCAACGAAATCAGGGGAGAACTCTGTAGGGAGCTTAAAGAAAGTGAAAAAGCAATGAGGCAAGAAATTAGTGAAAGTCAAGGGGAAATTAGGTCTGAATTAGAGGCTAATATGGCATCGGTAGATAGGAAAATAGAGATTCAGGGCAAGAAATATGAAGAAATAGTATGTAATGAGATTAAACTTGTAGAAGGAAAATTACAGAAATCAGAATCTAGCGTGATAGAGAATATGGAGGTTCAGGTGAACAAGGTGAAAGTAGAGGTAGAAGATAAAATCACAGAAATAAATGACAAGGTAGTGCATTTTGAAAATGTATTAGCACAGAAAGTAGGGGAGATGTTGAAGGAAGTTAGCACCCTAGCTAAAAAAGTGGAGAGTCATAGGCCTATAGTCGATAGTTCGGCTGAAAATTTTAAGAGAAACACATGTAGTTGTGTGAAAAATACACATAGTACACTCAGTACTAGGAAGGAATTCTGTAATACATTACACGAGACGGTAGCCACTAGCATGCCTGTAGCTATCGATAATAGAATAGATATAGGGAGACTGATAGGGAACGACATTACGCTTCCTAACTTCGATGAGAGCAATACGAGCCCTCATAGTTTTTTGAGAGATCTTGAGGAATATTTTATTTTAAAATCTATTCCATCTCAGTACAAAATGTTGATTATCGGTAGAGCTTTAGATGGAAAAGCCAAAAAGTGGTTTGAAATAATAGTACAACCGGACGGTAATTATGAGAATTTTAAACAGCTGTTCCTAGAAAGATATTGGGGAGAGAAGAAGAGAGCTTTAGCTAGAAATGAAGTCTATAATGGGAGATATTCGCCTAGGGGCAACGTCTCTCTATCGGACCATTTCCTAAGAGTAATAGGCCTATTGAAACAATTAGATCCAGATATGCCGGAAGATGTAGCGATCCAGATTGTACGAAGACATTATCAGCCGGAAATATGCAACCTACTTATAGTGGCTTGTCCCCAAAGTTACAGCAAGGCCTTAGAATTGCTATCAAGATTTGAAGTAGAAACAAACGGGGAAGAGTATTATGAAAATTCCGAACTTACGCAGGAAAGTCAAGACACGAGAAGAGGCTCGACAAATGATAGAGGGAAATGGGACCAAGAATACTGCAAAAGAAGTAGAGAATCGAACAGGGGACCCACTTACAATAATAACAATTATATGAACAATAGGAACCGGAATAGAAGAGGCAATAATCAAGAAAATAGGCCTCAGGTCAGGCAAGAAAATAATATTCGATTTCATGGGAGGATGCCGATGAAAAATTCGCAGAATGAAGATGATCGAATTCCAGGAAGCCAGGGGAACATTGACATTGAAAGTGAAAGAAGTTGGGTCAGTGAGGCGGCATACCGAGTAGCCACAGATGAAGCAATAAATGACACGAGCCAGACGCGTGGCACGGGAAATAACAGTTATGCTCTGGAGAATGTCCGTCACAGAAATGACGAAATACATCTAACGCAAAATAGGCCTTTTAAACGATTAGAAGATGCAATTGAGGGTCGAAATGACGTCCCACAGACCGGGGGATTACGAGGATTAGAGAGACCTAATAATGAAGAAAAATCACTAAAGAAGGCAGCTTCATTAGAACATAAGGGCAGAATAACCGAAAGGCATTGTACTGAATTGGAATAATGTAGGCCTATAACCTGTAATGTATATTTTACGCGGTAAAATAGCTACTGGCATGATAGGTTATCAGTTCCACATAGGTTTAGGATTAGAGGAATGTGTGTGAATGAGAGTAAAATATACGTGTGTGTATTGCATTGCAGTATATTGTAGTGCTAGTGTAGTGAGAACTGCTTGATCGACCTTTTCAAAGTCTCATGGTAAAAGAGTGTTTCTTTGCATTCTTTATAATATAGTGTAAGTGTAGTGAGAACTGCTTGATCGACCTTGTCAAAGTCTCATGGTAAAAGAGTGTTTCTTTGCATTCTTTATAATATAGTGTAGGTGTAGTGAGAACTGCTTGATCGACCTTGTCAAAGTCTCAATATAAAAAAAAAAAGTGTTTTTGTTTTTTTTATGCATTCAATATATTTTATAAAATTTCAGTGAGAACTGCTTGAGCTTAATTTTCATGGTCTCACGAGGGTATATCGGTAAATTTATGGTGTTTACGTAAAATTTTGTTGTAATGTCTTGGTCGTGCAATAAACCAAGTAATACGTACAAACAACGTAACACTACAGGAAACCGCAAGATGTATGAATGCATGAATGTGATAGGTTCAGAAAACTTGTACATGTGGGACAGGATTTAAGGTGAAGTCTCGTGTCAGGATAGGAATTAAATTAGTTATGTATTTGTGTAAGATAGTTGCAACAATGGAGGAAAATAAGGTATAATATTTTGTGGAGAGATGCAGTATATTCAGCCAGTAAGTCAATCATAGGCTATGATGATTCCTGTCTTAATAGACTGGGGCATATATTGCAGTTCAGATACTTCGGCAAAAAGAAATAAACAAGATAACCAAATTAAGTATAATAAATGACAGATTAATTGCCCAAATTTATTCAAACTAAAATCATAAAATCTCATAGCCCGTGTTTGGTCTTAAAATGACCGTGAAAAGACGGAACATTCATTATAAATATTATTAACTAGAAAGAAGGCAAAGGTAAAAAGTTTAACAACATCATTTTAAATAACTATTAAAATGAGATTGCAGTGTATAGACGGAGAAGCTGGGAATTTCCCTAGCAGACCTAGCGGGTGCGAGATAAGGCAATGCAGGTACACAGGTACAATGTATCGGGAATCTCCCGAGATCTTATCGAAAGGGTACTGATTCACTTAAGTAATTCTAAGAAGTCGGCTATGATGTTCAAGCTTTGCTTCTGATGTTGCTACTGATACAACACGCTGTCCGAACCTTCTTAGAAATCCGAGACGCTAAGTTGTGGGTTTTGAGAATAAGGGAAATCCAATTGATTTCCGTGGGAAACTAACATATTATTATTGGTCGGGAGATTTGCCAATAAGAACTGGTCTATAGTACCACGTGCCGGGATTCACGAATAATAATTAAGAAGAGTAGGGATAAATGTTGGTCCAAGAAAGTTTTCCTTAGGCCTACCGGGGCACTGTAAAATCACTCTACTTCAAGGCCCCGTGCCTATAGCAGTCAAGTCAATTCTACTTCGGGGACTTGTGTCCACCGTATTAAATCAATCTACGTCGAGGCCGCGTGCCTACATCAATCACTCTACTTATCTTTGTGGCTTCGTGCCCACAGAATTAATTGGACTTATAAAATTTTCGCTGTGGAATTAATCGACTTAGAAGGATTCTTACTTTCAATCGCGATTAATCAAAATCATATACGGCAGCAATTGTATCACTAGTAACGATCTACCGAGAACTTGTAACAATATTAATTATTCACAAACAAATTTTGTAATTATTGTCAATGACTGGACTTGTATTTCGAACGTTTTGAATAAACAGAATATTCCTTCAGTGTTCAAAGAAACTGCATTATTATTCAAGCAATAATATTAAGGTGTTCTTCGCTTCCTACCCTGAAGCTAGAGGGAAGTGCTCAACGATCGACTGGCAGACCGGAGGCGGGTTCAACAAATCAGAAATATTCAGTATATGCATTATACTGTGGCGCCCAGGTAATCATCATTAAACCACCGAACCGCTGTAGGGAATAAATTTGACTGAGGGTGAGATCGAATTCCATGTCTAAGATTTGAACTAAGTACCTTCTTAAGTTTTTCCATAACGGTCACACCCATTTCTCCACAACACGATTCTAAAGATAATTATTCAACGTCTTTAACAATGGCTAGTGACTGACAAATTCAAGCAGTGAACATTCTGTTTAGCAGTTTTCTTTCAATGGAAGGTGGTGGGGGTCGGCGAGTCGGCATTTTCTTTTGTAGCCTGGTGTATTATATTACTGTTTATTTAGGGTAAACAGTAGTTTGCACACTCAAATTCATGCAGGTGGCAGACTCTGTTGCCAAGTCAATCAAAATAATAACAATGGTAATACAATACAATATTTTTAGGTTTCTTTAAAAAGCCGAGATTTTAGGGAGGCACATTCATGATATGCACAGTTATGCATGGAAACTTGATATTATGCACTAAAACAAGAAAATGAGGGTTTATATGCATTAAAAACGTCTGAATATGCTATATTAAACCGAAAAAATCCAAAACATGCATTATGCATGAATTTTGCCATAAAAAGGACGAAATATGCAAACATGCACGGAAAAAATATGGTTGTTTGGAATCCATAAGTCATGTAATGAGTAACTACAAAGTTTGAGAAGTCTAACCAAAGTATATAAAAACATGCATTTGCATGGAAATCCGGGCTCTAGTCATCACGAATACCATAAACCAGGTGCCCTTCCCGAAATAGTATATTGCGATACAAGTGCCGTAGGCGATGCATACGGATCGAGGAAAGAGTTTGAAAAATCGAGGCGCGAGCGCCGAGTTTTTTCAATTTCCCGAGATCCTTTATGCGCTTACGGCACGAGTATTGCATGCTATTTTTTGCACGATGATTATACCCATCAATTTAATTACATTAAATGTGGGCAAAGTCTCAGAACAACTCCCCCCATCGTCGCGATATAGCTTCTTCACACGTCCGGCGCAATCTATTTGTTTTCAACCGGTCAGGGTGACCAACTATCTTCATTGCAGCAGTACGATGGCAGGTCTATTCCATACAGTACTGCAACCTCTACATAAAGCTAAATAATGCATAAACTAACCACATTAGTTAAGTGCGCGAGCGGAGGCGGCAGCCGAAGCGAAGCGCCCTTGCATTTTCGAATAATGTACACACTGTTTGTCGGTTTCGAAAATGTGGCATATTATATCTTTCGTCTCGTTATGTTGGTCACAGTTCTTCCCTAGCGACGTCACACTGGCAACGTCCAATCATGCGCTTCTACTCCGGTCTTAATAATCAACATGGCGGAAATATCTCTACTTTTTGCAACTTCCTACTATAAAAGAAAATGTACTGTTTAGGGCGGGTGGGTTGGACCAAATCACTCGTGAAGACAACATCTCCTCTCCCGAGAATGATATGTCTTGAAATCCATGTGTTTTTAAGTGTTTTATGGAGATAATCTCGTGTTATAATATGGGGGGAGTTGAAATGGGACTTTACCTAATTGTGATATTACCTGAAAATATTATGTTTATACATTCTTGAAGATAGATGTTTATTTCAGAAAGTGATTCGCATGTGTTTGTTGTTATGGGAACCGAATATTTGTCCTGGGGGGCCTTGTCCATAAAGGCTTGTATTATGATGTGCCGTAAGTAAATTCTTACCGCACGGAAACTCTTACCGCACATAGCAACAAGATTGCGTGTGGGAATGTCAACATACGATCCACGGCAACAACATTCGTAATTACCACTAATTAGTTAAGTCGTGCAAAAAAATTTTAGAACTTTGTGAAATACCCAATATTCTTTATTGCATGCATGCAGTGGTCATAGTATGATCAATCGAGGAACGGTGGAATGATATATGGCAGGGGAAACAGGAGCACCCACAGAAAACCTGCACCGACCCCATTTTGTCCACCACAATTTCCTCATGGATCCACGATTCAAGATGAATTCGATCCCGGATCCCAGCGGTGGAAGGCGAGCGGTCTAACCACTCAGCCATGGGGGTGGCCTATAAATGGGGAATAATAATAACTTAAGTATTATTGACGTGTGTTGTATGCATGGAATATTATGGAGGACACTTCGTTGTTTAACTTGAGACGCGACAACACGAATTGTTCTCATTTCGACAAATGTTCGCAAACTTTTATTTTACCGCCGCCCATAACCCCATAAAACATACTTTTGAATCGCAAAATAACGCGAATACACATAGTAAGGCGAAAAATAATCATAATCCCAAATTTTAAACGAATTATAGCAAAAAAATATAATAATAATAATAAATCGGGTGCGTGGGACGCCACGCGACAGAAGTGAAACTTGGATTTTTTAAATTTTTCGAATTTTTTCAATTTTGGATTGTTGGTCCTTTTAAATTTTGGGTTTATCAACTTTTTAAATTTTGGATTTTTTAAATTATGGACCTTTGATTTATTTAATTTCTGAATCCTAGATTTTCGACTTTTTAATTTTTAATTTTCGATTTTTTAAATTTGGATTTTTGTGTTTCTTAAATTTTGGATTTTTATTTTTTAAATTTTGAATTTTTAAAATTCTGGATCTTTGAAGGTTTTATTTTGGAATTTTAAATTTTTGGATTTTTTAAATTTTTGATTTTCGATTTTTTAATTTTGGAATTTAAAATTTTTAAATTTCAGATTTTAGTTTTTAATTTTAGATTTTTAAGTTGTTTTAAATTCCATTGAGTTGATTGTTTTCTGTGCAGTCCGTCACAGCCCCGCTACTTTCGTGACGATTTTCTTCGTAACGCAACTTTGGATTAGCTCTCGATTTACTCTTAGCGCGCCTAATGAAGTTTCACTTCAAAAAGAGTTTTATTTGGACGAAATCTTAACATTCATTTTTTTTTCCAGGAATATTTTTACAAATTCCAGTACTTGTAGAGTAGGATTACCTCCACAACGTCTCTGGGTTTTTACGTATATTCCTTAGGAGCGAGTCTCACCGCTGTAGAGTTCCTGGCTAGGGGAGGTAGCTGCACCCTGATTGGCTTTCCCACTCCACGTGTTGTCTGTCTCTGTCTATGCGGCATTATCCCTCCACTCAACTAATACAGTATTTTCTACCACTGGCAACGTGGACCATGATCTTTACTCTCTGCCTTGCAGTAGGTCACTGATCTTACGCGCAGCGAATCCGCGCATCTTGGTAACGAGAAGCTCGCTGGCTGGATTAGTCTTCAAGGCCAGAGACGTTGTGGGAGTAATCCTACTCTACGCTCGTGACGGCCATGTTGCCACTGAGAGACAATTTCCGCTTCAAAACGAACTGCTCCCTGCATAGCAGACAGCCAAGGAGGAAGAACCACAGGAATAATCTGTTATGTGACGTAACCTATGCCACACTGAGAATACATTGACCACTCCATGAAATTGTAAAATTTATTTTTATTTTGGAACACAAATTTAATTCAGTTAGAAGAAATGTTTATTTCCTAAATTCTTGTAAAACCCATTACAAACATTCGCTATTATTAAACTTATGAAAAGTTCAAAACAAATAAATATTTTTTACAATACACAAAAATACGAGAGGCGGGAAGTTTGGTTTTAGTAGGCTAATTCCTAACAAAATAATGAGTGGATTCTAAAATTTACATTATGTGGATCATATTTTAAAAATGACACCGCCAAATTAGTTATAACACCCAAATAATGAAGTTTTAAACCTAATTTTGGTTAGTATTAAAATGAGGTAAACTGATGTAGGCCTAACAAAGTGCAGATGAAGATAATAGGCCATATTTAAGAAACATTGAGTTTTAGACCACGGTTTCTTGAGAAAGTTTGATAAGCATATGTGAAGGAAAATGTGGAATAACTAGAATATTAACAGAACAAATTTACAACAAATTCATCACATCTAAACCAAGACCAAGGCTTGATATAACAAGGAAGGGGGGAGGAAAGCACATTAACCATATCACTTATACGAATAAAGCAGAACATTTACACTCCTTATATTCACTGTCTCAATTACTTATTTCCCATTCAAAATAGAGTTCAAGTAGCCTACGTAGCACACACTTAGGCTACGTCGGTTCTTAAGCTTTCCGATATTAGTCATTAAAAAAGGAAGAGAAAATTACAAAGTCTACGAATTCACTTCAATTAATATTTCTTGTCTATCAACTAACAAATTTTTCGGCGAAATCCAAAAAAAACAGGTCGCCCCTTAAGCTCCGCCCACTTGATTCACATTTGCACGGACTGTGTGATATATTTTGTTTCTTAGGGAAGCAGGGTGACCGACTGTTCTTGTATATTGACGCAAGTGCCTTGTACCCACCTCATTATATCTCCCGCGAGGTTTGTCAGCCTGTCACCGGTCGTCTAGCGATACGACGTCACTCCTCCAACGTCCAATAACGAGTTTCTTCATAATACGAGGACACAAGAATTTGCAAGATCGTGGTATAAAAGAAAGTGCACCATTTTGGGTGGGTTGAGCGGGATATCACTATCCGAAGGTGCGCCCTGTTTTGGGATTTTCCCAAGTTTTCTCCTATCTTTAACAAAACATCTGAAACTTGTATTATATATTCGTAACTCCAACACGAAGTCTTGTATTCTTTACTTTATATGACACTAGCATGTGCCCGCGGCTTCGCCCGCGATAATTATTTCAAAAATTAAAAATTAAAAATCAAGAGCATAATAGTTAAATCATTATATTTATTAAAATCTAAATCACGTGGACTACATACCACGATTAGATAGCGTCGCCTAATAAAAGCGACCTCTGATTCGAATTTCTTGGCCCAGAAAACCCCTGTATAGTGAGTTTCGTCCAAATCGACAATGTTTGACCACATTTAGGCCTATATTGATTATCCCTCTTCCGTGTAGGTTGAAAATTTCATAACTTATGTCTGCGGGCCTTGTCATTCTAAACAAATGATCGTCCAGGATGGACTCACAAAATCAAGCGATCGCTAACGATAAAGATTTCAAAAATTAAAAATTAAGAGCATAATAGTTAAATCAATATATTTATTAACACCTAAATCACGTGAATTACATACCACGATTAGATAGCGTCGCCTCAGAAAAGCGACCTCAGATTCGAGGTCCTTGGCCCAGAAAACCCCTGTATAGTGAGTTTCGTCCAAATCAAACAATGTTTGACCATATTTAGGCCTATATTGATTATCCCTCTTCCGTGTAGGTTGAAAATGTCATATGTCTACGGGACTTGACATTCTAAACAAATGAATCGTCCAGGATGGACTTACAAAATCAAGCGATCGCCCGCGATAATTATTTTAAAAATAAAAAAATTAAGAGCACAATAGTTAAATAATTATATTTATTAACACCTAAATCACGTGAATTACATACAACGATTAGATAGCGTCGCCTGGTAAAAGCGACCTCAGATTCGAGGTCCTTGGCCCAGAAAACCCCTGTATTGTGAGTTTCGTCCAAATCAAACAATGTTTGACCATATTTAGGCCTATATTGATTATCCCTCTTCCGTGTAGGTTGAAAATGTCATATGTCTACGGGACTTGACATTCTAAACAAATGAATCGTCCAGGATGGTCTTACAAAATCTAGCGATCGCCCGCGATAATTATTTCAAAAATTAAAAATTAAGAGCATAATAGTTAAGTCATTATATTTATTAACATCTAAATCACGTGAATTATATACCACGATTAGATAGCGTCGCCTGGTAAAAGTGACCTCAGATTCGAGGTCCTTGGCCCAGAAAACCCCTGTATAGTGAGTTTCGTCCAAATCGAACGTTTACCATATTTAGGTCTATATTGATTATCCCTCTTATAATAATAATAATAATAATAATAATAATAATAATAATAACAACAACATTAATAATCCTCTTCGGTGTAGGTTGAAAATTTCTTATGTCTGTGTGCCTTGACATTATAAACAAATGAATCGACCAGCGTGAGCTACAACATTCAAGCGATCGCGAAAGTTTAATTTCCAAGGTATGACAAAAATAGCCAAAGCCAATTGTAATTGATTTGACATTGAAATATATTACTGAAAACTGATGCTTCGAAAACGCAAAAAATGCACGTTTTCTGCCAGTTTTTCACTCATAACTCGCGAAGGAAAGCTAAAATTAAAATTCCGGCTTCGAGGTGCACTTTCCGACCCTCTAGTCCAGGGGAAGTCAACTACGTCTTGTGATGACGTTTGTGGAGCAAGAGCATGCGGATCCCATGTGTGTTACGTCAGCAAGAGCGCACGGTAGTAGGGGTGTTTAGAGTACGCTAGATTTAGGTACTAGAGGACCTATTCACTTTAGCTCTGTGGGTAGAACAACTTCTGGTTGGAAATACGGAGCATTTTTTCAAAGTTAATGCAAGATGCGATCCTGATAGTGTTCTCTCTGCAGAACATGTGTTAGTTCTGCAAAACATTCTTCTTCAGTTCGAATCGAGGTTTCAGGATGTGGAAAACCTTTCTCCAATAAACTTTTTGCTACCCCCATATTTAGTTAATGTCAAAGACGTTCCTTGCCCGTATCAGTTGGAACTGCTAAACTTACAATGCGACGATCTGTTAAAGGACAAATACGAACGTAAAGTGGTCTTGGGTAACTTTTACAGAAATTTCTCTGAAACCAGATTCCCGAAACTTGCCGCACGAATATTATGTCATTTTGGATCGACATATGTGGCCGAACAATTTTTTTCACTAATGAAATGTGCAAAGCTCAAATCAAGAAGTACATTGTCAAATCACAACCTAAATGTAGTCTTCGATTAAATATTGCTCAAACATTACGTCCCAACATTGATAAACTTGTTAAAGAAAAAAGAGACAGGAAAGTCAGAAAATTGTTACTGTAATCTTGTATCGTCTAAGGTGCAGACGAGCTTGTATGGTAATTAATTCAGTTCATTTTTTTAATTATTTTTATAGTAGTGAATTATGTTAATTCAAATGATAGTATTGTCTATTTTTGTCAAAGAACATAGATTTTGTGGAAAGGCAATTGTTCTCACAGAATAGAAAAATAGAATCATTTATAATATGTGAAACTACTGTGCTGTAATTAACCGATAAACTATCAAGAAAATCGATTGATGTTTCATTAACTCGGAAACACGTATTACGTAAGTTCTAACCCCCTAAATTCCCCCTGCCCGCAATACTAATACCCCTCTCTTCCCCCTGTTCACTGATGCCTACATTTCACATACTCCTCGCAGAGGTACAACGCGAGCAGTGAGAGCAGAAAGCAGTGACGTCACAGAGCAACCTTCTGTCTTCCCCTGCTCTAGTCCATCTATGTTTAAAATTTAAGATCTCTGCGTTCAGTAGATTTCGCTGGGCATCGCGGACAGACAGACAGACAGACAGACGGAGGAAGACAGACACTTCCTTTTATTAATATAGATGAGTTTATTTAATTATCCACTGCCATTGGTTTTTAGGATAGTAAAATTCCAATTTTTGTAATCGATCTCAGAGTTAAGCTCCAGATCGATTCATTATGGACGGCTTACGGAAGAACAAAGGTCTAGTTTGAGAAGCATATGTGAAGAAATATGTGTCAGTGTTATTTGTCAAAGCTAACGGTACTAGAATAGATTTAAGTGCTAGATTTTCGAGGAATGGTTGGATGGAGTTAGCATAGAATACGGTTGAATGGCGGGCTCATGTAAGCGCGGAAATAAACCTCCGTGTTCCATAAAATAAAAAGAAACCTGTAGATTGGTCAGGAAAAGTCTAAAACGCAGAGTTAGAAGGATGTATAAGTCCGGCAGAGCTTTTTCAGTACTGAAATTATTAAAAATTAGGTTTCTTATGATGGTCTCTCGGGATTCCAACCGGGTGTAGCAGCCGAAAGCTCGGACCACACTAATATTTTCACCCGGTTGGAATCCCGAGAGACCACCATAAGTAACCTACGACGGGAAAGCCTCAAGTCTTTTATAAAATTAGGTTTGTCATAGAACAAAACTATGGACTTTTTTTTAATATACGTGAATAAAATATCACATACAAACCATGCAGAAATGACGATTTTAAAAAACACTGTTGACCTGCGCATACTTCCCTTATCATAATATTGAGTTCTCTGAACATGAGAGAATTATGTCATACAGCCTACACGATTTGTGTAATATTCTTTTTTCCCATGAGGCCATCGGATTACGTTGTGACTGATGTAACTGGATCGAGACTATGGACCGCTATATTGTCATGGGTCAACAGCTCTCCTTTCCTATGAAGAGGATACATAGAGCCTAAAGTCCAAAGTCTGGTCGCCACACATAAGCTTGCACTGGAAAACCCATTCTCAGGTGTGAGAGCAACTTGGTTTATTCAGGCGAGGTCAGAAGTGTTGTCCTCTGTCTACTTGATGTAGGCAGCCTACTAGAGGTGCCCGCGATTATTGACTCGACAGAAAATAATTAAAAGATTATAATTATTAAGTGCCAGTATGGTACTTTGTCCGCCGGCGTGGTCTTGTGGTTAGCGTCGCTGACTACAGATCCGTCGGCCCGGGTTCGATTCCCGGTACCTCCTCGGATTTTTCTGAGGTAGGGAGGTCTGGTAGGGGTGCACTCAGCCTCGTGATTCCAAATTGAGGAGCTACTTGATAGAGAAGTAGCGGCTCCGGTCATGAAAACCACCAATAACGGCCGTGGGTGTCGGCATGCTGACCACATGCCCCCCAATCCTGCCATCTGCCTACGGGAGATGACGCAGCGGTCGGGTGGTAGGCCAAGTCCCTCCAGGGATGTAGCGCCACGGAGTTTAGTTTTTAGTATGGTAGGCCTACTTTACAAGATTGTGTGGGGAACGTGAAAATGTCTGTCCGTCTGTCTGTCCCTGTGTCTGTACACGCGATAACTCAAATATGCTTTATCGGATTTTCATAAAACTTGGTATATACATTTATAACGTCCATGGGAAGAACCCTATTGATATTGAAACAAATCGGTTGACCGATACCGGAAACAAAAATTACAGGTCTATTACATGAGCTGGGCCTATTTAATTTAACTTGCTCTAGTAAAATCATATAGGCCTAAGTGCAGTATCTGGTACATTAAAAATGTCCAGCATACACTATCGCTTCGCTCGTTCGGGGCTAACTTCCGGAAAACAACTTTTTTTTTTAAATAAACCGTTCCTGTAGCGGAGATAAGAGTCCTGTAATTAGTCTGTCGTGGATGTGATTGACGTCACTATTATCCAGTCTTCACGCATTCATATAGGGCAGAGCAGGGTAAGGCATTTAATGAAAATAAAATAGTAAAAAAAAATTCAAATGAAAATGCATTTATGCCCTAAAAATAGTGAAAAATAACACGAAATTTACAACAACAAAAAAAGGACTAATATTTACCATTATTACTTATAATTCATTTTTCTTAAGTAATGAATTACTGAAAGCGTTATATAAATTTACAAAATAAAACATACTTACTTTGTTACTAAAGAAGTAAGTAACCAATGACTTGGACCTTATTGAAAAAGAAATTCTTTCTGAACTTGTATGCCTTTGAAATTGCCCCTCGAAAATAAGGGCCATTTAAAAAGAAAGATAAAAATATTTATTGTTACAAGACTAACTGCTATGGCGTTTCCAATAAACCTGAATTAAAATGAACTATGGACACTTGACGGAGATTCTCACATAAAAACGATCGCCCGTTATCTGAAAGTAACGAATTGTACATGGAAAAGCTCCTCTCTACCTCCACTGAAACATTACCTAAAATGCCGAAAATAGCCTAAAAGTTGCCCAAAAAATAACCTATCTCTTGAAAATGTGGAACAATGCAAAATAAAGCAAAATATGCAAAAATGAATTGTTCTTATACAATAAATTATTTCACGATACACACACACACACATATACATATACATATATAGGCTATATATATATATATATATATATATATATATATATATATATAAGGTAAAGTGATCCCTATACAGGCCATGGAGGCCCAGAGGGTTCCAGGAGATTGAGGCTCCAAGATTTTGGACATTCGGCACAGGAAGATGGTAAGGTTGTTAGCCTTACGCACCGGCCGCCTTTACCCCCAGGATTGCTCCTGGTACTCATTTCTGTTAGAGGCTGAGTCGACCCCAGGGCCATAGTGCCACCAGAAGGATTAGCCCAATTGAAAAATCTCAACGACCTCATCGGGAATCGAACCCGCGTAAGTAACGAGTTGATTTGAGAGACCAATTTAATGAATGACAGTTTGTTACATTTAAATTTATAATATAAAACACTCTTATTTTGTTACTAACGAAATAAAATTAATAAGTTACTACCGGGACACATTTTGCGAAAAAAAAAATACTTCTGAACTGGCATGCCCATCAAATTGCCCGTAGCAAATTCCTCGCTCAACTTTTATACACAAATGAATGACACAGTGAAAGTCCTTCTGATATACCAATTATACTGAAAGTCTGCTTTGTTTCCTGCGGACTTTGAAAATGACGAAAAATGCAAAAAATCCAAAAACAAAGTGTCCTTAATTCATCAATTAAGCATGCCACACATAAGTTAGGCCTATATATTCGAGCTACGTTTTAACCTTAATATAAAAAAATGCAAAATCATCAAATGCCTTGCTGTACTAATCAGATTAGGATGTCCCAATAAACATGCACAACATTTAAGATTCTGGCTGTTCTCTAAATGTGTCAAAACGTACTGTGCACCATTTACATGAACGAAGCTGATACGACAAAAAAGCCATAGGGCCAAACTTGTAGATCTCCCAAAATCCGGTACTTCTGATGCAATTGCAATCCGATTTGTTTCAACTTACCGTTTACCAACAATAAACCTCAAAAATGAAGTCTGCACCAACAGTTGCATCCCCCATTTTGATTTTTTTCGAGGGGTAAAACATAAAAATTGAAACTTTTCAAAATTTTCCCGTCTGTTAAAGGCAAAGTTTTAGATTTGCCAAATCTCATGTCTCTAGCTCAATCGAAAGAGGCCTGTGTGAGTTAGCCATGTGGCTACACAACAATTAAGGGAAAGGTTTTTTAAAAGATCTATGGGAGATAGAGTGCGTGTATTAGTCTGCTGTTTTGGCTATTACATTTTTGCCACTCTCAGAGCCCTATGTGAACACTGTTTGATAATATCGTTGCCATGGAAACCGAGCCCTTTTTCGGGAGTTTTTAGGGATAAAAATTAAAAAAAAAACTTTTTTGGAATTTTCCTGTGATTTACAGCCAAAAACCTATATGTGTACATAATTTCAAATTTCGAGCTCATCTGGAAGTGGGAAAACATTAATGCCAGTGAGTGAGTGAGTGAGTCAGCCATGTGGCTTTATATTATAGGGATAACTAGGGCCCGGATTCTTAGGTTTACACTACTTTGTTCCTTGCTAGCTACCTATGATATTTTAACATAATTAACCGTTTCGTAGTCACGGCAGTCACATAGTCCAATCTTAGAAAATCTAAAAATGGCTAAACCTGTTTTTAATTAAAGTAAGATGAAATACTTCATTTGAAACTTACTATTTAAATATCGAAGTTCATAAGCAAGAAATAAGTGGAAATACAGATGGCTCGATAATCAGGAAACATATCCCAGTCATAGCATCGCTGATTACCAGAGACTTACGCAAAGACAAGGATATATCATGCCACATTAAACTCAATAAGCGCCTGGACATTGAAAAGTTAGAAGAGACTAAATGGCAGCTAGACGAAATAGCAAAGACAGTCAGGAATGGAGAGATTGGGAAAGCAGAGAAAGGTATAACGGCTTGGATAAAAGGAGCAGCAGTGGAACAGAGAGAGCGGAGAAGCAGGGTTTGGTTCGACAGGGAGTGCTACGAGGAGAGGAAGAAAACACTAGAAGCACTCCATACAGCAAGGACTGTGAGGGACAGAAAGTCTCTGGAAATATACCATGTGGCAAGGAATAAATACAAAACATTGCTGAAGGAAAAAAAGGAGGCCTATATGTCCAAAAGACATGAGCAGCTTGTGCAAGAAATAGAGGAAGATCCTTTCAAGGCCATACGCCCAAAACAGCCACGTTTCCCAACAGAAATACCGATGGAAGCATGGGAGGAACATGTAAGTCAAGTGCTACAGAATAGGGAAACAAGGCCACCTCCAGATGAAAATTATCCAGAAAACTGTACACCATTTACCAGAGTAGAAATAGAGAGAGCAATTCATGCAGCCAAAAACAATAGGGCACCGGGACCCGATGGACTTAGAAACGAACACCTCAAAGAAACTGCACCCTATCTGATTGACATCTGGAAGGGGCTGCTAAACAAGTGTTTGGAGACGGGAGACATACCAGATAACTGGAGAAAGTCGAGAATGAAGCTGTTATATAAAGGAAAAGGGCAGACGAACGACCTAAACGCGTACAGAGGAATAGCCCTGGAGTCGACGGGATTTAAACTTCTTTCCAGGGTTATTACAAACAGAGTCAGCAGAATGGTGGAACCTCTTCTTCCCATTGAGCAGTTTGGATTTAGGCCGGGAAGATCCACGCTTATGGCTATAGAAAACTTGCTGATGGACATAAAACAAGCACTGGAGAAACCACGAGGAAAACTGTATGTAGTATTTGTTGACTACACAAAAGCGTTTGATCTAGTGAACAGACAGATTCTCGTGAATAAATTAGAGTTATTAATAGGAAGAACACGGATTACCCGACTAATAAGGAAAATTCTGGAAGAGAATTACATCCAAATTGAAGATGGCGTAGGACTATCGAACTGGATCAGTCAGACAAATGGAGTCCTGCAAGGAGATCCTATGAGTCCGGTCCTTTTCAACACCCTGACATATGACGTAGGAAGAGGCATAAAAGAGAAAACGAATACGAGAATGTACATCTATGCGGACGACATGGCGCTCGCATCTGAAAGCCTAGACCAGCTACAAGAGGCAGTCGACCATCTTTCGTCATGGGCATCAGTAAATGAAATAACAATTAATGAAAAGAAAACAGAATTGGTTATCTTCAGAAATGGTGGAAGAACGATGGAACGAGAAAAGATAAGCTGCAATGGAAAAGAACTCAAAGTCAAAGGCTCCTTTAAATATCTAGGTATGGTGTTGCAAGTAACAGGGAAATCGTTTGCCATACACATCAAGGAGAGAATGGTCGCAGCAATCAAAGGGATGTCCAGTATCAGAGATCTAAACCTGATGTCACTCACTACAGCAATGAAACTGTTTGAAGCGAAGATAGTGCCCACAATAGCATATGGGATCGAACATGTCTGGGATCACATCACCACGAATCAGATGAGGGAAATAGAAAGCGTAAAAGCTAGGTATTTGAAGAGAGTCCTGGGTCTATCAAAGTTCGCGCCCTCTAGACTTGTGTACGTCCTAGCAAGAGAGACATATTTTGTGGATGACTTAAGAATCAAGCTGCAGCTACCATCTACGGACAGCTGGTACGAAGTCATCAGGGAAAGGGAGGATAAGAGGAAAGACATATGGCAAGAGTTCTATACGACGGACGCCATGATGACCCAAGATTGGACCCGTACCAACTACGAGAAAAGATATATAGTGACTGGCCTGGCTGTACACGGGTTCCACTTTAAAATGTGTACCACGAAACTGTTTCACGATCCAGGAGAATCGTGCGTGTGTGCTATGTGTGGGAAGGAGTGCGGTAGATACCATATAGTGGAATGTGAGGCAAGAAAGATTGCAATCAGCGAGTTGCTTAAATCTAACTGAACAATGCACATTGTGCGCAATTATTACTATTATTATTAAATATCTACCTACAGTTTGCATTTTGCTCATTGTTATCAGTACATTGTAAGAGAAAATATAGAATTGCATTTTGTAATTTTCTAACCCCAATGTCCGGGTAAACGAAATCGTTGTGATCCTAAATCCCAGGTTTCTTTAGAAGCAAATTAAAGGTATTTTAAAGAAGCTCACACTTGCAGTTTATTCACAGTGTTTGCTCCAGCAAGATGCCGAAAGTGCAGTATTCTAAAAGTTGGTTGATTAATTGAAAAAAAGGTTCTTGTTGAGTTTGTGGTGGAGTTGGAAACGACAGGGGTAATTTTAAAATTATAAACTATAAATTATGGACAATTAAGTAAAGAATATTCCTATAGTTTTGTGGTTCAGAGCCATGGGAATCGAAAGTAAAAATAAAATTACAACATTTCCTTGACTTATGAAAGGGAAACTTTAAAAACTTATTTGAAAAAGGCGAAAGTCTAAAATAAAACTATTTTAATATGTTTAAAAGAAGTGTTGCGTGGAACTCCATGCGACAGAAGTGAAACTCGTTTTTATTTTGGAATTTTTCAATTTTGGTTTTTTTTTCAATTTTGGATTGTTGGACTTTTTTAATATTTGGTTTTTGGACTTTTAAAAATTTTGAATCTTTAGATTTTAAAAATTTTTGATATTTGAATTTTTTAATTTTGCATTTTTTAAATTTGGATTTATAAAATTTATAGATTTTTGAAATTTTTATTCTTTGGATTTTCGATTTTGAATTATGGATTTTTTAATTTGGATTTTTTAATTTTGGGGTTTAAGATGTTGTAATTTTGAATATTTAAATTTTGGATCTTTAAATTTTTAATTTTGGAATTTTTAATTTTTTAAATTTTGGTTTTTTGGATGTTTTAAATTTGAATTTTTAAAATTTTGGATCTATAAATTTTTTAATTTTGGAATTTTGAATTTTTAAAATTTTGGATCTTTGCATTTTTTATTTATTTTTATTTTTTAATTTTAGATTTTCGATTTTTATTTTTTAATTTAGATTTTAAAAATTTGGATTTTTAACTTTTGATTTTTGATTTTTTATATTTTGGATTATTGGATTTTTTAGTTTTTGATTTTTTAATTTCTTAAATTTTAGATTTTTTATAATGCTACTAGCTCGAAGCAGTAATAGGCCCCCACTCAATGCCTCCGCACGCTCCCGTAATTTTTTATTTTATTTTTTGATTTTTTAATGTTGGATTTTTTAATTTTTTTAAATTTTGGATAAGCCTAATCATTGAGTTGATTGTTTTCTGTGCAGTCCGTTCCGCACAGCCCCACTAATTTCGTAACGCTAGAGCTTAACGCATGTAATGCTCTCGATTTACTCCTACCGCGGCTAAAGAAGTTTCTCTTCAAAAATTAATATTATTATTATTATACTGACTTGTTAAGGAAATAGAGGTGACCGATTAAGAATTAATGTATAGTACAGGGAACTTTTATTTCAGCTCTGAATCATGTTTAACAAGCAAAGTTGTCAGAAAATGGACATGACAAACTGCTAATGGGAGAAGACATTGTACGGCTTCTCACAAGCAGCTGGAAATAAGACACGACTGTTTGACCTTGAACTAATTACTTTGTTTTGAACAACAACTGCAATGCATCAATTGAAATGTTAACGAAACCTAAAATAAAGGGTGTACCAAAACTATCTTTGGAGGTGATATTGACTATTTCAGCAAAATTACCTTTTTACTTCATCTGATAGATTTCTTAAGTTTTAAAAATGTCTTGCTTGGTTTATTTATGTTTAATAATATTTCACATAAACACGATGACATAAACAGAATCGATAGAAACGCAGAAAGTCTTTTAGATGCCTCCAGGAATGCTGGATTGGAATTTAATACAGAAAAACCTACCGTATTTTACGGACTATAAGACGCTCCGGACCACAAGACGCACCTTGATTTTAGGATGGACATTTAAAGGAAAATAAATTTAATGTGATTCTAAACTAAAAATTTTAAAGGGGATAATATACTTCTTTGCATAAATAAACTATAACCTTGTATAATGGAATCAGAATAAATCACTTCTAACTTAAAACCTGCGTTGTAAGAAAATATCTTCTGTACATGTGGCATCGCGTAAATTTTAACAACTGAACTAATTTCTCATGAAAGGATGAAAATACTTTTACACCCCCACCCTCAGTTCAGCATACGATAAATGTTACGAGACAAGGCTGTTTAGAGGTCATTGCCTTCATTTAAACCACCCGACGGAAACAACTCCTTTCGTATAAAAGAACTCAACTATTCCTTTCTTTTCGCATAGTATACCTGACTTCCTGCTACTTTTATTTTACGATTGTGACAAGTGCCCCGATGTACAGTTTAAGTCAAAATTTGTAACTATCTTATCGTTGTTTATAGCTATGATATTCCGGCAATATTCACCATAATTTACATTTTTTAGTGTACTTCGGACCATTAGACGCACCCAACTTTCAAATTTTGTTTTCAAGGTAAAAAAGTGCGTCTTATAGTCCGTAAAATACGGTAAGTATTTGGCCATGAAACGTCACAAAATCAAAATACTGGTTACATGCTAAAGCCAAGTGAACTGAAGACAATTTTCTTTCTGGGTTCGTAACGGATCTAAAGAAGTTAATTAATGATCTAAAACAGTAACAGCTTCATTTCTTACCTTTAGCAGTTCTTGTCCGGCGAGTTCTCACTTCTCGAATCTCCCATCGCAAGGTGTTCTCTCCCTGCATCCATTCGACAACTTCAGTACTGGAATAATGTTTACTTATATCACTCAGTTCTGTCCATCACTAGTCCAGGGGGTCGCAACCTATCCCTAAAATAAGAAAAACAAATAAATGAATATGAATGACTTTACACGATGAACTATAACTGTAAGCAGCTCACTTATATTTAAACCATGAATGTTAAAATAATGACTGATAAACTGATATAACAAAGTGCCAGAATGCTTTTTTTTTTTAAATTAGTGATAATTGCAATTATGATAGGCCAATGCAGAAAAGAAGTTTATTTTTGTAATAGATCTCCGCAGTGAAGGAAGTGAGAAAAATCCAGAGGCGGTATGCTATCCTAAAATGTTTCCCTAACATACCTCAATTTAAAAAATCCCTTTAGGCAAGCCTACAGGCTGAGGTAGATTTCAAAGTGCTTTTGGTTTAATTTACTGTCGCTGCGCAGCACTCTTCTTTTTTAGCCTTGGCATGGCAAACCCCAGTAATAAGAACTGAATTCGGTAAAGAGGAAGAGCCTACAATCATTTGTTTTGACAACAAGAATAGGATATAATATTCTGGGAGGCCGTGCGCAAGATCAGCAATGAATAAAATTAGCAAAGCCGCTAAACAAGACAAAATTATATTATAATAATTCTTTTAAGTGTTATTATTTTCAAACATTAAAAACTCGCGTCATATGAGAGCTATCAAGAAACTACTTATTGATTTGTAGAGTACTCGTCAAGAGCTTTTCAACGATACCCCACAAGACGTAGTTTCAAAAATTTCGAATTTCAATTCCCTCACCCCCACCCCCACTCGTACCCCCAAAACCCCCGAAATGTTGGTGTCACTGTGAACTCCATAGGGAGTACTCTAATTTATTCAAACAAAGTTTCCCTCTATACTTCATAGGGGCCGAGATATAAATGTTTTAAAATTTCAACCCCCTCCCCCGACCACCCCCTTGGGCCAATTTTGCCCATTAACGAACTTGTCCGAACTATTGGGCCTAGAAATAACATAATACTATTTGGTTCAAATATCTTAAAAATTACGGCCGCTATCGTGTAAAGATATATATATATATATATATATATATATATATATATATATATATATATATATATAAATATATATATATATATATATATATATATATAAATATATATATATAAATAAATATATATATATAAATATATATATATATATATATATATATATATATATATATTATATATATAAATATCACAATTTTTTTTTGAACGGGCGGTGGTTTCGTACTTAGGGGAGCATGAAACGTAAAGATATGAAAGAATTTTTCGAAAATCATGACATGGTATCCATTGCAATAGGTAGATTTTTCTTCGAAATCTACCTAAAAAGCACATTCCCTCCTTTACAAGATAATAATTATGTGATATTCACTTGGTGGTGTTTTTAAATAACTTCCTTCATGAGTAACCAACCCTACTTTAAAGATGATTGCCAAGTAGGAGCATAACACAAGACTAGAACGTCATGTACTGTTGATTGACAGACCTTTATTTATGTAGAAAATCTTTTCGGGTTTGCAGCCAGGTGAGAAGTTTGTTGTGGTCCAACGTTTCCGAGGCTGACGCTGCCTCCATCCTCAGGGAATCTGAAATGTCGAGTTTTGAAATGTAGGGGATATATATACCAACCCGAGTTGGGCGGAGTCGACTCCCTCTATACTTCATAGGGGCCGAGATATAAATGTTTTAAAATTTCAACCCCCTCCCCCGACCACCCCCTTGGGCCAATTTTGCCCATTAAGTCGGAGTCGACTCCGCCCAACTCGGGTTGGTATATATATCCCCTACATTTCAAAACTCGACATTTCAGATTCCCTGAGGATGGAGGCAGCGTCAGCCTCGGAAACGTTGGACCACAACAAACTTCTCACCTGGCTGCAAACCCGAGAAGATTTTCTACATAAGATTCGCCAGGAAAGCCTCAAATCTTACAGACCTTTATTTATTTCACATCACGGAAACCATCATTAACAGTAGTGGGTGTCGGCATGCTGACCACATGCCCCCAATCCTGCCATCTAAGGTAGATGAGCCGCGGTCGGGTGGTAGGCCAGGGATGTAGAGCCATTGAATTTAGTTTATTTACTTCAATAAAGTCTTTTAATTAAGATGTATCACATATAAAACACTCTAAGAACAAGAAATTGTTGAACAAAATCTAATATATAAAATCGAAAGTGTGTATGTATGTATGTATGTATGTATGTTTGTTCCTTATACAAATCTACATTTCTTTACCAATTTACACGACATTTTGCACACATACCCAGTTAAGCCCGGGAAGTATAGCTGTCGACATTAAAATTGAAACAAATCAGCCTTCCCTTGAAAATTATATAATTTCTGTGAATATTCTACTGAAAAAATGAAATGTTGTTCAGTTCACATGGCAACAGTGAATTGTTTACTGTGATTACATAGGGCCTTGGCAACTATATAGCCTAATGCTGGACTTTAACGAATTATGATTCCATGTAATATATTGGCGAAAATAATTACTGAAAAATGAATTACACGAAAATAAAGCACAGTGTGATGCAGTCACATAACTTTCTCTACCCTCGACATAAGAAATATTTTCTCACTTCACATTTTGATGTAGAATAAGAGGTCGTATTGCAGGAGCAACTTAAGTGTGTGAGTATGCTATATCAGAAGTCGGTAAATAGTCAGTTATCCATAGCTGTAGGCTTTTTATTAGTTGAGATTTATCATAGGCCCTAAGCATGGGATGGAACATTTTGAGTCCTATGTTCGCAGTGTATTATGTCCCGGGTTTTAGGGGAGGAAAGTATGAAAGTGATACTGCATTTCTATTTTATTTCAGGCCCGAAACGGTTTAACATGAGAATGAGAAATAAAATTTTCCGTCAAGTCAATACAATCTTATGTAATTTATGTTTCTTCTTATTTCAACCCCTCCCAGGCATGATGAGTAGAAGCAACGGAATGCAGCATTCGACATCCTCTATGAACCATAAAAAGCTATATCTAGCGTTTTCTGAGGGAATAGTCTGAGTGCCATATGTTGTTCTTCCTCATTTCGAATTCTACATACATTATTATATCAGGACCTAGAGTTTCAACATCGAAAGTCCTCCATAAGTTAATTTCAAATTACAAAATACAAAGCCCGGGCGACGCCGGGCCTTTTCAGCTAGTAAACTATAAAATGTAAAAAATTTCTGCCATAGGCCTAGTGGAAGAAGGTAAGAATGTTCCCATGACAGAAGCTGCATTTAAGACCTATTTAAACAATATAAAAGCCACAACATTTTTTTACCGAGAAATATTTTTTAAAACGTAGAATCTAGTGGTGTGGTCATTACGATAGAAACGAAAACCATCAGAAGTTATAGTGACAATGGCTGCCGATGAAAGCGTACGAGTTGATGAATTATCATGAAAAGTAATTATTATTTGACTCAAAGGAACATTAACAATTGGTATTAAATAGCCATTGATTTTCACTGACGGTATGCTATTTCACTATTGAAACCAGTGCCGGTATGCCATTGGACGTTTAAAACCAGAGACGGTATTCCATACCGGCGCATAGCGCCTCACTTCCCTCACTGGCATCTCCGAGAAAAACTCCAAAAACAAAATGCGCTGGCAATAATACGATTAACGTATAATCGTATTAACGATGCAGTAGGCCTACGATTCGCTTATATGTCTATTTCAAGTTTAAAGCAGACTTAAAGGTTTATGAATGAATAAATCTGATATCTGTCAGGAATTCCATTAGGTATATTGCTGCACAGGAACAAATAAGAAAAATACATTAATATAATGTAGACATCGGTATCTATAGAATGCACGATATAATATCAACATTCAACGGCTAGTTGTGTTTTAAATATTTTATTTACAATGACATCATTATGAAGAAATGAATCAATCAAGGCGGGCTAACAAAATCAATAAAGATTGGCAATTTGTTACGTTATGTTTAATATTATATTGTG
This sequence comes from Ectobius pallidus, assembly GCA_964059195.1. Taxonomy (NCBI): domain Eukaryota; kingdom Metazoa; phylum Arthropoda; class Insecta; order Blattodea; family Ectobiidae; genus Ectobius; species Ectobius pallidus. The sequence continues at coordinate 210,564,898 of CAXKWD010000002.1, forward strand.
GGCCAGCAATAAATAATATTGTAGCGTTTTATACCCATTACAAAATTAATATTGACATACTTGTTATTTTGGTACCGGTCAACCGATTTGGTCCAACTTCAACAGGCTTCTTCCCATGGACGTTATAAATGATTATACAAAGTTTCATGAAAATCTGAAAAAGCGTATTTGAGTTATCGCGCGTACAGACACACGGACGAACAGACATTTTCCCGTCCCCACACACAATCTCATAAGTACCATACTGGCACTTAATAAACTTGATTGCATAACTCACGAATCAGTGATCAATACAGAAAAAGAATATGTGGCATTTCAAACAATTACTTTTTATAAGTGCCAGAATGGTACTTTATAAGATTGTATGCTGTAGGGAAAATGTATGTCCGTGTATCTGTACGCACGATAAATGGCCTTTATGAGAATTTTATGAAACTTGGTATACGCATTTATAGCGTCCATGCGAAGAAACCTATTGATACTGGAACAAATTGGTTGACCGGTACCAGAGTAATGCCCAATTTAGTGCCTATTTTATGGCAGTGTATTAGAAAGAATTTATTAAATGCAATTCAGTTCTCAGGACAACATAATTATTGTTTTACAGTGTTCATATGCGGCTTTGGAAGTTGCATTACAGGTAGCTTTGACAAATAATACGGCCCACATATACCTTTACATATGTTTATCAAACTAGACTTTTGTTATTCCGTAAGCCCTGCTTAATGAATCGATCTGGAGCTTATCTCGGAGATAGATTAAAAAAATAACTTATTTTTTGCGTATCACAATTGCAATTATCACTGATTAAACAACAGCATTCTGGCTCTTGGTTACATCACTTTACCTGATTTTAGTTGTATTACATTCATTTTATCACACGTACTTGAATTTTTTTTTTTTCAATGTAAAATCACAAGAACAGAACACTGAAACATCTTCTTCGTACCTACAGCTTTTTAGATAAAAAATAGAATAAAACTAACCACTGAACACAGAGATTGGTTTTAGGGGAAGAGGGGATGTTATCGGACAAGCGTAATGTCTCCTACTGGCAGGTACAGTGAGTCCCACGCAAGAGTTGGCCAATGACGCGGGTTTCTGCGGCGCGGCGGGCACAGCTCCAACTCCCGAGCGATCGGGTGAAATATCTACGCAAATAATGCCGCGGTCGTTGTAATGATTCAGGTTATCACATTTACAGTTAAAATTACAATGAAAATAACCACGTACCGGTACCTCTTCACAAGAGATGTTGGAAATGTTCTCCTCTTGCATCCACACAATACCGGCACCTTTTTAGGAAATTTTCTTTTTCGCGCATAAGTTCAGCTTCCGAGACAGAGTTCATTTCTCTTGTGATAGGCTTATGTGATATTGTCTTTAAGTTCTTCTAACAGTATGTTAACAGTTATTTATGGGGAAACTTGAAAAATAAAGTGTATAGGTCAATTTCTCATACATTAGAAGAACTTAAAGACAATATCATAGGAGAAATTAACTTTATCTCGGAAGCTGAACTTATGCGCGAACCTGGGCCATGTTTCTGAAAATAGTGACTGAACTTCGAATTTGCGGGTCGAACACAATACTTCCTCTTTGTGGGTGCCACTTCTTAGAGACTTCTTTTCCAAGAACTGCCTCTACCTGCTGCCACCCTAATCCTTTTCGACCTGTCAATCAGTGAATAGAAAGGTAATTAGACGTATTCACACTTGTCGGCAGTCCAGTACAATGTTGCAAAATACGTACCACAGCACGTTTACTTCACTTGAGAAATGCTGAATGACAGCGGCAACACTGGGGAAACCCACGCGAATACAAGAGCACCTGTTCTTTGTCGGTGAAGATTTTCGGATTAGCGAACAATGCTTTTATATTCTTTTGCAGAAAGACGATGGTTTGGGACGAGGTCTTCTTAAAATGGCACAAACTATACCTATAGTATTTAACGTACGGGCAGAGGAAGTAAAAATAATGAGTAAAGTAGGGTGACCAGATTTATGGACTTAAAAAACAGGACATTTGACAAAATTTGCCTTAAAAACAGGACAAAACAGGACACTTGGATAACAAAGAGTGGAAGCGTTCCTTCTAAGTCTTGCAGTTACAGTTTAATATTAGGCCTAGATACGACTTATTGCTATAAATGAGACTTCGTGCTCGTCAAATATCGCCATTCTAAATTAAAAGTAGTCTTATAAATTCAAGCTTTGTCGATCTTTGTATGTCTGAAATTACATTTACAACTGCCAACAATTAAAATTGTTAATGATAATAATAATAATCTGTCATATTATGGAAGTAGGATATTTGAAGAAATTAAATCGGATACATTAAACAGACATTTGTTGCAAGTTTTGAAGAAAAAAAACAGGACATTCGGCGTCCCGTTAAAAGTTTGTCGGGACACCGGGACAGTTAATGAAAAAAAAAGGACAGTCCCGTTAAAAGCGGGACGTCTGGTCACCCTAGTCAGCAGCGTTTCTCAACCTTATTGAACCCGAGGACCTCTAAAATGTCTAAAAAATTTTACGGACCCCTAATTTTACATCCCACTTTTAAAAGAAGGCCTACATTCTTAATATTTGGGGTATTAATTATAAGTCAGAAAACGGAAAATTCTTTTTGCACGACTTAACTAATTAGTGGTACGTACTTACGAACGTTGTTGCCGTGGATCGTAAGTTGACATTCCCACAAGCAATCTTGTTGCTATGTGCGGTAAGAATTTACTTACGGCACATCTTAATACAAGCCTTTATGGACAAGGCCCCCCAGGACAAATATTCGGTTCCCATAACGACAAACACATGCGAATCACTTTCTGAAATAAACATCTATCTTCAAGAATGTATAGGGCCTATACATAATATTTTCAGGTAATATCGCAATTAGTATAATTAAATTGATATAAATAATCATCGTGCAAAAAATAGCATGCAATACTCGTGCCGTAAGCGCATAACGGATCTCGGAAAATTGAAAAAACTCGGCGCGAGCGCCTCGTTTTTTTCAAGCTATTTCCTCGATCCGTATGCATCGCAATATACTATACTTATTTACTCTCCACTTGCTTTATGAAGTGTTGAGAAACACTGCCCTAGAGTAAGGTCCATTCATAAATAAGCATTTTAATGAAGAACTTCAACAAAAGTGACGAGGAACGAACTTGTCTGCACAAAACACAGAGAGAGAAGAATTTGCAAAGACTTGCTGCACTCACCAGCGCGCTTGAGGAAGAAGAGGAATCACTTCAGTGCAGTGAGAACTTTCAAGGTAAACAGACAACTGCGATGACCATGGGGTAGGCGTGTTAACAGATATAGATACAGTAACCAGAGAAACAAGATAATGGTACTAACTGGAGAGGTGACTTTGCAGAATCGTCTCTCGCTCTCTCTGTGTATTATAACTCTGCGCTTCTTCGGCCCGGCGTCAGTGATGTGTCGTTCGCGTATGACGGAGTTTGCAAAACCGGCTGCCGCGAAGTTTTATGTTTAGCAGCGCTTCGCTCGCTCTTCCTTGGAGTTCGGCCAATCTGCCGAGATTTCAAGTTCAACCTCAAAAAACGAAACGTGAGTGGCGTGTTCGAGTGACAAGTGATAATGTTACAAGTGTTCTGCAGTGTCCAAGGACATGACGCATTGTTTTCTGATACGATAAGTGATTCGTGTTGTTAGTATTGCCAATCCTTATCATCGCTCTGACTAATTTAAGGTAATATATAACAAAATTAACTATTTTCTTTTCACATAACATATGCAAAATGTTAAACATATATACATTACTCTTTAACTTGTTTTTTCATGCACAAGGGGTTGAGGTGGGGTCGCCATGACGTGAGAAATTGTAATTTTTGTTATTTACTTAAATTTTTAATTAAATCTATCTAAAATAACATAATATAATTAACATAATTACATTTGCATGATATTCTTAATGATTAATCGAGCTGTTATTTTGCAATTTATTTATATTTTTAATTAAATATTTATGTCCCAAAAAGGGAGGGGTGAAACTAAGGTGAAGAAAGAAAGAAAGAAAGAAAGAAAGAAACAAACAAACAAAAATGAAATATTTTTAAAATGCCATAATGTCATTAACATAATTACATTTGCATGACATTGTTAATGATTAATAGAGTTTCATGACATGTACTCTTCACCGGATATAGTAAGGGTAATTAAATCACGGAGGATGAAATGGGCGAGGAAAGACATATCACAAAAACATTCACTGGGAGACCTGAAGGGAAAAGATCACTTGAAAGACCTAGACGTAGGTGGGAGGACAGTACGAGGATAGATTTAAGGTAAGTAGGATTTGCGAGGGATGGTTGGATGGAGTTAGCACAGAATAGGGTTGAATGGCGGGCTCAGGTAAGCGCGGCAATGAACCTTCGGGTTTCATAAAATAGATAATATGCCTTTAGCTTGCTGAGGAAATCTCTATTGTCATTGAGTAAGTAAGTAAGTAATATAATTCAGTCTTCACAAATTGTCTAAAGAAATACTACACCTTTTCAACCTCAATTTCGGAAAAAGTAATTTCAATTTCGGAAAAAGTAATTTCTATTTCGGAAAAAGTAATTTCAATTTCGGAAAAAGTAACTTCAATTTCGGAAAAAGTAACTTCAATTTCGGAAATACGAGGGTTTAGTAAAGTTGATACCACGCTACGACAAACTACTCAATCGGAGCGAGATTATGTAGAGAAGTAGCTAGAAGGTGTACCTATATGTTCCAAATAAAATAGTTTTGATTTTCACTGTGGTTTTCATTTTATGCCCCATCGGAGGTTTAAAAAAATAGCCCTCGTATTTGCGAAATTGAAGTTACTTTTTCCGAAATTGAAATTACTTTTTCCGAAACTGAAATTACTTTTTCCGAAATTGAGGTTGAAAAGGTGTAGATATTACAAAACCTTAAATTACACAGAAATCAAACAAACGAATGACGAAAATGTGGAATATGAGGGCCGTCCTCAAAGTAAGTTTCCCTGGGGCAGTTTACAGAAACAAAACATAATTTCAACAGACACAGCCAGTGTTCAGCTATTTTTCAGCACATTCGCCACCGGAATTGAAACATTTCTCTTACCATGGCACGAACGTTTGAACGCCTGTGTCGTAGAAGTCTTCTACCTGCTATTTGAACCACTGTGTGACAACTGCCTTCGCCTCTCTGTCATTCTCTGTCATTCTTTAGTTGTAGGAAAAAATGGAAATCACTGGGAGCGAAGTCCGGGCTGTAGGGTGGATGTCTAAACACCTCCTAGCAAGTCTCCTGCAGAAGTTCGGCTGGGGCGTGTTTAAACATTCACCCTATAGCCCGGACATCGCTCCCAGTGATTTCCATCCTTTCCTATACCACATGAAATGACAAAGAACGCCAGAGAAAAAGGATGTTTCTAAAATAGCTCCATCGCTATAGTGAGGTACATTTTACATTAATTAGATAGAAAATTCGCCGGAACCAAATAAAAATATTCCTATATGCGGGTTTATCGTTATAACGATCTTCGTTATACAGAGGTTTGACTGCTTTATAAAGGCACATGGCTAAACACACTAAATCATTGACTGACAATGTTTACGCACTTCCAGAAGAACTAGAGACTTAAAATTTCCCAAACTTATAGCTTTCAGCTTGTATCCGATGAGACAATTTTAAAAAAGATTTGAGTTTTTATTTGTACCCCGAAAAACTTCAAGACTGTGCAAGCCTTTCTTAGGATGTTTATTGTGGCTAAACGATAAGTCGTGTCAAAAAGGGATTGCACCACCAGTAACGGATTTTGATAGCTCTACAAGTTCAGTCCTATGCGGTTTATTTTTATTTTTTACTTATTTAAATATATAGTAACTCACTCGGATATGCCTTGATAGAGCAAGATTTTTTTTAAAATTTGGGTAAGTTTTATGTATTATGTAATTTTTGGCGAATTAACAAAAATAAAAAATCCAACATTAAAAAACAAAAAATTTAAAACTAAAAAATATCCAAAATTTTTAAAAAATAAAAAATCTAAAATTAAAAAATCCATAAACCCAAAATTTAAAAAGTCCGACAATCCAAAATTGAAAAAAATCCAATAATCCAAAATTGAAAAAATCGAAAAATTTAAAAAATCCAAGTTTTACTTCTGTCGCGTGGCGTTCCACGCACCTGTTTTTTATATTACATTTCGCTGTGTTTATACTCCTTTTAGCTACGAGTCTACATCAGGAGTTTGGGACCTGTGTTTAGCCTATACAGTAGGGTAGGCCACGGAGCAATAATTGTTTCTATTATTGGTGTATTTGTGTGGCGTAAACTTCTACTGACAATTTATATGGATATGATACAAAATTAGATGGTGAGGATGATTCATGATATGTAAATATCCAAGTCGGCATTTGCCTTTAGGACTGGGGAAAACATGAAAAAACCCATGTCAAATTGGCCGGCCCCGTGATTTGAACCAGGGACCTCCCGAATAAGAGTCCAAGACGTTACCACCTAGGCCACCTCACTCGGTTCTTTCTAACTTGTAGGACTATATTGTAAGGTAGCATTGCACACCACGCAAAAGGACAAATCTTATGCTTGTTATGCTTCCGTGAACGTAATCTGCTCAAATTTAAGTTGAATATAACAAAACTAGCTTAAAAGACCCGGCGTCGCCCGGGTTTTGTATTTTGTAATTGGAAATTAGCTTACGAAGGATTTTCAATTTTAAATTCTAGGTCCTTATATAGGCATTTATAATTTGAAATAGGAAGAACGACTTATTACACTCAAACTATTCCCTCAGAAAACGCTTGATATAGTTTTTTATGGCTCATAGAGGATCTAGAATTTTGCATCCCATCGCTTGTACAGTGCACAGCAAGCCTGGTAGAGGTTTAAATAAGAAGAAACAGAAATTCCAGTAACATAAAATTGTAATATCGAGGCGGGAAATTTCCCACTCTTATGTTACCATAAAACCGTTTTGGAGATGAAATTAAACAGAAAGCATTATCACTTTCATACTTTTCTCTCCAAAAACCTGCGATATAATATAATAATATACACATTACCATACCTCGTTTTGTTTTCTCTATGTCCAGGGTAGAGAAAGTTATGTGATTCCATTATTTTAGTGGATTTCATTCTGTAATATTTATTTATAACATGAATTATTTTGATAACTTCTCTTATTTGTCAAAAGTGCATTTCATTTGTTTCTTCCAAGCCCACCTGATACCATTTGGCAACAATATATTCTGTGATTTGGAATTGATAATTCTATGTAAAGAGGGATTAAGTATTTTCAAAAACATTTAATTTTTGGCATTTAAAATCAGAATTTTTCAAAATCCTTTCTTAGTGAGCACCTACATTATAAAACGAAGGTACTGTCAAAATTCCAAGCCTCTACCTGTTATAGTTTAGGCTGTACGTTGATTCCTGTCATTCAGTCAATCAGTCAGTCAGTCAATCAGTCAGTCAATCAGTCAGTCATTCATTCAGTCAGTCAGGACAAAGCCTTTTATATATAGGCCTAGAGAGAAGAGATTTAAGTTAGTAGCATACCTAACCGAATAAAATTAAAATAATTTACTTACAGGCATAATTCGTTGATAGCTACTGCAGGCTATTTGCTAAACATTCTACGAAGGACAACCCTTCAAGTTACATGCACATTGTAAAGTTTGACAGATGGAAGTGCCATCATTATCTTAATCAAGACACAAGCAGCCAAGCGTGGGAGAATAGTGCAGCATATTGCAAGGTAAGTCAGTCTCAGCATGCTTGTTTTAACTCCCAGTCTGAGCATGTTTGTTTTAACTCCCAGTTTCAGCAAGTTAGTTTTAACTCCCAGTCTGAGCATGTTTGTTTTAACTCCCAGTCTGAGCAAGCTTGTTTTAACTCCCAGTCTCAGTAAGTTAACTCCCAGTCTGAGCATGTTTGTTTTAACTCCCAGTCTCAGCAAGTTAGTTTTAACTCCCAGTCTCAGCAAGAGTTAGTTTCAACTCCCAGTCTGAGTATGTTTGTTTTAACCCCCAGTCGGAGCAAGTTAGTTTTAACTCCCAATCTGAGCATGTTTGTTTGTTTTAACTCTCAGTCTGAGCATGTTTGTTTTAACTCCCAGTCGGAGCAAGTTAGTTTTAACTCCCAATCTGAGCATGTTTGTTTTAACTCCCAGTCTGAGCAAGTTTGTTTTAACTCCCAGTCTGAATCTGTGTTTGTCTTTACTCCAAATCTCAGTCTCGATGAGAATGTGTTGTAGGTTTTTTTCCCCCTCTTGGAATGATAATTCTTTCACACAGGCCGTGTGAAGGCTAAGGTGGAAAGGTAGAGTCAGAATGAAAAAGTCAATGCCGTAGCCGGGATTTGAACCAGGATATTCGGCTCACAATGCCGCTGCTCTACTACTGAGCTACCACGGCAAAGTGCCGGTCTTCCTCTTTTCTCAATTGTGTTGGTCTCTACTCTCGGACTTGTCTTTTTTTCTCTACTTCAGTCTTTTTCTCTACTCTTGCCTGTATTTGTTTTTGTTCTCAGACCTAAGTTATGTTTTTCACTGTTCTTAGATGTGTCTTTTCTACTCTCAGTCGAGTCTGTGATTGTACAACATCAGCCATCACCTCTTTTAACCGCGGTATCGTTGATGTATTTTCAAAACAGCTTAAACCTGTTGCTGTGGTAATCGAAAGATCTTTGAAGCAATGAAAAAACATGCAGAAAGCCATCAAAAAGACCAAACACGGTTTGTTTTTAAACTTTTTGCACGACTTAACTAATTAGTGGTACTTACGAATATTGTTGCCGTGGATTGTAAGTTGACATTCCCGCATGCAATCTTGTTGCTATGGAAACAAAACAAATTTCCGTGCGGTAAGAATTTACTTACGGCACTCATCATAATACAAGTCTTTATGGACAAGGCCCCCCGGAACAAATATTCGGTTCCCATAACAACCAACATATGCGAATCACTTTCTGAAATATAACATCCATCTTCAATCTCTATACATATATAAAAGGCTTTGTCCTGACTGACTGACTGACTGACTGACTGACTGACAGGAATCAACGTACAGCCTAAACTATAACAGGTAGAGACTTGGAATTTTGATAGTACCTTCGTTTCGTAATGTAGATGCTCACTAAGAAAGGATTTTGAAAAATTCTGATTCTAAATGCCAAAAATTAAATGTTTTTGAAAATACTTAATCCCTTTTTACATAGAATTATCAATTCCAAATCACAGAATATATTGTTGCCAAATGGTATCAGGTGGGCTTGGAAAAAACAATTGAAATGCACTTTTGACAAATAAGAGAAGTTATCAAAATAATTCATGTTATAAATAAATATTACAGAATGAAATCCACAAAAATAATGGAATCACATAACTTTCTCTACCCTGGACATAGAGAAAACAAAACGAGGTATGGTAATGTGTATATTATTATATTATATCGCAGGTTTTTGGAGAGAAAAGTATGAAAGTGATAATGCTTTATGGTAACATAAGAGTGGGAAATTTCCCGCCTCGATATTACAATTTTATGTTACAGGAATTTCTGTTTCTTCTTATTTAAACCTCTACCAGGCTTGCTGTGCACTGTACAAGCGATGGGATGCAACATTCTAGATCCTCTATGAGCCATAAAAAAACTATATCAAGCGTTTTCTGAGGGAATAGTTTGAGTGTAATAAGTCGTTCTTCCTATTTCAAATTATAAATGCCTATATAAGGACCTAGAATTTAAAATTGAAAATCCTTCATAAGCTAATTTCCAATTACAAAATACAAAACCCGGCGACGCCGGGTCTTTTAAGCTAGTAGTGTATATACATAATATTTTCAGCTAATATCTCAATTAATATAAATAAATTGATATAAATAATCATCGTGCAAAAAATAGCATGCAATACTCGTGCCGTAAGCGCATAACGGATCTCGGAAATTGAAAAAACTCTGCGCAAGCGCCTCGTTTTTTCAAACTCTTTCCTCGATCCGAATGCACCGCTTACGGCACTTTTATCGCAATATACTATTCAAATGAATGGCTAATATACACAAAGGGTTATTTAGTATCGCATTTCACATCAGGTATTAATCACAGTTCATCATAATAAGTGTAGTAGCTTAACTTACAACATATTCCACTTAGAAAAGAGACATACAGTCCATACTCTCAAAACATTCACTGCAAAATATCACCGAAACAATTTCGTCTTAAACAGTTTTTGATGGTCCCGGCCGTTCACTCATAGTTATTCACAAAATAGTAAACTGAAAAAAAAAAGTTACTTGACATGAAATTAGTCGGACAATTTTTCAGTAAAACGTTTGTTTTTTTTTTTTTTAAAAAGAACCAATGGAATATTTAGAAAAATACCAAGCACTAGTTTTCCTATAGAGAAAAGCATTAATATTGATTCATGTAGGCTATAGAATGTAAGAAAAATTCATGGTCACCACACCCCCTAGGCCTATTTTAATTTTTATTGTAAAAAGTACTGTCATAATAAAAACATTCGCTTTTCGGTTAGTCATACTCTGCAGAATCTACAGTAAAAAATCTTATGTGAAATTCACATAACTTTCTGTGCAAAATAAAAGTTAGCCTCCTAGTATAATATAATTAAAATGTATGTCATTCTCTTCACGTAATTTAGTTTAAAAATTAAGAGAATGTCGTTACCACATCGTATCGCATCCCCGAAGGATACATAACCCAAACATAATCTGATTAATATACTCTCGAGCTTCAAGCATGGCTAATACATTTTTTTCACTTCACATTCCGATATAGAACAAGTGGCCATATTCCAAAGTGGACGTATTCAGAGTGGGTGGTTTATAACTTCAGATACTTTTTTTAATGTTTCAAATAAAATTTTACCTATAGTAGGTCTATAAGGTAAAGGTAAAGTGATTCCTATACAGGCCATGGAGACCCAGAGGGTTCCAGGAAGTGAGGCTCCCAGATTTTGGATATTCGGCACGTGAAGGTGGTAAGGTTGTCAGCCTTAAGCATCGGCCGCCTTTACCCCCAGGATTGCTCCTGGTAGTCATGGCTGTTAGAGGCTGGTTCGACCCCAGGGCCATAGTGCCACCAGAAGGATTAGGCCAATTGAAAAACTCCAACGACCTCATCGGGAATCGAACACACGACCTTCCGGTTTGTAGCGCAGCGCCTCAACCACTACGCTACGGCGTACAAACACATAAGACATGTGTCTGAAAATAGTATTTTTGGATTCCAGGAACCTCAAAACGAGCATTTATGTTAAAAACTCAACTTCCATTTTGGGGGCCAAAAACAATACTTCCTCTATCTTTAGAGTGACAGTACCTTTGAGCAAATGAGGGGAAAATGCCTACTTCACTTGAGCAAAAATGTCTACTTCACTCGAGCACAAATTAGTCGTGTATTCCAACCATTTGGCAACGCTGCATTCAACTGCCAGCCTATTATACTTCTAAATTATCCGTACGATGGAGCCTTTCACAGACATTTCAAAAGGGAATTTACTGTGCACATCCATCGATACATATTTTAACACAGGCTTTAAAGGAGGGACAAATTCAAACGGACATATCAATCCGATCTCATCTTTCTGCGAAGCAAAGGAAAAATAAGAAGTCTGAAATTAACCGACTTTATGCCATTAAGAACTGGGACGATTATGTTCGGGAAAGATTAATTTATTAAGATGTGTGACGCTAATGGGAGCTAGATATAAAGCATAAACACTGTAATTTTGACATTGTCATTAGGACGTGCCCATCAAATGGCGGTAGACATAAGCCAACTTTAGGAAGTGACGTACCCATGAAATTGCGATGAAACCACACAGTCCTCGTTTAGAGGACAAATCTGTACGGTATTTCTTTATTTATCTGTAAGAAAGGTCTGCCTACACAAACAGACCAGCTCCAGGTAACAGAAGCTACCTATAGAGACAGAACAAGCTCTCAACTCAAAAGCCTCCTCAGATGGCAAACCATCAGCCAGTGGGAGCGCCGATGGCAGACCACTCCGAATGGGCTCCTCACAAAGAGCTTCTTCCCCAGCGTCAGGACGAGGATCCAGCAGAAGTGGATAACCCCAGACTTCGCGACTGCGCAGCTCTACACGGGCCATGGCCTCTTCCTGGCCAACCTGGCGAGGTTCAACTTGGCCGACGATAGTCTGTGTTGCTGCGAAGACTGTGAGGAGGACACAGCCTACCACGCGCTGTACACCTGCCCACGCCATAGGGAAGCCAGACGCGAGCTGATACGCATCGCCACGGCGGAAGGAGTGCAATGGGCGCCGGAGCTGAGCTACTGGACCGGTAGAACGACCCACGAGGCCTTCAAGACGTCTTTTGCTCGACGTGTCATCGAAGAGAGAAGAAATTCAGAAGAAGACTAACTCTGATTCCTTAGTGAACATAAACATTTTGTTTTCTTCTCTTTTTACTCGCTCACAATTTCACTCTTTTGTATATATTAATTCTGTATAGACTTTGACTTCCTGATTGCCATGTTACTGTGTTGTAAATATTCACCCTTCAGCAATTCATCATTCACCTCATTATCCTCTATACCCTTAGCAAGCAGGGATGGCGGTTGAGGCCAGGTAGGTTCCTTCACCCGCAAGCACCCTCACATTTACAAGGGCAGGAGATTAAGACCAACCGTAATTTCCACCCCATGAGTCACCTAGTCTACTTCAATCAATCAATCTTAGATTTTTTAATATATCATTTTATCTTAAAATGTTTGTTATTTATAAATTCTACACATAATTATAAGAAAATTGACACCAAACAACGAATAATTTACTTTAGTAGGAACATTTATAACAAATACATAAATAAAAGTTACGAGAAAACTGCTTTCAAGTCCTATGTTCTTATTAAAGTAAATTATACATTGTTTGGTGTCATTTTTCTTGTAATTATGTATAGAAGTGATATATAACAAACATTTTAAGATAAAATGACATATTTAAAAAATCTAAGATTTGATTGAAGTAGACTAGGTGACTCATGGGGCAGAAATTACGGTTGGTCTTAATCTCCTGCCCTTGTAAATGTGAGGGTGCTTGCGGGTGAAGGAACCTACCTGGCCTCAACCGCCATCCCTGTTTGGTAAGGGTATAAGTATGTACAGACTGCTTCCGATTTTTTGTCATTTTTAGTATGTTGTAAATATTCACCCTCCGCTAATTCATTACTCACATCATCACCATCTTCTATACGTATACTGATTCCTCCCAATTTATGTAATTCTAGTGTGTTTTAAATATTCGCCCTACATCAACTCATCATTCACCTCATCGTCATCTTATACATATGTACTGATTGCTACTGATTAATTGCCATTGTACCATGTTGTAATATTCACCCTTCGCTAATTCATCACTCACATCATCATCATCATCTACATTTATACCGAAGCCTTGAAACCTATATAGCAAACTGTACACAAATATTGTCTATGTATTATCTGTATTCTCCCCAGTAGTGTAGCCTCCGGCTGTGGGACTCTGGGTCAACTATGGTCAAATAAAAAATAAAAAAAAATTCTTTAGTTTACTCAAATGAATATATTCATTTGCTCTATTGCTATGGCGATTTGCTCAAATGTTAATCACCGCTGTCTTTAGTGCTTATGGTAGGGCCTATGGACACTGTTACACAGCCTTGAGGTAGCAGTATTTTTCCTGGCTTGTGTTTAGAGGCAGACCAAAGTTATCTGGTCTGGTGTTAACATGTAGCCTACGCCTACACTGTCCAACTTGCACCCGGAACTGACGTCACCAAGTGCTGTTGCAAACAGTTTCTGGATACGAGTGTGGATCCAAGAATACTCACTGAGAACTAATCATTCTGCAATGTTTTGGACCGTAGGCGGGAGTTCATATCTGTCAATGTAGGATCAAATAAATGTTCAGATTGAGTCTTCGTCCCTGACCACAGCATAAGGAAAGTTTCCTATACACTTCAAACAGGAAACAGATAATTCAACATGGCTTTTGCATTAATTGCCAACTGTCGAAATCAGTATCGAGGTCACGCAAGAGTTGCACTTTCTTATGCACCCAGCTCGAGCACAATGTAAGCCACCGACACCATGATCTATAGTCCTACAAGTTAGAAAGAAACCTGCGCGGAACGAAGCTGTGATTGCTGCAGCAAACGGGGACGCGGAGGTTTCTTTCTAACTTATCTGTGTCTGTATCTATATCTGGTACCCTATGATCCCCAGGTGGGGCGAAGGGGCCTCCAAATGGAGGTTTCATTACCTAAACTAATTTTGATATGCTTATTTTCCGAGAGAGGGTAGAAGGACAGGTGGTAAGCCCATCGCCTCGCAACCCCCCTCTGGAAACTAAGTATTTCTTGGACGTGAAAGGGCCGAGAAATTTTGTCCAGAGGCTCTAATTTAGGCTTGGAGTTCTTTTACGTGCCGTAAATCTACGACACGGGACCCCCAGCTTAAAGTCCCTCCCGGAGGACTCCGTGTCCAGGATTAAAATCCATCGACCGCGGCCGGGTTTGATCCCGCGCCCTGCGTATCTAGAGGCGGGCACGCCACCTCTAGACCACCGCGGCCGACCTTTCTAACTTATAGGACTATATCATTGAAACGCGCTTCGCTCTGGATAGGTGGACAAAAATATGTTAATTGGATTTAATTATTATGAACCTGAGACTTCAGGATGAGAGTCCAAGATGTTGCTATCTCGACCACCCCGTTAGGTATACGGAAATAATTATTTCTAAACTTTCTGAGCCATACGTGAACACTGTTTGATAATACCGTTGCCAAGGAAACCGAGCCCTTTTTCCGGGGTTTTTAGGGCTAAAAATTAAAAAAATAAACTTTAATTTCCCTGTGGTTTACAGCCTAAAAGCTTTACGTGTACCAAATCTCAAGTTGTGTCTGTACAGTGGGGTAGGCCATGGAACTATTGCTCGCCAATTGTTTCTATTGTCGGTGTATTTTAATGGAGAAATTTTCAACTGATATTAAAAATTATATTTTATTTAGCCTTCTACCAGGATTAAAAAAAATACAATTACAATACAAAAGTTAAAAAACACAATAAGGGAAAGAAAATAGCACATAAACTGAAGTTAAGATAAAATTACAATAATAATAATAATAATAATAATAATAATAATAATAATAATAATAATAATGAAAATTACAATAATCATATTGACATAGAAATTCAGTCATGTAGAGGTTAATTTGAACTTCAGTTGATCCCATTTCTATGACTTCTCCTGAATCAAATGTATCGTCACAAAAGTCTGTATGCGAGGGCCTATGGGGGCAAGCGTAGTGTTCTGTTAATTGTAACATCTCTATATATATAAAAGGCTTTGTCCTGACTGACTGAATGAATGACTGACTGACTGATTGACTGAATGACAGGAATCAACGTACAGCCTAAACTATAACAGGTAGAGACTTGGAATTTTGATAGTACCTTCGTTTCATAATGTAGGTGCTCACTAAGAAAGGATTTTGAAAAATTCTGATTCTAAATGCCAAAAATTAAATGTTTTTGAAAATACTTAATCCCTTTTTACATAGAATTATCGAAACAAATTCACAGAATATATTGTTGCCAAATGGTATCAGGTGGGCTTGGAAAAAACAATTGAAATGCACTTTTGACAAATAAGAGAAGTTATCAAAATAATTCATGTTATAAATAAATATTACAGAACGAAATCCACTAAAATAATGGAATCACATAACTTTCTCTACCCTGGACATAGAGAGAACAAAACGAGGTACGGTAATGTGTATATTATTATTATTATATCGCAGGTTTTTGGAGAGAAAAGTATGAAAGTGATAATGCTTTATGGTAACATAAGAGTGGGAAATTTCCCGCCTCGATATTACAATTTTATGTTACAGGAATTTCTGTTTCTTCTTATTTAAACCTCTACCAGGCTTGCTGTGCACTGTACAAGCGATGGGATGCAACATTCTAGATCCTCTATGAGCCATAAAAAATTATATCAAGCGTTTTCTGAGGGAATAGTTTGAGTGTAATAAGTCGTTCTTCCTATTTCAAATTATAAATGCCTATATAAGAACCTAGAATTTAAAATTTAAAATCCTTCATAAGCTAATTTCCAATTACAAAATACAAAACCCGGGCGACGCCGGGTCTTTTAAGCTAGTGTTATTATATAGTAACAGAATATGACTATGTTAAATCATGCGTGTTATATTATCATTTCGTGTTCTCTATTCAATTTATCGTACAATTTAACAAAATCAGGTAAACTGATGTAAAAAAGTGACAGAATGCGTTTGTTTAATCAGTGATAATTGCAATTATGATATGCAGGAAATAACTTATTATTTAAATCTATCTCCGAGTTAAGCTCCAGATCGATTCATTAAGCTAGGCTCATGGAAGAACAAAGGTCTAGTTCGATAAGCATATTTGAAGGAATATGTAGGTAGTGATATTTGTCAAAGTTAACTGTATTGCAACTTCCAAAGACGTACATGAACACCGTAAAACAATATGTTGGCATGAGAACTGATATGCAATTGACCTAAATTCTTTCCAACATATCATAAAAACAGGCACTAAATTAGGCCTTACTCCGGTACAGGTCAACCGATTTCGTCCAAAATCAACTGGTTTCGTGCCATGGGCGTTATAAATGCGAATACCAAGTTTCATGGAAATCCGATAAAGCGTATTTGAGTTATCGCGCGTACAGACACATGGACGGACAGACATTTCCTGTACACCACACAATCTCACACATTCCAGAGCTGTTAAGCTGAGTCCCATAACATTCTGTAGGACAATAATTATTACTGTATGATGTTGGATTCCGAGTGGAGAGCAGTCATTCAATCGGTCTCAGCTTCGATTCCCACCTTACCTCAAGTCATATTGCGATGTAGGGAGATGCATAAGTATGAATGTCAGTGACCGTGAAACAGAGTATCGAACAAAAGAAAGGTCAGTGTCGTAATGAGGAGCATGCAGGAAGTTGTAAAGGTAAGCCAGTTGGTTGCGTCACACGGCGGTACCTCTCCGCACTGTCACGGGCCTCAACCAATACAATAAGTGGATTGGGACAGTTTTATGGCATAGCCTACACTAGAGATTAAGGGGGGGGGGGGACATACAGCTTTGGCTGAAATTCATTTTTTTTCTCTCAACAAATGAATTATTGTGTCTGTAACCTTCTAATCTGGCATGTTATTTATTGGCTACTTTTACAATTGCACATTATTTTCAGAATTAATTAAACTGTTGCAGCTATGGGTAAATATCGTTACAAAATGGCAGACATATTTCGTGCACTAAAATGCCGTTTCTGTGATAATTTCCACAAATGGCAATATTTTTGAGCGATTCTTTTTTCTATCTATTTGCAAACATCATATGAACAACATCATCTACAATCTTTAAAACATGTACAGCATAGCCTAAGTTAAAAATCTCTTCTTTTTTTTAGATTTTCTTTTTCTTTTATATATATATATATATATATATATATATATATATATATATTTAAACAAATAAATTATTAATGTTAAATGAATGATTGTAGATAGTGTTGTCCATATAATATTAACAAATACATAGAAAAATAATCACTCAGAAATATTTATATTTGTGGATGTTACAAGGAAACGACATTTCAATGCATGAGACGTGGTTGCCATTTTGAAACGATAATTACCCGTAACTGTAACATTTTGATTAATTTTGAAAATAGTATGCAATTGTAGAAATGTTAAATAAAGAGTATGTCAGATTGCAAGGTTACAGAACAAATTCATTTCAGAGAGAGAGAGAGAGAGAGAGAGAGAGAGAGAGAGAGAGAGAGAGAGAGAGAGAGAGAGAGAGAGAACTCACTGCAAATAATACTAATATAGAATATGAGGCCGTATTGCAGAGATCTTTCTTTTTTTTAGTTAAGCACATTATACACTCTATTTCTTTGTCTCTCCTCTTTCTTCACTTTGATATTTTTGAAACGGCACCCGAGCACGAGCAGTCTTGCTCATTCGGGTGTATTACTAAATGTAATACTTCTTGTGAAGATATAGCCTATATTTCTTTTCCTCTTTTTAAATAGTTGTAGTTAATTTTGAATTTTGAAAATTGTTTTATTTTACTTGTATAAATATGTATTTGTACTTGTATTTGTTTTTGAAATTCTATGTAATAATGAAATATTGTAATGTAATAAATAATAAATAAATAAATAAATAAATAAAATAAATAAACTGTTTCAGCCTCATGCAAAGATGCTCTGTTTACCATGCAAGACTTACTCCTGAGTTGCTGGCTTTTAACTGCCCTCAAGAGAATTTTTGCTAAAATTTAAGATAGAATTTTTAGCCCTTAGTTAGTAGCTTACAGGAACCTCTTACACAAAGATTTAACAAAATCGTTAGAGCCGTTAAAAATGCGAAAATGAAATTTTCTTTATGTAAGGGAGCATTCACACCGAAGTAGCATGCCACTTGCGACGTGCTACCTGGATGCACGCTGCACGTTACTCACTTTAAATCCCAAATAAAGAAGTTCAAGTCTTCACACCAAAGTAGCGTGGCAATAGTGCAGCTCGCAGACTGCGACATTCATTTCTTCAGATAGATCTGGACTTATTTCATGCGACGCTACTCGGGATGACGCATGCGTACAGTTGCCTTTTCAGCTGTTTTCTAATTGTTAAGAAAATTCAACACATATTCGCTTGTGTAGCGGTAGATTATGGCAAAGAGGTCATGAAAACTGCTAAAAAGAGAGCTATTTAACATACAATTTGTACATGCGTAGACTATACGATATGGCAATCGAAACTAGTAGGAAAAAAAGCCTGGATTAAACTTGCTGAAACTATATCCTCTTTAGGTAAATTACATTGCTTTAAATAGGTTTCTCAATTGTTCAAGTGAAAATATAGAATGTACGTTAAACTGCAGATCGCATTCGCTACTTCGGTATGAATGCAAAACTGTGAACCATGCTACTTGATGTGCAGCCTGCATCCACGTAGTGCGATTCGCATGCTGTGCTACTTCGGTGTGAATGCTCACTAAGTGAGTCGTCGTGAATCTTTGTATCACAGGTATATAACACAAATACCAAGTTTTGTATTTATACGACTTTTCCTTCGCGAGCTGTGCTGTTCACAGACACACAGACATGATTCCGAAAAACACATTTTTGGATTAAGGGAACATCAAAACATGTATTTTTTGTTGTTGAAATCTCGATAGGTCTATCGAATTTCAGGGTCGAACACAATACTGGTCTACCTACAGTATGGGTAGAGAAAGTAAAAATGTGAAAGCGAAATAAGATATTACAGCAATGCGTTTTCTAAGCTGTAGATCAATGTCTTCATAAACTGCACAAGTCAAAGTCATATTTACCCGTAGGAGTTTTCGCATACAGTAGTATATTTATGCAAAGAGGGCGTTTTCAGTGTGTCAGATAGTTCATTCGACAAAATGTTTCAAATAATAGTTTTAGCTGTTAGTAAAAGCACTCCATGTGTATAATTTAAACAAAATCGTAAAAAACTGTTTTCGAGAAAATCGTGACAAACGAAACTTTCCTTAATGCCAACTCCCCTTAAAAATAAGACAAAAATTGTCACCAATTTTCGTGTCAAATCCTCAGAAAGGTACCTAACCCAAATACGAAATTTTGTTTTCATACGATTTTCCGCTACAAGAGGCCGCGTTTCTAAGAACGCTTATTCAGGATGGATGTCTCTGAGAACTATTTTTTTTTTTACGAAAAAATGTTTCACATAAAAGCTTTAGCTCTTGGTATAAGCAACACATGTGCAAAATTTATAGAAAATCTTTAGAGCCGTTTTCGAGAAAATAGCAAATAACGAAAATTTCTTCATGTAAAGTCCCCTTAAAAATAATATAATCTTATCGCCATTGTTCGTGTCACATCCTCAGAAAGTACCTGGCCCAAATATAAAACTTTGTGTTTTCATACGATTTTCCGTTCTGGAGCTAGGCTGTTCACAGACATGTTTCCGAAATTAGTATTTTGGGGGTCAAAAACAATACTTCCTCTACCTATAGTATCTATGGTACGGGCAGATGAAGTAAAAATGGTTTGATGAGCTTCCAAAATAATATACATGATTGATACCGTAGAAAAACTCTTCATTTGCCGCTGAGAGACGGGAATAATAAACACGTCATTCATTGACGATTTTCTGCACGAGTCTGCGCTCTTCATTTGTTTGCCTACGGGATCCAAGATGTCGGACATCTATGTGTTCGGTTATTTCAAGGAATAATACTTATTATTAGATAGTAATGTATGGCTGTACGAATCTGGTCAGTTTGATATGTAGGCTACTAAATTGTTCGCGAAGTCATAAATGAGATTACAAGCGATTCGTTCTTTCAA
This sequence comes from Ectobius pallidus, assembly GCA_964059195.1. Classification (NCBI taxonomy): domain Eukaryota; kingdom Metazoa; phylum Arthropoda; class Insecta; order Blattodea; family Ectobiidae; genus Ectobius; species Ectobius pallidus. The sequence goes on from CAXKWD010000002.1 coordinate 210,585,329, forward strand.
GTGACACTACTGGATTGTCGCCCCTCGATACTTGGACGCCACTGAGTGGCAGATACGCCGCTTCTGCGTCTGCGCCACCTGCATGCAAGGTACTGTTTCATTTCACACATTCCCTATTAACTGAATGAGTGCGTGCGTGGGTCTTTCAACTTTGATGACTAAACAACTCAGGAAAGTTTGCAATATGTGGGGGGTATGGAATATCTCCAAAAAATCTGATGTGGAATTCACATAACTTCCTCTGCCCAAATGAAGTTAACCTCTTCCTATAATATATTACGTATGACTTTCTCTTCTTGTAAATTGGTTGTAAAAATTAAGAGAATGTCATTACCACATCACATCGCATCCCCGAAGGATGCATAACCAAAATAAAATCTTATCAATTTACTATCGTTACTTTTTTACTTTAAGCATGACCAATACAATATGTATTTGTGTTATGTAAATTATGTATTTGTGTTATGTAATTGTAATGCAGTTTTTTTTTTACTGGTAGAGCGGAAGAGAAGGCCAAATGGCCTTAGCTCTGCCAGAATAAATAAACAGAATAATAATAATAATAATACATTTTTTCTCACTTAAAAATCTGATAAAGAACAAGTGGCCATATTGCAGAGAGCGCGTATTCAGTGTGGGTGGCTTACAACTACCTTTCGGAGAATTGTTTTCGAGAAAAAAATATTCAAATAAAAGTATTAGCTCTTGGTATAAGTATACCCTTAGCAACAAGGGAAGGCGGTTGAGGCCAGGTAGGTTCCTTCACCCGCTAGCACCCTCACATTTACAAGCAGAGGAAATTAGGACCAACCGTAATTTTCTCCCCATGAGTCACCTAGTCTACTTCAATCAATCAATCTTAGATTTTTTTAATATGCCATTTTATCTTAAAATGTTTGTTATATATCAATTCTACACATAATTACAAGAAAAATGACACCAAATAATGTATAATTTACGTTAATAGGAACATAGGACTTGAAAGCAGTTTTTTCGTAACTTTTATTTATGTATTTGTTATAAATGTTCCTATTAAAGTAAATTATACATTGTTTGGTGTCATTTTTCTTGTAATTATGTGTAGAATTGATATATAACTAACATTTTAAGATAAAATGACATATTAAAAAAATCTAAGATTGATTGATTGAAGTAGACTAGGTGACTCATGGGGAGAAAATTACGGTTGGTCCTAATTCCCTCTGCTTGTAAATGTGAGGGTGCTAGCGGGTGAAGGAACCTACCTGGCCTCAACCGCCTTCCCTGGTTGCTAAGGGTATAACTTATGTGCAAAATTTATACAAAATCATTAGAGCAGTTTTCGAGAAAATCGCGTAGAACAAAAATTTTTTAATGTAAAATCCTCTTAAATAAGAGAAACTTGTCACCAATCTTCGTGTCACATCCTCAGAAGGTACCTGACCCAAATACAAAATTTTGTTTCATATGGTTTTCCATTCTGGAGCTAGACTGTTCACAGACAAGTTTCCGAAAATAGTATTTTTGGATTCAGGTGAGCTCAAAACGTTTATTTATGTTAAAAACTCAGCTTCGAAATCGTTCTTGGTTTCCGCTTTCCAAAACAAAAGCGACGTTGCAAGGTATAGTGTGAAGAAATTTAAAAATATCAAATCTAGAGTGATAGGAAAAAGCGAATAAGTCAAAATACCAAAGTTTCAGGAAAGACAAAAAACTAGGGATGGGTCCTCGATACTCTCGATACTTGCATGGTATCGGCATCGAATGATACTTCAGAAAACTCGCTCGATACTTTTTCGATACTTTTGTAATTCTGCAATTAAGTGAGAATGCTAGTATTTTTTTAGCAAAAACTTGTAAGTGGACTGTTTAAAAAACAAATTTTACTTTTAATGTAGAGTTTAAAAATAATTATAGGCTACTGATATTAAATTTTGTCTCATTAAATATGCAGACTTGATTAAGTTAGTTGGTATTACACAGTTCTCTCAAATTTTAATTTTTAATGTAGGCCTACCTATTTATTGAAACTGGAAATGTTGAAGGTATCGAGTATCGAAGTATCGAGTATCGAGGAAAAATCATGTATCGGTATCGAGAAAATCTGGTATCGACCCATCCCTACAAAAAACAAATTATTTCCACAGTATTGTTACAATATTTAGATCAGCCCACCCAGATATTTTTACATAGTATAAGATGCTGTGTAAAAATACCTGGTGGACCGAACTAAATACTGTAACAATACTGTGGAAATAATTTGTTATTTGTCTCTCCTAAAACTTTGGTATTTTGACTTATTCGCTTTTTCCCTATCACTCTAGAAATATTTTATCATTTATCAAATATATTTTCAAACACTTAGTTCCTTCAGACTTCAATCGTTGCATACTCGTATATATTTTCATTCATACTTGAATAATGATATCCGCGCAACTTTCTAAAACATCGTAACACGGAAATTTATTGAAGGTCAATACTTTTATGAAAAAGGTTTAGTTAATTTTAATACATAAAGCATTAAGCGTCCTTAATAAAAACCAACACTGATCGCCTTGCACATAGGAGAGTGGCAGATAAAGTTAAATGCGGCATTGTCCAAGTTCCATAGTTTCTGGTTTCGTTTCGGAATATAGAGCATACTACATGGCCCTTATTGATCGGGAAGAACATAATCTGAGAGTGTAGAGGAATCGATGATCGCCCGTAGTGAACCATGGAGATTATCAGTATTTCATTATGTTTCATAAATGAATGTCATGTAAAAATGTTATTATTATTCAGTTATTCCCTTATAAACTTACTAGCATGTGCCCGCGGCTTCGCCCGCGATAATTATTTCAACAATTAAAAATTAAGTGCATAATAGTTAAGTCATTATACAGAGTCCGCCAGAAAAATGTATACACTCTTTGTCAGACTGTATCGAGATATTACCAGTATATTACCAGTATGTTGTAGTATGGTCTTACGCTCAACACATGTCGTTACTTTCAACACGATAGTGACAAAACAAAATGGCTGGAGCACGCTTAACGTTCGAGCAGCGAAAATGCATTCCGAAGTGGTTTATCAGGTTTGATAATGCCGCTGAAGTGCAGCGTCAGTGGAGGCGGGAGTTTGAATCAGAACCCCCAACCCGCCTAACAATTAAACGCATTATTGGCAAGTTTGAGGCACATGGAACGATTTGTGGTATTCAAAAAGGAAGATCAGGAAGACCGCGTACAGCTACAGGCCATGCTTCGTCGGATCTCGCGTTGGAAAAGTTTGTTACTTCTCCACAAGTCTGCTACGCAATGTGCGCGTGAAGTGGGGATTAGCAGTACAAGTGTACGACGAATTCTGAAAGGTGCTAAGTGGAAACCATACATTCCACGATTATTGCATGTGATTAATGATGACGATCCTGATTGGACGAAGAGGGCCCATTGAGTTCCCTCCACGGTCGCCAGAATTAACCCCTATGGACTTTTACTTATGGGGAACCGTGAAAGATCAAGTCTATCGACGTAAGCCACGCACGTCGGAGGAACTTCGCCAGGAGATTACAGCGGCATGTGCTGCGATCTCCATTGAAACATTGACCGACGTAGCTGCGGCGACCGCTCATCGTTCAGTAATGTTTCTGGCCGCCAACGGCCAACATTTTGAACATCTAATGTAACCACTGAACTAAGAAAGTACTACCGGTACATGTTTGATTAGTATTTAAATTAAAAAAACAAACCTAATAAATAGTTTCGTTCCTTAAAGTGTGTATACATTTTTCTGGCGGACCCTGTATTTATTAACACCTAAATCACGTGGACTACATACCACGATTAGTTAGCATCGCCTGGTAAAAGTGACCTCAGATTCAAGTTCCTTGGTCCAGAAAACCACTGTATAGTGAGTTTCGTCCAAATAAAACAATGTTTGACCATATTAGGGCTTACAACATTCAAGCGATTGCGAAAGTTTAATTTCCAAGGTATGACAAAAATTGACAAAGGCAACTGTAATTGTCAAACTTCCATTTAATTTAATTCCAAACCCATCTGAAACCCGCTGGCAACAATATGTTTTAATGTCAAATGTGATTCGGATTCGATAATTCTGTGTAAGAAGGGATTAAGTATTCTCAAAAACATTTGATTTTGGGCATTTAAAATCAGAATTTTTCAAAATCCTTTCTTAGTGAGCACCTACATTATGAAACGAAGGTACTGCAAAATTCCAAGTCTCTACCTGTTATAGTTTAGGCTGTACGTTGATTCCTGTCAGTCAGTCAGTCAGTCAGGACAAAGCCTTTTATATATATAAAAAACTAAACTCCGTGGCGCTACATCCCTGGAGGGACTTGGCCTACCACCCGACCGCTGCGTCATCTCCCGTAGGCAGATGGCAGGATTGGGGGGCATGTGGTCAGCATGCCGACACCCACGGCCGTTAATGGTGGTTTTCTTGACCGGAGCCGCTACTTCTCTATCAAGTAGCTCCTCAATTTGGAATCACGAGGCTGAGTGCACCCCTACCAGACCTCCCTACCTCAGAAAAATCCGAGGAGGTACCGGGAATCGAACCCGGACCGACGGATCTGTAGTCAGCGACGCTAACCACAAGACCACGCCGGCGGCTTTTATATATATAGAGATTACATTTTTTCATTATGAATATATGAACATTAAACGATATTACAATCCATTATCAGTGAGTATTATTCGATTTAGATTTCGTTTTTAGAAAATATAAATACATTTTGAAGGCAAATTAAAAACTTTTGTCATATGGCTTGTTGGGTATAATAGGCCTTTCCACATTATCCACTCTCAGAGAACTCTCAGCTATACGAAACAGATTGGTATAGTGCGAGCTGCTCTCGGAGATTGATTGCAAAGGCGTGTCCACCTGCGAGTTGACTCTCTGAATGCCACTCTCAGCTACCTCTCAGACGCGTGTCCACATACCGAAATGAAATTCTCGAGAGTTTCTCGCACTCTCAGGAAAATATTTGGGGCTAAGAGAGATGAAAATGGGGCCTGGAGAAAACTACATAAGGACGAGCTTCATGACCTGTACTCTTCAGTGGATATAGGAAGGGTAATTAAATCACGGAGGATGAAATGGGCTGGATATGGGGGAAGAAAGACACATCGGGTTTCCCTTCGGGAGACCCGAAGGGAAAAGACCATCTGCAAGAACTAGAGGACAATATTAAATATTGGGAGGACAATATTAAATATTGGGAGGACAATATTAAATATTGGGAGGACAATATTAGGATAGATTTAAGGGAAGTAGGATTTGCTAGGGATGATTGGATGGAGTTAGCACAGAATAGGGTTGAATGGCGGGCTCAGGTAAGCGCGGCAATGAACCTTCGGGTTCCATAAAATAGATAATATTCCTTTAGCTTGCTGAGGAATTGTCTATCGCCATTGAGTAAGTAAGTATAGAGAGCACTCTTCCATTCGACTGCAGCGAAATTACGGGAGTCCTAAGGATCCACGAAGCTGAAAATAGTTATTTATGATCCAAGTGTTAAAAAGGAGATTTTATTTTGCGAATAGGTATGTCTCAGAAACAAGGCCGTTGGCGCAAGTGTAGCAATCCTACGAGCAAAATAAAATCATTTTACCACGGCTATTATACACTATTTTTTAGCCCGCCGTTGATATTTGTGAAATAATAAATATTAGGCCTACATTTATTTTAATAAATATCACGTAGGCCTACAGCCTCCAGCTGTGCTCATGGTGCTGCCACCTCGTATTCACTTAGGCAGTCAAAGGTTTTTTTTTTCTAAACGATGCTGCCATCGTACGAGTTTTAGTCTAACCACCAAGTAAGTAAATTTTTACGACCACCGTGAGAAATTTTGTCACTTTTAACACGTTTGATTTTTATCAAACTGAGCCTATTTAATAATCACATGCAAATATTTTTAACGAAAAGAGTGTTTTCCATGTGATATACCAAAGGTGGTACAGTTGTTTTATATCTGTGTCTCTCGCCGACCGTTAGAATTTTGTTGCAAGTGCTTGTGCGGGAGCAGGTAGTCCGTGTATTCCAATACAAAAGACATCCAGTTCCCTTTCTAGCCAGTGCTTGTCCGAGCTCAAATCTGTTCACATCTGCTGCCCGTTGTAAATTTAAGAAATGTTTTTGTGCACGCTAGTAGAATCTCTTCTCCTACCAGGAAATAGTCACGTGACAGACCGGCAGAGATATAATACGATGTCTGTACTAGTGGAGTGGCATAAATATTTGATAGCATTAGGGCGATAATGTACAACTTTTCCTTCGTGTTAGAAATTCTGTTTTAAATAATTCAAGCTAAAAAGGGGTTTTATGCGATCCTAATTGTTAGGGATAGTCGACTTCAGCAACCAAGAAATTAAGATTTAACATTAAAAAAATAAAATTTAGCATTTTATAGCAAATCTAACGTTAAAATTTAGCACTTTGGGATGAAACAATTTTATAATTGGACAATTAGGTTATTATGTGCATTTTACTAATTTTATTTGATTTTATTATACACTAGCATGTGTCCGCGGCATCGCCCGCGATAATTATTTTAAAAATTTAAAATTAAGAGCATAACAGTTAAATCATTATATTTATTAACACCTAAATCACGTGGACTACATACCACGATTAGACAGCGTCGCCTGGTAAAAACGACCTCAGATTCGAGTTCCTTGGCCCAGAAAACCCCTGTATAATGAGTTTCGTCCAAATCGAACAATGTTTGACCATATTTAGGCCTATATTGATTATCCCTCTTCCGTGTAGGTTGAAAATTTCATTTGTCTGCGTGCCTTGACATTCTAGACAAATGAATTGTCCAGGATGGACTTACATAATCAAGCGATTCTTTTATTTCCAAATCACGACGAAAGTAGACAAAGCCTTTTGCAATTTAAAATGCACGTTTTCTGCCCGTTTTTCACTCATAACTCACGAACGAAAGCGAAGTGCATTTTCCGACCCTTCAGTCCACCTATGTTTAAAATTTCAGATCTCTGCGTTCAGTAGATTTCGCTGGGCAACGCGGACAGACAGACAGACAGAAAGACAAACACTTCCTTTTTATTAATATAGATGGAAGATGGATATTCTACATTAATTTTTAATGGTAGATTCCATACCGGTTTCTTTTGTAATTGTATTCTATTTTGTGCCATTTAAGGCGGGGAGGCGGGGCGAGAACGCCCCTAAGCACCGCAGCCGCTACCGACTTATTGTGCCTACCTTCGGGATGGGATGAGTTGCGCGCCCACAGGCCGCCCCGGATCCGCAGAGCCCCCACGGAACTCCTCTACATCCAACAAGCCTAGTACCATGCCACGTGTGCGCCACCCCCTGCGGTACCTCCAACCGGGAGCCCCGACAGGTTCGTGACACACACCACCAACAACCTCTTGACCACAAACAGCGGGGAGAACGGGAGAGGCCCCCAAAGGGCTCTGACTGCCGAAGCAGACCCGATGCCAGAAGTGGAAACGGGATGAGGATGGAAAGGGGGAAAGGTGAGATGAAGTGGAGAGTGAAAGGGGAAACGGGAGAACCCCGAGAAAACCCCCAAGGCACGGCTTCGTCCACCACGAATGACACACCCGCCGGCCCCGAGATTTGAACTCAGGACCGCTAGCATGCCAGGCTCACGCGCTACAGCATGAGCCACCGCGCCGGCTGTGTAATTGTAAATACTTCAGTAATTCAAATGTTAGCAAGTAACTACTATGTGGGAAAGTTTGTTCTTTGCACCGTTTACTTCTGTTTATGCAGCGTATAGCCTGTCCTACACTGAGTGATATCATAGCGTGTGCTTTTCTTCTTACTATGTTTCAAACAAGACGAGACAAATGCTATCTACAAGGTCAGGGTGCAAACCTTGTTACAGTATTGAGATAAAGCTGATGTACAACACGCTCCTTTGTACGTAATTAAGATAAATCCTGGGCGGACAACATATACACCATTAGATGGTAGATTTTCGCAATCGTGATAAATGAAAAATGTCCCTAAATGCTGTCAAAATAAGTAATATTTTGGTTTTGAAGCATATGAGGAGCGTCGATTCAAAAAGCGTTTAGTCCACGAATAATGATTTTTCAGGAATGATGAAAAATTAAAAATTAATTAATGATGAAAAATTTGCGATATTTTTTCTGATCAGAATCAGTAATTAATATATAGTTAAATGTATCGGGTGCGTCAAATCATTATTTTCATTTACATCTTTTATTGATGGTTAAAGTTTCGAAAGTAACGGACTTAACGCGTTTTCACCCAACACTATAATAATAATCATTTAAAAAGATGAAAGTTAGTATTTTATTTAAGAATTACAATCACATCCGATCGCACTAATACAAAGTGAACTATTGCCGAAGTACCAAATTGCCAAAATTTAAATAATTTCTGTTTTTTAAGCATGTTAAATCATGGAAAATCCATGCTCCTGTTCCTTTATTATTGACCGCTAATGACATCTATTTCGGCATCTGGTGAATGCCGCTTTCATTAAAAGAACACTGCAACCATAGACTACGAAAAGCTCAACGCTTCACCTGTTTCGCACGTGATCGCGTCTAAAATGTGGACTGAACGTAATTTGCACCGAACCAAGTTCTGGACTGAACGCGTTTTGCATCGAACCCCATATTTCAGGCTCAATTTTAACGGGGAAAGGTTGCGATTTGAGACAAAAACGTTATGTAGTATCATGCAGAACACCTCAGAGAATGCGAATCCGCCAAAAACTACATTACGATCGGAGGTGGACTTAACGCGTTTTGAACAGACACTCCTCATATGAAGTCTATTATTGTGTATTTTTTCAATTCGCGATAAAATGCGAAATTAGTATAAAATGCAAAATGTACATATTTCTGCGAAATAAGTGCGAAATTACGTTTTAAGGGTCATTTATGCAAATAATATGACCAGCCACAGCTTTTAACTTGCTTCATAACATGGTGGGTTTCACAGGGCCTAAGGAAACTGCAAGGCCTGGCGGAAAGAATATGAAACTGGGTATATCAGTGCACTGGTAAGTTGTGCAGTTACGTAGTTGAGGAACTTCAAATGTGTTTAGAGTTCAAGCAAAAGGAGAATGGAGAATTTTACCCTGAAGGAAGCCGAGGGAAGCATGGGAAAAATTTTCAAACATTTTCGAGAAAACATCATAAAATCAATAATAACAACAAAAATCCCTTTAGGCAAGCCTACAGGCTGAGGTAGATTTCGAAGTGCTTTTGTTTTAATTTACTGTCGCTGCGTAGCACTCTTCTTCTTTAGCCTTGGCATAACAAACCCGCAATAATAACTGCAAAAAAAGAGGAAAGAGAACTTTTTCAAACATTCAAATCTCGCCTTATATGAGAACTATCAAGAAACTAGTTATTGAGTACTCATCAAGAGCTTTTCAACGATACTCCACAAGACGTACTTTCAAAAATTTCGAATTTCAATCCCCCCACCCCCACTCGTACCCCCAAAACCCCCGAACTCCACAAGGAGTACTCTAATTTATTCAAAAAAAGTTTCCCTCTGTAGGCTACTTCATAGGGGCAAGATATAAATGTTTTAAAATTTCAACCCCCTCCCCCGACCACCCCCTTGCGCCAATTTTGCTCATCAACGAACTTGTCCGAACTATTGGGCCTAGAAATAACATAATAAGATTTGGTTCAAATATCTTCAAAATTACGGCCGCTAGCGTGTAAACTTTTTCAACATTTCGCCACCGGAACTGAAACATTTGTCATACTGCAGAACCAACCTTTGAACGCCTGTGTCGTAGAAGTGTGCCGCCAGGGATTTGAAATACTGTGTGACAAACATCTCCGCCTATTTGTCATTCCATGTCATTTCTTTAGGTGTAGGAAAAGATGGAAACCACCGGGTCCGGGCTGTAGGTGGATGTTTTCAACGCCTCCTAGCAAGTGTCCTCCAGAAGTTCGGTTGGGAGGTGTTTATAAATAGGGACCGGATTTTTAGGTTTTTAAAAACACTGTTATAGGTTTTCCATTAGGTGAAATAGTTTTTTTTAGGCTTTTTTGTCCAAAACATCGTTTTCTGGTAGAATTGGTTTAATGAATTTGAATGTGCTACATAGGATTCAATACATAATACTTGTAAAGTTTAACTTAACAATATTGACTTAAATTTGAATAAACTTGCTTTAGGACAATATTATACAATTGAAGAAAGAAAGCATAAACAATCAAAAGAAGCAGTGAAAATAAGATTGCCTCACATTTCCTAGTTACAGTATATCTTTCAAGATTCTCAACTGTGAAGTTCTTCCTGTTATCTCTTAGAATACATTTGAAGGGAGAAAATGTCCTTTCAACCTCACATGACGTCATAGGTGTGAATTTCATCGAAGCAATTGCGGCAATTAATTGGACACTGGAATATTTTAAAAGGTATATGCCGGTAACTCTTATACTTCCTCTCTTGATACTGTCCATCCTAGACGACAATGGGTTGAACGAAACGCTGGTGTTATTAATTTCAACCCGACAAAAAATTATTGTCTCTCCGCAAAATATCGATTTCTCAACTGACAAACAAAAAAGAAAAAAGTAGCCTAAATGAGATATTTCAGGTTTTATGTCCCATTTAGGTATATTTAGGTTTTCATACCCCATTTAGGTATTTTTAGGTGCCACAGAATTAATGTGGGTGAATCGTAAGGACATGATTCGAAAAAGTGTATGAGCGCTTTTTGTTTTGGAAGTAAGGAAACAAATAGGTAAAAACCTAAGAATCCGGTCCCTATTTATAAACATTCACCCTAAAGTCCGGACCTCGCTCCCAGTGATTTCCATTGAATACCGAGAGATTTCCTACTTACGGGAAACTGAGAAGAAAGCAAGACTTGTATTGAAACACGTCGGGATGAACAAGAAAATACGAAGTTCAAGCAGTTCATTCTTCCCCCAGAATGGCTCCACTTACTTACAAGTGTATTTGTGACAACTAACAGTCAATATGAGATTCTAGCAGAGAGGTAAGAATAAAAATATACTGAAATTTGATAGATTGCTAAGGGGCATGGCAAAATGAAGCTTCTTATAAAAAGGGCTCTATCTAAGAAACTAGCAGCCAGAATTTTAAAATTAATATATGAAATGAAAAAGAAAAGAACTATCTAAATATATCTTTAAAAAAATGAATTTTTCCGATTTTTTTTCTTTCTTGGGTGTACATATACCTTAATGCACAGAAATTTGAGTTAGTTTGAGTAACATGATTCACAATGTTAACATCAGGGAATGTTGGTATAGTCATGCTTACGTCACTCCTCAATTGAACCAAGCAAAATACAGACAATAAGGTTAAGTGGGATAAAGTATTTCGAAACACAGCTTAAGTGCTATTTGTCAAGATATGTTACGTAACTTCACTAATGTACGATCTTCCTGCGTTTCAAAAGAATAGCGATAATCAGGGCCCGGATTCTAATGACCTAAAATTGTTTGAAAAATGACCTATAAAATGACCCTAGATTTTAAACAAAATGACTTCATTATAAAAAAATGACCTAAAAACTGATATTTTATTTATAAAAAAAATTATTTTACACACAAAATTATAGACTAATTTCTACACAAATGTAAAAACTGTAAATAACTGTAATGTCGTGAATGTTATTTTCTCATGGAAATTTATACTGGCACTGTGGCACTGGCGAGTCAAACTTCGGCGTTTCCTTTTGTGTTCTGCCGGATTATATCATTGTTTATTGAGGGTAAACAGTAGTTTGCACTCTCAAATCCAAGCAGGTGGCAGACTCTGTTGCCAAGTCAATCTAATAACTAGGGACCGGATTTTTAGGTTTTTAAAAACAATGTTTTAGGTTTTCCATTTGGTGAAATAGTTTTTTTTTAGGTTTTTTGTCCAAAATATCGTCTTCGGGTAGAATAATATTGGTTTAATGAAATTGAATGTGCTACATAGGAATCTATACATAGGCCTAATACTTGTAAAGTTTAACTTAACAAAATTGACTTAAATTTGTGTAAACTTGCTTTAGTACAATATTATACAATTGAAGAAAAAAAGCATAAACAATCAAAAGAAGCAGTTACGGTATATCACGAAATATCTTTGAAGATTCTCAACTGTGAAGTTCTTCCTGTTATCTCTTAGTTAATAGTTAATACTGTATCTAGACACTACCCTTCTCAGGATTCGAATCCGATGCTTCTAATTTAGTGAGTAAAATACTTCATGGTTGGATGTGGATAATGTGAAACTGATTATTTTCCTTTCTTCGGTTGTTACGCATGCTAACCGCACAACAGATCAACTAGGGACGAAAACTTCCCCCCTTTTCTAGAAAGGTAAATAACACTTACGTGTTTCTGGCAGGCTAGACAAAATATTACTTTCCCATCTGTAGTGAAATTCAGATCGTCGCCAATCCACTAGTGCCGTAATAAACTCGATTTCATTTGTTTCGGCATAATTAACACATCTACTTAAAACTCACAGTGTGACCACTCAGAATGAATAACAGGGTAGTACTAAAGGCAAACAAGCGCTTTAAAACACAGAAATCTATATCCTTGTTCATACACGGCAACAATGGTTGTTTACGAATATTTTAAAAGGAATACGCGGTACTCTTACACTTCCTCTCTAGATACTGTCCATCCTAGACGACAATGGATTGAACGAAACGCTGGTAGTATTAATTTCAATTCGACAAAAATTATTGTCTCTCCGCAAAATACCGATTTCTCAACCGACAAACAAAAAAGACAAAAATATAGCCTAAATTAGATATTTTAGGTTTTATATCCCGTTTAGGTATATTTAGGTTTTTACACCCCATTTAGGTATTTTTAGGTGCTACAGAATTAATGTGGGTGAATCCTATGGACATGATTCGAAAAAGTGTATGAGCGCTTTTTGTTTTGGAAGTAAGGAAAAAAATAGGTAAAAACCTAAGAATCCGGTCCCTACTAATAACAATAGTAATAAGGTAGGTGGTCCAGTTAAGGCCACGTTAATTTTCAAAATAAAAAACAAAGTATTTATAATTTCCAAATTTATAATTTTCACACTCAGCTATCAACAGATGACTATAATAAGTTGTTTCGTTCAAGAAACAATGATATTACGTAATTACATTGATAGCAAAAAATATAAAATGAAATCAAGTCACAGTGGCCTTATGAGGAGCATGTAGTCATGATAAGGCCACTTGGGTACACTGTAATCTTCTGATCAGCTCTGTACTCTTTGCCTCACTTTTTTATGCATCTGAAATAAATTGAACGTATAGGCAAATCAATATGTGTTAAGTAGTGTAAAAATAATAAAAAACTCAATTAATGAATTGATTAATTCATTAATTATAAACAATTAAGCAAATTATGTATGTATTCGCGGTCAAACCCAGGTCAGTATGAAAAGTGTGAACATTATTGCTTAAATGTTATAAATTAAGTAGATATTCACAAACAGAACTTGAACATTATGACCGAGAAATAGCGTTCCTCATCGCATCGCATCGTATGTGGCCTTAACAGGTGCACTATATTTTTTTATTTGCAATCTCGGTTATTAAACTTGGTATGTTAATGCAGATACAACAAAGAGATGCTTTAAAAGATCACAATGTAAGCTATATATCTATGTATAATTTTATGCTGATATGAATCTACTTAAATAGTTAGATGTATTTTATTTCTTATCTTGTTTTTATTTCTGAAGCGCGTATTTCACAAAAGTTTCTGCCTTTCCTCGAGGAATGGAGAAGGAACCCTGAAATTCTGGTCAGTTGACCTTCGAAGGACGAGCTTCAAGTAGGTGTTGAAATCTGGGTTCAAAGTATGATACTTTTACGTTAAAGTATTAGTGGCCTTATCAGGAGCATGGCCTTAACTAGCGCACCTACCTTATAATAAAAATTGTTGGCGTTTCTTTGATTCTCATTTCCGACTGAGACATGACAACACTTAACACCGAGTTTTTCCTTTTTGCATTAGTTAAACAACACTTCAAAGACAGCACCGTTAGAGACGAAAAAAGTTAACACGCCCAATGTAAATGCATGGAAGTGACTAAATAAGAAAGCAAATGACAAAATAATGACGTAAAATTGAAACAAATGTCATAAAAAAATGAACCAGCATAAAATGACAAAAAATGACATAGTAAAAATGCATTTCTACAATCTAGAGGCCATGATTAGGATTTATCTATAAGTTGGCAATGTCTATGCAGCATCAATAAAAAGGTGACATGTCGTTAGAATCCGAGTCCTGGTGATAATCATATTTTAGATAGAAATTTAGTGATTGGAATATTGATCTTAAACTTTCTAGATATCAAACTGTTTCCCAGAAAGTGGCTGCAGATGCTTCATAAATTCGAGGGGGATTGGAAAGCAACGAACAATAATTTTTTCTGCATCGGTGTTGTGGGTGGGTTGTTGAAATTTCACCGAGATTAAGGGCCTGTATGACGACCTCCTGATATCGTATTTATCTACCAGATAGAGAACCTATCTGGAAGTTGGTCAAGAATTGCGTATTATGGTCTCCTGACAAAATCTGTCTGGGAAGACAACTTGCAGATAAGCTAGCAGGAGGATGGAGTGGCTGTCAAAGTACCAACTGCTAGTTAAGGATCTTGGTTGAAACAAGATGGCAGGACGCGGAACCTTTCTGGCCACCTGATTGTCAGAATTGATGCTGGAAGATTTAATTTACACAAAAATGTCATTTTATGCTCACATATGGCTGAAATAGAAGTGCACAAATCGATTAATACACTTAAAACGATGTGTTATTATGTAATTTAATTGTACAAATACAAATCCGAGCTGCCGCACCTAGCGGAGGACTACCGAACTACAACAAACACACCTCTTTGCTCAATGACCTAAGGACCATTTAAAAAAAATTTACTGCGTTCTTCCCGATAGCAGTTCAGCGGTGGTATTACACGACATCTTCTAGTTAAGCTATCTGGAAGTCACGTATCGGGAGGAATTGTCGGCAGGTGGTAATACAGGCCCTTAATGTTTTTCTCCTGGTTCAATATTAGGCTAAGTTCCATAACCATTGCATCTAACGTCTCTCTAATATTATGCACTCTTCGTTTCTGTTACTATTATCAGAAAGTAGAAAATGAAAACATACGAAGGGCCTACTTCCATAAAGGCGTAAGGCACAAGGACATAGTTTCTAGAAATCTTGATGTTTTTAAACAGTTTTACCACTCACAAGTAGGTGGTTTAAAGTTTAATTTTATAACATATTTTTGAAGGACAGGCTAAATTAGTGTTATGCAAATTTACAAGGTAGAGTGTAATGGGATTTTTTACAACTAGAGATACGTAAACACGTTAAACAAAAACTGAAGTACTTTTACAGTAGCAAAATCTTTTTACATTGTATCATATTATTTGTTTTTACTTTATTTTAGTAAAAACCTGTATTATACAGTGACAATAATTTGCATGTTTGCCAATGAATACCAGTATAGTCATTATTAAATAAATAAATAAAATAAATAAATAAATATTACAATAGATGATAAGCAAAACAATCTATTTTGAATGACGTTACACTTCAGAAATGCAAGTTCGGTTTTTATAAACATTTGCGTGGGTGGTAGCACTGCAGAAAATAAAATCAGTTGATAAACACACCTCAGTAAAATATAGGAAGTGTCCCTTACGCCCTTATGGAACTGTTATGAAGCAGAATGAATGTGAAGTCTCACAGGTCTTTTCTTATAATGAGCAGAGCTTTAAGGCTCAAGCTCACTGGGCATTAAAAGAGATATGAGAAGGCATAAATGTTAAAAACTCTCAATTACAGATTTGTACCTTACGCCCTTAAGGAACTAGGCTCTTCATATTTATTTTATATCTACATTGTTATTCTCACAAAAAAAAGTGTTCGTGGAACGCCACGCGACAGAAGTGAACTTGTTTTAATTTTTGGATTTCTTCAATTTTGGATTATTGAATTTTTTAAATTTTGGATTGTTGGACTTTTTTAATATTGGGTGACTGGACTTTTTTAAATTTTGAATTTTTAGATTTTTTAAATAATTGATCTATTAATTTTTTAATTTGGATTTTTTAAGTTTGGATTTTTTAAATTTTAGATCTTTAAATTTTGAATTTTTGGGTTTTTTTATATTTTGGATGTTTGAATTTTTTATTTTATGGATTTTTTAATTTTGGACTTTTAAATTCTGAATTTTTTTTTATTTTTTTTTATTTTAGATTTTTAGTTTTTTTTTTTTAATTTTTAATTTTTTTAATTTTGGATGTTTTAAAATTTTGATTGTTGGACTTTTTTAATATTGTGGTTTTGGGCTTTTTGATTTTGAATTTTTGGATTTTTTAATTCTTGATCTTTTAATTTTGGATTTTTTAAAATTTTCGATAAGCCTATCATTGAGTTGGTTGTTTCCTGTGCAGTCCGTTCCGTTACACCCCACTAATTTCGTTACGATTTTGTTTGTTACGCAAGTTTTTTTTAGCTCTCGATTTACTCCTAGCGCGCCTAAAGAAGTTTCACTTCAAAAACTTGTACTAAGAATAAAACCCGTACTGTTCAGTTTGTGTTCCCTCTTAGCTTGTAATACAAACGCATTGTACTTGTATTGTGAGTATGACAAGTGTAAATACTGTACGTAAATGAAGATTTCACAGTGTTTGTGCAGAAGTGACAGTACAAAAGGAGAGATCTCGTTCTCTGTTTGTGTTTATTTAATGCTGCAGTACCGACATGCAAAGCAGTAGGCCTATTTCGCGTGTCGAATTGTTACACAACATGACCTTGTCTACATCTAATAAATAATCTGTCTCTTCTTCTCCATGTCACTGGCATGCGAATTCCACGAAACAAAAAAAGAACACGCCTCTTTCACAGGATGATTAGTCTACTGCTGCTTTTCCGCTAAACAACACAACGTTGACGGAATTCAATAAAGACAAGAAGTTCTGTGTTCACTACTAACAAGACAATTTAGCAAGTTTATTGACAAGAAAGTTTAAATCACAAAAAAAAAAAAACAGTTCGCCAAGTTTACATAATCTACTGATTTGGCCTACATACGAAAGATTGCCTGTAACTTCTGTAATGATAATTCTACATTCTTTGTAAATTTGTAAATATTTTAACAAAAAATGTTTTATAAATGGTAGGTATCCTAACATTTGCCATATTTGTCATACTTTTACCTGTAAACTCAAAAGTTTTCAGAAACGGCAATATATAAAATTCTCATGACATTTATATAAAGTTGTTAGCTTTTATGAAAAGCCCAGTTGTCAAAAAGTAAACCTGTAAAACAATTTACTGATACCTGTCAGTTGTAAAGATGTAACTTTTATGAAATAGAGCGTTGGATGTAAGCAGAAACGTTTCTGTCAGGAAATCTCACAGCAACAGGCTCACAACTGAACATTTTTACGTACATCGTAATTCTGCTTTAGATGATCGTGCATAGCAACAAACATAACACATAGGCCTATTTGCACTCGTAACTATTCCTTACCAAGGTCCCAATGCACGTCAACATTCCACGTGTGTTAATTACCAAAACAAATACTTCATTCCCTAATTCATTCTATTATTCCAGCGTTTCTCAACCTTTTTGAACCCGAGGACCTCTAAAATGTATAAAAAAATTTACGGACCCCTAATTTTACATCCCATTTTTAAAATTAGGCTATATGTAGGCCTACATTCTTGATATTTGGGGTATTAATTATTATAGGTCATTATAACAAAATAAATCTAAATACATTTTTTTTTAATTCGACGAAAACAGAGTTATTGAATTGGAAGTAAACTGTTGACAGTAAAATTATATTTTGAACAGACTTTGATATTATTACCAATTTGATAATATAATTAGAAATTATAACACAGGTTTACCGGTATCAGACACTCGGGCACCTCCAACAACAAAACCCTTGTTAAAAGAGCGCCTCTAATAACAAATTCCGACAACTTATTTTTCAGGGTTTTGAATGAAAGAGGGAACCATAGACGTCAGTGCACCAGGGGTTTCAAACTGTGATTCGTAACTGCAAAAGTAAGGAAACTTGCAATAGGACCTGCATTTTCGAATATTTTAAAACTTTGACATCTAATGTCTATTTTATGTAAAAAAAAAATTTTACTTCTTTACTTGCTTTATGATACTTTTTAATTATGTCTGCGGACCGTCTGTACCATCTTCGCGGACCACTAGTGGTTCGCGGACCACTAGTGGTCCGCGGACCATAGGTTGAGAAGCTCTGTATTATTCAATATGGCATAAAGAAAGAAAGAGAGAAAGAAATAAATTAGTTTCTAATGCTAAACTGTATAGAATGCATATAATTGTGAATTTGTGAATGCTTACATTCATCGGAGAATTCCACATTCCATAGTATTTCCGTTACTAAAGTTAGACCTCAGTGGCGGCTCGTGGCTGGGAAGTTTGGTGAAGAGCTTATAGGAAAGGAAAAAAATATGTACACACGCATATACAATTAAAAACTTTCTTTTTACCTTCGTCTTTCCAACGTGAAAATGGCGTTTCTAATAAAACACACGCAATATTTCATAAGTAGGATTTATATTTAAAACACCATGGCACTGATCGCAATAAAGAAGGAAGCAAGTTCTACCTGCCTCTCACCCTGGAAGAATGTTTTCTACTTCACGACGAGCTGTCTCCACAGTCAAGTAAAACACGTGACGTCACGGTTGTTATAGTAACCATCCATAACAGTGTCTAAGCTATCTGGGGGGGGGGGGCACCACGTCAAACCGTCCAGTTAAGTTCCGCCCTAGTAGTAGGAGAGCGTGGAGGGAGTAATATTCTTCACCTAGTCGGCCGGTCTGATCTCGCGTTTGCTGCCACAGTGCAGTATAAAAAGCAGTTTTTTTTCAGCATAGGATTTGCCATTTTAGGTTGAGTTAGGTTACGTTAGGTTAGATTAGATGCCATCTTGAGATTTTTGAGAATACGGCAAAACCTATGCTGAAAAAACTGCGTACAAAAACCGGGGAAAACAGTGCATTTCACGTAAGAGTTGGCCGATCGTGCGGGTTTCTGCGTCGCGGTGACCACATCCCTAACTCCCGAGCCATCGGGGGAAATATCTACGCAAATAAAACCGTTAACGGTGTAACGATTCAGGTTCTGTAAATGGATCACTTTACTTTTTTACTCTTTTGTTTTATTATGGCACTCGGACAGGCTTGAGCTTTTGTTATTATATGCATGTTGAGCTAAGCAACAATAAAACTTTTCTCGAAATTGATAGTGATAAGTGCTGATAGTGTTGAATGTTGAGACCTTATTCATGTTAGCAACAAATTAATAAAATCTACACCTTTTCAACCTTAATTTCGAAAAAGGTAATTTCAATTTCGGAAAAAGTAATTTAAATTTCGGAAAAAGTAAATTCAATTTCGGAAAAAAGTAAATTCAATTTCGGAAAAAGTAATTTCAATTTCGGAAAAAGTAACTTCAATTTCGGAAATACGAGGGCTATTTTTTTTTAAACATTATGGGGTATAAAATGAAAACCACAGTGAAAATCAAAACTGATTTACTTGGAACATTTAGGTATACCTTCTAGCTACTTCTCTACCTAGTCGCGCCCCGATTGAGACATTTGTTGAAGCGTGGTGCAACTTTGAAGTACCCTCTTAATTAGGCTGGCGGCAAGCTTCTATGAAAAGGGTACTTGAAAGTTGCACCACGCTTCAACAAATGTCTCAATCGGGGCGCGACTAGGTAGAGAAGTAGCTAGAAGGTGTACCTAAATGTTCCAAATAAAACAGTTTTGATTTTCACTGTGGTTTTCATTTTATGCCCCCTCGGAGGTTTAAAAAATAGCCCTCGTATTTCCGAAATTGAAGTTACTTTTTCCGAAATTGAAATTACCTTTTCCGAAATTGAATTTACTTTTTCCGAAATTGAAATAACTTTTTCCGAAATTGTAATTACTTTTTCCGAAATTGAGGTTGAAATGGTGTAGTTACAACAGTGTAATATAAGGTCTCTTCCTAAAGCTAAGTCATGTACGCTGAATGAACTGACAATGTGCCCATGCTTCAGAGTACATGACAATATATGAACAGGGTGTTAATAAATAACACCGAAATATTTTACCTGTATATAGAGGGGACTTAGACAAGCAACTTTTATTAGGAGATTTTTGCTCTTTGACGTAAAATGTGTATGCTACAGGGCATTAAAGTCATTCTAATTTGGTGCTTATAAATCAATAATTACGCGAAATAGGGTTCAAATGTTCATTAAATTGACTTCATGCCTTCCTAGTGATCGATAAAAACCTGACTCTTAATCATTTGTCAACAGCTATATCATAATTTAGTCTATCCATAATCTGCAAAATTACAGACTAATCACAGGACTGATCGCCACTGCATTAGTCTTCTTTTTATTCATAACTACTGACTACAGTATTAACAACGAAGTTCCTTAGTTTTGCATTTTCTTCTAACGTTAGAAGTCAGTGGCGGCCATGCCCTGGGAGATTTTGTGCTGTAATAGGAAAAATTTAATCCATAGAGCAAACATCTCTTGATAAAAGTTGCTTGTCTATGTCCCCTCTATACACAGGTAAAATATTTCGGTGTTATTCATTAACACCCTGTAGAGTCCAGTCGAGGGCTCCGGGGGTGGTGGAGAACCAAAATAACAAAACCTATTACTAACCCCGATACTGAGTCCTAGATCATACACAATTATGTAATGACTAGAGTTCGGATGTTCAAGACATGTCATATTTTTATCCTGACCTCTATTCTCGCTGCAAACACAAATTACACATGAATTGCACATTTGTTATACTAATTGAACCGTTTTTATTTTTCATATAAAGTCGCATTTTGGTAATTTTTATGATCTTGGTCATATTTCGGTCATATTTGTAATTTAACGTCATATTTCAGTTATAAATTCAGAAAAAAAGAGCACAATTATGCAGTATGTGCACTAAATTGTCGATTTTAATTTTTTTCCCCCGAAAAAGTCACGAATATTTTGGTTTTCCTGTAACTGAAATGTGAAGGGACAGTAACAACTAACAGCATAATAACCTCTTCCTCCTTGTTGTGAACAACTTCCAATGTACAGTCGGTCAAATAAAAAACGTCGGGACTCGTATGCTGTTAAAATTAAAGTTTTGACGCATTACTTCACAAGTTTCCTATAAAAAACACAAAATACAGGTCATTTTCGGAACATATGAGGCCATGCGGCAGGAGGGAAAATATGAACAAGGAGGGAAAAAATGAACAACGCGGAAAGCGCAACACACGATATTCAACTTAATGCATTGTCATAATTCATTTTGCTTTGTGTCATCGCCACATACAAATGCTAACGTGAGAGAAAGTGTAGTTAGGGCTGTAATTGACCTGCATTTTTCGGCCTCTGAAGCAACGAGAAGGTTCCATATTTATGAAAGAGCAGCTCAGAGGTGGAAACTTTACTATAATGCGACCGGAAGTTTTCATAGCAAACGTTGATGTGGCCGGACGCGTATTTCGATGCTAAGATTGGTTGCAGAAGCTGAGCGTAAGTTATTGATTTTACACTACAAGTACCGGTATTATAAAATAAAATCTTAAAAAAATGCTCCTTGAATAAACATATTCCTCGCGAATCTATTAATTATTAATATTATAAAAATTTGCAACCAAGAATATGGCGGATTTGAGGCATATAGCCACAGCCTTCTGTACATGTTTGTTTTGGAACAAAACTGACTAAATAATCAAGAAAATACATGGATAGACAAGAGGCGTGTGTGAACCTAACCTTAAGTTTTCCTGTACATGCGCATATGCTCGTTCGTGATACTTAATCAAATACCGCCCGACGTTTTTTATTTGACCGACTGTACATGTTTTAACACGTGTCCAGTGGTATCTGGAAACATTAACAGGTTTAGAAGTTCTTTACAAGGCTAGCTGCAAATTCAGACCTTCCACACGGTTATAATTTATGCCCTGTCTCACATGTTAAATTAATTATGAAAGATGATATCATTCAGAAATGGAATGAACAATGGCGGAACAACGATAAAGGTGTTCTGACAAAAGAACTGTATTTTCCTACGGTTTTTGATAGATTGAAGTGCAAATTGCTGACACGCAATTTTGTTTTGACTCAGTTTTTGACTGGACATGGTGGTTTTACAGAATATCTACATAGATTCCATCTTAAACCTAGCCCGGAATGCATCTGTGGAGAAGATACCCAAAATGTCACACATATACTATTCGACTGTCCACTATTTCATAGTGAGAGATACAAACTTAGATTGCTGTTGGAATCTGTGGACTGCACATTTTCTAAGCCACTCACAGATGTTTTAGTAAACCGTAAATCATATAAATACTTTATATAATTTTTAAATACAATATTTCCAGAGATAAAATTGTACCAGTAGTTAAGTTCTATAGTTAGAAATGTATATCAGATACTGTATCAGCAACTAAGTTAACTATTAGCGTATGTTGTTAGCCATTTCATACACTATTTCTAAATTTATATATTTGTTAAAACTAGACTTAACCAAATAGTGTTAGTCATCTCATGTTAAATTGTTAGCCATCTCATGACTGAATACTCTTGTACATATATTACTTTAATATTTAGATATGTTAAGTGATTGTTAATAACTATAACCTTAATATACCTTCGGGTAAAATAAGGTTAAAACTTAGATAATAATAAAAAAATAAAATAAAAGTTCTTTACAAGTAAAACTGCAAATCACCTGTAAAGTTTTAAAATTGAATCAATGTGATGTAATAATTTAGTGTCATTAAACGTTTTACATTGGAACATTTATTAAGTGCCAGTATGGTACTTTATGAGATTGTGTGCGGGACGGGGAAATGTATGTCCGTGTGTCTGTACGCGCGATAACTCAAATACGGTTTATCGGATTTCCATTAAACTTGGTATACGGATTTGTGACGTCCATGGGAAGAAGACTATTGAATTTGGACCAGATTGATTGACCGGTACCGAAATATAGAGTAATTAACAGTCACATCTGTTATAATAATTACAATCTTCGTTCTTTGACAATTCGAAGCATTTTGATTGGCTCGCGGCCAACCAATTAGCGGCCGAGTTCCCGTAACTAATAGCCTATCCTAGTGTAATCAATTCTGTAAATACAAACATACGCGAAATTACTTATTAAAAAACATGCTTTCATTTCCAATTTAATATAAGTATTAATTTTGTGGGGAACGCCGTAGCGTAGTGGTTGAGGCGCTGCGCTACAAACCGGAAGGTCGCGGGTTCGATTCCCGATGAGGTCGTTGAGATTTTTCAATTGGCCTAATCCTTCTGGTGGCACTATGGCCCTGGGGTCGACTCAGCCTCAGCCCCAGCAATCCTGGGGGTTAAGGCGGCCGGTGCGTAAGGCTGACAACCTTACCACCTTCATGTGCCGAAATTCCAAAATCTGGGAGCCTCAACCTCCTGAAACCCTCCTGCATGACCCACAATAAACATAACGATTTGCCATTAGTTTATATTGTTATTGTTAGCCCGCTTTGATCGCCTCATTTCTTCATGACGATGTCAGTGTAAATAAAAGATTTCAAACACAACTAGCCGTTGAATATTGATATAATATTTTGCTACTATCGATACTAATGGCTACCGATATCTGCATTATGTTTTAATGTGAGTATTTTTCTTATTCGCACCTGTGGAGCAATATACCTAATGTAATTCCTGACAGATTGATTTCAGATTGACTTTAATTCATTCATAACCTATACGGCTGCTTTAAATTTGAAACAAACATTTCAGCGAATCGTATGCCTATTACATCATTAGTATTATTGTCAGTGCATTTTGTAAAATGTTGACATAATTTTAAGAATTTATTATATCAGTGTATACCAATATGAATTAAGATTAAGAATCAAACTTGGCCTCAGTTCTTCCGTAAGCCCTGCTTAATGAATCGAACTGGCTGGAGTTCAACTCTGAGATCTATTACAAAAATAACTTCTTTTCTGCATGGGGCTTTCATAATTACAATTTTCACTGATTAAAAAAGCATTCTGGCACTTCGTTATATAATATCAGTTTACCTGATTTTAATTTTTGTAAAATATGTTCTTTTATGATGTCATATTTAGGATTTTTGGGTCATATTTTCCACATTTTTAGGTCGTAAACATACGAATTCTAGAAATGACTAATGATACATAACAATGCTTCACTCAAACTGAAGGGTTATGTTATGACTGAAAACTCTGTAGTAAGTTGATTTCCCTTCCACCGGTAATATTACAAAAATGAAACTTGCCATGGGACTATATTGTCTTGTAGCGATTCAAGTCACGTGCATTTGTTTACAAGTGTGAAAGTGATATTGATTTAAACCCCGAAATGGTTATATGGCAAACTGAAAGTGGGAAATAAAATATCCCGTAAAGATAGTAAAATGTTATGTTACCGGAATTTCTGTTTCTTCTATTTCATCCCCTACCAGACACTGTGTGTAAAAGCAATGGGCTGCAAAATTCTAACAGAGATTAAAGCCGTATCTAGCGTAATCGGAGGGAACAGTTTGAGTGTGATAAGTCCTTCTTTACTTCAAACTCTACATATCCCTTGTTCCCGCTCCCACGGTAGCTCGCAGGCGAAATAGGGAAGACGGGGAAACCTCTCCGGTTTGAAGGATGCAACACTAAGTCAGGTTCAAATATATTTATTGAGGCCCTTGATGAGAAACAAAGAGCACAATGGACAAAAAATGAGAAATAGACCCTTTTTAAACACAAGATGGAATTTTGATATCTTGCTTTACATGAATGAATTCCTCTTCCGAGCGGTGCCGGAGAAATGCTGAAACATTGATGATATCAAGGGGAGGCGACTTAGCAAGCTCCTTCTGGATAATAAGGCATGCTTGCCTTACAAGACTGGTGAATGACCCGGAGGACCAGAGCAATTATTTATAGTCGAGCTTGCTCAAACTACTGAATAAGAATTTCACTTTGCTTGAAATGAATGCGCACTTTCAGCAATTATTTAAGGTCGGCTTGCTGCAACGACCGAGAAGAAGACGAACTTTGATATGTTGCTTCGCCACTGCAACTAATATTAAGCACTTATTTAATATTAACTTTACAACAGTACTTACAGTAAATCCTTGTTACTTAATGAGTTGCACATTCAAGCCCCTTCGGTTTGAACAGGGAAGTGAAAAACTTGGATTCACACGTTTGTAATCGAATCACAAAATAAATGACTTTGATGAAGATATTAATTGCGTCTCTGCAATAACTGGGCTGGGAATACTTCAATTCCCAGCACGACAATAAAACTAGATTCAGTATTCTGAACTGAATGAACCAGCATGGCGAATGCTTCGAATGAGAGTGAATGAAAATGTTAAGAAAAAAATGACAGTCGTCACGACATGTGACATAAAATCAAGAATCCCATTGGCCAAGAATACAATAAATAAATTAATCTTGGAAATAAATCACATAAGTTACATTAAAATACTAGAACATAAATAAGAGAATTAATTAGCATTACTTTAAAACTGAACTGTTTCCTTAAAAACACAAAATTATGATTAAAATATACTAAAAATAATCAGACTGAAACTTTGGGTTGGAGATTATAGACATGACTATCCAAAAATGAAAGAAGCGACAGTCAATTGTTTTTTCTGATGAGAATTGATGGGAAGAAAGAACAAACCAGATAATAAACATATTTAAAATTATATTGAAGACACAAAAAAAAAAAAAAAAAAAAAAAAAAAAGAAACGAAGTCAGTACACTTGTCGCCATAGCAACACGGCGAATGACCTCGCGAAAACAGCTGATGCTTCAAATCCGGCCAGACACGGAATGCTAGACGGAACATCCCTATATATAAGGACTTGAAACTTGAAAATCAAAAGTCCTTCATACTTTAATTTAGAGTAAGACGGAAAACACAATATCCGGGCGACGCCAGGCCTTTTAAAATGAAGACATATTACAGAAAAGATCATTAACACGGTAATGTATACCTGCAAGGTAGAAAAGAACCCGCGCGGAACCAAGAGCTTGCAGCAAACACAGCTTCTTTCCGCAAAACTATAACAACCATGAATCATATCTCCTTCCTTACATTGGACATAGCCTACTCTTCAAGTAAATACGCCAACGTGTGGTCAACCATTTTATATCTCGTATAGTAATAAATACAACATTAATAATGTCAGGTAAGCTGATCCTAACCAAGTGCCAGAATGCTTTTGTTTAATCACTGATGATTGCAATTAGGCTATGATACGCAGAAAATATTTTCTTTTCTTTTTTGTAGTCGAATTCCGACTTAAGCTCCAGATCGATTAATTAAGCAGGGCTTACGGAAGAACAAAGTTCTAGTTTGATAAGCATATGTGAAGGAATATGTGGGTAATGAACTTTGTCAAAGCTAACTGTATTGCAACTTCCAAAGCCGTAATTGAACACTGTAAAACAACATGTTGTCATGGGAACTGATCTGCATTTGATAAATTCTATTATATTACCATAAAATAGGCACTAAATTGGGCAGCTCTCCAGTACCGGTCAACCGATTTGGTCCAATATCAACAGGCTTCTTCCCATGGACGTTATAACACGATTTTTTTCACATCTTTATTCATGTATTTATTTCATATAAGCAATCTTATTTATTTTTATTCTTATTTTTTGCCTAAAACTGTAATATGTATGTTTTATATAATGTTCAAATATAATTTTGGTATTCTCATGCGGGGCAAATAATACTCTTTTGTAATTGTAATAATTGTATTTGTATTATTTATATTTGTATTTGTAATCATTTTGAAATAATTTGTATTTTGTAATTTGTCATAATAATTTGTAATAAAAAAATAAAATAAAAATATCAAAGTAAAAAAAAAAGTAAGTATTACTGAATAGCACATTAAAAAAAATTCGTATACCAAGTTTCATGAAAATCCGATAAAGAATATTTGAGTCATCGTGCGTACAGACAGACGGACAGACATTTTCCCGTCCACCACACAATCTCATAAAGTACCATTCTGACACTTAATAACACGATGTTATTAGCAAAAGAAAGGAAGTTAATCCACAAAATATAACAGATGATGTAAGCACTACTTACTATCCATTACATTCTTAATACTTTAAGTATTGGCTAAATAGTCACAATAAAAGTAACTCGATGTCGGGATTCTCGCAAGATAAATTTTTAGACCTCTCGTTATATTAACTACGATAACTAGACTTCGGACTTTTAGGTCGCTAAAATGCTGTTTTAGGTACCTAAAATAGGCTCTAAAAATGGAAATATAGGTTCTAAAAATCGTAAAATAATCTATATATATATAAATGAATGTATGTGTGTGTGTGTGTGTCCTTTATGCATTACTACACCATTCATCCGATCGCCATGAAACTTTGGGAAGTTGTTGAGTGCATTCCCGGGAAGGTTTCTGGCATATTACATTTTGAATTTTTCCTTTCGTTCGTGAGTTATGAGTGAAAAACGGGCAAAAAACGTGTATTTTTTGCTTTTTCGAAGCATCGTTTTCAGTAATACCATTCAATGTCAAATCAATTACAGTAGGCTTTGGCTATTTTTGTCATTCCTTGGACATAAAACTATCGCGATCGCTTGAATGTTGTAGCTCACGCTGGTCGATTCATTTGTTTATAATGTCAAGGCACGCAGACATATGAAATTTCCAACCTGCACCGAAGAGGATTATTATTATTATTATTATTATTATAAAAGGGATAATCAATATAGGCCTCAATATGGTCAAACGTTGTTCGATTTGGACGAAACTCACTATACAGGGGTTTTCTGGGCCAAGGACCTCGAATCTGAGGTTGCTTTTACCAGTCGACGCTATCTAATCGTGGTATCTAATTCACGTGATTTAGGTGTTAATAAATATAATGATTTAACTTTTATGCTCTTAATTTTTAATTTTTGAAATAATTATCGCGGGCAATCGCTTGATTTTGTAAGTCCATCCTTGACGATTCATTTGTTTAGAATATCAAGGCGCGCAGACGTATGAAATTTTCAACCTACACGGAAGAGGGATATTCAATATAGGCCTAAATATGGTCAAACATTGTTCGACTTGGACGAAACTCACTATGCAGGGGTTTTCTGGGCCAGGGAACTCTAATCTGAGGTCGCTTTTACCAGTCGATGCTATCTGATCGTGGTATGTAGTCCACGCGATTTAGGTGTTAATAAATATAATGATTTAACTATTATGCTCTTAATTTTTAATTTTTGAAATAATTATCGCGTGCGAAGCCGCGGGCACACGCTAGTAGGCTCTAAAAATGGAAATATAGGTTCTAAAAATCGTAAAATAATCTCTTATAAAATCATTAAGTTGCCAATTTTCTGAAATATCTTAATTTCAATGCAGAATATTATATGTAGGGCAAGGCATTTAATGACCATAAAATAGTAAAAAATGCAAAATAAAAAATTCATTTATGACCTAAAAATAGTGGAAAAAATGACACAACATTTTTAAAAAGTGACCAATAAATTTTCCACTATTACTTATATTTAGTGTTTTTAAAG
Organism: Ectobius pallidus; assembly: GCA_964059195.1. Classification (NCBI taxonomy): domain Eukaryota; kingdom Metazoa; phylum Arthropoda; class Insecta; order Blattodea; family Ectobiidae; genus Ectobius; species Ectobius pallidus. The sequence goes on from CAXKWD010000002.1 coordinate 210,613,953, forward strand.
TAACGAATAGCAAAAAGCAATTTAACAGATGACAGTGCATTTTATATGAATTTACAACATAAAACACCCTTATTTCATTGCTAAAAATGTAAGTAAATCTATACTACTTGGACACCTTTAGTGGAAAGTTTGCAATAAACCTGAATTAAAATTAACTATAATTAACTTGGTGAATATCCTCAAATAACGCTTGTATATTGTCTGAAAGTAACGATTCGTACATAGAAAAGCTCCTCTCTACCTCCACTGAAACATGACCTAAAATGCCGAAGAAGACCCAAAAACGCCAAAAATGATCTAAAAATGCAGAAAATGACCTAAAAATTGCCAAAAAATGACCTATCTCTTGAAAATGATGAAAAATTCAAAATAAAGCAAAAAAATGCAAAAACAAATAGCCCTCATTTAATCAATTATTTCATGAAACACATTTATATATATTGGAGCTATCTTTTAACCTTCATATAAAAAAGATGCAAAATCATCAAATGCCTTGCCCTAATTATATGTATTGAAGTCACCATTAATCAATAATCATGATAAAACACAGATGTAGGCCTATGGTACACAGAATTATATAGACCTATTACTAGGGCCTGCTTTACTACCATAACAGTAAAAACCTAATCCCTGCGCCCAGAAGAACGCATATCATACTATCATATTCAACCCCTTGTATCCCTCAACGTTTTTTTTTTGTTACTGGATGTGGGAGTCGGGAGAAAAACACTACATTTTCTTGGGAATTCAAAGGGATTTTTCTACTGAAGACAAAACATTCCTTACTATTTAACCACGTCACAAATGTGTCATGTACTGCACATTCCGAGCTAAAAAATGAGTACGAACTGAAAATAGATGCTAGAATTTATAACAAGAAATGACTTATTTTGAACTTTAGAGGAAAAACAAGCAAAAAGGCAATATTAGGCTCTAACGTAAAAATAGGCTGTTTTAGGTCCTATAAAAGTATAGTCCAGTTATTCATTGGATGACCAGCCGGCTTCAAAGAGATAAACCATTAAGTCGGTGTTTCTTTATGTTAATTGATCTGACTATATCGGGCTTGGTTTCCGCTTTCCAAAACAAAAGCAACGTTGCAATATTCTCTCATTATTGTCACTAACCTCAGTTCTTCCCTCACTTTAATCAATTCACACGTGTTATTGTTTACTGTAACTAGATCTTGCAACCTCGCGTTCCACTCCACGTGGAGTTGACGAGTAGCTGTCATATCTGTCGCAGGACATTCTTAGATTTTGATTGGCTGGGGTAACTAGCTGATTGGTGCGGTAAAATTAAAGAACATGGGTTGACCTGTCGGCAAACTTTTCCTCCTAACGAAAGGAAGCAGCCTGGCCATGCAATGAATAATCAGACTATATCAGTTTTAGGCATAGTCACTTACGAAACATGCATATACAAGTTTTCGTCCATATATCACTTAAGGATTAAAATAGGTTTTTACCTAAAATCCTGGTCTAACGATAACACAACTCTATGAAATTACAATTACAATTACAATTACAATTTATTACTCCAAAGTACACGAAAAATATATACAAAAGTTGATACACCCCCCGAAGAAGCAGAGCTTGTGTTCGGGGGTGGTTCAGTTATATATTAGAAATACTTATACTAAACAATTACTTAAAAAAAAAAAAATGCATAATTTGGAGAAGTATGACAAAATGTTATGTATGAAAGGTTAGAACATGTTCTATTTACAATACAAAGGTACGAAGCAATACAACAATAATACATAACAATTTATTTGTTCAAATTTTAGTAAAAAACAAAGAAATTAAGTTCTATCCAAATTTTAAAGTTTAATATGAAAAATGTTATAACAGTAATAGTCGATAACAGAAGTAATGATTATATAAATTTTCTAATTTTAGACCTAAATTGTTTGTTGTTTAAGCTATTTAGATCAGGATGGTTGGTAATAAATGAATTGAATAGTCTTGGGCCAAAACTTGAACAGTGCTTAGCTCCAGCAGTTGTAACATTTTTTGGTTCAAGTAATAAATTAAATTGATTCCTTCGCGTGTTATATACGTGAGATTCTGACTTGTAATTGTCACGATGTTTATGAAAATAATCCAGTATGACGTACTTGTATATTTGGTCTATGGTGAAAACGTTAAATTCAGAAAATAATAATTTGGAAGAATAGTCAGGAAGCTTAAATAAACAAATCTTTATGATGCGTTTTTGAAGACAAAGCAAAGGGCTGAGGATCGTTTTTGCAACTCCTCCCCACCCAATTATGCCATATTGAAGAATAGAATGAATTAGGGCCAAATAAATCGTACGTAAAACATGAGCTGGTAAACATGAACGGAGAATAACGAATTTATAAATGACTTTACGTAGCCTATTGCATAAATATTCAATGTACTTGTCCCATCTTAAATGTCGATCAATTATGATGCCTAGATATTTCACTTGATTTGATTCACTTAAGGAGGGACAAGTGCAGCTATTAATACAGCAACCAGAATTGTGTATTTTTAAGCTTAAATTTTTACTTACTTTTAATTGTTGCATACCGGTAGCTGTTAAAGCGAAAGGAACTAGCGTAGTTTTCTTAACATTTAAGGAAAGTAAATTAAAATCCAGCCATGATTTAACAAGATTTATACCTTTGTTGGCATTTTCGTAAGTTTCAATCCATGAAGAACCACTAAATATTACAACGGTGTCATCAGCATATGAGTAAATGGAGCCATTAAATATATTCAAATTAATCTTCAGTAGGTCATTTATGTATATTAAAAACAATATGGGACCCAATACTGTACCCTGCGGTACAAATGAATCAGAGTTTAACGTAACATCCTCTCCCCGGGTGTCTGCTTCGTTGATTGGTGAATTCCAAGGATAAAAAGATATTTACCGACACTACGTGCAGTTGGTTGATGTTATCGCCAAACAGTTTTGTTAAATCATTCTGACAGATATCCGAAGGTTATTCTACGGTATTGGCATGGCTCAGATAAGATTCAGCAGTGTACGGTAATTCAAATACATGTTAAAAATGTTAACCTTATGTTTTCAGTGTGAAATGGTAATGCAGTTATTTCATCCATTAAGGTAAGTGACTGATGACCAGGGCCCGGATTCTAATGACATGTCATCTTTTTTATTGATTCTGCTTAGACACTGCTAACTTGTAGATAAATCCTAATCATGGGCTCTAAATTATAGAAATGCATTTTTATTAGGTCATTTTTTGTTATTTTATGCAATTTTATATTTTTAGGGCATTTATTTCAATTTTACGTCATTATTTGGTCATTTTCGAGTCATTTTCTTCCTTATTTAGTCATTTTCATACATTTACATTGAGTACATTAGGCCTAACTTTTTTGTTGTCTTTTTTTCTCATAGGGTAATATTTAAATAAATTACTAGGTTAGTATAATGCAACATTTTTTGTTGTTCAAGTGCTCCAATCAAGAAAAATAACAAAGTTTTTAGACCTACAACATTCTTTCTGCGTCCACAGTTTTTACAATTATGTACAAATTAGTCTATAACTTAGTGTACAATAATAATTTTTTATAAATAAAATATCAGTTTTTAGGTCATTCTTTACAATTATTAAGTCATTTTCTTTAAAATTTAGGGTCATTTTATAGGTCATTTTTCAAACAATTTTAGGTCATCAGAATCCGGGCTCTGCTGATGACAAAGTCAAATATCTCCTAACAGTAAAAGGTCTATTAGCAAACCCGGCAATCTCCATTTCTGAAACATTTTTCGTGAGGGCTAAGTCGACTTGGTAATTTGAAATCCAAGGGCTGCATGACGAAATGAAAATATAACCTTTGTCCTTGTAAAATTTAAGTGTGTTTTTAAAGTTTGTAAAAAGCAAACACCCATCTTATAAATTTTATCATTTCATACAAGAAACCACTATAATTTTTGCCATTTGATGCTATGTGTATTACATTGAATATATTTTAAATACAATGCATTCAAAATGTGTGGATAACCAAAATAACTGAACTTTAATGTAAAATTCCTCACAAATTTTAAGCTTACACCCATTATTAAGTGCCAGTATGGTACTTTATGAGATTGTGTGGGGGACGAAAAATGTCTGTCCGTCTGTCCGTGTGTCTGTACGCGCTCTAACTCAAATACGCTTTTTCGGATTTTCATGAAACTTGGAAAACACATTTATAATGTCAATGGGAAGAACCCTATTGATATTGAACCAAATCGGTTCACCGGTACCGGAGTAATGCCCAATTTAGTGCCTATTTTAATAGATTATGGCGCCTTTCTAATAGAAAGGCGCCATAATTCAAATACGCTGTATCGGATTTCCATGAAACTTGGTATACGCATTTATGACATCCATGAAAAGTACTCTGTTAAATTTGAACCTAATCTGTTGACCGGTACCGGAGTAAAACCCAATTTAGTGTATATTTTAAAGGCGCAATAGCTCAAATACGCCTTATCGGATATTTATGAAACTTCGTATACGCATTTATACTATCCATGGAAAGACGTCTGTTGATGTTCAATCAAATCGGTTGGCCAGTACCGGAATAATGCCCAATATATTGCCTTTTATGTTAATATATGAGAAGTCGCGATAACTCAAATATGCTTTATTGGATTTTCCTGAAACTTTGTATACCCATTTATAATGTACATGGGAAGACGTCTACCGATATTGGACCAAATCGGTTGTCCGGTACCGGAGTAAAACCCAATTTAGTGTCTATTTTAAAAACGCGGTAACTCAAATACGCTTTACCGGATTTTTATGGAATTTGGTATACACATTTATAGTGTTCATGGGAAGAGGTCTACTGATACTGGATGAAATCGGTTCACCTGTTTCGGAGTAATGCTCAATTTGGTGCCTATTTTATGATAATACTAGCTGAAAAGGCCCGGCGTCGCCCGGGCTTTGTATTTTTTAATTTGAAATTAACTTATGAAGGACTTGATGTATGTAGAACTTGAAATGAAAAAGATTTATCACACTCAAACTATTCCATCAGAAAACGCTGGATATAGCTTTTTATGGCTCATAGAGGATGTGGAATGCTGCATTCCGTTGCTTCTACACATCATGCTTGGGAGGGGTTGAAATAAGAAGAAACACAAATTACATAAGATTGTACTGACTTGACGGAAAATTTTATTTCTCATTCTCATGTTACTATACAATCGTTTCGGAGCTGAAATAAAAGAGAAATGCAGTATCACTTTCATACTTTCCTCCCCTAGAACCCGGGACATAATATACTGCGAGCATAGGACTCAAAATGTTCCATCCCATGCTTAGGGCCTATGATAAACATCCCTATTTCTCAACTAATACAAAGCCTACAGGTATGGATAACTTATCAGCGGAAAGGATTATTTACATACTTTTGATATAGCATACTCACACACTTAAGTTGTCCCTCTTATTCTACATTAAAATGTGAAGTGAGTAAATATTTCTTATGTCGAGGGTAGAGAAAGTTACGTGACTACATCACACTGTGCTTTATTTTCGTGGATTTCATTTTCAGTAATTATTTTCGCCAATATATTACATCGATGGAATCATAATTCGTTAAAGCATTAGGCTATATACTTGCCAAGGCCCTATGTAATCATAGTAAACAATTTACTGTTGCCATGTGAACTAAACAGCAATTCATTTTTTCAGTATAAAATTCTCAGAAATTATATAATTTTCAAGGGAAGGAGTATTTTGTTTGAATTTTAATGTCGACAGCTATACTTCCCGGGCTTAACTGGGTATGTGTGCAAAATGTCGTGTAAATTGGTAAAGAAATGTAGATTTGTATAAGGAACAAACATACATACATACATACATACATACACACTTTCGATTTTATATATTAGATACGTATTCGAAAGAATTTATATTAAAAAAAAGCAAATCATTTATCATGACAACATAGTCAATTGTTTTACTGTGATATTTTACGGCTTTGGAAATTAAAATAGAGATAGCTATGACCAAAAACACTATTGTTTTACATGCGCTTATAACTTACAACTAGACCGTTAAACTGACCCAGGTGACCGAGATGGTAACGTTTTGGCCTCACGTTATGGAGTTCCATAGTTCAAATCCCGAAACCAGCCAATTTCACTTTCTTTTTCGTATTTTTATGTGAGTGTGCGATTGTCAAGATATCAAAAATCTGTACAGTTCAGCTGATGCTTTGTTCTTCCCTAAGCCCTGCTTAATGAATAAATCTGGAGCTTAACTTGTAAATCAATTAAAAAAACATATTCTGCATATCATAATTGCAGTCATAACTGATTAAAAAAACATACTGGCACTTTTTTACATCAGTTTACCTGATTTTATTCATTAATGGGGTTCGGATGTTTATGACCCAATAAAGTGAAAAACATAACTGTAAATATGCCCTTAAAAACGACTAAATATGGCCCTAAAGCCCTACTCATCAAAGAACGAATTTCCTAAAAATAAACGTCCAATTTAAAAACGTTTAATGACACCAAATTATTACGGTACACCACATTAATTCAATCAGATATCACTTTTTAAAAATGTTACAGGTCATTTACAGTTTTACTTGTAAAGAACTTCTAATATGATGTTTCCAGATACTACTGCAAATGTGAAGTGGAAATATTTTTAAAATAATACATATTGGAAGTTGTTAACAACAAGAAGGAAGAGGTAATTGTGCTATTACTTGTTACTGTCCCATCACATTTCAGTTACAGGAAAACAAAAATATTCGTGACTTAAAAAAAAAAAAATTAAGTCGACAATTTAATACATAACTGTGATTTTCAACCGAATTTATAATTGAAATATGACGTTAAATTACAAATATGACCAAGATCATGAAAATTACCAAAATATGACTTTATATGCAAAATAAAAACGGTTCAATTAGTATAACAAATGTGCAATTCATGTTTAATTTGTGTTTGCGGGGACAATGGAGGTCAAGATAAAAATATGACATGTCTTAAACATCCAAACCCTAGTCATTAATATCTGTGTTATCTTTGAAGCATACTGGCTGGAGTCAGAAGCAACTCGGGAACCTTGAACATTTTGGTAGGTAGGAACATGAATTGGCCGCTGGCGTGGTCTTGTGGTTAGCGTCGCTGACTGCAGATCCGTCGGCCCAGGTTCGATGCCCGGTACCTCCTCGTATTTTTCTGAGGTAGAGAGGTCTGGCAGGGGTGCACTCAGACTCGTGATTCAAATAGAGAAGCTACTTGATAGAGAAGTAGCGGCTCCGGTCATGGAAACCATCATTAACGGCCGTGGGTGTCGGCATGCTGACCACATGCCCCCAATCCTGCCATCTGCCTGTGGTAGATGACGCAGCGGTCGGGTGGTAGGCCAAGTCCCTCCACGGAGTTTAGTTTAGTTTAGTTTAGGGAAGTGAATTAAACTGCCGCTTACCTGAGTTTTAATTTAAAAGCCTTAATATTATCACACAATGAAGTTACAAACTGATCTTTTCTCTTGTAATTTTAAATATAAGCCTTTAAATGCACAGTAATATCTACCATGAATGTCAAATCTTCAAGACAATTATTATCTCACATAGCTTATCAAGTGATTCGCCTTTCATTTCTAAGAAAATGTTAATTTCTTCTCGAAGAAGTCAAAAGCGTTTTAAAACTTGATGACATGAAAACCAATTTAATGGCAAGCACTCAAATTAACTACCTGTATCACTAATCAAAGTACGAAACTGAAATTAATTCAGTCCCCTGGAACGAATAAAATTAATTGTTTTTGAAATTCAAAATTAGGTTCATTTTTGTTTTTAGTATAGTGATTCCAGGTGTACAATGCACTATATAGGCCTAGTAGTGTTTTATGAGACACCTTTTCTACTGATAGAAAATAAGGTTTTAACAAATTTTTATTTTACATTACTTTTTTTGGCGGACATATTTATACATTTTACCTAAAACTTTAGGGGGCCGCATTTCGTAGCATGTTTGACACAACTGGTATAATGTGTCACCCATAATTTACATTCAGGCAGATATGATCATACGAGGGGTATTCCGAAAGTAAGTTTCGTCAATGTATGGCAGGAGCGGCGTGTTCACCAGGGGAACCAAACAAACGCCAGACGAATCCCCACCCGTGGCTGGTTCCAAGACGGAAGTGGCGTCAGCGGAGGAGGCATGACGCAGGCCCAGAGCGAGTCGCAGCAGACTGGCGTGCCCGCGGGTATTAGTGTACTGCTCGCGATGGCACGAGAGATTTGGCGCCACTGCCATGTACCGCTATCCCCCCTCTTTCAAACGAGCCATTGCTGCAGCCGCTGAACCTTTTATTGTCCGAGATAGAGCTGTTTGAAATTGATCTCCCGATTTCCGTCCCCGCAAAGTGCGGTCTCCACGAACCCATCTCGCACAAACCTTATGGAACATCAATTTGTCACTCAAAATGGTCTGTATGGAACCTTTAGTAATGTCAGGAAGCTGAGGTGGAGCAGGCTGTGCGCCAATTCCTTGCATCGCAGGGCACCGAGTTTTACCACAGTGGGTTCTTCAAACTGATCGCACGCTACGACAAATGTCTCAATGTCGCTGGCGACTATGTCGAAAAATAGTGCACGGTGTATAGTTCATGCTGCCATGCTGTATTGCTTTTGGGTCAATAAAGTGTCCGTGTGACAAACTGACGAAACTTACTTTCGGAATACCCCTCGTAAGATGTACTCTGCTGAGTGCTAAATAATACTCGAGCAATAGTGAATTGGTAGAAAAATTCTTGTTAAAATTTGTATGATTAAACAACTAGGTAAGATGCGATTAGAGTAGAACTCCAGCTATACGGTTCGATTCAAGTGGTTTTTTGCAGCAGTGATCGTTGGGAAATCCCCTTTCTGGGCCGATTGTTTGCGAAGAAGCATAATTTTCAGCCGACAAAATCGACAGTTTGTCAGACTCCATCTGACTGATATGTTCAAGACTAGAAAATAGCCCGTGGCTTTGCCACTGTTGAAATTATGCTTAAATACGAAACTTACAGGTCTAGATTCTGTTGTGACGTAGTTCGCACCAGAGTGAACCCTTCTTTTCGCTCCTTTGATGGCATCTCTAGACAGAAACCTAAGAAAATTAATCAAATTGCTAAGCCCCTACTCATAAAACATGTAATTTTTGCATGGTAAGTAACCATGTCAGTAACTGGTGTAAAAACACACCTTATATGTCCATCCAACAATCAAAACGCTGAACTACTGTTCGTTCCACACCATCGCCTACCTACAAAATAATATAACATCACCTGCACCGACACCGACAAAGAACAGGTATTCTTGTAGTCGCATGGGTTTCCCCAGTGCTGCCGCTGTCAATCGTCACTTCTCAAGTGAAGAAAACGTGCTGTGGTACGTGTACTTGGCAACATTGTATTGGACTGCAGACAAGTGTGAATACGGCTAATTACCTTTCTATTCACTGATTGACATGTCAAAGAGGATTAGGGTGGCAGCAGGTAGAGGCAGTTGTTGGGGGAAAAAAAGTATTTAAGAAGTGGCAGCCACAATACAGATTTCACTGCAGCATCAACCGTTTGTCACGAAAATATTCTTATAACTTCAAGGAATAGTCCTAGCTATTGTATGGGACTCACCTTAACAGCTCTGGAATGACGTATGGGTGGTTGGGGAAGGCGAGCAGTGCTAGTGGAGTTAATACACTCTTCACTTATGTTTGTTCCAAACACATTTATCTCATCTCGAGCGCAGACTAAAATGCCGCATGCAGTACGTGAGTCAATGTTTTTATACTGCATGTTAGGCCATTCCCATAACTGTTCTCCTTCCATTAGCCACTCTTCAGACAAACCATATTCCTTTCAGGGCTGTTAAGGCGAGTCCCATAAAGTACACGGCTTTGTAGTATATGCCTAGCGATGATTTTCTATTTAATAACCACGTGACCGTAAATTAGTTGTTACTCCAGGGCTAGTCAACCGATATGGTCCAAAATCATTAGCGTTTTCCCTATGGACATTGTAAGTTATTTACAAAGTTTCATGAAAATCGGAGAAAGCGTATTGGGGTTACCGCGCGTACGGACAGTCAGCCGGACGGACGGACATATTTTCCGTTCACCATGTCACTCTTCAGACAACCCCAACCCGCATTCCTTTCAGGGTTGTTAAGGTGAGTCCCATACAATAGGTGACTGAGTTCCTTGGAATCCGACATCCATCTGCCGGAAAATTTCCATACCCATGCGAATGAAAGCTATTCCGCGATGCAAGAAAAGAACCCGCACTTAATCTACCCTACACTTTGAATTTTGATGTAGGAAGACTTTCAATTCAATGTTCTCTTTGTTTCAGGGCCACAATGCAGAGCTGATAAACAGCAGCCATGACAGGACGCACGGATAAGGAGCTGGAAAGAGGCAAGGGAAAGCTGATAGAAGAAAAACCCGAACTTGTCCCACCTGATGGAGGATGGGGCTGGGTTGTAGTCTTTGCCTTCGCTCTTAGCAACGTAAGAAACTAAACTTACATAAGTAGGGCCCGGATTTTTAGATTTTATAGACTTTTATACTACTTTTTTCACTTTATTTTTTACATTTCAGAAGTTCCACTTTAATAAACGCAATAAACGCATTGAAACAAATATTAATCTATGTCACTTTTACTTCCAATTTCCATGGCATTTTTAGAAATTGAAAAAACTATAAAATTAGTAATCCACACATCGGCTTTATTCATCAGGGACGGCGAAGAGATCCTGCTGCATATTCCGGTCTCCGTCAGTACGCTGTTGGACATTGACGAACTTCAAATCCAAGATTTTTTCGGGGAGGTGTTCGAAAAACTTACCGACCCCGACGAATATCCAGATGCAGCAGGGTCAGGCATGGCATTTATTAGCATTGACCGGTGGTGGTTCAAGATTGCACCGTGCCAGCCCAACAATACTGCGGTCCCGACATCGAGAAACGTCCTGACTTCGGAATATGAGGTGATGGATGTGGACGAAGTAGACGGCGGCGTCACCGACATCGTAATTACAAAGACCTCCGACACGCTGATTGGGTGCATTGCTCTTCACCATACCAGATGACCCGGGGACAACCTAAACCAGCGTCGGAGGAAGGTGCGTGCATGGTTACGACGGGAGGCGACGCCGCACGAAAAGAATGCAGCTCGCGTCCACATCTCCGAGCTACCGGCCTGGCATACGACGGCAGCGAGATTCAATCTTCGCATCTTCAATGACAGAGGTAATGTTCTGTATCAAAAACGGTGCGATCCCGGCAACAGGGAATATATAAATCTGTATTATTGCGGAATTCGCAAATACAAATTAATAATAAAATTGGATGCCTTTTTAAATGATAGGACCCGCGAAGTCCGGCATTTTTGCGAACATTGTCTTAAGTATCATGTCCCCAATAAATGCGAAGTGGAGGTTGTATCAATAGGGCCAGACGAGGACAACACTGTACGCCCTCGGGCCAAACCAGACTGCATGCATGGGCTTGTTTGTTATGCAGACTTTGAATCGTACATAGAACGAGACCAGCAGCAACACATCCCGTCCGGGTACGGTTGGGTCGCGGTATACAATGGTGAGATAGTTAAGGAGGGTCTGCAATCGCTTAATGATTGTAACGACGTGGCCGAAGCTTTCATTGAGGATATAATCAACTATGTTTACGATTGGTCATGCGCTTTTGGCATTGAAACCCCGAAATGCGGAATCTGTGGCGTTAAATTGAACGCGACGGACGAACGTATTTCGGGTCGGAAAAATTACATTGACGGCCGTCCCGGCTCATATCACATAAGATGTTGGTTGGTGCCCGAAAATACGTGCCCAATATATTTTCATAATTTCCGAGGCTACGACAGTCATCACATAATAAGGAATTTAATCCACCGGTTCGGTACCGACGTTAAAATTTCCGGTAAAAATTTTGAAAAGTTCGACGTTGTAAGCGTCGATAACGTGAGGAACCGGGTTCGATTCCTGGATACTTTTAACTACCTAAGCTCCTCACTGGCACAATTAACAACAACGGTTACGGATTTTAAATACGCACCATCCGACGCTAAGGAAAAAGCACCATTCCCTTACGAATGGTTTGACAGTAAAATTAAATTAAACCATCCCCTACCTAACACCGATGATGCTTGGTACTCCCATTTACATGATGCTATGCAAGATAAAAACCGCGCTATGTCGATATGGCAAGAAAAGGGGTTTGCTAAATTTGAAGATTACCATAACTATTACCTTCGGCTGGACGTGTTGTTGCTGGCAGACATATTCGAACTCTTTCGAAAAAACGCATATTCTGCATACCGAACAGATCCCGTGTATTTCCAGGGTGCGCCGGCATTTACCTGGCAACTGGCCCTGAAGCACAGCCCCACAAATTTCAAAGTCGTAAGAGAAAAATTCTTATACACTTTAATTCAAAATCAGATCCGGGGCGGGGTTTCTCAGTGCATAAGACGTTATGCCAAGGTCGAGAACGTCGAGACAGATCATATATTGTATCTCGATGTGAATGCATTATATGCGAAAGTGATGCTGGGCAGACTGCCTTGCGAACTGGTTTGCAACAGACCTGACCTACCGCCAGACTTCGAAAGCTGGTCGCCCACCGACAAGCATTGCTTCCTGGCCTTAGTGGACATAACCTATCCCAATGAACTGCACGATCGCGACGTCGAGTTCCCACTCGCCCCTCACCATTACGATAACAGATTATGTACGACCTTTTTACCAAAGAATCGGTATCTATTGCATAGCGAAAATTTAAAATATTACATACAGATGGGTTTGAAAGTGGAAAAGGTTCACAACGTGTGGATCTTCGAACAAGCGCCCATACTGCACGATTATGTGCAGGGTAATGTAAGCAATAGACAGGTCCACAGAGATAACAAGCCCTTGTCCAACACCTATAAGCTAATGAATAATAGTCTCTTCGGCAAGACTGTCGAAAATACCTTCCGATATAAGAAATTTGTTGTTAAAAAAGCGACCGAGGCAGGTATGCACGGTCGTCGCAATGCTTTTCTGGCACAGGTAAATAATTTCCTCGAAGTGGACGGGCATTTTCTGTGCGAACTTAACACAACAAAGGTGCTCCTGAACAAACCGGTACAGATCGGGTTTACCATTTTGGAACTGGCTAAACTAGAGGTGTACCGGTTTTATTATAATCTGAAGACCAAATTTGGTGACAAGTTAAATCTGTTGTACCACGATACCGATTCTCTTATTATGCATTTTCACAATTGCGAAACCCACCCTCTAAAAACAATGGCCTCTGAGCCGGACTTGTTGCGTTACCTTGATTTTGAAAAGGCTCCAGATGATTACGTAATTCGCACCAAAGATACAGATAAAGTGCCAGGTTTGTGGGCGGACGAAACCGGTCACAGACAGATACTGGAGTTTGTAGGCCTCAGAGCCAAGACTTATGCCCTACGGTTCGATGACGGCGATTCCTTGATGAAAAACAAAGGAATCACCGAAACCACAATCGTAGATGCGAGTCGAGGTCGTATAACCTTTGACGACTACAAACGGTGTTTGTTTGAGAACCAATCGCTGTATGTACAGCAGTATCTTATCCGCTCACAAAACCACACCCTGTATAGCGTTCGCCAACGCAAGTTGGCGCTTGTTTCAGAGGATAGAAAACGGCAAGTGATGGAGGATAGGATCGGAACATTACCTCATGGTTACGAAGGACAGAAGTACAAATAAATAAATAAATAACAAACATGGTTGTGTACATATGAAAGCTTTATTACACAATAAAATACAATTTATGTTAAAAATGGTAGTGTTGTTTTGGCATTATTGTAATCCTGAACTCCTGACCTCAAACATCCCCGCGCGCGCATATGCGCCATTTCCAAGGGGGCCATAGCAGAAATTTCCTCATCACGAAATATAAATGATACCTGGAAACTCTGTTCCACCATACAAGATGCCCGTTGTTTCATCAGTGTTCCATTAGATTTATGTATTGGAACCATGGTGAAAAAATGGTGTTGTATGGGATTGTATTTTGCCTGGAGCCATTGATCGCCCAATGCGGCGTTTTTACGATACATTTTAGGATTAAACGTACTTGGCCATGGCGTAAAGCCCACTTTCCACAGCGTTTGACTGGTGGTTTTTTCTGTGCCTTTTACCATAAAATACGAAAAAGGAGAGGGTGTAAACCCGTCCGGGGTATCGGGATACAGGACATCTCCCTCTATGTTGGTTTCCACGTCGTACTCTATTACGTCGGAGGCACCCACAATTTCAATCTTATCCAAATTCCTACATTTCGATATGGCCCTCTTATCAATAGACCAGGTACTTTCTACTTTAGTAGAATCCCCTTTTTCGTCTACTATGCCGTAGGCATAGGATAGACTCTCCCATTTAAGATCCTCGGCGGTGTTAGCAGCCGCCAACAGTTCATAATGTTGGGATTCCAGAGCATTTAAAACATACCCCTCATACATTTTATTTCTATTCACGAGATTTCCGTGAATATTAGTGCTTATGCCATATGGTCGGTACAACGCCAAAGTGAACTAAGCGCCAAACTCCATATTTTGAGAAAACTGAAGTTGAAGTTTGAGTGTTGTAAAAAAATCTTGATCAAAACGAAATTTCCTTTTTTCTCAACTGATTTTACTATCGTAGTATCGCTTAGTTCGTTATTGCAGACCGTAGGATATCAAAATCTGCACCATGGACTACCAATAGTCTATATTTTGACAATTGGCGCTTAGTTCACTTTGGCGTTGTACCGACCATATATGCTGACGGTTTCGAAATCGTCAGTGTTAGGCAATTTCACCATTTGATTTCGTCTGTTATGTCCCACCAAATCACCGTATTTTATTGCTGCTATCTCATTTTTATTGGATAACGTATAACCAGTAGTTACAAAGTTCTTTGGCATGTAGTGAATGATCTTGCTTTGTTGTACAAAGGAAGACATTTCCGTTGGCGTGTTTGCCCTCACCTGCATTTCGTCTGTAAGTATGATGAAATTGCTAAGCTTAACATGAGGTTTGTGTATACGATATCCCAGACAACACGGGAGCACTTGTTTTATCACTTTCAACATCTCATCGTCCAGCACGGGGTACAGCGCAATGGTGATGGGCAGTGTACTTAGGGAGGTGTCTATTTCCTCCCAGGATCTCTGTATAAATGTGAATGTCACATGTTTATACGGTAGAGGTCGCGGCACAGGTGACACGCTCTCCCCTGGTGGTATTCCATGTTGTCCTGAATTTCCCGTTCCACCGCTGCTGCCTGCAACGGCTCGTATCGCTCGAGGACTGTCCACGACGTCCTCTTCTTCCTCTTCGGAATGCCATGTAGGGGGTGGTGTTTCTATGGGGTTGCTCATTGTCCGCGCCCTCTTACGGGACATGGTGCCACCACTACGTAACATTATATGTCCCTGTAGATAAACAAAACCCAATCAGCAAACTGTTCTGGCGTAATATACACAGAAGGGATGAAGGGTTCACGGAGTTCATACACAATTAGTCTATTACGTAGTGCTTCCTCGTCTCTAGGACTCAAATAACCTTTACCCAGTTTCTCGTGATTGCCGGTCATTATGACAGGGGTGCGGAACAGGTCCTGTTTATTCATGTATTTTTTGCCTACTTGTAAAGCGGCTCCAGCCAAAATATTTTTCATATCGTCGCATGTCGCCTCTGTTACAAATGGTTCCTCCAACAATATCAAGGATTTATTTAGGAAATTTTCGTAAGTGAATTCGGACATGCTGTTTGCACATGAGGCATAACCCGTCACAAAATGTGACGCAATAGACTGGGCTATAAAACTCTTTCCTGCATTGGATGGTCCGAGGAGGAAGAGGCAATTGATCTTTGTTTCCTTACCATTAAGTATTTTCTCAAGGTCGCTAACAAAACGAGTAGGAACAATATGATTTCTAATAAACAGTTCACTAATTGCATTTCTGCTGTGGCTGGTCCCATTTTTAGCACAATCTAATAAATAGCCAAACCTGTCTTCTCTTTCTAATTGAAGTCTACGCTTAATGTAACTGGATATGGAGATATTGATATTATTAGTCAACAAAGAGTTACTCTGGTATTTATTTAAAACACAATCCCATTCTACAGGTGTACAACGATCGAGCAACGCTGTGTAAGACGTTGCCCTATATTTATTTATCAAATGACTTAAAAGATCTGAACCTTTTTGGGGTGCCGAGACGAAATCCCCTGACGTCCTCCTCTGCGAAGGCCGTGCTGCTTCCGGGACCGTGCTGGGTGTTACTGCTGCCAGGTTGATGCCTCTCCGGAGAATTGGTGGGATATACTTTGCGTTTGGCGATCAGCTCCAGAAATCGTTTAGACTGGTCCTCGGAGTGGTGCGGGCTGACGGGTACCACTCGAAGCAGGTCCTGGTACTCCCCAAACTTCTCCAAAAGATTCTCCAATTTAATGGAGTACGTTAGGCGTAAGACAATGGAGTCGTTGTCTCGACGTTCGAACTTGGCGTTTCCGGATACGAATATGCCCGTCAATAGGATGTAGAGGTCCTCCGTGGGCAATTCGGTGGTATCCGTCGATTGAATCAGCCAGGCAGATGGTGTTGATAGCGCCGACATGACAATGTGTCGGAAAGTGAAAATTTTCTCGTTTATATAGCACAGGGCAAATCCGGGAACATTGCCAAGCGTCCTTCGCGACAAGCCGATTTCACGAAAAAAGTCAGGCCGGGCCCACGACGCCAACAGGTCGCGAAACCGGCCGATATACATATATATATGCCAAACACTTTTTGATCAATTTTCAACAGTTTATAGTTTATAGAATACAGTTAATTCTAGAATTACCCCTGTCATTTCCAACTCCACCACATAAACTCAAGAAGAACGTTCTTTCAATTAATCAGTCAGCTTTTAGAATACTTTACTTTCGGCATTTTGTTGGAGCAAACACTGTGAAAAAACTGCAAGTGTAAGCTTCTTAAGAATATCTTTAATTTCCTTATAAAGAAACCGGACGATGGGGTAACAAAATGACAAAATTCAATGCTACATTTTCTCTTAGAAATGTACTGGTAACAATGAGTAAGATGCAAATTATAACAAATGTTAAAAAAAAATATTAGAACAATAATAATTAGATAAATTACATATTATTAGGTATTTTATGGTATTTTAACTGGAAACATATATATATCAACATACCTTTTTCTCAACTAATACAAAGCCTACAGCAATGAAGTGGATAGGACTTCTGACATAAAAACACACTGTTCATTGGAGGAGTTGTGGATGTTTGTCGCGTGACGCGGGAAAGGCACACCAAGCACTTGTAGCAGTTGCAGGTTAAAAACTTGACGAGTTTCTCTTTTCATTGGTGTATGATTGGATATTGTAAGCCTCGTACTTCTCATAATATAGACCAACGAAATCGTGTAAAGCATTTGTGCTAGATCTGTTATAAATAGGGATGGGTCCTCGATACTTTCGATACCTCGATACTCTCGATACTTGCATGGTATCGGCATCGAACGATACTTCAGAAAACTCGCGCGAACCTTTTTCGATACTTTTCTGCAATTAAGTGAGAATGCTAGTATTTTTTTAACAAAAACTTGTAAGTGGACTGTTTAAAAAACTAATTTTAGTTTTAATGTAGAGTTTAAAAATAATTATAGGCTACTGATGATATTAAATTTTGTCTCATTAAATATGCAGACTTAATTAATTTAGTTGGTATTAAGCAGTTCTCTCTAATTTTAATTTTTAATGTACCTATTTATTGAAACTGCTTTTATTGAAGGTATCGAGTATCGAGAAAATCTGGTATCGACCCATCCCTAGTTATAAATAATAAAAAATCTTGCCATTGAACTCGCCACATGGAATTATTCACACTGCATGGTAATGAAGTCCGTGTGCAGTCTCCACGACAACACTATTGTTTGCAGTGTACTCAGCTGGCTTGGGAAATTGCATGACACTGGGATTATTCCTATAAATCAACAATTAAGTGATATAAATCCAGGGAAATACAATTTTCATGTGATGCAGCCATTTAACTTTTTCTACCCTGGGTATGGACACTGCCTTCTTTATTTCTTACAAGCCATGTTGTTAAATCTGGAAACATCGCATCGGTAGTCCTATCGGCTATCAACATGCCGTAAATAAAGCAATGAACTCCATCAGAATCATCGCAAATTAAGCATATTTCAGCTTAAAGTAATCCCAGTCATCATCGCCTATGGTTTAGAGAACATCTGGACACACCTGAAGAGCAACTGGAGAGCATAGAGAAGGTAAAAACCGTGTACAAAATGAGATATTTATATACACCGTCACCTCTAATTGAGTACACCAGAGAATAGTTTTTCATATAATATTTTCTTGTTCATCAGCTATTACCATCTACAAACGAATACAAGAGAGAGGTACGGTATGATATTAGTGTCCTTCAGGAAGAATTGGCTGGTATTAAAGAAGAATTGAAGAGAAATATAGTCACTTTTACTGGTATGAACTTTTATCAAAATATCAAGCTGCTCACAGTAGGCCTAATTCATCTCAATCTGATAGACGCCAAATCATAGTATATGCAATCTCCTATTCTCCCAATATTACTACTAGAAAATCGATTCAGCGTTTTCCTACAGTTTGGTGAAGCCAATGAACGGGATTCAAACCTTAACCTGGCGAATCAACACAGTTCACCACTGGAGCCAAGGATGAACGAATGGATGATTTTTAGACAGCAAATAACGGAAAGCCGAGTGCTTCCAAGGAATCAGGCAAAGTTATTCTTTTCAGTGACAGTCATGGGCATAGTCTTCCACGAAGTGCATGTGACAAGAAGATAGATATCAGTGTTCTAGGTTATATTATACCTGAGACAACTAGTTCAGTGGTGGTACAAAATGACCCAGAGAAGTGTAGTAGCTTAATAAAATATGACTGTTGTGTGTCAAATAACAGAGCTCGTAGGCCTAACAGGATAAGTGAGGTTATTACCAATAAAATAAGAAAAAACGCGACATCATAACGTATAGCCTAATGAGGAGACACTGAAAACTACGCATTCCTTCAGATATGTGGAGTCACCGCACGTTACAGTATTATGCACATCACAAGTATAGGCTATGTAATATAGGCCTACTGATTTGGCCTAAATAAAGTCAGTATTTGTGATGAAGAAAATTATCTGCAATAAAAACGTATTCAAATGCTTCCCACAGACCACCACAGATAGGACTACCTCCTGTGTTGCCAGATTTCAAGCAGCATGGCTTGTAAGATTTAGAAGGCAGTGGTATGGAGAATATCATTTTCTCACTTCGCATTTTGATATAGAATGAAAGGCCGCATTGCAGGGAGTGTGTACTCAGTTGTTTTAGCCTCACGCATAGAGAGGACTTAAAGCTTGAATTTGTGCAAATAACGGATATTGAGTATGCTATATCGCTACTGTTAGTGCAAAAGTAACAGTTGTGTATTTTACAGGAAAGCATATTCATTTTTTTTTTGTCTGCTTTTTAGTAACTAATGTATAACGAACTTATAAAGCACCAGCTTAAAAGGCCCGGCGTCGCCCGGGTTTTTTATTTTGTAATTGGAAATTATCTTATGAAGGACTATTAAAGTCATTTTATAGGTATTTAGAATTTGAAATAGGAAGAACGATCTATCTCACTCAAACTATTGTCAAGTCTCGTTACATTTATTTCCAAAGCCTTATGTGAAGACTGCCAACAATTATGTTGTCAAGTGAACTGTGATTTGGATTTGATAATTCTGTGTAAAAAGGAATTAAGTATTCTCAAAAACATTTAAGTTTTGGCATTTAAAATAAGAAAATTCAAAATCTTTTCTTAGTGAGCACCTACATTATGAAACGAAGGTACTGTCAAAATTCCAAGTCTCTACCTGTTATAGTTTAGACTCTACGTTGATTCTCTGTCAGTCAGTCAGTGAGTCAGTCAGGACAAAGCCTTTTATATACAGAGAGATTAAATTCGTAAATAAAAGAATTACAGGAACATAGACTTTTCCAGTTTTAAGTTTAATTTTTACATACTATCTTTTGCACTAACAGAAGTTATATGTCAGAAGTCAGAACTGATACCTTATTGCTATAGGACAGGGGAGGACAGAAGGTTGCTCTGTGACGTCATTGCAGTTTCCTCTTCATTCACGCAGTAAGACTTGTGGAAGGAGTTTGTGAAATGTAGGCACCATTGAACAGGGGGCATTAGTATTACGGCAGGGAAGCGATCTTGCCTGACATCACACACAGTGACCTACCGTACGCTTCCTTCACAAACGTCATCACTAGACTAAGATGCACTTACAATGACACAGGCTTTGAATTAGTTGAGAAAAGAGTAAATCATTTTGGGGGAAGAATGTTGAATGTGCATGGGTTTTGTTGCAGGTAATTGTAGTTCCTATACTCCAGTCATTTGGGCTGTTATTCAGAGGCAGATTCGAACAGCTTGAAATTAACGCCACTGATGCGTCAATCATCATTAATGTCAATTCATCATTTGGAATGATACTTGGTAAGTAATCTTTTTCATTAACATCATAGCCATAGATTAAAAAAGAAAGTCTTTCTATTTTCAATTTATCGTTACCATGTAGGGTGGCCATATCTAAAATGTCAGAAAGGAGGACACACTTCTTCGGTAATCTAGCATAGTATAAAACTTCGGGCATGGACGGCTGGACAGCAGATATTACATGGTATAATCCTGACTAATTTCAGACTTAATAACTGCATTTATATAAAATAAATGATTACACACTGCCAAAAGGGATCTTCATCTTTATTTATATTTTTGTCCTTTCTTTGCCATCCGCAGGAGGTTTTTGTTGGTCAGGAATTACACTCTTCCGAGAAAAAAATGTATTAATACGCTTTACCAACCCATCGGAGTCTCGAAAAGGGGGACAAATCAACGTCCGGCATAAAGCCGCGCCGGATGGAGGACTGCTTAGCAAAAAGCCTTATAGTCCGGCCAAAATCTGGATGTCTGGCCACCCTGTTACCATGTTGCAACTTTAGGAAACTTTCTATTTACTATTCATATTCCTAGACCCAAAAATTATCATCAACTCAAAAGTACCATAGTATGTGTGTAGGCCTATATGTAATAGCTACATAATTTTCTATGGTCCGACAACTGCCGTAATCTTATACAAAATATGAGGTAGAATCAAATGAAAACCTTAATTATTTTTTTCCTCTACTTTACTGCAAAAAAGAAAAAACCTGCTTGCACATTATTTTTCCGCATAGTCCCCTCCCAGTTCAATGCACTTGCGCCATTGGATAGGAAGAGCATCGATACCACATGAGAAAAATTATTTTGGTTGACGCTGTAGCCACTCGTACACCATCAATTGGACGTCTTTATCAGACTTGAATTTCTGCCCTCCAAGGTTCTCCTTTAATGGACCAAAGATGTGAAAATCTGATGGTGACAAATCTGGAGAGTATGAAAGATATGGGAGACATTTGAAGCGAATATCATCGATGGTTTTCATGGTTGCACGAGCAGCATTAGGACGGGCATTATCATGTTGAAGCAAAACACCTGCACTCAGCAATCCCCTTTGCTTTGGCACTTGGCACCACCACACTTGTATCTTTTAAAGTCTTGTTGCATATTGTACTATTGAAATACAGGTGGTCTGCAGCTTACATATAAATCACTGTTTTCTTTCTGCAACATTTTACAGAAATGTTCTTACTTCTCTAGGTCTCTTCAGTGGATACCTGCTTCGTAGATTTGGATACAGAAAAATTGCTATAGTAGGTTCTATAACAAATGCAGTTGGAGTCATTCTCACCAGTTTCGCTGACTCCTTTGGGCATTTTCTCATCACATATGGATTCATATCCTGTAAGTATAAATTAAATGCTTTCTGCTCTACATTATAGTCTGGATTGCGAGTAGACTGGTCAATCCTTGTCAAAATTTTTCAGGTTATCAAAATGCTGTGTCTGGGACAAACACTACCAATATGAAAGTTGAACAATTCTCCAAAGTCGTCAATGGAATGCACCCCGAACAAATATGATCCAAAAGACTTGATCAACGACACAGATACCCAAATGATCCTTCACGTGACCCACACTGAGGGTGAGCAAACCATATCCACATAGGCTACACATAATATAATAATATTTTAGTACAAAAAATCCTCTGACACTGGGATTCGAACCTGTGATCTTCAGCTTTCTATGCCAAATGAGCAAGCCAGAGTTTGATTGTCAGTGCCAGATGGAATCTCTATCCTATGATTGCCATATTGGTTGACCTCACTGAGACATTTATGTCATGTACCCGCACAGTTCAAATCATGGTCCCCGATGGAATCTACGAGGGGCGTTCCATATTGATTTACACTTTACTTTTTTTTTTTTTACATTCACTAAGAATCTCTATGCCTTGGCAGATATAACCACTTTCTCAGCAAAGTCTTCAGTAAGCCGTACATACTTGTGCCACCCAAGTGGGACTTCTCTAGGCCCTCTGAGAACCACTTTTTTGCAGCCTGTCATACCCACCTCAAGACATTTCCTGGAAGTCGGCGATATGATGTGTGTGCAGAAGTGAGAATACAGTGGATGTGGCAGCACCGGAAACCCCACCTTAGTTGTGCTGTTAATGTTGGTCCCTGGTTCCATCCAGTCAATATGGATGATTCCATCCTTGTTCCAAAAGATTGTGGCCATGCGTTTGCCTGCTGAGGGCGCTGTACAGAACTTCTTTGGTGGGGAGCTGCCTTTGTGCTTCCACTGCACTGACTGGGCTTTGGTTCTGGTTACTACCTGTTCAGAGCTATGAAAAAACCTCTGTGAGGACATCATTTTGTCAACTTCCATAAATTGTCATGAGGGGGGTGCGACAGACTCTGAAAAAGTGGTTCTCAGAGGGCCTAGAGAAGTCCCACTTGGGTGGCACAAGTATGTACGGCTTACTGAAGACTTTGCTGAGAAAGTGGTTATATCTGCCAAGGCATAGAGGTTCTTAGCGAATGTAAAAAAAATAAAGTGTAAATCAATATGGAATGCCCTCGTGTGTCCAATGATTACCCTTAACTCACAATCACTCACATTGTTGGAAAAAAGTTGTGAATATCTTTTAATAACTTGCATAGGCCTACGTCTTGCACGAGATAGCTGTTTTGCCACTAACGCATTTTACAACATTATCTCTGCAACTCAAATGTAAAAGGATATCATAGCCTATCAACAGTGCGGTTCAGGATGAGACATTTATTCTAACATGCATTACTCTTCGGGTGTATATTTTAACAACTCAGCAATTCTTGGAACACACAATTGCCTATATCAATCATTGAAGTAGTTCGTGATCTATTAGTGTGAAGTTGTGTTCAGCATTTATAATTTGTGTTGATGTTATGACTTTATCCTCCTCCTGTCTAAGAATATGCTAAGGAGCTTGAACAATATTATTTTGGTTCTATAAATTTATCTGCCCTTTTAAATATTATTATAATGACAAATAATAATAATTGTAATAAAAATAATATCATTAATAAGAACAAAACGCAGTGTCTCCAACGCCTTAATTTTCATTAATTTGCTCTTTATTTCTACATTATTGTATTACTGTGTCTAAAATCAATGTTACAAGTTTATTTAAAATGTGTTACTTCAATATTATGCTTATATTACATAGCCCTCCCCCCCCCAAAAAAAAATTGCTTGGTGTCTTAGATGTTTTACCGGATCTTGGCTTCACTTAGTGTGTTTATTCCAAATATGTAAACAGTTTTTCTCTACCAGCTCTACTTTTATAATATATTTTATAATATAGATTCTATTTGTGAACTCTTAGTCCAGCGAAACAAAATCTTGCTTGATAATATAGCTAGTGAAGGTTCTTGACCATACTTCTGACACATAGGACGAAAACTGTACGAAGTACAGAAAAACTAAAAGCTGGATTATTTTTTGGCCCTCAAACTGACAGCTCATAAGTCATAAACGACCGTACAATATGTGATAATATCAATTTTTTGAAAGACCCCATGTTATATTGTTATTGTAATGTTAATGTAATGTGTGTGTTGCTTTTTTCTTCACATGATTTAGAAGCTAAAAATAGGTACTGTTTTTTATTTATATCAAACCTAATCTGGGATAATATGCATAATGGTAATACCATACCTCACAAAACTAAATCTGATAGGGCAAAACTAATGGCACATTTGGCATCAGTGACCTAAATATACCCAAGAATAAGTATAAATTCGAAGGCACCAAAATAGCTGTTGGTCTGTGTTAATATTGTTCATTTTTTCTAATATCAATTTTACAACATTATTTGAAATGTGTTATTTGTAAGGTAATTCACTTTTTTTTTAAAGGTCATTTACTATTTATTATTATTATGTTTTGAAACAGAAAATATAACAGTATATAATAAATACATAAAACGGGAGAAGTGGTATAAACAGTAAAGCTATTGATTCATTAATTACAATGGTCAGTTTTTAAACACTTGTAGCTCTACTTACATCACAATTTTTGGACTAGTTTCGGGGAAGACTCCCCGAAACTAGTCCAAAAATTGTGACGTAAGTAGAGCTACAAGTGTTTAAAAATTGACCATTGTAATTAATGATAACAGTATATGCGTTTAGAAATGTTAAAATGGTTACATAGAACCTTAGTTAGTTTAAGCCATGCGTCTGAGTTGTAAATAATAGCTATAAAAAAATTGTATGTGAGATCAAATCTAACATGTGAGTGAAACATTTACATCATCACAGTACTTTGATGCACACTAATTCAGTGATGTTTTTGTTCAGGTTCCCATAACCACAGAATATTGTTTCTCTTGAACATTACACGAGAATATTTTAGAAGAAAGATTTCTTCAAAATCAACACCATGCTACTGTAACTATTAGTTTAGTAATACAGGGTTCTCACAAATGCATGTTCGGGTTTTGAACACTCGTCACTTACGACTAATGAAACTCGGAAACATGAAACCAGTATTGATAGAAAGAAAAACTCAATAAGTTTTGTTCAGCAACCTCACAGATGTTAAATGTGAGCCCTGTTGGTAACACAACACACATCAAACCTGTAGTCTGTTTCCGTCCAAGTACGTTGTAGCATTTGATGATCAACTGATGCAAGGACTGCTGACATGACGGATGATGCGCCCTTTCAGGTCCTCAACAATCTATAGAAGGGGTATGTTTAACATACCACCACAAAAAAGTAAAGGGACGTCAGGTCAGGTGAACGTGGAGGACAACGAAGTTGTCTGTCGTCATGACCAGCATGACCAATACATTTGTTCGGTAGTCTGGTGTTGAGCTCCATTCTGACTTCATGTGAAAATGTGGGGGTTCACCATCTTGTTGAAAGATGAAACTGGGCATGTCCTCCAGCTGTGAGCCTTAGTTGTAACATATCCAGGTACACACATACTGTGATTGTCTGTTCTTTGAAAAAGAGCGGTCCATACACACTCTCATGACTTAAAGCACAAAGCACATTAACATTAGGAGAGTCGCAAATATGTTGCATGTATGTACGGGGATGTTGTGACTCATAATGATGTTAATCATTATGCAGTTTTCCCCAGTCCCCATTTTCATCTCTCTTAGGTCTGAATATTTTCCAAAGCCCCCGGTTTTCGAATACCCTCAGATTATTCTTCTCGATCAGTAAGCGACCAAGGCTCACATCCATATAGTACACCCGGCAAGAAAATAGTCTTATAAATCTTTATTTTTAGATTTCTGGACAGAAGACGAGACGATAAGACTTTCTGAACTGCATAAAAACAAGCATTTCCTGATTTGAACCTACACTTAACTTGTGCCTTAATATTATTCATATCTATAATTATTGCTCCCAGATATTTGAATGTCTCCATTTGTTGGAATGATTTACCGGCTATTCTAATATTTTGTAGAGCATTATTTTGACGTTTCATGACCATATACTTAGTTTTTTCTGTATTAATTTCCAATCCAACATTATTGCAGGCATCGAAAATACTTTTTGCATTTCTCCCAATTCTGTTTATGTCATCGCCCAAAAGAAAAGAACCTGTATAAGATAAAATTAGGTAATTGCCATATAATTCAAGGTCTACCTTGTTTTCCTGACCATTCCTAATGGCATATTCCAAAGAAAATTAAAGAGTAAAGGTGATAGTGCATCTCCTTGTTTCAACCCACTTATCTGAAGTTTTCTTACCCTGATTTTGTAATAGGCTTCATTTAGACAAGGTCCCGTAATGCCTTTACAAAACAAAGATTAAAAGTGTACTCACTTGAGTTTGATGTTTTGTTTACAGCGATAGGATTCAACCTGTTGAGTTCAGCATTGAACCTGGCCATCAACTCGTACTTCAGAGAGAGGCGAGGCAAGGCAGTTGGGTTTGCCACCACAGCAATGGGCCTAGGGCCTGTGTTTGTGCCTCTCATAATCAGCAAACTCATGGAAAGCTATGGAGTCGGAGGCACTGCGTTGCTACTGGGGGGGTTCTCTCTGCATTCTCTAGTCGGAGCTCTGTTATTACAGCCTGTGAAGTGGCACATGATACCCAAGCCAATATCCGAGGAGAGCCAAACTGGAGACCTCAATGACAACGGTGAGTGTTCCCATCTTCCATATAATATTGTGACAAGATAGCTGAGTTAAATTTGTCTTAGTTATGTTAAGTGCGTGGAATTGTAGACATAACTTTATCACTTTCTGATGTAACAACAACAACAACAACAACAACAACAATAATAATAATAACAATAATAGTAAAATAAGGTGCCATTCTGGCACTTAATAATGCATTTACTTGACATCCTTAGAGTTTATAGATCTTCCTGACGCTGTCATGATACCTACACATTATACATTAATTACAATCAATAGGTCTAATTCATCTTGAGAGAACTCACACCTCGAGGCCTATAGACCTGCTCCGAAGCTAACTGAATTGGTCCCTCCACCTCTTCCGTTGTCGTCCAGAGCTTCTTCTTCTTGAAGGTTTATTAAAATAATGCTTGCCATGGATATCTTGAAGGGGGCATACGTAGCACATGTTCCTTCCAGCGATTTTGGTACCTACGTATTTCTTCATTAATGTTTTCTTCCAATAACTGCTCTCTTATTACAGTGTTCCTAATCTTCTCTCTTCTAGTAACTTCTACATATGATCATAGAAACCTCATTTGGGCTGCTTCCAATCTTGACTTTTCTCTAGTTCTTAGTGTCCACGTTTCAGAAGAGTACATCAGCGCTGTTTATATTTTTATACTTTAAACATAACAGTCACAATTGTCCAAACTGTAAAAATGTTGCATCCTGCATGAATTGTTGTTGGTAAATTTTGAAAATTATTTCATTAATTTAACGTTTATCCCCAAATTAACAAGTAACTTAAATTTTAAAATCTATGCAATTGCTCATATTTCATAGGGACATGCAATGTCTACAAAATATTAAGAGTATTTGGAGCTGACGAAGCGAGTAAACAAAAGCAAATCCTTGAAGAATTCATTACACATAAAACTGTAAAAAACTTCAAAATTATTAAAAAGTGATTATCTGATTGAATTCATGTGATCTAAGAATTTAGTGTCTTTAAACATTTTAATTTGGAACATTTATGTTTTTTTAAACACGTTATTTCATCAGGTCGTATTTATTCTTGAGTTTTGTCCATTCTGTAGCGATAATCTTAATGATTTATGTATAGCGTAGAGCTTTATCACTGGTACTCACTACTAAATTGCGGTATTTTGTTACCTGTTGGAGCGCTTTCAACCGCATGGAGCGGCCATATTCAGCAACTGACTTCCGTGGTGTTCTTGTTGTTGTTGTTGGGAAGACATTTCTGGATAACTGTATCGTACAGCGCGTGCGACAACACCAACATCCTAAACGAACAGTTACAATTCAAATCGCACGCGCTGTACGATACAGTTATCCAGAAATGTCTTCCCAACAACAACAACAAGAACACCACGGAAGTCAGTTGCTGAAGATGGCCGCTCCATGCGGTTGAAAGCGCTCCAACAGGTAACAAAATACCGCAATTTAGTAGTGAGTACCAGTGATAAAGCTCTACGCTATACATAAATCATAGTCGTATTTATGATTTTTTGATCATATTTAATAATTTTTAAGAGCATATTTGCAGTCATATCTCCCTCTTTTGTAGGTCATAAACATTCGAACCCTAGTGATTAATATAGTGTCATATCCAATGTAACTAGCATATTATGGTATGTTTGAATTGTTTTACAGAGAAACTAAAACAAAACATTGAAATTGAAGTTACTAACAAACGGCAAAGAACCATTACAACTTCTTCAATAGATCATGATGTTGAAACACAGTCTATATACGGTTTCGAGACTCCATTACCTGGACGCAAAAACATTGGAGGTAAGTCTATATCTTAAACAAATGTAAGTTATATTATAGAAGATAATTTATGAGAGTTATATAGTTACAATGTGGTGCCTTAATAAACTGCGTTGGCTCTTCCAGGCTTGTACGACACTGTAAGTAACCCCTAAAACACATTACTTGTGTACCACGTCCACGGAGAATCTTAGCTCGATTAGTGAAAGGAGTGAATTAAAATGAAATAAAATCAGGTGAACTGATGTAACAAGTGCCAGAATGCTGTTGTTTAATCAGTGATAATTGCAATTATGATATACAGAAAATAAGTTGTTTTGTAATCTATCTCAGAGCTTAGCTCCAGATCGATTCATTAAGCAGGGCTTACGGAAGAACAAAGGTCTAGTTTGATAAGCATACAGGTACGTGAAGGAATATGTGGGTAGTGCTATTTGTCAAAGCTACCTGTATTGCAACTTCCAAAGCCTTATATAAACACTGTAAAACAATATTTTGCCATGAGAACTGACTTGCATTTGATAAATTCTGTATAATATATTATCATAAAATAAGCACTAAATTCGGCATACGCCAATACTGGTCAACCAATTTGGTCCATTGTCAATAGGCGTCTTCCCATGGACGTTATAAATGTGTACACCAATTTTCATGAAAATCCAACACAGCATATTCGAGTTATCATGCCTAAAGACACAGGGACAGACAGACATTTTCCTGTCCCCCACACAATCTCATAAAGTACCATTCTGGCACTTAATAACAACGTTTAGCATTCTTGGAAAGGCAGATAATTAATCTTTTCGCTGCTACTGACACATAAATTTATCATCACAAAGAACTTTATAAAAGCAGAATTATAAGATTTATAGAGTAATTCTATATTATGTTAAAATGTGAGGAATTTGATTCATGTGTTATTTATGGAAATCAGCTATCAAACTGAAAATTTTCCCAAACTTATAATCCACTAAAGAATCCCCTATCAGTGAGTAAATTCATACATGAAAGGATTCAGCTATACAAGATGCTTTATTGTTTCTCCCACATAGGCCTATGTAGTATAGAGAAAGTATTGCGATTGTGAACAAAATCAAAATCGATGCAACACCAGTAAAACATGTTTCCCAATGCCAAGGAACCTTTAAAACTGAAAGTTCAATGTGGACGCTGTTTATATTAAACAATAAACCACTCAAACTTTCAAATTAACAGCAACTGGAAGAAATAAAATTTGAAAACGCAAGTGATGAAGAGCTAACAAGTTAATAATACAGCATGCTAAAATAAATTGTTCGCATTGTTAGAAAACACTAACAATCATGGATAACTTTTAATAACTTGCCGGCCAATTTGACATGGATTTTCTCATGGTTTCCCTAGCTGTAAAGGCAAATGACAAATTGGATATTTACATACCATGAATCATCCTCATCATTTTATCCTGTCTCATATCCATTTAAATTAATATCAGTTGAAATTTACTCCACAAAAATACACCGACAATAGAAACAATTGGACTAAATAAAATCTAATCTAATCTAATCTAATCTAATCTCTTCCAAAGCTGATTTCTCGTTTCCTTAATACTTCCTCTCAACAAAGCCCAACTTATGTGATGTAGTACTTTTCTACAGCCATTCGTGTTAATGTGGTGTTTGACCACGGCGAAATGAGGGATAATGTCCTTATCTCTGCAGCGCTTTAAGAACGCTAATTGGTAGAGTTGTCGGTTTCTTGTTACAAGCAATCCTGAAAATTGCTTAAAAATATAGTAATATAAGAATTGAGTCAATTTTTGTGACACTTACTTCACTTGAGTCCTCTTAAGTGAAGTAAGTGTCACAAAAATTGACTCAATTCTTATATTACTATATTAGAAAAACTTCACTGTTACTAACTTCCTGTAATAATTAATATTGCTTAAAAAGTTGGAATGTTCCTTCCCCGTACTGTTGTACAATATGTAATTGTAGAAGTAGCCACAGCAAGATGGTCAAAACGTCGGCAGAGAGCATACACATGACGCAGCAGACACCCAACTCAACTCTAGCCGTTGAAGCCTACGATTACATATTGATCCCTCCCATCTGCCCATATCATAGCTTTTGTCCTGCTACAAACTATTGTCACTGGCAGCCTAATAAAGTGAGGAATATGGGTGCTACAGTAGTTACATCATGCAGATTTTGAAACCATCACTTGATGGGGAAGGATTTTCTCAGCTGAATGTTATATCTTTCTAGCAACAAGAAGAAGACTGTCCACCACTTCATTCCAAAGAAGTACATCCCAAGTGGGAGACACGCCCAGTAAAAAGCCACCGTCTGACGTCAACTGGTGGTCATCTGCAGCATCAGTGGAAACCGTCAATCTGGGAAGTAGTCTCAAGATATTTGACGAGAGAAATTATCAACCATTAAGAGACAACAGTATTAAAGAACAAAGTAATAGTAAAGTTAATGAAGAAGCTAAAACATTATTACCATCATCTGAGCCCACTGTGAATGGAACTGGGTAAGTTTTCTATAATAATAAAAGGAAGTCTTTGTCTTTCTGTCTGTCTGTCTGTCTGCGATGCCCAGCGAAATCTACTGAACACAGAGATATGAAATTTTAAACGTAGATGGACTGGAAGATGGGCGAATGCACCTCGAAGCATTTTTTTTAATTATTATTTTAAATTTTGCTTTCGTTCTTGAGTTATAAGTAAAAAACTGTCAGTAAACGTGATTTTTTCGCTACCCAGGTATCAGTTTTCAGTAATACATTTCATTTGTCAAATCACCATTTTTTTTTTGTCATGATCTGAAAATAAAAGAATCGCTTTATTTCATAAGCCCACCCTGGTCGATTTATTTATTTATAACGCAAGGCCCGCAACGTAGTCGGTAGAGGGATAATGAACATATGCTTAAATGAACAAACATTGATTAATTTGGATGGAACTCACTATGCAGAGGTTTTCTGGGCCAGAGAACTCGAATATGAGGTTGGTTTTCCCAGGTTGTGCTTTCTAATTGTGGAATTCACTTCAAAGCCAGATTTTTAATGGTTTCATTAATTAGTAATCGTTTAGTTTACTAATGAATGTTTGATGTGCAAATGTTAATAAATACAATGTTTTAATTATTTTGCTCTTTATTTTTAATCTTCCAATTAATTATCGTGGCAAAGCCCGGGGGATCTGCTAGTATATCATAAATCCTCAAATTGTCAAAACAATATGATCAAGTTAATTTCTCTTGTGATATTGTCTTTAAGTTTTTCCAATGTATGGGAAATTGACCTATACACTTTATTTTTCATGTTTCCCCATAAATAATATTCACATACTGTTAGAAGAATAATATATCACATAGACAATGTGATATAGACAATATCACATAGGCCCATCACAAGAGAAATTAACTAGGCCTATGTCTCGGAAGCTGAACTTATGCGCGTGAAAGAAAATTTCCTAAAAAGGTGCCAGTATTGTGTGGATGCAAGAGGAGAACATTTCCAACGTCTTTTGTGATGAGGTATGTGGTTATTTTCATTGTAATTTTAACTGTAAATGTGAGAACCTGAATCATTACACCGATCGCGGCTTTCCTTGCGTAGGTATTTCACCAGATTGCTCGGGAGTTGGAGCTGTGCCCGCCGTGACGCAGAAACCCACGTCATTGGCCAACTCTTGCGTGGGACTCACTGTAAATTCACATTACATCTGATTCCTATAGTTCCAAAACCTGCCTACTCTAAAAAAATTGGGAAAAAAGGCACCAACTACATTAAAAAATTACATCACATCTATGAACAATGTTGTCATTATCTTTTTCATTATCATTATCAATATTATTATTATTATCATCATTATCATTATCACTATTATTGTCGGTACAATTTTGTTTTTCAGAACTTATTCTCTTATATTTCAGAGGCAAGGAAGCAAATGGAGATATGTGTGACAAAGAGAATGGAGACAATGAAGATGATGAGGAAACTAAGAACAAAAAGAAAACATTTTGGCAAAGACTGTGGGATAGCATAGTGTTATTTTTTGATTTAGGACTCCTAACAGATCCCATCTATGTGAACTTAATGTTAGGCATGTCTCTTGCTATTTGTGGCGAGTTTAACTTCAGTCTCTTGACTCCCTTTATTCTAAATGACCGCGGGTTCAACACCCAAAACACGGCCATAATCATGTCTGTCATCGCTGCACTTGATATTGTCTTCCGCTTCACCGTGCCTTTCATCAGTGACCACTACAAGATTCCAGCTCGCTACATGTACATCATCGCTCTCTTTATGCTCGTGTCATCCAGAACAGGTGGGCTACATTGCAGTCAGTACAGTGTTTTTGTTCTCTTTCTTTAAAATTTAACCTTTTCACTGCTAACATACGAGAGTCATCCAGAAAGTCATGTTACAAGGGCTCCTGAAGCTGGGGGAAATTTTTTGTTTCAAAGTTAGTGCATCTGGTGTGTAGGGGGATCCTAACAGTCTGTTTGTTTGGCGTTTGTTGGCCATTTGTTCAGTCACAGTAAATTCTTCCGATTTTATGCCACCTCCTGTCCATGCAAGATCCGTGCGTTCATATGTTTTTTGACTTTGCAGAACAATACCGCCTCAAATATCCATCAAAAGCTTGTGGAAGTTTATGGTAGTGATGTGATGAGTCGACAACATGTCGCAAAGTGGGTTAGGCTGTTCAGAGAAGGCCATACTGATACTCATGAGACGAGGCAAGGAGGTGGAGACCATCAGTGATTTCTGATGAACTTGTCAAAAAATTGAAGAAGTGTGAAATGACCGATGTGTGACGCTTGATGACCTTCACGAAGAATTTCCTGACACTTCTTGAAGTCCCCTTGGTGTTATTGTATCGGAAAAACTTGGTTGCAAGAAGTTGTGTGCAAAATGGGCACCCAGAATGCTCACACCGAAGCACCGTCAAAATGGCTGCACGTGAAATTTTGGAATGTTTTGCACAGAAGGAAGAAGCTTTTCTGGACTCTATCATGACGAGGAATGAGAAGTGGTGTGTACTACATCCCAGAATCCAAAAGACAATCACTTCAGTGGCGTCATTCATCTTCCCCAGCCACCAAAAAGTTCAAGACAACACATTCAGCCGGAAAAGTCATGGCATCTGTTTTTTGGGACTGTAAGGGATCCTTTTGGTGGATTTTATGCCTAAAGGGATTACCATTAATGCAGAGGCTTACTGCAATACCATAAAAAATCTCAGAAGAATCATTCAGAACTGCAGAAGGGGACTCGTCTGGACTCGGGGAGTCAGCCTCCTGCATGACAACACCAGCCCCCACACCGCATGAGTTTCACAGGAGCTGCTGACATCGTTTGGATGGGTTATTATCACCCACTCCCCTATTCACCTGACTTGGCACCTTTGGACTATCACTTTTTAACTAAACTAAAGGAGTTTTTGGGTGGGAAACGTTTTTACAACAATCAGGAGTTCGAGGAAGCCAAAAGAGCTGGCAGCGAAGGTCTATGACACTGGCAATACAAAAGCTGGTGCCCCAACTACAGACATCTCGATCTCGACGGCGATTACGTTGAAGAATAGTTTAATATATTTGTGAAGTATCCTGTTGAATTTCAATTAAATACAAGCATTTTTTGATCCTACATAAATGCTGTAACCTTACTTTCTGGATGACCCTTGTATTATTCACTGTGCAAACTAGTACAGTAAAATACCAGTATAACAAACACCGGTATAACAAAATTTTCAGTATTACAAAATTATGTACTGGCCCCTTCTCTTTTTCCTATTTAATATGTGTTAAAACATTTCATTATAACAAATTAGAACTTTCAGTATAACAAAATAAAATTTTGCTTATATGCCTGTATATAATTTTAGTTTTTCCGGCATATGCTGTGTAATATTGCCTCAGGGAGAGACATTAATGCTGAGTGTTGAATGCTAAATGGAAATAGCTTAAAGAAGAAATAATAAATGCTAACTGCTTCAGAAAAGCTGGAGTGTAGTGCTAGATGACATAGAAAGAGAAGAGAACTGGAAGCTTTTGTGTGAAAAGTAAGATTGGCCTGCAAGAGTGAATCTTAATGACCATCTCAGTGTGGACTGTGATGTGATAGTGTAACAAGAAATCACAGATGATGGAATTGTGGCAGACAATTTGAGTGATAGAAATCCACGTGATGATGAGGTTGAAGAGAGAGATCACAGAGATCAACAGAGTTTGACTCTTGTCCAGGCAACACATGGCACATAGTCTTCAAGATTTTCTTCTAACACAAAGCAATATACCAGATTCCATTTTAAATTTCTTGTGCTATTAAATTCATGTGGTAGCTATTTTGACTTTTTCAAAAAATAAAGTACAGAACACTGTACACCTGTAAAATTTCAGTATAACAAAATTTCACTACAACAAATTCATTTCTGAGGTTCCCTAAATTTCGTTATACTGGTATTTTACTGTAGTGCTAAATCAATTTGCAAATTTATTTTATAATCATAAATGGGCACAGAATTGCAAATAACACTATGCAGGATGATTTTTGCATCATAGCATCTAATAAGTGACAGAACATGCATTTCAATGCATTGCCCAAAATATTTAGCAACAGATAGCAGACCAAAGCAGATAACAGAGAACTATGGTGTCAGGACTTGGACAACAGGTGATAATATATGCTGACTCACTTTGAATCACTCTTACAGAAAGTAAAGTGAATCAACGGTGGAAGCAGTGACGAGAACACACTGATAATAACAAGGAGCCGCAAGAAATTACAAAGTTTTAAGCAATAAATGCAGCTAGGGAGGCCACAATTAGTGAGTGAAATCAGTGTGTCAGTGGAAGTTAAAAACAGGAAAGTGAAATTAATAGGGATCAGGAAGAGAGTTTAATAATCAAGAGTAGGTATAAGCTTAATAAAATTTAATAAAGTATAAAGTATTTACAAGGGGAGTTGCGACTTAACATATCCAATGTACTAATGATATCCAATCACACGTCTCCATTGTACATGTTAGCGAGTGCCTCGTAGAATATTTACGCTAGGCAGTTCATAAAGGGTGGAGTAAGATAGAACTAACAGCAGCGGGAATAGTGTGCAGACCCTGATGTGTATGAAAACAAACGTTAATGTTTAAATTGAGACACGATGAACTGTTGTGTGATATATTATAGTTTTGTAATGTGTTGAAAAAGACCCGTCAGAAACCCTAAGGTAGGTACGGATCCTTTTCGGAAGTGGAAAATGTGGGCTAATGTAAAGTTGTTGTTTAGAACAAATAAATTCATAAATTCATTCATTCATTCATTCATACCTATTGGCAGGCGAAGTGGTGCATCAACAGCACAGCCAGGAGTGATGCATATACGATGGCTGTAGTAGTGAAAGGTCATTCCACTCAAAATTTAACAGTTGGGTCTCAGATTTTTTGCACATTCTAGTATGTGGATTTTTAAGTTGTGGAAAGTGAGATGATCACATATGCAAGTAATGTGATTGGTGGGTGGGCTTCTCGGGTGGGTGAGCCAGTCAGTTGCAGTATAACAAACACCAGTATAACAAAATTTTCAGTATTACAAAATTATGTATGTGTTAAAACATTTCATTATAACAAAATAAAATTTTGCTTATTTGCCTGTATATAATTTTATTTTTTTCGGTGTATGCTGTGTAATATTGACTCAGGGAGAGATATTAATGCTGAGTGTTGAGTACAAATAGCTTAAAGAAGAAATAATAATCACTAACTGCTTTTGAAAAGCTCGAGTGAAGTGCTATATGACATAGAAAGAGAAGAGAACTGGAAAAGTAAGATGGGCATGCAAGGGTGAATCTTAATGACTATTTCATTGTGGACTGTGATGTGATAGTGTAACAAGATATCACAGATGATGGAATTGTGGCAGAAATTTTGAGTGATAGAAATCCATGAGATGATGAAGTTGAAGAGGAAGGTCTGCAACACAGTGATCAACAGAGTTTGACTCTTGTGCAGGCAACACATGGTCCATAGTCTTCAAAATTTCCTTCATAACAGCAATAAGCCAGATTCTGTTTTATATTCATGTGCAGTGACTATTTTGACTCTTTCAAAAAATAAAGTCCAGAACATTGTATACCTGTAAATTTCAGTATAACAAATTCATTTCTGAGGTCCCTAAATTTCGTTATACTGGTATTTTACTGTAACAAGAACAACAACTATTGCTCATTTGTAATGTTTTTGCATTGCAGCTTTGATATTCTCGGAGTCGTTTGATGCAGTGATGACTGTAGCCGTTGCCCTGGGTGTGGCAAAAGGCGTGAGAACAGTCTACATGACAATAGTGATCCCATGCTATGTTCCCATTGAGAGACTCGCTGCAGCTTCAGGCATTCAGATGGTCACCAATGGAATTCTACTCTTGGCATTTGGTCCTCTTATAGGTTAGTCACGACCACTCTGGTATCTAATGTCACATTTCTTTAGTGTTAATTGTTTTATTTAATTAGTAAATATTGGTTCTACCTGCTCAAGAGTGCTGAGACTTTCTACACAAAAATGCACAGTTGTTCAAAATATACATAAAGGATGAACTTTTGCCTCTTGGGGAATTATTTTTCTTATTATAATAATACTAATAAAGTGAAATATCTCCTTACGGGCACCCCCAAGGTATGGACACTCCTCAAATACTGACAAATTTTCATGTCCCAACTGAAATAATATAGAAATAACGATAAATTCAACTCTTGTTTATGGACACTCTCAGATACAGACACGGACAGATGTTTGACAGTCCTAACACTTGCTTTACCTCTTTACTTCAGACAGAACTCTGATTTCTAAGAGCTAATGTGTTAACAATAATTGGAAAATTTAGTTTTGAGATTGCAGAAATGTATACTACACAAATTCCTTAACATGAAAGAAGACAATAAGAGTCTCATGCTAGTTCAGCAACTAGTTCTCCTAGATAGTTTGGAAGTGGGTGGATACAAAAAGTCAAAGAACTTCGCCCGTCTGATGGGTTCAAGGTTTCCATGACCATAAAATTGTATCCGACACATAATAGGGTAGTAGGTTAGAGTATATTTTTCTCTTCACTTTGCTCAGTTGTTCTGTTTCGGGAAGTTATCAAATGAGCAGAATAAGAAAGAAAAGAAAGAAAGAAAAAACTAAAAGCAGTGTTCGTGCAGATAAATTGAGATAAATTCTCTGAAAGGAAAGACGTTGAAAGGTGACTTATTGTTAGACCTGGGATTTTAGGCTCTAAAAAAAAAATAAATAGTTTTAGGCACCTAAAATAGGTTTTTAAAACAGGTAAATAGGCTTTTAAAAGAGAAAACAGGCCCTTAAAATATGCTTTAAAAATGTGTAGATAGACAGAAAACAGACTTGAAAATATTACATTATACACTTAAACTGTAATTTTTTTTTTTTTTATTTATTTTTTTATTTACACTGCAAGAAACGTGGTATACCTATTCTTAACAGAATTAACTGCAAAATTAGTCATCACGAACTATATTCACTTAAACAGATTTTCTTTCACTGGTGACTTGACTTAATCCTCCCCCTCCCCCGTCAGTCAGCATTCCTTTAGCGACAATTGTTTGGAATAATCGTGTTTCTGTGAAAAGCCCACCTCTGCTGTTCTGCTTTTCATTGAGGGATGTCCATTATAAGATTGTAAAATTTACAGAAGTTGAATTTTATCTTAATTGTACAAAATAGGCCTTTTAGGCACTAAAATAGCAAAATAGGCCCTAAAGGTCAAAATAGGCATTTTAGGGCAATATAAAACTCTATAAATGTAAGTGATTTATCATGAAATGTCCACATATTTAAAAATTTTGATGTTATTTCATGAGGAACAAAATAGGCATTTGCCTTAAAATCCCAGGTCTACTTATTGTCCATACATTGAAAACTGTAAATTGTGTAATTTTAGGTTTGGAATTTTTTTATATTTTTGGTCTATCTCGCTCAAAGTTGCAAGGAATTTACTGTAGTGTATTTAGAATTAAAGTGTGAAGGCATACACAATAGATGTTATAAGTTTACTGTGAGATTGGGCAGACTCCCCCCCCAGTAAAGGACACCTCTCAGATGCGGACAAATTGAGGTTTCACTGTACAAATAATTTAGTTATGATAACAGCATGTTATATTTCTGTTATGTTTATCACTATACAATATCAGTACGATCATGATGACTTTGTAACTGCTGCTATCAGATAAATCACTATCACTGTCACTGTCACAGGGTAAATTAATCATTTAAGTTGAAATCACACTGTTCTAAATACTGTACTATGATAATTCATCATCTTTTCCGCCAACAAACATGACTTGCAAACATTAACCCGTGGTTACCACCAAACAAAGAAACTGCAATGAAACAACAATCTAATTAAGTGG
The DNA here is from genome assembly GCA_964059195.1 of Ectobius pallidus. Classification (NCBI taxonomy): domain Eukaryota; kingdom Metazoa; phylum Arthropoda; class Insecta; order Blattodea; family Ectobiidae; genus Ectobius; species Ectobius pallidus. The sequence continues at coordinate 210,652,836 of CAXKWD010000002.1, forward strand.
AAGGAAAGGAAATAGACATTAAATCCATGTCTGGGATATTAATACAAGTAAGAATCAGCTTGAAAAATTTTATGTCATAACCGGGATTTGAACACGGATCTTCGGCTTAACGCGCCGATGCTCTACCATTGAGCTACCATGACAACATGCCAGTCTGACATCAAATTCCTCAACTGATTCAGAAGACAAGGCAAACCACGGGAGGTTTCTCTCCGTCGAGAACACACATCCAAATGGCGTCCTACCCAGCCTGGCGCGTTAAGCCGAAGATCCGTGTTCAAATCCCGGTTATGACATAACATTTTTCAAGCTGATTCTTACTTGTATTAATATCCCAGACATGGATTTAATGTCTATTTCCTTTCCTTCCACTTAATTAATAGTATATAAATAATAACTAGGCTTCAAAGTACCTACAAGGGTAGGACGCCATTTGGATGTGTGTTCTCGACGGAGAGAAACATCCCGTGGTTTGCCTTGTCTTCTGAATCAGTTGAGGAATTTGATGTCAGACTGGCATGTTGTCATGGTAGCTCAATGGTAGAGCATCGGCGCGTTAAGCCGAAGATCCGTGTTCAAATCCCGGTTATGACATAAAATTTTTCAAGCTGATTCTTACTTGAAACAACAATCTGTTTCACTCACAAAACAAGTATATCAAGTACAGTGTAACTTCCCAATAGCGGACACCGCCGTGGAAAAACCAAATGTCCGTTATTAAGAAGTGTTCACTATTTAGAAAATCGCTGGTACAAAAAAAGTCTTATTCAACACTACAGTTTACAGAACAGTTCAGTAGACAGTGAGAGGTTAAGAAAATTTATACAAAAAGATCTATGTATACAGTACTATTAAAACTAAAGTTAAGTTGTAGAAAAAGTTTGTACAACATTACAGTACATGCGTCTTAAGGCAAATTCAATTTGTTCCGGAATTCTATGACATCTGTCACTACCACTTCACATTACCCAAAGAAATCTAGAATTGTTGATTGTTTAGTGTGAATTTTGGATATCTTCGTTTCAACATGCATCAGTACTTCGAAAGTCATTTTGAGTCCCTCTGCATCATTCTTTTGAAGAAAAAACTTCCGAACACTCAACTTCACAAACTAACGATGTACGAACTGCTCATGTATCACAGCTGCTAAGAGATTGTGACTGAACTGAATGTAACAGTAAAAATTCACGATAATGATTGTTGCAAAGAATTCCGTTAGAATTCAGTTTAATTTACAACAGTCTTTTTCTTTCACGCTGTCTGTTATTTGGAAGTTTTAATTGTTTAAGTGTCCGCGTCCGTTTTTGAGAATGTCCACTATTTGGAAAAATTTTATCATAGGGGCTAATGTTATTTTGCAGGGGAATTTAAAAATGTCCGCTATTGAGAAGTCCACTATTGAGAAGTGTCCGTTAATGGAAGTTTCACTGTATATGCATATATCCATCTTGAATGTTACTGTAGAATAACAGTGGAAGCCTGGTCACAAATATCACTAATTAGTGTGCCTCACAGTACTGCATATGACATAACATTTTTCTGTCAGTGAGGTAGACCATTAAGGGCAATCAGTCATAGAAGAGAGGTTACATCTGGTGCTGTGAAGTGAACTCTGGCTTAGCTCAGTTGGTAGAGCAGTGGTACGGATAGCCAAAGGTCCTTGGTTTCAAATTCCAGTGTCAGAGGAATTTTTCTCCTATAATATTATCATATAATGTCCAACAGAGACAACAATCTATGGTTCATGAATGCATATGCATGTATCTTTATGTTACCAAGAAATATTTTAAAAGCATCAAATCAAAGGCCATCAAAAGTTAGCTTACCTGTCAGAGCCTTCTGTACTGGCAATGGGTGCTGGTGAAAGCATATCAGTGGATAAATGTTCATGAAAACTAGGTCTATTACGATGGAAACAGATATCGAGCCCAGGTTAGTCTTTGCTACAAAGGAGTATGCTTTTTGGTCATTGAAACCAGTGCTAGTATGTCATTGGGCCTTTAAAACAGTGCCGGTATTCCATACTGACGCATACCACCTCACTTCTCTCTCTGAATGGAAGTCAAGTTTTATGTTGGTAAGGGAAGAATTAAGTTGAGGTTATCTGAATCTAGAATCCTATATCTCCTATGTTGGGGCGATAATTGGTGACGAGCAATTATGTTTGCTGCAAGACGTACTGCTAAGGTGGCGGGACAAATTATGTTACTAATAGTGGAGGTTTCTGTTACCTACGTGAATTTTGTTACGCTTATTTTCCGAGAGAGGGCAGAAGGACAGGTGGTAAGCCCATCACCTTTCAACCCCCCTCCAGAAACTAAGGTATTACTTGGGTGTGAGAGGGCCCAGAAATTTTGTCCAGAGGCTCTAATTTAGGCTTGGAGTTCTTTTACATGCTGTAAATCTACGACATGGGCCCCCAGCTTAAAGTCCCTCCCAGAGGACTCTGCGCCCAGGATGTATATGTCCTGAAAAATCCATTGACCATGACTGGGTTTGATCCCACAACCTTCGGACCTAGAGATGGGCACACTACTAGAGGTGTACAAATCTCGATTTTAGCTTGCCCATACTTGCTTGAACGCCAGGCAAGGAACCAGTACCTTTGTCCATTGATAATTAAAACTCTCCACATTTTAGTTTCTCCTCGGCTTCCTTCACGGTAAAATTCTCCATTCTCCTTTTGCTTGCACTCTAAACACATCTGAAGTTCCTCAACTACGTAACTGCACAAGTTACCAGTGCACTGATATACCCAGTTTCATATTCTTTCCGCCAGTTCTTGCAGTTTCTTTAGGCCCCATGAAACCCACCAGGTTATGAAGAGCTTGTGACTCATAGCGACAGTATTTCATTTCATCGTTGCAATGAAACTTGCTCTCTTGTCAAGCAAGTTAAAAGCTGTGGCTGGCTGCAGAGTTACAAAGGGGCAAGCAAGCTAAAATGAGAATATGTACACATCTGCACACTACCTCTAGACCACCGCAGCCAACTAGTTGAGGTTATACTGAATATCATAAATAAACTACACTTTCGTAAGCACTGAATTCAATTGTAGTACGACAGAGAACATACAAGAGAAGGGGGGAATGGTACATGCAAGAGAGGCTTAAGTTACAACTAACAGAATGAATACTTGCTATGTTGTTTGTTGCAGGTGTTATTCGTGACGTGAGCGGTAGTTACAACTGGTGCATTGCTTTCATCAACATGCTCACGCTCATCACACTTACAATGTGGATACTGGAGATCCTCATAGTGAAATGGAGGAATCGTAAACAACAGGAAAATACTTAACACTTCTCTGTGTTTATTGTCTTTCAATGCGAGTCTGTGATAATGGGCCTACATATGCAGCAGTGATTTATATTCTTAAATTAAATCGGCCCACACCAATAATTCAACGAAACATTAACGATTAACAAGTCACTTTCATTACAGCAAACTTCTGTAATCAAGTACAAGTAATTTGAAACAATAACATTGAAATTTAAATTTCCTTTACCACTATGCACATTTCAAAAATTTGTAATAAATTTTACGGTTAAGAATTGCCAATAGAATGTGTTATTCCTACAATACTCGCCCTCAAACTGAAAGCATGGTCGACGTCACAGACAGAGGCTGCAGGAATTCAAATGCAAGCGAAATGCGCTGAGATGAAAACATTGACGGTATCACGCTAGTATCCACATGGTTAACTAAAGCGTGTGGAGCCGTGGACTATATTTTCATGATGGACTTTAGCACTGCCGACATGTTCAAATTTGAATGGTCATGAAGCTTTCAGATTCAGGCGATCTCTGTACTAATGATGTCATATACGCAGACCCACTAAGCCCTGGATGGTGCGACACTCAAACATAAGGGGGAAAAACATATTTCTGCGAGAAATTGGATGGGAGCACCAAGCATAATGCAAGGTGGCGAGTGTTTGTGTTGCTGTATCAGTGAGTGCTTGAATACTTTCTGTTTGTAGTACACAATGTAAAAAAACGGCAATAAGAGAGGGAGGCAGGGACGGTGAATTACTGAAACAGATCCCAACAAAAGTGATACCTTTCCTCGTAAAAATGACAACAAAATTGATATGAAAGCAGGCAAAGCATGTAGTAGTAATTTTAGTTTCTCCGAGTTTTTCCCTAGCAGCAAAATATTTAAATGTTACTTACTTTAAAAACACACCTCATATATATAATTCATACTTAATATTGAGTTATTAAAGAGGAATTAACTATTTGAGAAATTGAAAAGCATGTATGTTTAACACAACGCTGTGTTACTATCATCTGAAGTGCAAAATGCAAATGATAAATAAAAATAGACATCTCTATGATAAATGGAAGACTGTGAGGAACAATGATAAACTTACTTACCCCTCGTAAGAATCCCACGCTTTGTCCCATTTGGTGATCACAGCCATCTCATTACCCATGTATGAAGTTAATGTCTTTTTCCTCTCAAATTTTCCAGTTCAGTGAGGAAAACATGATTTCTGAAAAAAAAAAAAAAAATACATTAGTGACGTTTCCTTCAGAGCAATGAGCACTTAGGCATCAGTAATTAAGCATTTACTACTAGTCTGAGTAGTTCAACAGCCAAAGAAAAGTGGTAACTGAATCTTATTTTGTTAGAAGTGATATCAATAGCAAAGGAAATTAGCCTTAAAGTATCATAGAAAATATTTTTCATAAAGCGCAGATGGGTATTTGTATTTTTACGATTGACTGATCAGTAATTCTTGAGAGTTTATTGAACTCATTACTAAACACCTTGTTGCTCATATTAACAAATTCTATACGGCACATGAACTTAGAAGGCATATGAGGAGCTCTCCTAGCATGGCCAGCCTATCATAGTCATAGTTGCCTAGTTCAGAACCCATGGCGTAAGCGTGACCATCAGAGTTTCCTATGCGGCCTGTCACACTGAGCTTCGATCGATCAAGACCAGCCGACTGCCATCTTGCGCTCTCGACTAAATTTCTGTTCCTTGTCACACTGCATCGAGCGTCATCGATCAACGAAAATATTATAGGTTATGTACCGATATGATTTTACTAGGTCTACCCATCACTGTATATTAGAGGTAAAGTATATTACCTTATTAGGAATACGAATGCCTATTTCCTGCACATTATCATACTACATGTGTTGGGATGTAAGGTTTAATATTATGCCTACTATATCAGGCTACATCTGTTTACTTCAGTCGGCCGAGCGAAGAGGTTTGTTGTTTGTTGTAGTTCGATCGCCCACCGCTAGGTGCTTACAACTCGATCTATTTTTGTATTTTTAAAATTAAAGTTTAAAACGACATTATTGTGTAAGTTAAATCTTCCAGCATCAATTCTGAAATTCAGGTGGGTACGAAGTTTGCCATCGGCTGGCGATTGAAAAACGGACAGGTTTGATTTCACAGACCAGATGATCTCTCACCCTCGTTGTTGATCGCTGGCGATCGATGCTATGTGACTGGTACCACTGCTGTCTATAGGTTCATTATACCAGTCAGTCGGACGCTGTCCCTCGATCGATCCAGTGTGACAGCCCCTTATTTGTCATGTGCCCAAAAATCTATTGGATATTCATAATTTTAATGTGCTTAGCTATAAACACACAAGACATTCTTTTGAAACCTGTCACATTTCTGCAACGTAAGGTTCTCAAGTTATTGTGTCAGGAATAAGCACAACAAATGTTACTTCCTTATCTCTATCTCCATGCCGTACTCGCTCAGAATGCAACACTTGGCAAAAGTGCAGCTGTCGCAAGCATGCATTGGCTCAGCTTATATGCTTTCTAAAATTGTGTGCCACATAGTTAATTTTATCTCTCTTTAACTAAAAAAAAAAAATCATTGAAGAATAAGTATTATACCATACTTTAGTACCTTGTGTAAAATGTACACACTCTTCCATTATTTTATAGTCATAGTAATTAGATTTGATTTATTATTTTGTGCATATGGGATGAAAACATATTGACAAAGGTTGCTCTCTGATAAGTCCTCAAATCAAATTAGGGGTTGAATTGAACCACAACAAATCAGAAAACTGTTTTATGAAGAAGTGACAGCTTCATTCGACCTGTGTGGTCTCGTAGTTAGCATCGCTGGCTATGGATCAGCAAGCCGGGGTTCAATCCTCGGTACCTCCTCAGATTTTTCTGGAAAGTGGTACACTCAGCCTCATGATACAAACCGAGGAGCTCTTTGATTGAGAAGTAGCAGCTCCGCTCATGAAAATCATCATTAATGGCTGTGAGTGTCAGCATGCTTTCAACATGCCCTCCAATCCTGCTGTCTGCCTATGGTAGATGGCGGTAGGCCCAGCCCTTCAAGGCATATAGCGCCATGGAGTTTAGTTTAGACAGCTACATTCAGTATTCTAAAGAAAAATTTAAAAAAGTGAATTCTCACTTATATACTAAACAAACAAATATATATATATATATATAATATTTTTATTACCACTAGGGATGGCAGGTTGTGACTTTCTTGTTGGGTTCTTTAGAGAATGGCTAAGTCTGCTTTATAACTAAACTAAGCATTTGGACTTCCCACCAGGCTTAACATCTCTATACAACAAACGAATGGCTATCAGCGACGTATGTCATATGCACCAGGTATATTGAACTCAGGTACATTTTTATGCACAGATTAGTGATTAGGGGCTGTAAACCACCACCTTACCAATATTATGTTGATATTAGTGTATATACTATTTTTATTTATGTGGATGTATTACTTAGGCCGGTATTCATAGTCGGCGACTTAAGAACCGACTTCATAAAGCTGAACTTATTTGACAAGTCGACTTCGTATTCATAGTCTTCTTTAAAGTCGTACTTTATTAAGTATGACTTCATAAAGCTCTACTTATTCTACATATTAAAGTCGAACTCCATAATATGAAAAATCATGCGTTCACTGCCGTAACAATTGATTTAGCCAATTGTGCTTAAGATTTTTTCAGAATTTATGTAAAGCAAAGCCGTCTGAGTATGTATTTCGCTGTCATGATATAAAAATACAGACGGCGCTGTGCATTGTAAATAAAGAATTCAATTCACCCAGTCATATTATGCAATGTGTAAGTAAGCTGATCAATAGTTTCTTTAGAGTATTCTGAGTATATATTAGCTTGGACATTGTTCAGAATTAATACCGGTAAACTTATGCATTTATTTCGATGTTAATTATTTTTTAGAGAGATTAAAAACAGCTTAGGAAGCTTTGGGCCGATATGAAATACCATCAGAGAGAAATGCTGATGTAAGATAGGCGATTGATATTTCCAAAATTGTGTCTGCTTGAAACCAAATCTCTTTTTAAATTCATTGTCACTCTAGAATTTGAATAGATAGCCTACATTATGTTTCGCAAATAACTCTTTGGGGCGCGAGTTTATTCTAATACCTCACCCAGATCCTCAAAATCACTGTCCATGGTTCTGGTTTGAACTGAAATAAGTCAGGGCGACCCTTGACTTGATAAAGTATGACTTATTTCGACAAATAAGCCATACTTTAGTGACTATGAATAGCAATAAGCTCGACTTCATCAAGTCTGACTTTATAAAGTAACTACGTCATAAGTCCGGCTTGTTTATGTCAGAAACTCAACTTAAGACAAGATTAAAGTTTGACTTGGATATAAGTACGACTTATTGCTACTATGAATACCAGCCTTAAAGTAATTAAAAAATGTGTTGAAAAAACAAGGTAAAGCAGCCTTCCCTATTCTATCTTTCAATGAATAAGTTTAGTTCAAACTCTAGTGGAAAGTAATTTCATAGTACTGTAGTATTAAGCATTATATTTGTATTACTATTTTGTGGCTATGTACATACATCAATATAGTGAACCACGATTTTATTCTGGCAATTTAACTATTGTACTCAGTGACGGAAGTGGGAAAAACCAGAGGTGGCATGCTATCTCAAGATTTTTCCTTATTGTACCTCAATTTGAGAAAAGCCCCCTCCCATACATAATTATTACGTACGTTATGTGATATGTAAGAGATTGTTTTATATAGTTGGCAGTGTTTTTAATTAACTTCCTCCATGAGCAACAACCCTGATTTAAAGATTATCACCACGGAGATTTTGTACTGTTGATTGACAGATCTTTATTCCAATAGATTATATTTTAAAAGTGTTTAATACCTATTTAAACAAGTAAAAGTTACAATATTTTGTTACCGAGAAATTTTTAAAAACATCGGATCTACTGATATGGTCATTAAAATGCCAATGTAGGCCATCACAAGTTGCTGGCAATGGTTATTGGTGAAAGCATAGGCTACCAGTGGATGGATGTTTTTGAAAAGTAATTATATTATGATTCAACCAGTTAAAAGCACCCTATGTGGTGCAGTTACTATCACGCTGGCTTTCTCTGTCCAAGGTTGTGGGTTCGATCCCGGCCAAGGTCGATGACATTTATGTGTGCATAAATGTGACAGGCCCATGTGAGTAGATTTACTGGCATGTAAAAGAACTCCTGCGGGACAAAATTCCGGCACACCAGTGACGGTCACAGGCCTAAGTTCCAGTACATGCCAGTTACATAACCATACATCAACCAATCTAGCAGATCAAGGGGCCTACTCTATGCTACAATGGAACATTTTTTCATTGATGGTATGCTATTGGACCCACGCCACCTCACTTCCCTCACTGACTGTACTTAAGTTACATGCTATACTTGTACCAAGATTCAGGACAGTGAAGCCTAATTCTGTAATTTTCAAGATGTGCCGATAGAAAGGGAGAGTACAAACAGTACCTTAAAAAACCGTGTAAACCTTAATGTAGTTTATTGTATGTTTTATTGTTTATTAAAAATGAAAAGCTAATGGAAATATATATTATAAATACCAATGTAGATTACCCAGTGTTACTTTCATTAGAAATATAAATGAAGGGACTAGTTCCTTAAGGGTGTAAGGTGCAAGGGCATAATTTCAAAAAATCTTGATTTTTTAACACTGTTACCACTCACAAGTAGGTGATTTAAAATTGAATTTTATAACATATATTTTTGAAAGACAAGCTAAATTAGTGTTCTGCAAATTTTACAAGAGATTTTTTACAACTAGAAGTACCTAAACATGTTTAAAAAAACTGAAGTACTTTTACAGTAGCAATTTTTTTTTTTTCACTTTGTATCATATTATTTGTTTTTACTTTATATTATTAGTGACAATTATACAGTGACAATTGCATGTTTGCCAATGATTACCAGTATAGTCATTAATAGAATAGATGATAAGCAAAACAATCTATTTTGAATGAAGTTACACGTCAGAAATGCAAGTTCAGTTTTTATAAACATTTGCGTGGATGGTAGAACTGCAGAAAATAAAAACAGTTGATAAACACACCTCAATAACAGATAGGAAGTGTGCCTTACACCTGTATGGAACTGTTATGAAGTAGATTGAATGTGCAGTCTCATAGGTCTTTTCTTATAACTGAGCATAGGTATAAGGCAAAAGTACGAATAGTTCACTGAGTACTTAAGAGATATGAGGAGAAGGAATACATGTTAAAAACTCAAAATTAAAGATTTGTGCCTTAAACCCTTACGGAACTAGGCCCTTCAATTATGTTAGTTGAGATGTGAATGCATCATCTGAAATGTCATTTTCTTGTATAATATTATTAACCCTTAAAGATCTCATGCCGCAGTGGAAATGACCATTAAATTTCAATTCTTAACAAAATTTGAGTATCCAATGACCTCACATCTTGCTACAAGAAGAGTGTGGCATTGGAATTTATCCTCTACCTTTATTTTATTTCCTTATACGAATGTTTACTTTATGTCTAAAAATGAGTCTGTGAACTTGACCATAGTGTGATTGTTGGTGAAGACTTGAAACTGCTTTCTCTGGAAAATAAATCAGGTATTAAGAGGGAATGGTTTGGAAATATCAATAGACATAGCCTAAAAGCCGCTGTGTGTGTGTGTGAGAGAGAGGGGCTTACACTTAAGTGTGTCTCTTTGAAACTTTATCTCAAGGATAATAAGAATGAGTGATTGTAATTTCCATAGATAAGACAGTTAAAAAAAAAATGATCAGTAGCTTTCAAAGCAAATGCAAGTACGAAAAACAATTACATTAAGCACAGCTGAATACTTTTATGCACAAATATTTTCTACGCTGAAATCAAGATGTGACACACGCTTCCACGTACTGTAATTCAGAAGTTATTTTTAACTTTTTAATATAGATTTTCCACTCCAATAATGTTTCAGTAATAAAACACAAAGATTATTAAGTGCCAGAATGGTACTTTATGAGAATGTGTGGTGGACAGGAAAATGTCTGTTACTGTGTCTGTATGTGCAATAACTCAAATACTCTTTATTGCACTTTCATGAAACTTGGTATATGCATTTATAACGTCCATGAGAAGAAGCCTATTGATATTGGACCAATCGGTTGACCAGTACTGGAGTAATGCCCAATTTAGTGGCTATTTTATGGTAATATATTAGAAAGGATTTATCAAATGCAAATCAGTTCTCATGATAACATTATTGTTTTACAGTGCTCATATATGGTTTTGGAAATTGCAATACGGTTCGCTATAACAAATAACTAAACTAAACTAAACTCTGTGGCACTACATCCCTGGAGGGACTTGGCCTACCAACCGACCACTGCGTCATCTACCGTAGGCAGATGACAGGATTGGGGGGCATGGGGTCAGCATGCCAACACCCACGTCCGTTAATGGTTGTTTTCATGACTGGAGCCGCTACTTCTCTATCAAGTAGCTCCTCAGTTGGAATCACGAGGCTGAGTGCACCCCTACCAGACCTCCCTACCTCAGAAAAATCCAAGGAGGTACCAGGGATTGAACCCAGGCCGACAGATCTGTAGTCAGCGACGCTAACCACAAAACCATGCCAGCGGTCTATAACAAATAACACTACCCACATATTCCCTCACATATGCTTATCAATCTAGACCTTTGTTTTTCTGTAAGCTCTCCTTAATGAATCAATCTGGATCTTAACTCGGAAATTGATTAAAAAATTCTCAACCTACACTCTGCATATCATAATTGCAATTATCACTGATTAAACAAAAACATTCTGGAACTTTGTTACATCAGTTTACTTGTTTTTATTATATTTTAAATTGGATTTAATTGAACTTCCATGAAATGCTAAGCAAGAATGATAGTACAAATGAAGAGGTTAAAAGCACCGCCCACAACCCCTTCCTTTAGAGCAAGTAGAGTGACCTCATAAAAGTTAAAGCATTGTTATATCAAAGAAGCATTAATAGTGGTCTCAAATTATTGTGTTAGGAAGTATAAGTACATTTCACAATGTTTTCACACAATTCAGGAATTGCATTTTTCAATGTACCAAGTCATAGATGTTTACTGTTAACATAAAAGAGTATTCAAAACTAACGAGGAGAAAAACATTTTGTTTCGTTTAGCCATGTAGTGAATAATGAAAACACAAGAATAAGTAAAGTACCTCAGCTATTTGTGTCATTATAAGCGAGGCCATCAATATATCATAATATATTCATAGGCCGAGGGCAAGACATTCGATATATTATGGCAATGGTTAGGCTGCGAGCAGCTATTAACAACACTATTCATCAAGGAAATCAGGTCTTTTATTTTTAAATTAAAATCTTTGCTACTACTAATAATGGGGGCATATGGCCATACTAATTGAATGTACAGATTATTGAAAATAAATGGTGATGAAGTCTTTCTTCTTTAAATATTACAAATGTGTGGGAAATGGGATACTGATGGTACTTTATGAAACTGTGTGTGGGGATGGGAAAATGTCTGTCCATCTGTGTGTCTGTATGCACAATAACTCAAATACACTTTATCGGATTTTCATGAAACTTGGTATATACATTTATAACGTCCAAGGGAAGAAGCCTATTGATATTGGACCAAATCGGTTGACCGGTACCGGAGTAATACCCAATTTAGTGCCTATTTTATGGTAATGTATTAGAAGGAACTGCAAATCAGTTATCATGACAACATATTGTTTTAGAATCTCCATATATGGCTTTGGAAGTTGCAATACAGTTAGCTATGACAAATAACACTATTCCTTTACATATGCTTATCAAACTAGACCGTTAAACTGAGCAAGGTGCCCGAGATGGTAACGTCTTAATAACATAATAGCCTATGCAATATCAATTACTGTCAAACGCAGAGCAATCCTCAAGCCTCAGGCTTTGATAATAATTTGTTCTTCTTGTTATCATTATCCATTTTTATTTTACAGTATGTAAACATGCTATCTCTATTCTATCACAAAAATGTCATAAAACAGCGTGCTGAAATCTGGAAATTTAAAACTCTGCTCCTGCATGCCCTCTATTCAACTACTCGCAACAGTCATACCATCTATAAACACTGCAGAGGGAGGGGCATGAGCATTCCATTGTAATGTTGTAAGAATTGAAAACTTAAAATAAATATGATCGAACAAAAATGGTTTTATGCAACTTGCCTATAATGACAACTAAGATGCTCATATTATAATACACTATTAGATGTTCTAGGATGTTATTAATATGAGTGTCCACATGGAGAAAAATAATGTAAACTTCTGACAAGCGATAACAATTATTGAGGATTGTATGAAACAAAGCTCAAAAATAGTGATTTAACCAAAATTATTATTGGTTATGTTTGCATGCATTTCTAACAATGTGAAACTTATACCAATAACAATTCAATAAAAAGACTGAATTGCAAATTAAAACGTTTGCTATTCTTTTATTCTACTTCTCTCCTGTTCTACTATAGGCCAATTAGAACTTCGGGACCCAAATTCATACTTTAGTACTCAATTTTATTCACCTGCTGAAGATGCAGGAAAACCACCTGCTTAACGGTCGTCCTTCACTGCTGATCATGAGGGGATGTAGCAGACTTACCACTCACATCTACTATGGAAGGAGATAGGGAGTTTTGTACAGTAGTATTATTTCTGTCTGACCCCGACGAAACGCGAGTGAGGAGAAGAGAATCCAGCGGTGTGGGTTAATTCAGAGACCTTCCCATCCCGCCGATCATGACAGTAGTAGCTTATAAATCTTTAGTCAGCGTTTGTGTTTACAAACAAATCCCTATCCAAGTACAGCTCTGGCAGATATTTTTACCTCATTCATTAAATGTTATAACACTAACATTAAATGTTTTAACTCTAACATACAGTATGGAACTTTAATATATTTACTCTACATACCAAGTGTGGTGTTACCGCTGTGCTCAATTACAGGACTGGATATTATTCCATAGGAGTGACACCAGAGACTGAGAGTCTTTCCCCTTTACCATTACTATCAGCATCATCATCACCATCACCACCAACATTATTAGCATCCGAATCACTCTCACTAGAAGCATCACTATCACCACCCAAATGAATGACCAATTCTTGAGCCGCAACCAGGAGTCCCTCCCTTTCCAGATATTCCTGTTCAATATTCTTCACGTGCTGGCATCTCCGTTTCCACTCCTCTGCAGATATTGAGGAAAACTTCTCATCCGTAATCTTCATGACATCTTCCATTTTAAATGTCACATTGTTTTCGGCTACCCAATTTTTTACAGTAGCCCATATGAGTTCTATCGGATTGAGCTCAGGGTGATAAGGGGGGAGCCTTAAAACTTCGTGGCCATGTTGCTGGAGAAGATGATCGATTTTGTAGCTTCGGTGTTGTGGCTTAAGTGTCAGTATTAGTTCATAAATTTCAGCTTTTGTCTTACTATGAACGTTTTGTTTCTCAAAATTATCGTTTTCAAGGTGGGACTGCAACCAAGATATCATCACGTCTTTTCGGGAATTCGATGTGGGAGGCTTATTCAGCTGCACGTTATGGTAAGGGGCATTATCAATAACCAAGACTGAGTGAGGAGAAAGATTTGGAATTAGTCTTTCCTTTAGCCACTGCTCGTAGTTATTGAAATCCATGTCCCCATGATAGTCCCCTGTTTTTCTGTGAGAAATGAATCTCAAATAAGCATTGGGCACAAAGCCATGCTCTCCTCCAGCGTGAATTATAATAAGCCGTTGTCCTTTCGAAACTGGCGAGAAGAGTCCACTCAGCGATTCGTCACTCCAGGCACATGGTGTAGTATGTGTTGTGTGAAGGTAGGTTTCATCCATGTACACTATTGAACGCCCTTCAGTCCTATACTGATGAATAGACCTTAAATAGGCACATCTGAGGGACTTTATTCTCTGTTGTTCCACAAGAATTTTTCTATTATTTCTTGTTTTCCTCCACCGAAAACCAATATGTAAAATAATTTTCCTGAGTGTAGAGATGCTACCCTGAAAGTCAATTTTTTCCTTTAGTCTTGAGTGTATTTTTTTTAAAGTCGGTCTCTGCTTTTCTTCAATATAGAAATTATTAATTGTTCGTCGGACTACTTCTTCGTTAAAATTGTCAGGAGATGATTTCTTCGAGGTACGTATTCTTTCTTTATCAGGGGTAGAAAAAGAATTAGAAGCTCCTTCTTCAATACTTTTGGCCTCTTTCACGATTCGCTTCACAGTACTAATGGATACACCTGTAGCTGTTGAAACCCTTTTATATACAGATGCACGCTGACCCCTCACATCCCGAAAATATTTATATACATTATATACTACTTCTCTTGTCTGCGAATGAATAACTTTACTCCCTCCCAGTTTACTATGAATCGGAGGCATGTTGCAAAAGTCTTGCGCACAACTGCACTCACCTGAAGCACTGTCTGTTAGGCACCGCAACAAGAGATGTTCCTTCTTCCGAGACCTGTGTACTAATAAACAACCACCCCTTAACATGACAATTTTTCTATAGTGGACTCGTCTGTCTACGGCGCATCTTTCTGAGCAGTGTCAGACAGAAATAATACTACTGTAATCCACAATATATGTGAAAGTCTTAGGAATCTTTTATACCATAGGTTTGTTCGCAAAGCAGTCAGAAACCAGGAACATATCGTTCGCGCATGCGCTCTTTCTCCACACGCGTTCGCAAAGCGAGAATCCGTGATTCTGATTTCAATCTTCTGTTCGCAAAGCTCTCACGGACAGTTTCTGTACTATAAGAAAAGTTTGCAGGCTCTACCATGAATTGTTATCAGAGACATGCGCAGTAACCTATTTTCACGCGCCTGACTCCTCCCTCCTATAACATTGCGCCAGATTTATAAACATAGGCTACTTATATGTATGAATAATGGAAGATAATTAAAAGTTTCCCAAAATATAGATTATATTGTCGATGTATATTGCATTTATAACATGTCAAAGGGAAATATCTATTTTATTTGCATATCATATCGATTAAACGCAGAAACTATCGATTCCAAATTCTTGTAACAGTTCGCAAAGTGCAAATCACGGGTAAGTTACAGACTGGACATGCGCAGTACAACAAATTCTCAAGCGGTCACGGATTTGCTTTGCGAACAAACCTCATATTAACAAATTTAAGAGCGCAGTCATATATCAGATTCTAAAGCAGCTATTCAAACAATTGCCTCCAACTATACATCTTCATCTCAATCAGCTGAAATAATCAAAATGATCCTCCAACTAAAAACACTCAACAAAAGAATTGCATTTCAATGGATACCATCTCATTGTGGAATTCTGGGAAACGAGAATGCTGATGTTTTAGCTAAAAAAGGCAGCACAGCTGCTTACAGACCTGTCATCAAATCCACATTCCACTCTGTAAAAAGATTTATCATATCCACATATAAGGACATCAACAAACAAAACCTTCAAGGGAAAAAATGGATCTCCCTGTATCAAAACCCACAGATAATTCCTGATCTACCACGCAAAACATCTGTAGCTGCCTTTAGACTAGCGACAGGTCATGACTGCTTAGCGAAACATCTGCAAAGAATTGGAATATTTCAGTCCCCAAACTGCCCACTGTGCAATTCAAATCAAGAAATGGACTTGGAACATCTCAAAATATGTAATTCAGTGGCTTTATATGAGAACATCTACGAAAAATATTGGAGTGCAAGAGGACAAATGACTTTGTTGTCAAACGGCATTAGAAAACAACAACAACAACATATATGTGAATAAAATCTGAACAATTTTCCTCTAGGTTAATTTTGCTTTAACCTAATACCCATGATGTTTAAAAAACCTGAAGAATTGTCTCTAAGTTAAAACCATGATAAATGTGAATAAAACCTGAGGAATTTCGCTGCTGCATGTTAACCCCTATGATAAACCTAAAGAATTTGCTCTAAGTTAACATAGGGTAGCCAAATGTATGGTTTTGCCTGGAACAATGCATTTTTTTCTCATTTTGTTCTGTGTAGGGAGCACCCTTAAACCTACGTCAAATGTTCTGTTTTTTAAACTATAATGTTTAGACAACAGTTACATTTATTACAAAAAAGATTGCTATGGAGCACTCAACTTCACTAATTTACATGTACTTACACATGACGCGTTTCACAAGCATCTTGCTTGTAAAACGCGTCATGTGTAAGTACATGTAAATTAGTGAAGTTGAGTGCTCCATAGCAATCTTTTTTGTAATATTTGATTACTTCACTGTGATTCCCGCATATAATAGTGTTTATTAACAGTTACATTATTAAAAAGAGCGTGGTTATGATTGAGTACATAACATTATCTATCCTGCTCAAAGAGCAGCCATCAAAGTTGAGAACAGCGCCTCTGGCAGTTTTTGCATTAATGAATTGTATTAATCTAGACAACTTACCGTAGTTCAGCAATATTTTAAAGTTAGTGGAGACGCCGCTTAGGTTTAGAGGAAAATTCTAAAAGTATGTATATATTTCAACCTTGTGCACTAGTAATAATATAAGGAATAATTAAACGTTGATAAGGAATCAATAAAAAGCGTTAAGTATATTGTCTAAAATTATAGTGTATTGAGAAAAATATAAAAAGAGCTAGTAAAAAGGCCTACTAATGAACAATATATACACAAAATCTAGAATAAAAACTGCAAGACAGTATGTAATCTTAAATTAGGTATCTATTGAAGTATTATCATATTTATATTTTTAAGGAAGAATATGTTCATAAATACGCTTAAATAGAGAATGTTCTTATACAAGCATAAGAAACCTAAAAAACAATCATAGAAGATACGTCAAGAATTTTTAAAAACATATGTACAAATTGAAGAGCAAAATTTGCTGATTAATCTTCTATATTGTAGTCACTTTCAAGAACAGTTGAGTACATCAGAGTTAGGTTAAAACTTAGCTCACACAAATTTGTTATCTTAGTTTGTAAAACACATGTAGATTTTAAAACACTGGTGCAGTATGGTGTTAGATGTATTGATTCCTTTTCAGTCTATTATTCCATTCATAAAGTTTTTTCTAGGATATGCATTTTGAAGCCCTTTGCTTCATCCTCAGTCCCAAGAAACACTAGAAAAATAAAAGTAGAAAATAAATATTGTATGTGAAATGCGTAAAATCTTATCGTGGTAAAAATAAAGTATCACGAATTATAATTGTATATATAGTACTTACGTTTCTTCATGTACTTGCGGAAACTGGTGTGTGTGAGTCATGAGTAGAAGGACTACTGACTTGTTGGGATCTGTGTGTGTATTGTGATACCTAGTTTAAGATTACATACTGACTGTCTTGCAGTTTTTATTCTAGATTTTGTGTATATATTGTTCATTAGTAGGCCTTTTTACTAGCTCTTTTTATATTTTTCTCAATACACTATAATTTTAGACAATATACTTAACGCTTTTTATTGATTCCTTATCAACGTTTAATTATTCCTTATATTGTTACTAGTGCACAAGGTTGAAATATATACATACTTTTAGAATTACAATTAGCACTAGTGGCAAAATGAAATTTATTAATACTTTAGAGGAAAAGCTGAAAATGGATAACGTGTGTTCAGAAGTTGTGAAAACCTAAAAGTAACTCTCCAAAGTTAAACAATACCAGAGAGGTATTAAGGTACATTAAGTGAGCATTCACACCAAAGTAGCATAGCATGTGAATCTCACTACCTGGATCCAGGCTGCACATCGAGTTGCATGGTTCACAGTTTTCCATTCACACCGAAGTAGCGAATGCGATCTGCAGTTTAACGTACATTATATATTTTCATTTGAACAATTGAGAAACCCATTTAAAGTAATGTAATTTACTTAAAGAGGATATAGCTTCAACAACTTTAATCCAGGCTTTTTCTTACTAGTTTCTATTACCATATCGTATAGTCTACGCATGTACAAATTGTATGTTAAATAGCTCTCTTTCCAGCAGTTTTCATGACATCTTTGCCATAATCTACCGCTACACAAGCGAATATGTGTTGAATTTTCTTAACAATTAGTAAACAGCTGAAAAGGCAACTGTACGCATGCGTCATCCCGAGCAGCATCGCATGAAGTAAGTCCAGATCTATTTGAATAAACGAATGTCGCACTCTGCGAGCTGCACTATTGCCACACTACTTCGGTGTGAAGACTTGAACTTGTTTATTTGGGATTTAAAATGAGTAACGTGGAACGTGCATCCAGGTAGCATATCGCAAGTGGCATGCTACTTCAGTGTGAATGCTCCCTAAAGATTTACTTCAACTGTGTTTATACTCCTTTTAACTTCGAGGCTGTATCAGGAGTACAGGATCTGGATCTGTACAGTAGTGTAGGCCATGGAACTATTGCTTGTCAATTGTTTCTATTGTTGGTGTATTTTAATGGAGTGTAAATTTCAACTGATATTAATTTAAATGGATATGATACAGGATTAAATGGTAATTCATGGGATGTAAATATCCAATTTGGCATTTGCCTTTACGACTAAGGAAACTATGAAAAAACCATGTCAAATTGGCCAGCCCCAGGATTTGAACCTGGAATCTCCCGATTAAAGATTTAATTGACCCAGAAAAATGGAGAACATTTTGGTGGTACTTAGGTACCATCATATACTGAAACAGTATTTTCAATAATGGCAATAAAATGGAGAGATAATAGATGAGCTGTACATTTAATACAAATTTATTACCGATGGGTGCTTTTTTTTGCATATTGCATTGTGCCAGTGCAACAGTATTCTGGTGATAATGTTCAGTACTGAAGACAGAGATTTTGGTGGAACACGTTTTTCGCGAAGTTGAGTAGTATTAGTTATGTGCAGTCGATTATGCAAGACACTTTAGTGAAACTCGACAATATGTGTAAAACAAGTTGGTCTGCTTGCAAACAATAGGACAACACTTCCACCATCTGCTATGACTGGATGTGGTGAGTACACAATTGACGGTTTGTTCTCATAAAAGCTCGTGTTGCCAACAAAACTGCTGTTGTTAGCACCCACCCCAGCATGTAGCTGTTGCGGACAAAGTTCCCTGGCACACTGATAAGTGAATAAAATCGCAAGAATTTTCTCCGAGTTAACTCCCATGATATATCTTGGGGGGGAAACAAAACAAACAATCAAACAAACAAACAAACAAACAAACAAACAAAACAAAACCAGAAGAATTTTCTCCAAGTTAATCTTCATGATATATGTGAATAAAATCTGAAGAATTTGTTCTAAGGTAACCTCTTGATAGATATCTGTGCTAGGGCAGTCTGTGAGACTGTTCCTGAAGAACCTAGGGTGTTCCATGCCAACAGAAGAAATTCGCAAGGAGCTCATTGCACTTGGAGTTCCTGTGCTTTCTGTACTGCAACTTAGGTCACAGCAACATGACCCCAATCCCAACACTTTATTGCAACAGTGCTGCATGGGCCCTCGGCAGCAAATGTGAGAGCTCTCACCACATTGTGTGGTCTCCACATAACAGTGGAATCTTACCATGCTCCGAGCAGCCCTCTACAATGCTGCACCTGGCAACGCTTTGGTCATACAAAGCGTAACTGTGGTTACACTCCATGGTGTGTCACTTGTGGTGGAGACTACCCCTCAGGGGTTGTAGTATACCAAAGGAGGCCCTGAGGTGTTGTAACTGCAACTCCTCTCACACTGCCAACTATAAGGGTTCCAGAAAGGGGAAGAAAGTTAAAGGGGCAGCGCCGAAATGCACTAAGGCAGGACCCACAGGTTCTGGGAGCTCACGCTCAGCTTTTGCTGTGCCAATAGGCATTGCACTCAGTCTCTCTTTTGAGCAGGAGAAGCTTGGACCCAGTTGGAGCCATGGGGCATGTTGACACCACTGTACCACCCTAAACCTCTAGCGACTGTGATGTGCCTTATAGCAATCCAACTATTCCAGAACCTGAACTTACCATCCTGGATAGTTATTCCGAAAAGTTGAGTCAACTTATCGATGCGCTTCCCCTGGAAGCTAGTTTTGAGGTGAACAAGTCTCTGCTTAAACAGGCTCCATTCCTTCCCTCTGGGGATGCCCGTCCCAAGGCAGTTCTCAAAGTTATTGCCCTTTTCGTAGCTGGTTATGGCACTACAAACTAACATAAGGAACGCACATCCCTTCATGAGGCTCACTTACTGGAATGGCCTATTGGTAAGATAGGAGGTGATAACTTTCACCAGGTAATATGGGAAGTTAAGGAGAGGAGGCTTTTGACCCAAACTGTGTGAAAGGCCTTAGCCACATCAAGGAAAACCGTGCCTGTTAGTTGCTTTTTGTCTGCATGGCTGACTGGAAGGCTGCTACAAACATTCTCGCCCATCTGATGAATACAGGACAAAATGGGTTTAGTCCATAAACAAGACAGACTTCCAGACTTCCAAAAAAAAAAAAAAAAATTTATTAACAGCAAACATGTGCTCTTTAAATTTTTTCAACATTTATTTGAGTTATGTAACCTCATTAGTAGGTGATGACAGGGCCGTGGAAAGAAAGCAAGGGCCCAAGGAACAAATTTTTCCGGGCCCCCATCAAATATTAAATTCTCTACCCAACTCGCCCTTTATGATGTATGCAACAAAAACATTATGTAATGATATTTCATAATTATTAAGTGTCAGAATGGTACCGGTGCTTCATGAGGTTGTCTGGTAGACGGATTGTCTGACTGTGTGTCTGTAAGCGCGATAACTCAAATAAGCTTTATTGGATTTTCAACAAAACTTTGTATACCACTTATAACGCCCATGGGACGAAGCCTATTGATTTCGGACCATTTCGGTTAACTGATGCCAGGCACGAAACAGAAAAATACATTAAAATTTTCTAAGTAGGAACAATTTTATCTGTACCAGTTTGATCTTTTGAAAATTATGATTTTAAATGCCGAATGTTAGTGAGGCCTACTGTCGAGTCCAAAAGGATTTTTGCTTCTACTTTTCAAAAATATAATTTTTCTTCAAGAATAATCCATTTCAGATTAACTGATTAATTCCGTGTCACCGTTATACGACAGGACAATGCCGATAAAATAAACACATAAAACATAACTTAAGCTGTTTATTGACTTATAACCAATTTTATTTTAGAGTAAATTTAGAAAGTAAAAAATAAAACCTGGTCGGCAGGCCCCCTTTTGGGGCCCGGGCCCCGGCTGCCCCTCCCTCTCGTTGGGCCTGGGTGATGACATCCCTAGCTCTAATGACTTCTTGTAGGTGATGTGGCATGCTTCAGATTATTTTTGTAATCCTTTTTGGGGAACAGGCTATTTTCCAATTTTTTTTTTTTTTTTTTTTTAATTGTTCGGAGTTCAGGTAGAGCTTTTCTTTGACAAATCTCCAAGCCATAACATTAATATCAGGTTCATTAAGTATGAGGGTGGATCGAAAAGTAACGCAAAATAATTTTTTTACAAAAAGTTTGATAGGTGCAATTACAAACAAATGCACACATGAAGGGACATCTTTTGTCTATTTTTCTATATAGTCGCCAAGTTTCTCAAAATATTTCTTCCACCGTGATACCAGTTTCAAAATACCCAGTCCATAGAAGTCTGTTCGGTTGGAGTATAGTCATCTGAAGACTGCTGTTTTCACTTCTACATCTGACACAAACCGGCCAGGAATTTCTTCATGGGACCAAACAAATGAAAGTCCAAATGTCTGGACTGTATGGAGGACGCTGGAGCACCTCCCAAACAAATATGTTGATTTTCTCACAAACAGCTTACTGCCATCTTCAAAGAATGCACGCCACCTGAAGACATTGCTAAGGTTCGTACAGTCGTCCCCAACATGTTCCTGTGAATTTCACTCGGGTTATGCCCTTTAGTCCATAAAAATCGCACTACACCTCGCTGCTCTTCACAAGTGGATGATAGTAACATGCACGCCACCTTTGTTGTATAGTTCACGCTTCTCTCACTGGAGCTACATATGAGAACAAAATAGTGTCCTTAGCAGAAGCTTCAAACTACATCTTGGTGAAAGATCAACATCCCAGCTGCAATACCAATGCATAAAAAATGATTGTGCCTTACTTTTCGATCCACTCTGTATAATAGAAACCTGTTCCATAGTGTGTGCTCTAGCATTATCATGTTACTCATCATCAAAAGGATAAGACCTTAAGAAGAAGACTCTGGGAACATGGATTGGTATCAAGACAACCTTCCATCAACACACAACTGGAAGAGAGGTGACACGGGGAAAGCGGGAAAAGGAAATGCAGGCAAAGTGGAAAGGACTGGAACGAGAAGCAGAAGAAGCTTTTAGTGCAGATATCAATTGACAATAAGGTTAAAGAAAGTAGTAAAAATTAACACAAAAAAATATTCGTCTGACTTTAATATAAAAGGTAAAGATTAGCTTATAATGGTTGGTCCCGAATTTCCACTGTTTATATAATATACACTTTATTTACAATGGATACACTTCCTCAGGTGACTCACTACTTAAAACTGTCTGCTGGGAAGAAGATTCCTTGTCGTCTGTTGATTGTTTAGTAACACATATAAACAAAGTATTTCTAGAATGTTCTCTTATCCATCCCTTGGGTATATCATAACTATGGACCGGATTCTTAGGTTTTTACCTATTTTTTTCCTTACTTCCAAAACAAAAAGCGCTCATACACTTTTCCGAATCATGTCCATAGGATTCACCCACATTAATTCTGTGGCACCTAAAAATACCTAAATGGGGTATAAAAACCTAAATACACCTAAACGGGATACAAAACCTAAAATATCTAATTTAGGCTCCTTTTTTTGCATTTTTTGTTTGTCAGTTGAGAATCGATATTTTGCGGGGAGAGAATAATTTTGGTCGGGTAGAAATTCATACCACCAGCATTTCATTCAACCCATTGTCGTCTGGGATGGACAGTATCAAGAGAGGAAAAGAGTACTGGCGTATTCCTTTTAACATATTCGTACGAACAACCATTGTTGCTGTGTATGAACAAGGATAAAGATTTCTGTGTTTTAAACCGCTTGTTTTTTTGTTTGCCTTTATAAGTACTGTCCTGTTATTCATATTGAGTGGTCACACTGTGAGTTTTAAGAAGACGTGTTAATTATGCCGAAACAAATGAAATCGAGTTTATTACGGCAGTGGATTGGCGACGATCTGAATTTCACTACAGATGGCAAAGTAATATTTTGTCAAGCCTGCCAGAAACACGTACCGTACTATTTACCTTTCTAGAAAAGGGGGAAGTTTTCTTCCCTAGTTGATCTGTTGTGCGGTTCACATTATTCACATCCAACCGTAAAGTTTTTTTTTCTCACTAAATTAGAAGCAGCGGATTCGAATCCTGAGAAGGGTAGTGTCTAGATACACTATTAACTAAGAGATAACAGGAAGAACTTCACAGTTGAGAATCTTGAAAGATATTTAGTGATATACTGTAACTAGGAAATGTGAGGCAATCTTATTTTCACTGCTTCTTTTGATTGTTTATGCTTTCCTTCTTCAATTGCATAATATTGTCTTACAGCAAGTTTACACAAATTTAAGTCAATTTTGTTAAGTTAAACTTTACAAGTATTATGTATTCAATCGTATGTAGCACATTCAAATTCATTAAACCGATTATTCTACCCGAAAACGATATTTTGGACAAAAAACCTAAAAAAAAAACTATTTCACCTAATGGAAAACCTAAAACAGTGTTTTTAAAAACCTAAAAATCCGGTCCCTAATCATAACCAGTGTCCTCCAAGCATTCTGTACGAGGGGGGGATTTTTACCATATGCTGATCACTCCTCATTCTTTTAATTAGGCCAAGCCACTCGTCACCAAGATCGTATCTGTTAAAGTACTCACCACGAGTTCTGCTAACGGTCCAAGCTTCCCATATCTTTCTTTTGATCATATCATGTTCGTTTCTTACAACCTCCATTTTACCAATGAAATGTTTCTTTTCTATTATATGCTGGGTGAGTCCTGTAGACAATCTGCCTCCCTTTACGTCTTTCTTGTGCTCATGCCTGTCTCTCCTACACACGATCAATATTTCTTGAAGTTTAGACTGATTTATGCAACTCTGGGGACGTCACAATACATTAGCGTTATAATGCATTTTAATGCATGGTGAAATACATCACCTGAAGTATTTAGCTACAGATGGCAGCTCAAGGCAGAGAACAGGATGTAGACAACAGATGACACTATATGTTCACACTCTTTAAATCATTCTCAGAAAATGTATTTCATCTAAAGGCATGCTAGAAAGCAAAGAGTGGTTCAATGAAAGCCAACATGGCTTTCGATCAGGGTACTCCCGTGAAAGCCAGGTTACGTCACTATTTCAAGATATAGCAGACGAAGTGGATACTTGACGTAAGTTACCGAGATGGCCAATATCTGTAACAGATGGTTGTTTCTTAGATGTCTGAGATTGAATTTTGAGGTTATGCATCCAATCTTAAGATGATGTTAGGAAACATTGCAGCTGCTTTTGCGGAATTATAAACATTGTTCCTTGTTTGTGGGACACATTTCCATAATTTTACCCATGACTACAACTTTCTGAAAAACAATATAGTGAAATACTGAAACTAGATTTTCTCTTGGTAGATGACACACTGCTGTTTGTTCACTGCTTCGACAGATGGTGACATTGGCATTCTGTAATCCTTCACAGCTGGGAGCTAGTAACGTCATCAGAATAGTGACACATTGATGACGTTTCACATTCAAACCTGGTGTAACCCTTGACAGTTATGCTGGGTTTATTAGTAACACAGCTTATGTAGAACTTACGCGGTGATCAACCAAATAACTGTTCAATGCAAATATAATGTATCCTATGTCAAAAACTTTAGCCTTATACAATGAGGTCTGCACTGAGGTTAATAGATACGAAGGTGTGGCCCATTTTCTAGTTACGCACCACATTACATTTTGATGCTTAAATGAAGAAGCGTAAGGTGTAAAGAGAACAGTGCGTGTAGCGGTAGTGTGAAGTATAAGTGATGATGGAGAGGTTAAAAGGGTGGATGGGAAACCCGGTAACAGCATTAGCCTACTCTTTTTGAAAGACATTAAGGGGACTGCCAGGCTTAATATCCCCATCCAACAGATGAATCAGTGTGTATATTCAATATTAGGCCTATATTATTTTTTCTTAGTTGTGAATTGTGTTGATACACTCTGCCTATTAATTTAAAGTACAGTGTAAAGACGTGTGCCATTAACCACATGACAACAAATGACCACCACTGT
Source organism: Ectobius pallidus (assembly GCA_964059195.1). NCBI lineage: Eukaryota > Metazoa > Arthropoda > Insecta > Blattodea > Ectobiidae > Ectobius > Ectobius pallidus. The sequence goes on from CAXKWD010000002.1 coordinate 210,678,446, forward strand.
TGTAAGTATGATGATGATGATGGTGATGATGACAATGCAGATTACCCAGAAACGGTGTTATAAACCAAATAATGCCTGATACTAAATACAGAATAGCCATAAACGTGAAGCAGTTTGGAAGACTTCGCTGATCTTTCATTATGTAGTCTGAAAAGAAAGAAAATTTTTTATCAGTTCCTTCTTCATCTTCTAAATCTTCCACCCCATTCTGTGATGAATTATGTAGCATTTTTTAATTTCGATTTTAGCTTAAGCAGATTATGTTTGCTTGTTAGGAGATGACGTAAACACAATCGAGAGGAATGCAGAAAGTCTTTTCGATGCCTGCAGAAATGTTGGATCGGAAATTAATACAGAAAAAAACTAAGTATATGGTCATGGAACGTCAAAATAATGCTCCATAAAATATAAGAATAGCCGGTAAATCGTTCAAACAAGTGCAAAAATTCAAATATCTGGGAGCAATAATTACAAACACAAATAATATTAAGGCAGACGTTAAGTCTTGACTAAAATCAGGAAATGATAGTTTTTATGCAGTTCAGAAACTCTTATCTTCTCGTCTTCTGTCCAGAAATCTAAAAATGAAGATTTATAAGACTATTATCCTGCCGGTTGTATTATATGGATGTGAGACATGGCCGCTTACTCTTCGAGAAGAACATAATCTAAGAGTGTTCGAAAACAGGGGGCTTAGGAAAATATTTGGGCCTAAGAGAGATGAAAATGGGGACTAAAGAAAACTGCATAACAACAAGCTTCATAACTTGTACTCTTCACCGAATATAGTAAGGGTAAATAAATCACGGAGAATGAAATGGGTTGTACATGTTGCACACAAGGGGGAGGAAAGACATATCTAAAAAATATTGACTGCGAGACCCAAAGGAAAAAGACCACTTGGAAGATCTAGACATAGGTGGGAGGACAATATTAGGATTTAAGAGAAGTAGGATTTGTGAGGGATGACTGGGTGGAGTTAGCACAGAATAGGGTTGAATGGTGGGCTCAGATAACCGCGGCAATGAACCTTCGGGTATCATAAAATAGATAATATTCTAATTTTATAATATGGAGTTGGGTTTAGCACTATACTTCACTTGTTTTATAAATACCTGAACTAGTTTCGAAGAGTCTCGTCATTCATAGTCATCAGGTTAACACCAACTGCCGGCTGGGCGTTTTTGTTGCCCTCTGGTGGAAGTGTGTCGCATTTGGCGATGAGATCCTCGTCCGATGGGATGTCAAAGTTCATAAGGTATCCTTTGTGTTTGTGGATGAATATCCTTTCCCACACTGAGAGTTCCTTGTGACCTTCGACACATTTTATCATTTTATCGATCGGGATCCAAAACTGATAAAATGTGTCGAAGGTCACAAGGAACTCTCAGTGTGGGAAAGGATATTCATCCACAAACACAAAGGATACCTTATGAACTTTGACAACACATCGGACGAGGATCTCATCGCCAAATGCGACACACTTCCACCAGAGGGCAACAAAAACGCCCAGCCGGCAGTTGGTGTTAACCTGATGACTATGAATGACGAGGGTCTTCGAAACTAGTTCAGGTATTTATAAAACAAGTGAAGTATAGTGCTAAACCCAACTCAATATTATAAAATTATAATATAGCTTCACTGTGTAAACTTCCATACAATGGTTAATAGATAATATTCCTTTAGCTTGCTGAGGAATTGTCTATTGCCCTTGAATAAGTAAGTAAGTAAGTATTCTTAGTGGTTAGCCAGAGTTAGTTGGAAGAGACAGTAGATCCTACTCTTATGAGACAATGACCACTGAAACTGTTACCACAGTATACGTATTAATACAGTAAAGAAACTGTGTGTTAAAAGTCTTATGACAACATGTTGGCTGGACGACACTAGCGCTCCATGCGGAGATTAACTAAAACTACATTCTCATCAAATCAAATTACTTGGGAAAATACATAAACACATTGCAAAATATGTTATGTTAAAAGAGAAAAATACAGTGCTTTAGTTGGGCCGGAGCTCACCGGAGCTGTGCTCCGGGAAATATTTGGCTCAATGTTCCTTATTTCTATTTTTTTTTTTTTAATTGGAGATCTCATATTTTCCACAGACATGAATTGAACATTGAAGAAATGTTCCACTGTAAAATAATGTGACATCTTTGTCTCTGTCTTTCATTTCCAATAGAGGATTCTGACTGATCCTGAATTCTTGGAAAGCAAGAAAAGGTTGCAGTTGTAGGAGTTGAGGCCTTGAGGGTAAAAGTTGTTTACGGGTTAACCCCTATTTTAGACACCGTCTTTGGTGAGATATTTTGAATAGCGGCGGTGGCGGTGGTCAGTTTCTAGGTGGATCCGTGCAAATATACTCTATATTTGATGTTACGTATTTTGGTGAGCTCCCCCAAATATTTTTCTCTAACTAAAGCACTGGAAAAATACAGAATATTTTTATTTAATGCAAATCTAATTTTAAATTTAATAAATAATAAAACAGATACTGTATTATATTCTAGTTAAGAAGAGGTAAACAATACCTAAATAGGCTATTGTTAAGGACTGTATCTAGTACTTTTCCTTTAAAATCATTGCCCTTTAATATAATTTATAATTCAAATTATGATATTAAATAGCCTACGTTTTAATTATGTAAATTATAGTATAGGTTCGTCACGTTGTTCATCCTGCACGTCATTGTTGACAGTGTATTTTGATTCTTTGCCTTATATGGCAATATACGACTTCAATTTATTGTAGGTCTATGTAGCATCAATTACTGCAGAATGAACTCCATTAAACAAAACAAAAAATTCTGGAGCATTTGGAATTGAGAACACTGTCGGTACAGCAGTTTCAATTAACGAGTTTTTATAGGAATTCATAAACTGTCTGTTTTTGGCGTGTTTCAAGCATAGACGGTAATTTTCACTCAAATATTTTACGTATTTTATTACTAGGTTTTCTTGTCGACCATTAATGACCTATTTTATACACCAGAAATCATTACAACAGAATAGAATATTAAAATATTACATTAAAGTAAGTTGAAACATAACCACACCAGAATCACGAGTAAGCCAGTAAGCCTACAATAAATATTACTTATTTTCGTTCTTACCTGGACATAAAGTTTAACAAGTAATACAAACCACAGTTACGTCTCAGGATGCTTCACTCAGGTGAAAGGGAAATTTTGTAATCTAAACTTTCATTAGTGTGGCGTAAAATACACTGGCCACTCACAACCATAAAAAAGTGGGACATTTGAACATCCAATAAAACTTTTGGGACAGCAGGAAAAAATGGGATGGACACCCTAGTCTACAAAAGGATTCGAGTTTCCCTTGCTAGTTCTTAGGCATACATGAAATAAACAATACATTTTGTGCTTCCCCAATAAGGCAAGCTGAGATTGTTACAGGAATGGGGTAATGAATGAATCCATACTAACCCATGATGAAGCCTGCAGCAAGAGTCAATACAGTAGAGATCGTATTTAGACTACTGTTAACTCTGATGAAGTTCCAAGCTCCTAACACATCTTGCATCATCTCGCTACCATTCACTGAGGTCACACCGAGACCCAGACCATATATTGCGCAGTTGAGTGAAATTCCATCACGTGATTCTGCTGAAGACAGAGCTGTAAAACAATATCACATCACACTTCTAAACAAACTTCCATGATATTCAGCATATCATAACAAATTTCAAGACTTAGTAAGTTCTATACAGTACTCGGAAAGTAGTACAGATATAGGCTACAGCAGAACCCTGCTTATTCAAAACAATTGGGGCAGGGGGGATTTGGATAATCCATTTCAGGTGATTCTAGTACACCCACTTGGTATAAATAAAAATAATCCTATGTCATTTAAAACATTTAATTAAAAAATTCTCTAAACATTTAAAATGTAAATCTACATTAATCTGAGAAAGTATTTGTCTGTTTGTCTGTCTGTGCGCAATGCCCAGTGATATCTACTGCACGCACAGCATGTCAGTGGTATGCAAATTCCACGAAACAGAAAAAGAACAAATCTCTTGCACAGAATGCTTATTGCTGGTTTTCCGCTAAACAACACGAAATTTATGGTATCGAATTAATACAAGTAGTTCTGTGAACAGTAGACCTCGCGTTCAAAATTTAAAAAAAGAGAATCTGCTCTTTATATTGGCGATCAGCTGTTAGCAAGTTCTCGTCTTTTGAGAAAAATAGCAAGTGTCGGCGAAAGCAGGAAATTACCTCAATGTAATATTTTATATTCATTGCAATCTATATATATATATATATATATATATATATATATATATATAAAAGGCTTTGTCCTGACTGAATGACTGACTGACAGAGAAGCAACGTAGAGCCTAAACTATAATAGGTAGAGACTTGGAATTTTGACAGTACCTTCGTTTCATGATGTAGGTGCTCACTAAGAAAGGATTTTGAAAAATTTTGATTTTAAATGCCTAAAATCAAATGTTTTTGAGAATACTTAATCCCTTTTTACACAGTAAAAAACTGAAATCACAGTTCACATGACAACAGTGTATTGTTGGTATTGGTATCAGGTAGGTTTGGAAATAATTGAAATGGGACTTTGGCGAGACTATTGATATAATGCATTGCTGTAATTAAATATTGAAGATGAAATCTATATTATTATATCGCAGGTTTTTGGGGAGGGAAGTATAAAAGTGAAATTGATTTACTTTTTAATTTCATCCCCAAAACGGTTGTATGGTAACATGAGAGTGAGAAATAAAATATTTTGCAAAGACAATACTATTTTATGATACTGGAATTTCTATTTCTTCTTATTTTAACCCCTACCAGGCTTGCTGTGTAGAAGCGATGGGATGCAAAATTCTACATCCTCTGTGAGCCATAAAAAGCTATATCAAGCGTTTTCAGCGGGAATAGTTTAGTGAGATAAGTTGTTCTTCTTCATTTCAAATTTTCAATATGCATATAAGGACCTAGAATTTGAAAGTCGGAAGTCCTTCATAAGTTAATTTTGAATACAAAATACAAAACCCGGGCGACGCCGGGCCTTTTAAGCTAGTATTTATATAAGTGTTCAAAATTACATTGAAATTGTAGATTTGTACAAAGGACAAACAAAAAAAACACACACACACACACATACACATATATACAGGTGTTTCAAAAATACTTTTACAAACTTCAGCCATGGGTTCCTTACACCAAAAGAAGGAAAAAAATTAATATGAACATATGTCCCATAATCCTTGGTACATCGGTACACTCGTAACACGTCAACACACAAAACTCATAACAAATGCTCGAAATGTCCTCCTCTTGCTTTTAGACTTGCATGCACTCGTCGAATCATGGACTGTTGCATCCCGGATGAAGAAATGTTTCATCGACATGTCATGGAATCCTGCAAAACCATTCAACACCATGCTGCAGCAACGACCTTATCTGTCTATTTGTTTGGTTACAAGAATGACTAATCGGCAGTTGTTTGCCACCAGGTCTACCAGACCCTGTGTGCCTACTCTTGTTATATTTACGTTTCCTCCACACCCACTCCCCAATTTGCCTGAGCTGTCTCGCCTTCATTAGAAACTTCCCAATGCTTTCCTCAACATTTTTGTCCGCCAGTAACTCCAAACATATTCATTGCTTCCTATTTGATTCTATAAAAGATACTGATAGATATTTTTCCCTCCAATTTTCCAATCCTTCATAATTTGCCAAAATATGAAACCATGATTCTTCCCCCTTACATACGGGACAAATTCTCATTCAGTTTTCATCTGTGATCTTAATCATTCACCGTGCACCAAGTCTAATCCAACTGAGCCCCAGTTTACTGATTTTGGATCCCTTTTCCTATGTACTGCTCCTTCCCCCACTCCAACTTTAACCGCGAATTTAATTCAAGTGAAACTATATTCATACATTGCGCATTTGTCTCTTGTCTACCAATATTCTTCAAACGATTCTTAACCTTCCTCCACACATTTCTCCTATTCCCCTGCTCATCCATCCAAATGTATCCCATCCCAATTGTTTCTAATCCCTTTCTTAATTTGGAAGTCCATGTATTTCCTCATGTCCTAAACTGTTCTTGACAACATATTGCTCTAATTAGCTATATACCTGAAAACGGCAATGTATTTTCTTTAGATTTATTGTCTACTAGACCCTGCATGACCAACAGTGTTTTACCAAAGCGCAGGCCAACAGAGTAACATAACACAAATAGAAACCATATGAAGGGCCTAGTTCCATAAAGGCACAAGGCACAAGGACATACTTTCGAGAAATCTTGAGGTTTTTGAACAGTGTTACCACTCACAAGTAGGTGGTTTAAAGTTTAACTTTATAACGTATATTTTTTAAGGACAGGCTAAATTAGTGTTCTACAAATTTACAAGGTAAAGTGTATTGGGAAATTTTACAACTGGAGGTACCTAAACACGCTAAACGAAAACTGAAATACTTTTACAGTAGCAAAATCTTTTTTACTTTGTATAATGTTATTTGTTTTTACTTTATTTTAGTAAAAACCTGTATTATAGAGTGACAATTGCATGTTTGCCAATGAAAACCAGTATAGTCAATAATACAATAGCAAAGCAATCTATTTTGAATGAAGTTACACTTCAGAAATGCAAGTTCAGTTTTTATAACATTTGCGTGGATGGTAGCACTGCAGAAAATAAAAACAGTTGGTAAACACACCTCAATAACAGATAAAAAGTGTGCCTTACGCCTGTATGGAACTGTATGGAACAGCTGTTTGTTTTTAAAAATCTAGTGGTATATAGGCATCTAATCAATTACTTTAAACTAAAGTGAAATGTACCAGTACCAGCATAAAAGGATTTAATAAGATCAGGTAAACTGATGTAAAAAAGTGCGAGTATGATTTGTTTAATCAGTTGCAATTATGATATGCAGAAATTAAGTTCTTTTTACTGATTTCCGAGGTAAGCTCCAGATTCATTCATTAAGTAGAGCTTCAGAGAGAACAAAAGTCTAGTTTGTTAATCAGCTTTAAATCGCTCAGCATCAGCAGAACTATACAGATTTGTGATATCTTGACAATCGCACCCTCACATAAAAATACAAAAAATATATGTCAAATTGGCCGGCTACTGGAATTGAACCGGGAACAACCAAAATGTGAGTCCAAGACGTTACCATCTCAGATACCTCGCTCAATTTAACGATCTACTTTCATAAGGATATGTGAAGGAGTAATGTTATTTGTCATAGCTAACTGTATTGCAATTTCCAAAGCCGTATATGAATACTGTAAAACAATATGTTGTCATGATAAATTTGCATTTGATAAATGCTTTCTAATATATTACCATAAAATAGGCACTAAATTTTGCATTACTCTGGTACCGGTCAACCGATTTTGTCCAACATCAATAGGGTTCTTCCCATGGACGTTATAAATGCCTATACCAAGTTTCATTAAAATCCGATAAAGCGTATTTGTGTTATCGCGCATACAGACACACGGACAGACATTTTCCCTTCCCCACACAATCTCATAAAGTACCATACTGGCATTTAATAAAAGGGAATCTTGCAAACCTCATTTCATTGACCTTACCAAGTATTTATATATTAATTTGTTTAAATTTTATTAAAGAAAATCTAACTGACCTTAATCAAAAAAGTAATAGCCATAACCACAATACAAGAAATAAACATTTAATTGACATTAATTATGTGAGACTAATGTAGAGTTCCACCGACCTCCATTATGGGAAAATGTATCTTTTTCTCCTGCTTGCATTATGTTTACGTTCCATAGAGCCTGGTTAGTCCATCACACCTGTTAATACTGACATTAACTGAAAGGCAGAAATTCCACAAAACAGCTTCTTTCAGGTATGTATAAAACTGTTCAACAAACTTCCAAAATCAGCAAGAGAGGTTTCAGTAATCAAATTTAGGTATATGCTTGAAAAATAGCACAAATCAAAATCTTTCTACTCCACTGAAGAATATTTTTTGGAAGATATAGATGACATAAAATCTTAAAATTCTTATTTTTAATTAGGTATTTATATTTCATATATTTTGTACAGTATTATAACTGTATTGTATATTCTAGATGTGCAAAGTCTACTGTAATTTATATTACGAGGCACATCCATAAAGTAGGTTTCCCTGGGACTGTTTACAGAAACAAAACACAATTTCAAGGAAATATTTATTGCAACAGACACATCCAGTGTTCAGCTATTTTTCAACATAACCATGGCAACAACTTTTGACTACCTATGTCATAGAAGTCTACCACCAGGGATTTTAACCACTGTGTGACAACCACCTTCGCCTCTCCGTCATTCTTTGTCATTTCGTGAAGTGTAGGAAAAGATGGAAATCACTGGGAGTGAGGTCAGGGCTTTATGGTGATTGTTTAAACAATTCCCAGCCGAACTTCTGCAGGAGACTTGCTAGGTGGTGTTTCAACATCCACCCTACCGCCTGGACTTCACTCCCAGTGATTTCTATCTCTTCCTACACCTAAAGAAATGACAGGGAATGACAGAGATATGGAGATGTTTGTCACACAGTGATTCAAATTTCTGGCGGCAGACTTTTACGACACAGGTGTTCAAAAGTTGGTTCCACAACATGAAAAATTGTTCAGTCCGGCGGTGATATGTTGAAAAATAGCTGAACACTTGCTGTATCTGTTGGAATATATTTATCCATGAAATTGTGTTTTGTTTCTGTAAACAGCCCAGGGAAACTTACTTTATGGATGTGCCTCGTATGTAACGACTGAATAAATATCAATATCAATAAGATTATTTAATCAAGAGCCTGGTGATTAGGTTTGTACCTTCACTGCAGTCTGGAAAATGAGTTGTGTTGTGTGAAAATGTTTCCTGAAGCTACAACGAACACAATCACTACCATGCAGACACAAAGTAAACACAACAGCTACACCCGATATATTTTAATGCAAAGGCACAAATGAAGGTTAAGAGGGAACACACAAGGGAATCACAACACCTGATTACACAAATATAGGTTCAAGTTTCCATTCAAAATACTGTATTTACTCGAATCTAATGCACACCCCAATTTTGAAATTTTAAATAATAAAAAAAGAGTCTTTTGGCAGATGGTAGGATTTTTTATCAGGTATTTTATCTTTTTATACTACAATGGATTTGTGAATGCTGATGAATAAAGGTCGGTATAATGGTTTAGGTGGGATAGAGGAGGGGGTGAGGGACAATCGATACTTTGGCATTGAATCCCGCCACCTTGCAACATGTCTGGTGTTGAGTTTGAATGTCAAAACAAAATTTTATCTCAGCCTGTGTTTGTGCATTTCCAGTAATGGGCCAAAAATAAATGTAACGAAGTTGAGAATTACAGCAATGTATCGTTACTTAGGTGATCAAAGTTACCACTATCTAATCTAAAGTGCCATTGGATCTAACCCTTCCTGGGCGGAAACCCATACATGGGTTCTCTGACTGACTCAAAATGTGACTGGCTCTTCTCACACATGAAGTACATAAAATCTTCAACAGATGGCACGAGTATGTTCTCTTAAGCACTCTGACTTGGGAATTCCCCTATACACGTGTCCAGGATGATTTTAGTAGAGGATTTCACTGGCCGTGCATATCTAGTGAATAGCGTGCTCTTTTTGTTTCGTGTTTTTCCCTTATTTTCGGTAAAATGGCAAGAAGAAAGTGTCTTACAGGTTCTGAAACTGTAGAATTAATTAATAAAGGTGATAGTTTAGTGTCAGAATTATCATTTAGCGATAGTAAGGGGTGTTTTTCCGAGATCGCTACCAGCAGCATTAGTGAGAGCGAGAGAGACCTAAGTGAAATGGAGGCAATAGTGCACCCAGCTGAATGGAAGAGAGTAATTTCAATGCAGGCCCATCATCTACCAATACAATATACAATATCCAGCAAGGGCCAGTTCTGCCTTCTGATTTTGATCAAGATACTGATCCAATTGAAAATCATAGCCAACTATAGGCCTATGTAAACTTATATTGCGCTCAGTGAGACTTGAGCCATTTCCGCATAAACATTTTCACGCTAAGTAATAAAAATCGTTTCTGGAGAAAATTAGGGGCAGATTTCGGCAAAACTCCTAGGTATATGTTGTATTTATACATGAATGATTTAAATTACTTTCAATTGGTTTTTCATTAACTTGTTATTTTTTTTTTAATTCCTTCCACCCACAGCCATAAAACATCGCTGCCCACAAAGGGCTAATGGGCCAATGGATCTAATGTGCCATCAAATCTAATGTGTCACCGAATCTAATGTGCCATCAAATATAATATGTCATTGAATCTAATGTGCCATCAAATCTAATGTGCCATCAAATCTAATGTGCCATCAAATCTAATGTGCACCACAATTTTGAATGCTAAAAATGGACAAAAAAGGTGCGCACTAGATTCGAGTAAATACAATACATAAACCACACAAAATTCAATATTAGTGAACTCACCATGAAGTCCATAAGCAGCCACTAAATTTCCCGCAGTAAATATGTATTTCTGCTTATCTCGACGTGTCTTAGTGCACCATGGAGTCACAAGTAAATAACACAACCACACAAATCCAGAAATAGACACAGCAAACGCAGCTTCTCCATTTGTACATCCGTCTACTCTACTTTTCATTAAAGATGGAGCTAAAGTAGCAAATCCCATCGGACACAGCCTTAAAACAAAGTGCATTAAGGCAGAAGGGAAGAAATACGGAGTTCTAATTATATCCAGATAAGAACACGCAAATGATTCAAAACGATTGTGTGAATACTTCTTTCTGTGCACACATGCACAAGTAACACTTTGCTTCAAAATTTTACAAAACAGAGTCATGACTGGATAACAACTTTGTGCCTCCCTCCTTGAACTACATTCTTGAACACTTTCAATGTCGAAAACTAGCTTTGGAGACCGACTTTGTGAGCAGAGAGGTTGATCACTTCCTCCTGAACAAGGTGATTCAGGTTCATCATCAGGACTTCTCTGTAAGGAGACATCCTGTAAGTCTAACGTAAATTTTTCTTTAACTGTTATCTCCTCTGAAAGTTTAAGGTCATCCTTTTCCTCTTCTAACCCAGCACTTGGCTGTTTTGGAACGTGTGACTGGTTTGCAATATGAGATATATCATTATTAATCTTAATACTGGTATCCTGTGAAAACTCTTCTTTCTCTTTTTCATCCAGAATACTATGTCCTGATTTCTTCAAAGTTCCACTGGACTCGCACACACTAGCACCAGTTTCTCTCATACCAGCGTCATAGACTTCAACTGTGCTATGATACTGTTCCTCAACTGCTGTCAAATTGTTCAGTTTTCTTGAATGGCTATTTTTAACACTTTTAGAAAAATAATTATCAAAGTCACTCAAAGATTTGGTAAAAAATTCAGTATCATACAAACCTAGTGCACCAGGAATACCCAGTAATTTACTGTTTAGTTTATTGCTATCTAAGGAGAAAGTGTTTGTTTCTTCATATTTACTTGAATAAACACTTTCATTTCCACAAACTTCCCCTGAAGAAAATTGTACATTTTTCTTGAGATTTTCAGCTAATCTATTTTCTATAAAGTACTTTTCTTGAATCTCTTTTATGGTACCGATACTCCACCTCTTGTCTGTCGCCACAGTATCACCATTACACACTGGAAGATTCAACATACTTCTTGTTGCTGCAGACAAATCAGACTGGTTTAGGTTCTTGCTGCTATCACAGTCTGATTCACACACTGGAAGAGTCATCATACTTCTTGCTGTTAAGGGCAAATCAGAATGGTTTACGTTCATGCTGCTATCAAAGTCTGATTCACACACTGGAAGAGTCATACTTCTTGTTGTTGTAGACAAATCAGACTGGTTTACGTTCATGCTGCTATCAGAGTCTGATTCACCTTCAGATTCTTCAAGGATTTTTGGAAGAACATCAACAACAAAATAACTTTTGCTGTATTTGATGGTTGGTTGCTTTGTTTCAAAACAGTCTCTCCCAGAGCTTTGATAATGATTATTTTCTGGCGATGTCGATGGCTTCTGCCAAATTTGAGTAGCAGAGAGATGACTTCCATTGCATAGAATCCTAATAACAACAGAAAATATTCATCATCATGTAAACCATCAACCCATCATTAGTTGCTATAGGAGCATTTTGCTCGCAATGTTACAAACTTTGTGAAACTGGCAACACCTGTTGTACAACTTCCTGACCTTTCCAGCTGGCTTTCAAATCATCATCAATCATATCAATAGCTATCTTATTTATTTTACCTTTATACAAATCCAATTTTCACATACTACAATCAAATTCTATGCAATAAACCTAATTATATTTTGAAGAATAGTAAGAATTGTTGACCGCCTGCATGGTCTTGTGATTGGCGTCACTGGCTACGAATCAACAGTCCCGGGTTCAATCCCCAGTACCTCCTTGGATTTTACTGAGGTTGGGAGGTCTGGAATGGGGTGTACTCGTGATACAAACTGAGGAGCTACTTGATGAAGTATCGACTCTGGTCTGGTCGGCATGCTGACCACATGCCCTCCAATCCTGCCATCAGTCTATGGTAGATGATGCAGCAGTTGGGTGGTAGGCCTAGTGTCTGAAGAGATGTAGAGCCACAGAGTTTAGTAAGAATTGTTATCCTATTGTCTTCTTATAGCTGTGTCACAAGTGAAAGTATTTTCCTCATTAGGAAATGCTGTGCAGTGCATCTTTTTCTGAGCAATAATTTGTTACTTATAGGTCACACCCCCATACATTAGAAAAACTTAAGGCTATATCACAAGAGAAATTATCTCTATCTTGGAAGCTGAACTTATGCACATGAAAGAAAATTTCCTAAAAAGGTGCCAGTGTTGTGTGGATGCAAGAGGAGGACATTTCCAACATCTCTTGTGATGAGGTACATGGTTATTTTCATTGTAATTTTAACTGTAATTGTGAGAACTTGAATCATTCCACCATTAGCGGCTTTATTTGTATAGATATTTCACCCAATCGCTTGGGAGTTGGAGCTGTGCCCGCCGCGACGCAGAAACCTGCATGATTGGCCAACTCGTATGTGAAACGCACTGTAGTTGACTCAATCGTTAGGTTCCAGTCTCATAGAGGCCAAGGGGAAAAAGCTGATCACAAGGAATTATCTAAAATGTTTTTCCCACCTCTGTACTAGTGTTTTAAAAGACTTTGCTGAATGTAATGCTGATTACAAATATTTATTTATTAGCTAAGATACATTGACGTAAAGTCCATGTTCAGTCAAAGTTAAAAATAGCCACTGATTCACTGTTAAAATTATTCATATTATCTATATGATGAATGACTTGTTCTTCTTATTTGGAATAGCACCAACGTAAACGGAAGATGATATATTAATCAAGAAAAACCATTTATGGTTGTGGTAAAAAAATATATTAAAATTATTTTAGGTTTAAAATAATGTTCATGTTATATTACGAGGGTCATCCAGAAAGCAAGTTCCGATCGCCGATAAAGAAAACAAAAACTTCAAAAAGCAAAAAATATTTATTGTAATATTTACAGAGATTTATTGGCTACTTCTCTACATAGTCGCCACCGTTATTGAGGCATTTATCGTACCGCTGCACCAACATTCGTAAGCCCATCTCATAGGACTCTGCCGCCAACGTCTGGAGCCATGAAATCACTGCGTTCAGCATTCCAAGTCTCTTGTTTTGGATCGCTCTCCTAATATTTTTCAATGTTTGACAATACCGATCAGCATTTACGGTTTCCCCACGCGGTAAAACTCGCACAGGAGGACACCATGTCGATCCCAGATTTTTCTGAGAGAGATTATCTGCTTGAATTTGATCTTCACAGGTAACCACTATGCCGCCAATGCATGGATTGTTATTTTGTTTCTGGTGTGGCATGCGACACCCCTGTTTCGTCCCCAGTGACAACATTGTCGAAAACTCATCACCTTTCTCTGCATATCGCTGGCGGCAGAGTCTTATGACACGGGCATACAAATGTTGGTACACTGCTAAGATAAATGCCTCGATAACGTTGCCGGCCATGTAGAGAAGTAGCCAATGAACCTCTGTAAATATTGCAGTAAATATTTCTTACTTATTAATGTTTTTGTTTTCTTTATCGGCGATCGGAACTTACTTTCTGGATTACCCTCGTATGTTGTGGTAAAATTCTTCCAGACGTTAAAAACACTTTTATATAAGTTGATAGTGAATCGTTCTGTAATTGTCAATTAAAATTATTTTGGATTAAAATAATGTCCAAATTATAAAATGTCTTCTTCTTGGTAAAATTCTTCACAGTGAAGAAGAAGAAGACATTTTATAATTTGGACATTATTTTAATCCAAAATAATTTTAATTGACAATTACAGAACAATTCGCTATCAATTTATATAAAAGTGTTTTTAACGTCTGGAAGAATTTTACCACAACATAATATAACATGAACATTATTTTAAACGTAAAATAATTTTAATATATTTTTTTACCACAACCATAAATGGTTTTTCTTGATTAATATATCATCTTCCATATACGTTGGTGCTATTCCAAATAAGAAGAACAAGTCATTCATCATATAGATAATATCAATAATTTTAACAGTGAATCAGTGGCTATTTTTAACTTTGACTGAACATGGACTTTACGTCAATGCATCTTAGCTAATAAATAAATATTTGTAATCAGCATTACATTCAGCAAAGTCTTTTAAAACACTAGTACAGAGGTGATAAAAACATTTTAGATAATTCGTAAAATTGTACTAGTTGGAAAATTTAGGTACTTCATAATGAAGTTTATAAATAAATGATCACAAGGAGCTACTACAGGGGGGCACCAATAAAATTCAAATCGGCCTACTCATCGAAGTCAGAGCTGCAATCGCTACCCTTCTTCTTTCCTTCTGTCTAAACACCATTGAGGAGATAGTTTTAGGATTACTAATTTAACACCATTTGTATTTTAGGCAGTAGCAAGTAAACAATCGTTTTATTGTTTTCCATATTGATTTTTCATGTTCTTTTATTCTGTTTTAAAAGACCAAGGATCTATATACAAGGTCCGGCAGAGAAACCTGATGGTTTTTAAATTGAAATTACAACAAATCTGAATAGTTTGCATACATTATTTTATTTTAGAATTACAATTCATCTCAAAGCATTTTATCTACATCAATTACTTTTTTAAAAATGTGTTCCTCAAATGGTGTCCCTCATTGTGAACACACTCTTGGAGTCATAATGGGAAACTTCGCAATACGTGCTGCAGAACTTACAGAGAGCAAATAGTTCAAAGCTGAGAGCTCAAAGCATTTCAGTCAGAATGGAGGGTTGGTCAGTGCAACATCGCGCATTCGTTGTGGAAACTTAAAGAAAAAAAAATGATGAATCAATTATTGTCATTTAACTCACGTTTAGTCGCCATTTCAACATTCATCGAAATGAGAATGTTCCATGTTGGAATATCATAATGTTGTGGGTGACAAACTTTCAGGGAACGGCTTGTGTCATAAAGAAGAAACCACCAGGGAAACAGCGCATTATTTAAACCCAGGAGAATGTTGAACGTGTACGTCGTGCTGTTTAAAGTCCTCGACGATCGGCACTGAACAAGCGAGTACCTTAGGGATTTCAAAAAGTAATTGATATAGGTAAAATGGTTTAAGATGTATAGTAATTCTAAAATAAAATAATGTACGCAAACTATTCACTTTTGTCACAATTTCAATTTAAAAACCGTCAGGTTTCTCTGCCGGACTCTGTATAAAAAATTTATGTTTTATTCCTTATTAGAAAGCAATCTCACCAGCTGGGAAAAACTAAATACAATAAAAATAAAATCAGGTAAATCAATGTAACAAAGTGCCAGAATGCTTTTGTTTAATCAGTGATAATTGCAATTATGATATGGAGAAAATAAGTTATTTTTTTAATCAATTTCTGAATTAAGTTCCAGATCAATTTATTAAGCGGGACTTAAAGAAAAACAAAGGTCTAGTTTGACAAGCATATGTGAAGGAATATGTGGGTAGTGTTATTTGTCAAAGCTAACTGTATTGCAACTTCCAAAGCTGTATATGAACTCTGTAAAGCAATATGTTGTAATGGGAACTGATTTGCATGTGATGAATTCTTTTTAATATATTACCATAAAATAGGCACTAAATTGGGCATTACTCCGGTACCGGTCAACCGATTTAGTTCAAAACAAATGGGATTCTTCCCCACGGATGTTACAAATGCGTGTACCAAGTTTCATGAAAATATAATAAAGCGTATTTGAGTTATTGTGCATACAGGCACACGGACAGAGATTTTCCCCTCCACCACACAATCTCAGAGCGTACCAATCTAGCACTTAATAAATAGGCCTAATTATATAAATGAATGAGCAACAAATCTGATGAAATGAATAGGCTATTGACTACGTTGTGAGTTACAAATTTGTGCTGATCAAAAATAAGGATATCACACATTTTGTCCCACAAGTCTGTTCTCAAGGAAATATTCCAACAACAAACACATCAGTGCAAAAGTAGCTTATGATCCACATAAAAAAAAAAGTTATTTTGAACTCAGATTCTTTTTGTCTTAAGGGGTAAAGAAATTTAATGCATTATGCCAATACAATATACAGATTAAGGTATCCTATAAGTGAGTTGAGGCTTTCACGGTTTCTCGGGCGTCCAACAAGGCGAGTGGGAGGACTGATTCCAAGTGTTCAGCAGCTATCTCTGCTTCTGGGAAAATATATGTACAGGGTGCGGCATTTAAAGTTTCCCAATTTTAAAACCGCGTAACACATTTATTTAACAAAGAAATAAGCTACATTGAACATTTTTAAATAGCTTACAGTCTTGGATTTGCAATTCTGGTCTTACTTTTTGAATATTATTTCCTTGAGATGCCCTCCATTAACTTCAACACATTGCTGCAATCTCCCTCGTACACTGGGCTTTATGTGGTGTGTGGTGTCTTGCGTAACATTTGCACTTTCCTGCTGAATTGCATTGTTAAGACTGTTAATGTCAGGGAGTGCATGAGTGAAAACTTTAGACTTCAGATAGTCCCACAGAAAAAAAAAATCTGCTGCAGTAAGGTCGGGAGATTTGGAGGGAAAGAATTTGGAAAGAATTCGGCCGGGGAAAGCAGCATGAAGGCTGTCCATTGAAAGATGTGCAGTATGTGCTACAACACCATCCTATTGAAACCACAATCTCTGAATATCCAAGTTACGATGTGTCGATTCTGGTAGGAAGAAAGTTTGCAGTATGTGATTGTAACGTTCAGAGTTGACAGAAACCGAAGCACCATTGTCGCTCTCAAAGAAGTAAGGGCCAATAATACCCTGTGCTGCAATGGCGCACCACACCACGACCTTAGGACTGTGAAGTGGCAGCTTGTGGATTATGCGTGGATTTGCAGGAAATTGCACATGTTACGCAAGACACCACACAATGCGTAATGGCAAGTGTACGAGGGAGATTGCAGCAATGTGTTGAAGTTAATGGAGGGCATCTCAAGGACATCATATTCAAAAAGTAAGACCAGAATTGCAAATCCAAGACTGTAAGCTATTTAAAAATGTTCAACGTAGCTTATTTAAGTTTTAAATAAATGTGTTACACGGTTTTAAAAATGGGAAACTTTAAATGCCACACCCTGTATTATATAGGAAAGACAGGACATGCCAGGTGAGGAGGGGATCCAATAAGAAAATCAGAAAGTGGAGCAATTAAATGGAGAGCTCTGATTGGTTGAGAAGGAAAAAAATTGAATTTTTAGTATATGCTCTAAAGCAGCTGCTTCCTGGACTGTTGACATGCTTAAAAGTAGCACCTTATCGCCCTCAGCCACTAAAGTATTTTTATCGGCTTAGACCGCTAAACTTGCCATGGTAACCTTTAGCTGGCGTAGTTCCAACTATGACACTTCGTCTTCCAGTGAAGATTATTTTTATATGCTTTTTATGTGTATAGTTTATAATCATTAAGAAAGATCAATGACAAAATGGCTAATTACGGAGTTAGTGACTTCTGCCGTAACAACGATGATATTATGTATTAGGGTATTGTATTTTATGCTTAGTTTTCCTATTGAAGTTCCAGTCTTATATCTTGTATATACAGTCCCAGTAGTACCTCTGCCTCCCTAGGACACAACTGGGGCTGTAACTTCAATAAGAATGGCGGTCTACAGCTTAGGCAGGCCTTGTGGCCAGTATTGGTTTCTCTCACTATTAAATAGGGTACTGGCCACGAAAAGGGCTGATTCCAAATCTCATACTATTTTAAGTTCAACTAACCAAGACTCCCTGTTTAACTGTTCTACTTTCTAATTTTCTTAATGATCCCCCAGAAGATGGCAGCTGCCGAAAGCTTGGAATCAATCCTCCTACTCATCCAGTTGGAATCAATCTACTCAGCTATTCTACAGATTATTAAAATATTTACTGTACATAAACATTTTCTACAACAAAACTTTGAAGGTTCTCCCGATGAATACAATGTAAAAACTGTTCTCGGGTTTCCAGTAACATGCCGAACATTGTCTCGACATGGGTCACAAGACGAACTACCTCAACACAGCGGTACTGGCTTCTATCACGGCCTTTTGGGACCGTCTCATCAAAGAAGCCATTCACATCAGACTGAACCCCAATAGCATCAATAGGGACAGAGGGCTCCAACAGGCCGCTTCCTGACAACCTGCTATTTCTCTGCTCCAATCATGGAAGGAGAGATCGTTTACTTCCACCAGGATCCACAACTGCATCTGACTAGTCCTACCATGGGTATATATAGAGAACGCCATCACCTCTGGATCTCACTTCTACGAAGATGACGATGCAGACAGTCGCCAAAAGCTCAAAATTTAATTCTCTTACTACCCAACTGGAAACCCAAGAACAGTTTTTATACTGTAATTTATTCAAAAACAGTTTTCTACAATTTTCTAAATTTTCTACAATACAGTGTGTCCGGCTTAAACGTATAACATTTCATTATTTTATTACTTGAGAAGTATTGTTGATATTTACACCAGGTTTGCTTCTACGGGTTAGGTAACTCAAAATGTTTCTTGTGTTTGCACGGCAGGAGCGTACATCAAATGTGCGCATGCGCAGAACGTGGAAATAGCCAATTAGCTTCTGTAGCCATGTGGACTCCACAGCAAAAGGCATTATGTGTGCTTGTTCTCGCGGAGTTGAAATCTGTTACACAGGTAGGCCTACAACGTCGATTTCGGCATGAATATCAACTGCGACCAACTGACGATGTTCTAACGTACGTAACAATCATGAAATGTGACAGATGGCTTCGTGAAACTGGGAGTTTGATTTCAAAGTCGGGTCACCACACCAAGCGCGCTGTTCCAGTGGCTGATATCGAATTAATCCATACATCTTTTCAGAGGAGCCCCCGTAAATCCATCCGACGAGCAAATAGGGAGCTAAATTTACCTCGTTCGACAGTAACTTACACGATGTCGTCCATAAAAGGTTGCGCTTAAGGGCGTACAAACTTCAACTTCGTCACCAAATCAAACCTGAAGACAAGCAGCGACGGAGGGCATTTGCTGAGACAATTCTGGCAGAAATTGATGAAAATGAGGCATTCTTCGACATGGTTTGCTTCTCGGACGAGGCAACATTCCACACTTCCGGGAAGGTTGACAAACACAATTGCCGCATATGGGGGACTGAACATCCCCACACAGTGGTGGACTATGAACGAAACTCCCCGAAACTCAATGTGTGGTGTGCACTGATGGACAAAATCATAGGCCCATTCTTTTTCGCGGAGCCTACTGTTAATGCAAGGACATATCTGACATGTTGCAGTAGTATGCTGTGCCACAACTTCCTCCTAACGTGATCTTCCATGCCATTATGCGGATATTGTGAGAGAGTTCTTGGATAATGGGTTCCCTCAACGCTGGATTGGGTCCTTCGATTGCTTGGCCCCCCTAGAAGCCCAAACATTATGCCACTCGAATTTTTTCTGTGGGGGTTCGTCAAGAATCAAGTTATCTGCGCCATCGCATTGTTGTAGCTGTCGGAAAAGTTACACATGAAGAGAGGTGGAATACAGTTTGGACGGCTGCTGCGCCACAAATGGTGCTCATATCGAGGTTTATTAGGTTAGTAAAAAAACATTTTGAGTTACTCTACCCGTAGAAGCAAACAGATTGTAAATATCATCAATACTTCTCAAGTAATAAAATGATGAAATGTTATACGTTTAAGCCGGACACACTGTATTTAAATACATTCACCTTCCTTACCTGCTTTGAATGTAGCTATCTCTACTGGATATTGACTGATTCTCATGATCAATAAAAGTGAATGCTCGAGGCCGAGACTGGAATTGGGACTGTTCTCTCGGTGGAGACAATATGACGGCACCCAGCAGAGATTGTAACACAAGCCCAGCCTGCAGGAGAGGTGCTGTCCTTGCTCCGTACGATGAAATAAAACCCAACATTATTAAAGGTGCAGCGAACTGAGCCAGAGCTTTGCTAAGTCGAGGAACAAACTGAGCAAAAACTGAGCTACTTCTGGCAGGGTAATGTCCTATTAAAGTCAGCTCTGTGTGCAGTGTTACCATGCTGGATCCAATCCCTGAAACATACATACATCCATACTTGTTGCAATAATAAGCACACTCAATCCTCCCAGTTAACCATCGACACCTTATTCATTGCTAGAGGCTTTGTATTGCCATATTTTCTGGTATATAAGACACTCCTTTGTATAAGACACATCCCAAAATTTAACATAACTTTTCAGGGAAAAACACTTTTTTGTAGCCAAATGCAACTTTGTACTACTCCCTTGGAAATTAATGGTACAGCCAGTACTTGCATATACCATACTTTCAGCACACACAGCAAACTGTAACAGTATAGGCCTACAACGTTTTATAATATTATTAATGAAATGTACGAGGGTCATTTCAGAAGTCATGGCAACTATTTTATATATTCCGAATAACCGTATATGTGGTTATTGCACTATATACATTTGAAAACATGGTGTTCACTGTACGGTATGCGACCACCAGATGACGTCTGAGTGCATTGGTGTCCAGAGATGCCAACCATGAAAGGTGGTTATCAGTAGTGTGAGTCTAATCGGATGGTGGGGGGCTCAACGTATCGGGCAAATTAATGTATGCGATTTCAAACATCAATATGCACTAAACACAGGCCTATAAACTTACCACGTATGAAGAGTATGAAGATGCTTTTTTGAGATCACATGGCGTCTACAGTCCTCGCGTCCTCCATGTTTAACCGAAAAATCACAATTAAAGGTTTCACAAAATACGTGATTCTGTGAAATTTTTGAAGGTCCGAGGTAAGGAAACTCTTCCGTATACTGCCTTCGATACTGTTGATTTGGCGCAGTTCGTTTTTGTCCATCATACTCGTCACTGGTTTTACGTTACACAACATATTTTCTCAATATTCTACTTCCACTGCAACACTCAATAAAACTAGCAAGCAAAGGAGTCGGCAGTCGTCAGCGGCATTACAGTGATAATAGATAAAGAGGAAATATGTTAACACCAAAGGTGTTACAACTACAATTGTGTTATAACTGTAAGATATAACATCTTTGGTTAACACACGCTCACGTCAAAGATTGTAGTGTCCAATGTCGCCAACACAACGGGTGTTTTCTTTTACAAACTATTTCTCATGATAACAGTTGGCATGTCTGCTGATACATTAACTTTTTTATGTTCGCGGGAGAAACGAAAAATTTTAAAAATAGATATTGGGATTCGTACAATCCGTAATATTCAGTACAATTTCTGTATTGCCGTAGTAAAGTCAAGAAAATCGTAGAAACTACGGAAATTCCGTAGCAGTTGGCATTTCTGGGTGTCCATTAGACAACACATGCAAATGTTAGTATCCTAGAGACTGTGTTCCGAAATGGATGTCACCCAACGTGCAACAGTTCGATAGGGCAACACCCTATCACCAAATGCTTCACGTAGCTCGGCATGACACTCACAAGCATTTCTGCCACACTCGCTGTTCAACTTGAGTGACATCCATTTCGGAACACAGTCTCTAGAATACTAACATTTGCATGTGTTGTCTACTGGACACCAATGCACTCAGACATCATCTGGTGGTCGCATCCATTACTGTGTACACCATGTTTTCAAATGTATATAGTGCAATATTCGCATATGCGGTTATTCGGAATATATAAAAAATAGTTGCATCTGACTAGTCCTACCATGGGTATATATACAACACCTTAACCTCTGGATCTCACTTCTCTGAAGATGACGACGCAGACAGTCGCCAAAAGCTCAGGATGTACTTCTATAACTACCCGACTGGAAACCCGAGAACAGTTTCTCCAATGTATTCGTCGGGAGAACCTTCAAAGTTTTAATGATTACTTTCTTTTCTTTTTATTTCTACTTTTTTAATTTTTGGGGGTTGGAGGGTATAGTAATGAGTTTTAAAGATCCATAACTGAGGTTACTGTAAGTGTGAAATGTGCGGATTTGTGTGACTGGCAAAGTGCATCTGCAGAACCCTCACACAATGTCAATTGAATTTCTTATGAATGAACAAGGTGTCAAGACTCACACTACTGTGCAATATTTCTATAAAGGTGGAATCAAAAGCTTACCTATGATACTGTTTGTCACAATCCTGCTTAAAACAGGGGTCTAATGTACCATGGACTATAAAATGACTGTGTAATGAAAAGGAAAACATAAAATTGCATGAAAAATGTTGTATTGCTGTTATGAATGGGGCCTGGATTCTTATGTTTTAAACTATTTTGTTCCTTGCTAGCTTACTGTGATATTTTAACATAATTATCCGTTTCATTTTCATGGCAGTCACATAGTCCAATCTTGTCCATGTAGTCCATAGTCCAATGTTTTTATTCTATAGAAGAATACTTAAATTATCATTAACTATCACTGCTTTTGACTATTTCCTATGCAATGTATGTTGTCTCTAAGAAAAATAAATTGATTGATTGATAAAACCTAAAAATGGCTAAATAAGACGTTAGAAAAAAAAAAGTTAAAACTGCTCTTTAAGTAAAATAATTAATCTAATTATTATTGTTCTAGTAAAAATTACTTTCTATATCTCCTACATTTTGTATCTTGCTCATTGTTGGTAGTATATTATTTTGCAAGATAAAATAAAGCGTTATGTTTTGTAATTTCATCATTTTGTACCCCATTGTTTTGGTGAAGGAAATCTTAAGTGAACCGAAATCCCTGGTTTGTTTAGAAGCAAATTAAAGGCAATCTTAAGAAGCTTCACTTGCAGTTTATATGTAGTGTTTGCTCCAGCAAGATGCCGGAAGTGAAGTATCCTAAAAGTTGGTTAATTGAAAAAGTTCTTGTTGAGCTTGTGGTGGAGTTGTAAATGACAGGGGTAGTTCTAAAACTAAGCAAAAAGAATTCCTAAAGTTTTGTGGTTCATGGAAATTTAAGTAAAAGTAAAGCATGAATTAATATATTTTTTAATGTGCTTACTGTACTTATTTAAGTGAAACTTTAAAAAATTGCCTGAAAATGGTAAAAACTAAAATAAAAGTATTTTAACATGTTTAAAAACCTAAAACAGGGTTTATAAAAACCTAAAAATCCAGGCCCTAGTTATAAACAATAAGTTGGGACTATTTTTATACCTTCACTATATTAGATGCACCCCATTTCAAGGCCTATTTTATGGTTAAAATTGCATCTTAAACCCCATAAAAAATGGTCGTTGCAAAAAAGGGATGTTGACTAAATGCTGAGTTTACTCATGGATAGATGCAAGAAAACTTTTGCTAAACTTCGTAAATGATTTTGTATAGACATAACTTCAGGAATTTCTTCATGGGATCAAACAAATGAAAGTCCGATGGTGCTAGGTCTGGACTGTATGGAGGATGCTGGAACACCTCCCAAACAAGGTTATCACGGCCATCTTCGAAGAATGCACACCACCTGGATACATTGCCACGGTCCATACAGTCGTCCCCATACACGCCACGCATGTCCCTGTGAATTTTACTCGGGTTATACCCTTTAATCCATAAAAATCGCACTACACCTTGCTGAAGAAATTCCTGGCTGGTAAATGCTTTGCATTAGATACAGAAGTGAAAACAGCAGTCTGCAGATGGCTATACTCCGACCGTACGGACTTCTTTGAACAGAGCATTTTGAAACTGTTATTACGATGGAAGAAATGTTTTGAGAAACTTGGCAACTATATAGAAAAATAGACAAAAGATGTCCCTTCATGTGTGCATTTGTTTGTAACTGTACCTATTAAACTTCCATCCACCCTCGTAAATTGTAAATACGTTCAGATTAACCCTTTCACTGCTAACATATTGTTAGTTGTGCAAACTGAGGTGCTGAATTAATTAAAAAATTTCTTTTGCAATCATAAATACACAAACAAATGCAAATAATTTGTCAGTTTCCACTGAAATTTCATGAAATTTAGACTGATTTATGCAACTCTGGGGTAGCCTGCAAGTCATCACAACAAAATTCAGCAGCTGAAGACAGAGAATAGGGAAATGATGGTGTCAGGATGTAAACAACAGATGGCACTATACGCTGACTCACTTTGAATTGCTCTCACGAAAAATTTCTTTTATCTTATAAGCATGCAAAATGTTGCTTCATATATAGGGTATTAAAGAATAATACCGAAATATTTTACCTGTGTATAGAGGGGAACATTGACAAGCAACTTTTATTAGGAGATTTTTGCTCTATGACGTGAAATGTGTATGCTACAGGGAATTAAAGTCATTACAATTTGGTGTTCATAAGTCAATAATGAAGCAAAGTAGGGTTGAAATTTTCATTAAATTGCCTTGACGCCTTCTTAGTGGTCGACAAGAACCTAATTCTTAATCATTCATCAACAATTATATCATAATTTGGAGTTTTCATAATCTGCAAAATTTACAGACTAATCACATGACTGGCCACCACTGCATTTTTTTAAATTCATATTTGCAGTATTAACAACGAAGTTCCTTTGTTTTCATTTTTGTCAAATGTTAGAAGTCAGTCAGTGTTGGGAGATTTTATGCTGTAACAGGAAAAATTAAATCTATAGAGCAAAAGTTGGCTAACAAAAGTTGCTTATCTATGTCCCCTTTATACGAAGGTAAAATATTTCGGTGTTATTCATTAACACGCTGTATATGTGTCGATAGCATGGCAGCAGGGCCGTATTTCTAAATAGGCTAAGTAGGCTGCAGCCTAGAGCGGCAAATTTTCAGAGGCGGCAGTTTGGCAATTTATTCAAAAGCTAAAATGAAGTATTTCAGACGTTAATAATATTTTCCGTACGAATTTAAGAATACACGTTACTTAAAAATACGTTTTAGTCCTTCTACATAGCCTACTTTCTAAAACTATAACAATACAAATTCACAGCACGTAATCTTGTATTATATTCCACCGTATGGGACAACTTAATTCAAATTGAACACAGTTCTCTAATTACGCAAAAGATAGCCATTAGCATTAAAATATAAAAATGTGTTTAAAATAGTGATCCCTGATCTTCAAGATCAAATTAGTTAATTAATTAATTTTGAAACCAAATTCATTTTTAATGAATATTAAAAGAAGTAAAAAAAAGTAGATAACTAATTTGATTATATAATTTATTATGAAAACCATTAAAATTGTAGTTGTATCTAAACTAACTGAACTTTATGTTTAAAAAAGATTAAAACACCAATGAACTCTATCCTTTTGTTGTATATTAAGCAAATATGAATTATAGAGGGGGCGGAAAATGAACTTTAGCCTATAGGCGGCATACTCTTAAATCCGGCCCTGCATGGCAGCAGTGATGGGCACTGATCAGAGGTGAACAAATCTCGATTTTAGCTTGCCCATACCCGCTTGCACACCAGGCAAGCAAGTTGCCAGCATCACAGCTAGGAAGCAGGCAGGTTTCTTTAGACTTAGATGGGTCGGGCTGAACTTAACCCATGCAAGTCTGAATAAGCTTGCGACATTCCTATCAGCTAAACAACTGTAGTTGCTAAGGGTAGGTAATACTTTCTTGCTTTTCTACATGCTGGTAGAAGAAATTCATCATGCAGATAAATAAAAGGTGGATAAAGTATTACAAATCGTTTTAGCGTCTTAACACATTTATTATTTTTATTATTGTTATTGTTATTATTGATTTTTTTGAGGTTTTCTCGAAAATGTTTGAAAAATTTTCCCATGCCGGACTAGTACCTTTGTTCATTGATAATTCAAACTCTCCACATTTTAGTTTCTCCTCGGCTTCCTTCAGGGTAAAATTCTCCATTCTCCTTTTACTTGCACTCTAAACACATCTAAAGTTGCTCAACTATGTAACTGCACGACTTACCAGTGCACTGATATACCCAGTTTCATATTCTTTCTGCCAGGCCTTGCAGTTTCTTCAGGCCCCGTGAAACCCACCAGGTTATGAAGAGCTTGTGACTCATAGTGACAGTATTTCTTTTCATCATTGCAATCTGGCTTCCTCTCTTGTCAAGCAAGTTAAAAGCTGTGGCTGGTTGCAGAATTTCAAAGGGGCAAGCAAGCTAAAATCAGAATATGTACACCTCTGGCACTGATGCATATGTATGGTTTCAGCAGTGAAAGGGCTAACAAACTCCCTTTGCTATTTCCATTTACACTTCACTGAGAAATTAAATTCAACAACTTAATAAAAGACTTGGTCATTATTTTGGAGGGAGAAAGGAAGGACTAATGTTCAAAATTATCATAGGAATTTGCTGGTTATACTGTATTTTTACAACTTCAGGTGAGATCACATAAAAGGAAGGCTCACCTCCAAGTATTCCATAGAACATAATGCTGAGGATAGGAACTCTGGTTGCTGTACTGACTGCTATGCCACTGGATGTTATCAGTACACCCAGCACAGCTAGGAGACGAGACCTATGTCTTGACTCTGATATCCACCTTCTCCAAAAAGGATCTACAATCAGAAATAGAGAAAACTGCAGTGATTATGAGAGCGACCCGCATTTTGCATCATGTTTTATCTTTTAGCAGAATATATTTTTTGTATGTCTTATTTTAAGGGGGGCATACAACTTTGGGTGAAATTCATAGGTGAGAAATAGGCGAAATTCATTTTTGAAGTAAAACTTCTTTAGTGGCGGTAGAGGGTAAATCGGGAAAATCAGTCACACTAAAACCGTCACAAAATCAGTCACAATCAGTCTCACTAAAACCATCACGAAATCAGTCACACTCAAAACCGACTTGTTTTGGTGCGGACTGCACAGAAAACAATCAACTCAATGATTAGGAGTAATCAAAGGAAATTTTTCAGACCTTACTTCCTCAATGGCAATAGACAATTCCTCAGCAACTAAAGGTATATTATCAATTTTATGGAACCCGGAGGTTCTTTACCGCGCAAATCCAAAATTAAAAAATACAAATTTCCAAAATTTAAAAAAACAAAATTAAAAATTATAACATCCAAAAATCCAAAAGTTAATAAATAATAAAATAAAAAATTAAAAAATCAAAAAATCAAAAAAATAAAAAAATAAACAATTTAAAGATCGAAAATTTAAAAAATCCAAAATTAAAAATTCAAAGACAAAATTAAAAAGTCCAAAATTAAAAAAGTCCAAAAACCCAATATTAAAAAGTCCAATAATCCAAAATTGAAAAAAATCCAATAATCAAAAATTGAAAAAATAAAAAAAATAAAATAAAGTTTTACTTCTGTCGCGTGGCATTCCACGCACTCTTTTTTTTTTTCTCAGCAATGAATAGTTCTGACTATCGCTACAACTGCACACTATTATCAGAATTAATTTAACTGTTACAGTTATGGGTAATTATCATTACAAAATGGCAGCCATGTTTCGTGCACTAAAATGCCATGGCTTTCTCTTGTTGCATGACACACATCGATGATATTTTGAAGTTCGTTCCATTGCCTTTAGAGTTATTAAGTTTACAAAAATGGTTAAGATCCTGGATTCCATCCATGTTGGAATTACCCTAATGCTACTGGAAGAACTGTCATGGGGTATACCTAACCTCTAATATAAATTCTGAAATTTCTGAGGATGTAGTTGCAGCTGTTGGGAAACTACAAAGGCGCTGTGAGTATCCACAATGTTACTGATGTATGGATGAGCTCACAGCCTCGTTCCTCTCTTCTTCTTCCAGCAATAACCGCCTTGTGGTAACAATAGCGACATCCTCACTGTCGACATCCTGTGACAGCAACTGACGCTGGTCTCATATGCTACTTCGGTGTGAATGCAGAACTATTTGATAAGCAGCTAACCATTAAATATTTTACTTTCAACAGAAATCACAGCAAGTACAAACTCAGAACTCGCTGCATCTGCAGGAAGTTCACATTCACTTGCTCTGTTCTCCTCTTTACTGTGGTATAAAAATAGCACGATTGAAAAATTCGAGCATACTTCCTTCTGCCCTTTAATCTTCAAATCAATCTTTACTTGAACATTACAGGGAAAATAAAAACAATATTATACCGTATTTTTCAGACTGTAAGATGCTCCGGACCATAAGACGCACCTTGATTTTAGGATGGAATTTTAAAGTAAAAGAAATTTAATGTGATTCTAAACAACAATTTTTAAAGGGAATAATATTCTTCATTACATAAACAAATTATAACCTTGTACAATGGAAACAGTGTAAATCATTTCTAACTTAAAACATTTGTTGTATGAAAATCTCTTCTGTACAGGTAGCATTGTCACGTAACTTTTAACAACTGAACTAATTTCTCATGAAAGACTGAAAATACTTTTACACCCTCTAATCCTCAATTCAGCATACGGTAAGTGTAATGGGACAAGGCTATTTAGAGGTCATTGCCTTCATTTAAACCACCCGGCGGAGATAACTCATTTCGTATAAAAGAACTGAATATTCCTTTCTTTTTGCATTGTATACGTGGCTTCCAGCTACCCACATTTTACAATTGTGACAAGTGTACAGCCTGTGCCAAAATTTGTAACTATGTTATTGTTTACAACACCTTGCTTATAATAACGGTATTTCAGCAATATTACCATAATTTTAATTTTTTTAGTGTACTCCGAACCATTAGACACACCGAAGTTTTATGGCTCTGTTTTCAAGGTAAAAGCTGTGTCTTATGGTCCGTAAAATGCGGTACTCACTTTAATCAAATGCTGTACTTTAACACTTAAATATCCCATCCCATCTTGTGTATGCTAGGAAAGCAGTACCCCGCAAGGGCTTAAATACACGTAAACTAAAGGATAAATTTAAGAAAATTAAACAAAGGTGATAAATTTGTATTAATCACCTGCAAAGCACCAAGATGCCGTGAAGACGACTGGTGTCCAGAATGTTTGTCTGATATCAGCATCTGTTTCTTGAACCATGCTCACCAAGAGGAGACCAAAAGACGCAGGTATGCTCGAAAATATCAACTAAAAGATTGAATCATCATACAGTAAAATCATTAGTACACAGAAATTTGTCTTTTACAAATA
This sequence comes from Ectobius pallidus, assembly GCA_964059195.1. NCBI lineage: Eukaryota > Metazoa > Arthropoda > Insecta > Blattodea > Ectobiidae > Ectobius > Ectobius pallidus. Next base: position 210,708,042 of record CAXKWD010000002.1, read on the forward strand.
AGTCAAAATGAGACAGAAAAGTGCCCTACTCAAACTTTCTCTTCAGAAATTTCTAAGAAATATAGACCTAACAGTTATCAGGCCCCCAGAAAACAAATAATGGTGGTTGCGATGGATACTAACCTGATACCAGCTACCATCTACAAGGCTAAGCTACTGGTTTGCAATATCAATTTAACTTCAAAATATTGTTACAAGGGTGTATCAATAAATAACCAGACTGATTTCATTGTATTTAAATAAACCGCCCTGGAGCACAACGGCTGCTATTCGCGGAAAGGTGAAACCTTCGTCTAGCAGTGCTGTGAATCCCAATCTTGCAGAACGATTCACTTAGGAGTTAGACTCGGACACTGCAGGTAGTGTTGTACCCAACATGGAACTGAAATTGCAGCAATACGCATCGATAAAGTTTTGTGTTCATCTAGACAAACCACTTACAGAAAACTTAGAAATGGTGCAGCAAGCATATAAAGACCATGCTTTAGGCAGAACACAAGTCTTTGAGTGGCACAAACATTTCAAAGAGGGTTACGAAGACCTTCAAGATTCTCCACGCCCTGGAAGACCCGTAACAGCAAAAACGGAAGTTAACATCAACACAGTTGACGGAATTGTGCAAGAAGATAGTCGCATAACAATTGCAAAGCTTGCAGATATAATGAACCAGATCTTGCCAGGACAGGATGGATCTTGCACCAAGACAATGCGTCAGCTCATCGAGTGTGTGCGTGTGCATCTCAAGATGTCATCGAAGAACTGGGCATTGAGATCATGCCTCATTCACTGTATTCTCCAGATCTCACATCTTGTGAGTTTCACCTCTTCCCTAAAGTGAAAAAGGAGCTACGTGGTCACCATTTTCAAAGTGATAAGGAGTTGAACAACGTTGTCATGGGTATACTGAACAGACAGTCAAAAAGGGGTTCAGTGAGTGTTTCGAATAATGGGTAATTCGTTAGAATAGTTGTATTTCATCAGACGGAGAATACTTCTAAAGTTTGTAAGTAAATTTGAATGAAATAAAGCCATTATGTGTTAATTACAAAATTAGTCCGGTTATTTATTGATACACCCTTGTATAAAAGGGTGTTTTTAAAACCGCTTCATTGTTGTAGAGAGTGAAATTTAACACTATTAAGGTAGGAAATTTGCCAGGACCAAAGAAAAATATTGCTAAATGCAGGTTTACTGTTATATCTAGAGCCCGGATTTGTATGCAAAATGCATGTTCTTTTTTATATATTTAAAAGAATGCATAAATGATATTATCTTTTGTAAGTAACACTTTTCCAGACAATTTGTTAATGCATATAAATGCATATTCTGGGGGAAATGCATATTTTAAGATTTAAGTGAAAAAGTGCATGCTTTACTCTTAAATGTGGTATTGAATTAAATTTTCCCCTTTACCCCCGAGCCAGTTTTATCTCGCTGGGGTACGTGGATACAGGCTGTGTCATACTACGAGGAACATTTCAGTGAAGTGATACATTCCTTAAATTTGGACAATGCAGCTAGCATTACGATAGCTCAGGAATGTTTTTCTGAAGTTGGAATTGAGAAAAAGATGTAATACATTCATAGCGATTTCTCCAAATTACCTGAAATTTTAACAGGGTGTCCACCAAGTAATGCTTAAGAAAATCCCGACTTACTCCCTGATTTTCATTGATCATTTCAGAAATTCCCGACCAAAATATGATTATGAAGCACTATCTAATAACTGTGTAAGAAAAATTATAGGATATACATATTTTAAATAAGAAAAACTTTTAGTAACAAAAGTAATTTCAAACAATAATCACTTAGGCTATAACAGATACAAAAGTAAGGAACAGTAAAATAAATTAAATATACCTTCATATAGGCCTATAATTATTGTCTAAAAGTCTTTTTGATCCCACTTATTTTTTTCAGCAACTTAATTTGTTCATCTAGAGCAACTGCAGCTTTTTAGGACTCTTAAGGGTAGTTTCCTTTTCTTCTCTTCTAGTTGTTATCTTCAGCTTTGCGATTTTTCGCATTTTCCCGGATATTTTAACAAATTCATTGACTTTTCCCGGATTTTCCCGACCATACGAAATTCCCGGCCTTTTCCCGGATTCCAGGATTTTCCCGACCAGTGGACACCCTGTTTAACACAGTTGGATGCTCATAATAATTCTTTAGTGTATTCACTTTCTTACTTCCTTATCTTTGTCCTTAGGCAGAAACAGAAACCTAAAAATTGGCACTGCTTTTGAATTAACTCCCAACATGACAGTCTAGCATCAGGAAGAGGTTCAAGAGAATGTTCAGGTAAAGCATTTAATGGCTGACCAATTAAGAAATGTCCTGGCGTCAAAGGCATTAAATCTTCAGGATTATTTGACATAGGTAGGGTGGCCATACGACCGGCATTGCGCCGGATAGTCCGGATTTTGAGCTAACTGTCCTCCGTCCGCCACCAACTCATGCCGGACGTTAATTTGTCCTCCTTTTTAACGTTGAACCATAAGTACCGTCCACAGCTTAAAACACAGTTCAAAATTTTCAACATATCACCAAAGTGCTCAGCCATGTAGGCTTACGTGCCTTGTATGAACACTGTTAGGGAAGAATGTAAATAAAAAAGGACATTTACATATTCAGATCTTCGTAATTATTAAGAACTAGGCTCTGAACCCTTCAATTATAAAATTTAATACTGTCTTGTTAATAGGTGGCGTTAGATGTACATGGAAAACAAGGTTAAATATTGTTAGATTCCAGTGGCGGACGCAGAATTTTTTTTCGGGGGGGGGGATTTGAATTGGTAGAAAGAATAGTAAAAAAAATTAATTAACTTACATACATAATTAGTTTATAAAACTGTACATATATAGCTTTTTTTCAAATTTCGGGGGGGGGGATATAACCCCCCTATCCCCCCCTCTGCGTCCGCCACTCTTAGATTCTGTAAGTTCCTTTTAAGTTCATAAATGTTGACACCTCTGCTGTTTTGTTTGAAGCAATTAAAGGTGGACAGAGAGGTTAAAAATGAATTAAAGAAAAAACGCACAATATTTAGGAGTCAAAATTTAACGTGTCCTCCATTTTCAAACTTTGGAAGTGGCCACCCTAGACATAGGTGAGATTGGTCTTGAGTTTAGTATTGCTTCTACAGTGAGTCCCATGCAAGAGTTGGCCAATGATGCGGGTTTCCGCATCACAGCGAGCACAGCTCCAACTCCCGAGCAATCGGGTGAAATATCTAAGCAAATAAAGCCATGATCGGTGTAATGACTCAGGTTCTCACATTTACAGTTGGAATTACAATGAAAATAAACACGTACCTCATTACAGGAGATGTTGGAAATGTTCTCCTCTTGCATCCACACAAAACTGGCACCTTTTTAGGAAATTTTCTTTCACGCGCATAAGTTCAGCTTCCGAGATAGAGTTAATTTCTCTTGTGATAGGCCTATGTATATTGTATTTAAGTTCTTCTAACAGTATGTGAATACTATTTATGGGGAAACTTGAAAAATAAAGCGTATAGGTCAATTTCCCATACAAATCAACCAAAAGGTAGCTTTGAATTTATCGATACCATGACCTGCCACAGCCTGCTATTTCCTGTAGAAGACAAGAACTACTACAATCAGCTGATGCGAAGGGCATGGTGGGCTTGTTGCCATTTGTTTAAGTGAATCTAAAATATCAAAATTTAAACATTCAGACTAATTATGATTAAACAAAAACAGTTTTATGCAACTTGCCTATAAAGGTAGTTAAGATACACGTACGAAAATTATGAAATGCACATTGCTCATTTCGTGAACACACTCGTATATTAATAGATGCCATTATAAGATTGTCGTTTAATGTATTATTTTAAATTCTTAGACTGTACATTTACAGATAATTAATTTCTAATGGCAAAATGATTTAATAAATACTAGTCAATAATTCCTCATGGGATACAATTAATTTTAAAAAGCTGCAGCTATTTCACAAAAATACATTCTACAGTTTAGGAACTGGTTCTTTCACAGAAACAAGAGAGGATTATAGTGGCAATTTTCATAGCCTGTACAAGAATGTGAACCTTTAAATAACACATGTACCCACCTCAACAAAAAAGATTCCAGCAAGAATTATCCATTTGCAATCTCCTGGGTCAGAACTTGTACTAATTTCATCATCATCATCATCGTCATCATCCAGCAAGTATTCATCTTTCTGAACACCCCAGTTACGCCTCATTGTGACAATTCAAAATATCTGAAAATATTGGGAGTCAGTCTTCAAGCTGAATACAACTGGGAACAACGAGTCTACACAACATTATAATAATAATTTAGGAATCGCGCACAATGTGCATTATCTTAACCTAACACCCAGTCCTGAACCCGGGGAGGGGATCTTTCACTACTGAAAAATCCCCGACCCGGCCGGGAATCGAACCCGGGCCGCCGGAGTGGAAGGCAAGCGTGCTACCGACTCACCCACGGCGGCGGACACAACATTATGAAGTAGACTGAGATAGATATCCATGCTTCAACAACAACAACAATAATAATAATAATAATAATAATAATAATAATAATATTTATTATCATTGAACTTATACAGTTATAGACAATAGGGCCTATAAAAAAAAATTCATAAACAAAACAGATCAACAAATATTATCAAATACAGACAAATTCGCAGGTTCAGCAGCATTCAAAAGAAATAAATACCGAGATCTGCTACATAGGTATGAGTTTATTGCTTTCATGGTTCAGACCATGGGACCTTGGTGCACTGAGGCTAAGACACTGATCTCAGATATAGGGAAGAAACTTGCAGCTCAAAACCACGATTCTCGGTCAACGGCTTTCCTGAGACAGAGAATCAGTACTGCTATTCAAAGGAGAAAGGCTGCCTGCGTTATGGGTACTTTCCCTAAAAATCTTGCACTTGAGGAAATTTTTTACTTTGTCTTAGGATGTAAATGGATGTCTGTATTTCTTGTGATTATGTAATTTTGTTAACAACAGGATTATGTTTCCTCTAAATGGAAGTGGTGACAATTGTTACCACAAGCAAAGCCTGAAAACAGAGCGAGATAACATTTTGTTCTATTGGATTTGATAGAAATCACACCGTCAATTTCCCTATTGGCGTGAAAGTTTTTAATTTTGAGGACTATTTTCTTGACCTTTCACCCCAGTACATGGACAGGAGTTTAGAGCTGATACATGATACATGATACCTATAGTGGCTCACAAGCCTCGATCTTCGAGACGTAAGGTCCACGACAGTTTGCATCTCGAATGAGCTAGTTATATTTGCCAGATTAAGGCAAAACTGCCAGTTTTATTACTGAATTTGTGTGTGAGTGTGGGCTCCATCCCTAAAGCTGTCTCCAACAGAAATAATGCTTCAAACCCACAGGCCCCAAAGGCAGACAGAAGCCTGACTTGAAGCGATTATTTCTATTTCCATTTTTACTTCTGTTATTCCCCCTTAAATCTCTCTGTTTTGATCCATATTATTAATCTTTATTTTTCTCATACTGGTCCTGATTTGGATAGATTGCATCTTCAAAGTTCATGAGAATATTATTATAGGAGTGTCGGAGGAATTTTTCTCCTATAATATTCTCATGCAATGTCCAACAGGGACAGTAATCTGTGGTTCATGAAAGCTTACATATCTATCTTCAAAGATCATGTTCACTTTATTAGCTGCAGATTCGTCACATGTGGTATAAATCCGGGGTGCGCGGGCAAAGAGAGTTAAGTCCACTTTCTTGTTACTGATAATTAGAGTGACTTAACACACTATACCAGCCCAACATAGCTTTAGAGATGGATAAACCCATGAGGCACACATCCATAACTACCGTACAATTTAGATTATGACTTACTAGACTTAACACAAATGTAGAGAACATTTGTATCTATAACTCTATGGACATATCTCAATTTTGTAGGATGGTGGACTTAACTCTCTTTGCCTGCACACCCACGAAATTATAAATCTACAATAAAATCATGTAAACCAGTAAAACAATAAAACAGGGATTTACAAGACACATAACAACATGACCTACCATACAATTCTAAAATGCAATATACAAAATATACAAGTAATTAACTTTATGTTTTACAACCAATAAAATATCCTTCATTCTGATCAGTTGATACACTCCAACCTCTTCCCACCAATCACAAAATTTCTTTTACTCAAAATTATATATAAGAAGCTCTCTCATCCCTAGCTCCACACTCATTTCCCTAAGGAAGGCTGCAGAGTTGTCAGTGACCAAAAGCTTGGATGTTTAGGCCTTCACTCGGCTTATAGCCCATGATATCATTATTAATAAAAGAAATTTCTATCTAGGTCAATCTGACAAGCCCGCAGTAGCTGAACATGCGATCAGTGAAGAAGGGAACACATTATACAGTGTCAGGAAACCACCATTATTTATCCTATTCCATAAAACCATGCAGTGCGAAGCCATCGAGATTTTCAAACACCTCAACAATTTCAATAGAAAAGAAGAATCATTATAATTACACAAAACTTGGCATCCAGTTATTAGAGGTCTATGGAAAATCCATCCAACCAGAACATTCCAGCAATAGAGATCCAATACCACACACCCCTACTATTTAGCTGTGACTGCCCCCCAGCCAACCAGTGAAGGTCGACACCATACGAGAAGAGACTAGTAATATGCAGATAACCTCAACCTTACCAGCCTCCGCCCTGCCCAACGTCCAGACAAGGAGGGATCAACTACTATAAATATAAGTTCCAAGAACGCATCAGAACACTGATACTTTCAAACAGAAAACTTTGCCACTGTGGTGGTCAACCGCAGCAGTGGATGAAACTTTTGAATGTATTACTTCAAGCAGACTACAGCAAAACAGCTTGAAAGGAGCTTCTAATTTTAATAATATGGACCCTGGCCATAAAAGCCTATGCTTATATTCATATCCAATTTTCCTTTCTTAATGTTTTGTGAATGTCATTGTATTTCAATGTCATTTTGGCTCAAGAATATACAACTCACTAATAAGAGCTCATCCTGAACTATATAAAATAAATTTACACAGATTCAAGAAACAAACTTATAAAATTTATTCAACCTAATGCATGACTCATTTTACAATATCCCAATGTTTTGCTTTTCATTTTGGCTACTCATGCTTGTCATTCCTCTCTAACAAATAATGTTTAATATATATGTTTTGCTTTTGATTTATATTATTTACTATTTGCCTTGATTTGTGAGTGTATTTGTGTATGACATGTGAGAGTGTGTTTTTTGTATGTAGCGTCGCTTTGCCCTGAATTTTTTGTTTTGTAATTTCCAGTGGTCACTGTTTTCTGTTCCTGTGCTGAGCTGTGCCCAAGCACGAGCTTTTGTTCATTCGGGCATCAGTTATGAATGTATGTTTTATGTTTTAAGAAGGTAAAATAAATAAAAAATAAATAAAATTTATTCTTAAGCAAAGTATCGTACACATTTTTCAGTGATAGCCATAGGATGTCTCTCGAATCAAGGCTTTTCTTCCTTAATGAAAATCTTCCACAACACTCTGTATAAAGATAAGTTTTTGTATTTTGTAGATGTAGAAATGTATACTACAGCCAACCCTCGATATGCTGTTGCATGACATTTGTCATTATTGTGGAAGAAAAATGTTAGTTCGAGATGCACAGGCGATATTTTTGAGTGAGAGAGAAAAATTGTTATTTGCCTTTTATTTAAATTTCCTTTCATAATACAGTACAGTAAATTAATACATCACTGTATTATGCCATTTTTATTTTAAAAATTAAATTTCGTTTTAGTGCCACCCTCGCTTTGTGCTACTAAATGTTAGAAAACGGACGGTGGCATTATATCGAGGGTTGACTGCATATACTTCATCAATAAACTTTAAAAAATAGAATGAATGTCTGTTTAGAAGTCTTCACTAAAGCAAATTCTATTTGAAACTTACATTATTTTGTATTCCTCATGTTATGAGTATGATAGCTTGCTTAATTTAGTTTAACAAAGGTACCACACAAAGTCATTGCACAAACAGACCTATCTCTTGCGTCCATGCCATATCTCATTTAATGTTGCACCTAACTGTCTATCTTATCTTATCAAAAACCAAACCAAAACTCACTATGTACACACACACACACAGGGAAGACACTCATGAGGAGTTAAAATCTGGAGTTGTATTAGTTAAATTCTGATGTGAAACACACAACTTCCTCTACCCAAATGAAAGATTTGCCTCTTATGAACACAGCTTTATGTAATAATGCGGATAATGTTATCAGATTAGCTGCGTCCTGAAGTGATCACAATAAGCGGCGTGCACTGTATATGACATTCTTTTCAATAGCTGCAAAACTGAAGAGAATGTTGTTACCACATCGCATTGTGACCCCCGGAACAAAACATAACCTAAATAAAATTTGACTAATGCACTCATGTAACTTTCTTTATCCTAAGCATGGGCAATACAACTTTCTTTCTTGAGTTTTGTCCATTCTGTAGCGATAATCTTAATGATTTATGTATAGCGTAGAGCTTTATCACTGGTACTCACTACTAAATTGCGGTATTTTGTTACCTGTTGGAGCGCTTTCAACCGCATGGAGCGGCCATCTTCAGCAACTGACTTCCGTTGTGTTGTTGTTGTTGGGAAGACATTTCTGGATAACTGTATCGTACAGCGCGTGCGATTCAAATCGCACGCGCTGTACGATACAGTTATCCAGAAATGTCTTCCCAACAACAACAACACAACGGAAGTCAGTTGCTGAAGATGGCCGCTCCATGCGGTTGAAAGCGCTCCAACAGGTAACAAAATACCGCAATTTAGTAGTGAGTACCAGTGATAAAGCTCTACGCTATACATAAATCACAACTTTCTTACTTCATATTCTGATATAGAATGAGGTGTCCTATGGCATTGTTTCAATCTGATGTTCACCAGGCAAGAACGAGATTCTACAAATATTGGGTGGCTTATAACTAGGGACCGGATTTTTAGGTTTTTACCTATTTTTTTCCTTACTTCCAAAACAAAAAGCGATCATACACTTTTTCGAATCATGTCCATAGGATTCACTCACATTAATTCTGTGGCACCTAAAAATACCTAAATTGGGTAAAAAAACCTAAATGTACCTAAAGGGGATAAGAAACCTAAAATATCTAATTTAGGCTACGTTTTTGTTTGTCAGTTGATAAATTGATATTTTGCGGAGAGACAATTTTTGTCGAGTTGAAATTAATAGCACCAGCGTTTCGTTCAACCCAATGTCGTCTAGGATTACAGTATCAAGAGAGGAAGTGTAAGAGTACCAGCGTATTCCTTTTAAAAATATTCGTACGAACAACCATTGCTGATGTCATGTGAGGTTGAAAGGACATTTTCTGCCTTCAAATGTATTCTAAGAGATTACAGGAAAAACTTCACAGTTGAGAATCTTGAAAGATATTTAGTGATATACTGTAACCAGGAAATGTGAGACAATCTTATTTTCACCACTTCTTTTGATTGTTTATGCTTTCTTTCTTCAATTGTATAATATTGTCCTAAAGCAAGTTTACACAAATTTAAGTCAATTTTGTTAAGTTAAACTTTACAAGTATTATGTATTGAATCCTATGTACACATTCAAATTCATTAAACCAATTATTCTACCCGAAAACGATATTTTGGACAAAAACCTAAAAAAAAAAACTATTTCACCTAATGGAAAACCTAGAACAGTGTTTTTAAAAACCTAAAAATCCGGTCCCTACTTATAACTACCCTTCAGAGAATTAAAACAAATGTTTCAAATAAAAGTTTTAGCACTTAGTATAAGCACCCCATGTACAAAACTTGAACAAAATTTTTAGAGCCATTTTCAAGAAAATCGAGAAAAACTAATTTTTTTCCTTGTAAAAGTCATTAAAAGTAAAAGAAAGTTGTCGCCAATCTTTGTGTTACATCCGCAGAAGATACCTTACCTAAATACAAAATTTTGTTTTCCTACAATATTTCGTTCTGGAGTAAGGCTGTTCACGGCACACACACAGACACACTGACACAAAGACACACATACAGACATGTTTCTGAAATGAGTAGGGCCTATTTTTGGAATCAGAAGACCTCAAAATCTATATTTATGCTAAAAACTCAACTTTGAATCTCAGGTTCGAACACAATAGTTCCTCTACCTATGGCACAGGCAGAGGAAGTACGGTTTTCAACAAGATGATGAAGACAATAGATAACAATAACAGTGTGTCCAACTGAAAATTTTTAAAATAAAGGACAGAAACACCGAGTGAAAAGGGGGAGTGTGGGGGGGGGGGGCGAAGCTAAATACAACACATTTTACTAATATACAGTTAATAACAATATGGTTCAGTTTGGAGTTTGTTTTTATCACTGCTTTCATCTGTAGCAACTGAAAACGGACCTTGAGTAAGAATCTGAACAATCTGAAAACCTGCTGAGTTCTTTGGAGGAAAAGTTCAGCTTAAATTTAAGTTTTTTTAACGTATTATCTATTAAATAAAGGAAATAGTATATTCTTTTTTCAAAATGGCCTCCTTTTCACCCCTCATAGCCACTTTGTTCTTCCCACAGTTTTAATTCTTTACTTTTTATTTTTATAAGTTTATTTTCTACTTTTATTATTGATTGTACACATTATACAATAACATAAAAATACAAAACTCGGCATGTTTTTAGCTTAAATCTGTGTTTAGACATGTTAAAAAAAGAAAAAGCTTGTTTTTTTTTCATGGCCTCTTGATAGGCTGTATGTATATGAATTGAATACATTATGTAAAAAAAGTTCAAGCTACAAAAAAACAACGTATATCATGGTCTACAAGTATGAAAAAGAGAGAACAATGTACATTAGAAGTTCGTTAAATAATTCTGGAAACTGTTCTCAACTTGCTAAAAAAAGGACAGCACTAAAAAAAAGGACAGCACTAAAAAAAAGGACAGCACTAAAAAAAAGGACAGCACTAAAAAAAAATGACACTTAAAGGACTTTTTTAATAGTCATCATTTTAAAGGACGGTCCTTTAAAAAAGGATTGTTGGACACACTGCAATAACATTAACAACATTTACCCGAGCCTGCCATTCAACCCTATTCTGTGCTTACTCCAACCATCCTTCACAACTGCTGAATTAAACAACAAACAACTCAGAAAAAAATAGATGTGGACACTTGACACTGAGGAAAAATTAGTTTAAAGGTACGACAGAAGAAATACAGTAATGTCTGGATAAATAGTAATTTAAGAATCTTTTAAGACAGACCCATATTTTATATATAGCTTATGTTCGAAGTTCCTTTTGATAACGAACCTTAAAAAGTAATTTGATTCACTTACACCTTCAAGTTTTCGCACAAAGCTAGTAATGAAGAGCTGAATAACCAACAACGGGTGTAGACCAAAGCAGCAAGAAGATTTATCCTCTACATCTTGAAAGTGTATGACGTTCCATAACTTGTGATTACACAACATGCAGATGTTGACAGCACCATTTAGCATCACACAGCACTTCTGCATTTACAAACAGTCTTCATGTACATAATATTTCAACAATGGCATAACTAACGGGTCTGCAATCCAGGAGGACCAACACTACACTACATATCAGATGCAACAGTAAGGACTGAGTCTTATGAACAGCAGCCTACTGAACAGTGCCTTCGATAATGATTTTTTTAGCTACATTCATTTATTTGATTCATATAGGGGAGATGTCCCAATACAGGACATGTCCCAGTACCGGACCCCTTTCCCAGTAGATGGCAGATTATGCAGAACTAGAGTGATCCGTTTGGGTACGAATAAAATAAAAACACTGTAAAACATTTACTATTGAACTTTATTTGTAGAAATTTTGTGTATCCAACTCTGAAAGATGGGAGATTCCTCAGTGTTCAACTTGACCCCCATAGCGCACTCTACATAACTCATAACGGTGATGCAATTCAGCCCATGTCAATAAGAGGGGTGATTTGTTGAAAAGCTTGAGAAATTTTTACTCTCAGATCATCAGTGTTCCTGGGTTTCTGTGAAAAGACAGTGTCTTTAACAAAACCCCACACAAGAAGTCAGGAGGGTTAGATCTGAGCAGTGGGTCCACCACGACCACATCACATACCACTGAAAGTGGCATTTAGAAAATTACGAACCTCCCACGCCTCTGCCTTGCACTGCCATCTGTAGCTGAATAATGCAGGTGATACGTTGCAATCATGCATTGAAATGCATTATAACAATCTCTGCATCCCCAGGGTTGTGTAAATCAGTCTGAACTTCAAGAAATATTTACTGTGCTTTTGTTTTGGAGGAAACTGACAAATTTTTTGCAATTGTTTGTGCATTTATGACTGCAAAAGAAGTTTGCAAATTAATTCAGCACCACCAGTTTGCCCAGTGAGTAATATATATCAGTCAAAGGGTTAAGGATTGTAATGTTATTTGTTTATAGTAGAGTTTGAGTATTTCGAGTCTAGAAAGTTTAATATCCCAATCAATCCGAGCTGAATAAGTAGAATTAAGAACTAATAAATTAAAAAATTGCCTTATACAAAGCTGGACACTGATGAGTAGGGGTTGGATGTTTATGACCTAAAAAAATAAAATAAAAAATAATTGCCAATATGACCTTAAAAATTACTGAATATGACCCAGTAATCCTAAATACGATCTCACAATAGAACGTATTTTCTAAAAATAAATGTTCCATTTTAAAACATGCAATGACACTAAATTATTACATCACATTAATTCAATCAATTATTCATTTTTTAACAATTTGTAAGGTGATTTACAGTTATACTTGTAAAGAACTTCTAATCTGTTAATGTTTCCAGATACCACTGCAAATGTGAACTAACAATATTTTAAAAACATGTCTATTGGAACTTGTCAACAACAAGGAGGAAGAGGTAATTCTTACTGTCCCTTCACATTTGTGCTATTAATTGTTATTGCTCTTTAACATTTCAGTTACAGTAAAACCAAAATATCCGTGACTCTTTTCTGGAAAAATTAAGTCGACAATTTAGTGGACATACTACATAATAGTGCTCTTTTATCAAATTTATAACTGAAATTTGATGTTAAATTACAAATATGTTGGAAATATTACCAAGACCATGAAAATGACCAAAATATGACTTCATATGCAAAATAAAAAAGGTCCGATTAGGATAACATACAAGCAATTCGTGTTTAATTTGATTTTTCAGCGAGAACAGATATCAGGATAAAAATTTGAGATGTCATAAACATCCGAACCCTACTGAAGAGGTGAAGAAGAGAATCGTAAGATGTCCGAATTTAGCCACAACCAGTGTTTATGCCTGTGAAAATCACAAAAACGGAGGTTCTATTATTTATGTGAAAAATGGTTTGAGCTTCGTTCAACTTGTTCTTAATACCTACTGTACAGAAATACATTTTGAAGTGTCAGCAATCATAGTAAACTCGGCCATAAGTCTAGATTCATTAAGATTTAGTATTCAAATCACCCATCATAAAAGCATTATCACAAAGATTAATATGAAATCACAATTAATACAGAAAAAACTAAGTATATAGTCATGGAACGTCAAAATAAGGCTCTACAAAATATTAGAATAGCCGGTAAATCGTTCGAACAAGTGGAAAAATTCAAATATCTGGAAGCAATAATAAGAGACACCAATAATATTACAGCAGAAGTTAAGTGTAGACTCAAATCAGGAAATGCCACCTTTTATGCAATTTAGAAACTCCTATCTTCTCGTCTTCTGTCCAGAAATCTAAAAATAAAAATTTATAAGACAATTATCCTGCTGGTTGTATTATATGGATGTGAGACATGGTCACTTACTCTTTGGGAAGAATATATTCTGAGTGTGTTTGAAAACAGGGTGCTTAGGAGAGATGAAAATTGAGACTGGCATAACGACGTGCTTCATGACCTGTACTCTTCACCAGATATAGTAAGGGTAATTAAATCAAGGAGGATGAAATGGGCTGGACTTGTTGCACGCATGGGGGAGGGAATGCATATCTCAAAAGTATTGACTGGGAGACCCGAAGGGAAAAGACCACTTGGAAGACCTAGACGTAGGTGGGAGGACAATATTAGGATGGATTTAAGGGAAGTAGGATTTGTGAGGGATGATTGGATAGAGTTAGCACAGAATAGGGTTGAATGGCAGGATCAGATAAGCATAGAAATGAACCTTCGGGTTCCATAAAATAGATAATACTCTATGGGATATTTTCCCGGGCTTCTAACCAGGTGGTGAATTGGATTAATTCCAACGTTTCGAAGCCAAAATTGGTGGTGAATTGGCTTTGAAACGTCAGAATTAATCCAATTCATCACCTGGTTAGTAGCCCGGGAAAATATTCCATAGAGTATTATCTAATTACCAACACCAGGAAAAATTCAAAGCACATTACATAATATTCCTTTAGCTTGCTGAGGAATTGTCTATTGCCATTGAGTAAGTAAGTAAATAATGAGGTTATTTTAATGCATACAAGAATTTTTAGTTCCTCAAATTTGCATTTTTAGACATAAATTAGCAGGGTTGGAATGTTTAAAACAAAACGTTTAAAACAAGTGTTTAAAACATATTTAAAACAAGGGCTTGTGTTTTTTTAAGTTTGTTTAAAACATTTTAAACAATCTGTTTTAAACATGTTTTTTTTAGCATGTGTTTAAATAATTTTTTAATTGTGTGTTATATTATGAAGACAATTTACATTTTGTCAAGTCAGTGACACCCTGTTAGTGTTGTAAACAGAAAACAACAAAAAAACTAGGGCCAGAATACCAGAAAATCATGTGAGGTGATGTCTTTTGTATCCTTTTCCTCCAGACTTCTCTATCCTCTGCCGCCACCTTCCAGTTTCTGATTTCGAGTAATTGATTTGAATTTTTTCTGACTGCATCCTACCATCTATTTTGTGGTCTTCCTTTTTAAAGAAAGAGATTATTAATATTAAATATTGAGTGTGTCAATTTGGCAACACTGTAGTAGGATATCCCTTGTAAGTTCGATAATGTAAGGCGGCTAAGACCACGTAAAACATGGTGAAAGTCAATCATCAGTTGAGCAGTAAAGGCAGTAATTAAACAGTAGTTTGTATTATTTTTTATTAATAATGAACTATTAAATCATAAACAAATAATACTGGCACAAAATGTATTTTCAAATACTATTAAGTCTACGACTCGTAAATCTTGAACATCTTAGCACAGGGTGTCATTGGATTGACGAAATGTAAATTGTCTGCATAATTAAATTTAACACCCAATTAAAAAGTGTTATAAACATATGCTAAAAATGTTTAAAACAAATTGTTTAAAATGTTTTAAACATTTCAACTGTGTGTATATATATTATATAATAGGCCCTATACATTAAATTGGTTGATTTAAACAAAATTAACAATTTAAACTTTTTTTAAACAAACAACATTGTTGTAAACATAAAAAACGTTAAAAACAACCAACATTGTTGTTCACATATAAAACGTTTTAAACAAAAAAAAACATGTTTTAAACAAAAAAAAACGTTTAAAAAACACGTTTAAAACAACCAACATTATTGTTCACATATAAAACGTTTTAAACAAAAAAAACATGTTTTAAACAAAAAAACGTTTTTTTTTGTTCTTTTTAAAAAAAACATGTTTTTTATCAACCCTATAAATTAGAAACCAAATCGGGAAACTCCTTTATTAAACTGTGACTCTAATATATATTTGTTTACTGTATTTATACTTCCTCTGCCCATACCATAGCATAGGTACTAACGTAGAGGAAATATTGTTTTGACCCCTAAATTCTAAATTGAGTTTTTAACATAAATACACATTTTGAGGTGTGTCTGTGTCTGTCTATCTATGTGTTTTTGTGTATCTGTGAACAGCCAAGCTCAAAATTTTGTATTTGGGTTAGGTATTTCTGAGGATGTGACACGAAGATTGGCAACAATTTTATCTAATTTTTAAGGGGACTTTACATTTTTTAAAATTTGGTTTTTTGCAATTTTCTTAAAAATGGCTCTAACGAATTTCTTTAAATCTTGTACACGGGGTTATTATACCAAGAGCTAAAACTTTTATCTGAAACATTTTTTCAAAAAAAATCTCAGAAGTGTAATTATTAGGGCAAGGCATTTAATGACCATAAAAAAGTGAAAAAATGCAAGATAAAAAATGCATTTATGACCTAAAAATAGTGAAAAAATGACCCCAAAAAATAAAAAAAGACCAATAAATTTTATCATTATTACTTATAATTATTTTTTAAAGTAATGAATTGCTTTTAAGGACCAATTTAATGGATGACAGTTCGTTATACATAAATATAAATATAAATGTTTTCTCCGTACTCTGAAACAAATCGTTTTAATTTATCAAACGTACTTTCTTTCACTTTGGGCATTTTACTGAGCTCTTTTGTCAACAAACTATCTCATAGACAACTGAAAGACATAGTGAAAGTCCTCCTACCTGAAAATGAATAACAAAAGGATGCTCGGATTAGTTCATGATGCACATTCCTTTTAAAAAATAAAGCAGGTATAGTCGCCTCGCTTATCTCTAACGGAGCTGTGTCCCAAGTGTTGTTTCTTTAATGCAAGAATGACACATTCGTCAATAGCCGCTTGTATTTACAGCGTTGTTTTCTTGGAAATGTAGACTAGTTCAAACTGCTTAAAAATAGGAGAAGCAGATATTGCTTATACTGTATTTTCTTGGAAATGTAACAAGAGTTCAAAATGCATATTCCTTCCAGTAACGCTGCAATCTGCTTTATTTCCTGTGGATGTTATTTGCTTTTACAGTTATAATAGACAAGCATTAAAAATCAGAAATAATAAATAAAAAAAACTAAAAATATAATGTAATGTAAGACTTAATTTAAAAAAATATAAAATTGCCGAAAAAGACCTAAAATGCCGAAAATAACCTAAAAATGCCGAAAATGACCTAAAAATTGCCAAAAAATGACCTATCTATTAAAAATTACGAAAAAATGCAAAATAAAGCAAAAAATGCAAAAACAAATTGCTTTTATTTGATCAATTAATTGATGATACACATTTATATATATTCGAGCTATCTTTTAACCATCATATAAAAAAGATGTAAAATCATCAAATGCCTTGCCCTAGTAATTATAAGCACCTGCTGTTATAGAAACTTGGTCTTGCCTGGTAAACTATAAAGCTTTGCATAGGTTGAAACAACTGAATATGCGCTCTTTCATGGCCTCTTATTCTATATCAGAATGTGAAGTGAGGAAGATGTATTGTCCATGATTAGAGTAAAGAGTTATGCGAGTGCATTATCAGATTTTATTTGAGTTGTGTATCCTTCGGGGATGCTATGTGATGTGGTAACAACATTCTCTTCATTTTTATAACCAATTTACATGAAGATAGTCATACAAAATATAATATACTAAGAGACAAACTTTATTTGGGCAGAGGAACTTATGCGAGTTTCATATCAGACTTTTTAATAAGTTGTTATGTCTTTACCCTCTAAGGACTCGCAGAATGGATCATCGTAAAAGTATCTCAGATAGGATTAAAAGGCATAGTAATGAACTTGTAAATATGGAAAACAAAGTTAAGTGTCACTAACAACTTGAAGGCCAAGGAAGCATACTTAAAATTCAATAGAGAATACAAACATGCCATAGGAAAGATAAACTAAATGCCAATGTAAATTACAATCAAACATCCGTAACTAAGTCGAAAGCACCGTGGGCTTTCATAAAAAAAGAACTCTTATGAAAACTGGTAGTGAGAAAATTAGTATCACGCCAAATACATTGAATCCGCATTTTATCAACATTCCAAAAGAAATAAATGACAATATTTTACTCCCCGATCTGACCACAGTTGAACTGCTTAAAAATTTACAACATCCTAATTTACATTTCAAGAAATCTTATTTGATGAAGTTTTTAAAATTATTTCATTGAAAAGTTCCAATTCTAAAGTTACTTTTGATATGTCCACTAAGATTACTCTGAAAGTAATATGCTTCTTGCCTCAAATGAGTATGAATATAAGAGGACCGTCCACAAAGTAAGTTTCCTAAACAGGGTTGGACAGTGTTACCCCATACAGCCCTGACTTCACTTGTTTGGGCCATTAAAGTATGCCTTTCGCGGAAGACCTTTTGAGGATGATGAAGAGGTCATTCGCACAGTGCAAAAATGGCTTCGTGACCAGAACAAGGAGTGGTACCGACAGGGCATACACACCCTTGTGTCTCGCTGGAGGAAGGCCATAGAACGGGATGGAGATTATGTGGAAAAATAGGGACTGTAGAAGAAACATCATTCTTTCTTGTATTTAAGTTTCATTGTGTTCAATAAATAATTGAAGAAAAAAATGTGGTGCGTTACTTTCTGGGCGACCCTCGTAAAATAACTTAAAACAAACAAAATATTAACAATATTACTTTAGTGAACCTAGTTTTGAGGTTTATGTATTGAATAAAGCAATATCATTCGCAAAACAGTTCCCAGTACCTTATGTATCATTTTAAATACAGAAACAGTGGAAAAAGACTGAAGTAAAGATGAAATGAAAATTATATAACTAATGACTAACGACTCTTATCTGAGGATTGTTATTGTCTCTGTTTACAATGCACACACACAAAGAAGCCAGCAGGTGCATCACTGAAGTCAGTCACCTATCTCCATTTCCAAAGTGAAGTTTTCTTTGCATTTTTAATTACAGGTTTGTGAATTGTATTTTAATCTCATTGAAATAAGCAGACATACAGATTTTCATTGTGCGCTAGATTTAAGCAGTACGCACAAGCTGTTTCACACAATGAGATTAAAATAATGTTTTATAAGGTTGGCTATAGCCTGCAATTGGAATAGCTGTCTGTAATTAATGACCGTATTTTTTTCCACATATTTTCATGAATTTTCCCTATGTTCCCCTGCAATCTTCGAAGCCCCCAAGCATTTTGATTGGCTCTGGAGGACAGGCACTTAGCGACCAAGCAGCCATATTTCTTTACAGATTTATGTTGTCATTTTACATTTTTCATTACATACATTACACATGAGTGATATATCAATTGAAATATACTCTTTCGCTCCGGTTTAAGTAATTTGCATCTGAATAATGGAATCTACCCTAAAGCTGATCTATTGTTGAAATGCATTAAGCAGTAGCAAATACTATAGAGACTATACCAGACACTTACTACTTTGACAATAGAAAAATGGGGGACAGATTTTGCAGCACTCCTGGTGGCACAACCTAGAAGCTTGACTCAAAATTAAAATATTCAAAACATATATAAACTGTAAAAGGCTTTTCTGGGCCATAGATAGAAAGAAAAATCATATCCCTTTTACGTAACGTGCTGAGGGTCTTCTAATAAAAATTGTTTAACATCTTTGTATCTAGATACCGCATCAGTATTCAGTAATAGCAAGTTAGGCCACTAGATGGTGCTCAAGATATTGTCCCCTGATATATCGCTAAGTGTCCTGTATTGTCTCTATAGTATTTGGCAGTAGGTAAGTATTGGTACATAGAAAATAAATCAGTCAGTTGACTTACAGTTAGTGGGGAAACATGAGTGGAATACTGGTGTCTGGAACTTACCTGTGGGAAAAGAAAAACCATGGTTAAAAACACAAATATATTAATTAAACTAAATTTCATTTACTAGACATAAATATTTAAATACATGCACATTATACACAACATTCCAAATGAGTAAAGTCACTCCTCAGGAAATTTAGTAGTTTATACTTTCCGATATTCGATAACTCGTTCAAGAATTAGATTGGCTCTTGAGGACAGCCAACCAGCAGCCGAGCTGCCATAAACCGGCAAATGAATTACACTTTTTAAAGCAAATGCTGGGTCATTAGGTACGCGTAAATTATCAATTGAAAGATTTTGGTCGTTCCGGCGGTTAAACTAAATTATGCACAGTTAAGGTATGCATACACGTTGCAAATTCTGATTTTGGTTGACATTCTACATTTTTACATTTTGGTATCATATGAAAGAATATTCATTCTAGTTTCCATAATGGTATGATTTATTTCGAAATTCACACAGGAAATGGGTTTAAATTAGACCTAAATGTCATCATGCGTTTTTGCACATGCTAAAATTTAATGGATACTTTTTTTTTTAAGTATAGAAAAGAGCAAAATACCTTATTATTCGAGAGGCTACTTCATGCCCCGTCATCTTCCAGGCGTGCCAACCACCGTTTGTTTTACCTGGGCCCTCCCACCTCAGTTTCACAGGCATCCAGAGCCTCTCGAACCCCGGATACTCCGGGAACATTGCGTCATCTGACCAGGATGCCACAATGCTAAGGTTGAGAAAAGTTTTCTCCGAACTGTATTATATAGTTAGATCACTGTTGTGCACAGTATAAGCGAGGGATATGCAAAAAAAGAAATATCTAATTTTTATGAATATATATTTGGGAAATTATTGTTTTTTGTGTGAGATAATTTTTTGCAACATTCAGTCGGTAGATATGAAAGCATATGTTAAGCTGACGTCCGTGAAAAACATTTTAAAAAACACCGTTATTTTCAGCTTTAAAATTGTACATAGCATATAGTGACATCTACTCAGGGAATCCTAGAACTAAAAGGAAAAGGAACTGGTCCCGTCTGACAGCCGGCAACGTATACTTAATTGCGTTTTCATAAGAATTACAATTTTCAGCATTTTCACTCAGTTGAACACAAAAATAGTGTACTTGAAATAGAGCTAGAATCTTCATTCTGCCACCAATTTTAAGCTTATTAAATGGGCAATGATGTGAACCAACACTTATTCAAATTCACTGAAATTTCAAAAATCTGTAGCATTTATCATTCAAATTCAATTTTAAAAATATTTTTTTTCAATTTAAAAATGAATAATTCTTTATTAATTTCTTAATGAACAACAAATTGAGGTTCACATCATTTTGTAAGTTCAGAGGAAGAATTCTGTGCAAGAAACTTGAAGATATCACCATTTTTGTGGAAACTGCAGTGTTTTAAAAACAATCGTGTTTAAATTTCAAAAACCAAAATTTCGGGACCCCCAAAAATGTTTTTGATTTTTTTCTGTTGTACATCCACCTTCTCAACGCAAATAATTATCTGTACAAAATTTCCAGAAAATTGGACCATAAATGTGAAATTTGATTTCCAACGTGTATGCATACCTTAAGATTTAATAAGTATTTTCTCTGATATATTAAAATGTTGCTAACATATCATTTAACTTCCCTCCTCTTCTCTCTTTTTTGTTACGATGATCTTCCTGTTCAAATTATTATCAACCACATGGGAAGTCTGTTGAGTAGCATTTTTGGAAGCTTTAACCCTAGAAGTTGAAAGTATAGTGTTGACTGTTAGAGCTGCATCGAATGGAAGAGGAACTTGAATTTGTGGTAGTGGAGTATTTTTAGGTTTTGGCAACATGATTATAGTTCTTGAAAACAAATTATGACATTTTCTACACTCTGGTTGAGGGTAGGACCGTAGTACCTGAAGGGAATAGTACCAGCTGCTCAACTCTGTCTCACTCACTCCCTTTCAGTCTATAGACCAGGAAGGTGAAAATCCAGCAACCACTTGCCAGTTTGTAAAGTCGTGTCTGTGGGGGTAAAGGCCCTTTCACACAAGGACAATAGTAACAGCCAATATTATTGGTCAATATTGGCCACCACTAAAATTCCCTCTCACGGTGCACCCCTCTCACTGGGCATGGGAGGTTCTTAATTTTCTAAATGCCATTTCCAACGGTATGTGGTGTGGTCTTGGTGGACCCATTGCATGGCCTCTAAACTCGTCAGATCTAACCCATCCTGACTTCTTGTGTGGGGTTTTGTTAAAGGCACTGCCTATGCACAAAAATCCAGGAAAATTTATGAACTGAGAATAAAAATTACTCAAGCTTTTCAGCCATGGGCTGAATTGCATTACCGTTATGAGTTATGCAGAGTGTGCTATGGTGGTCAAGTTGAACACTGAGAAATCTCCCATCTTTCAGAGTTGGATACACAAAATTTCAACAAATAAAGTTCAATAGTAAATGTTTTACAGTGTTTTTATTTTATCCATACCCAAACGGATCACTCAGTAGTTCTGCATAACTGTATAAATGTAATCTACTATCTGATGGGGAAAGGGTTCTGTATTGGGACATGTCCCCTATATGAATTAAATAAATGAATGTAGCTAAAAAAATAAAAGTCCATATGTGGTAACTTATTAAAACTTCAATTTACTTCCTTGACATGATAAGGTATCACCTAGGTTTCATGTTCTTAGTTATTTCATTACGAAATAAAAACAAACACAATGAACATGGGCCTTGTTTGAACTTCCTAAAGATAGTGAGAGCACCCTACCTCATTTGAAATATGACCCACATTTTGTAAGCAGTGCTGGGCTATAAAGAAGACAGGTGTGTTATATTTGTTCCATTTTTATCAGAGTCTTCTTGCTACTACTGCAACTAACATGCTCCTGATATATCAGGTAAGATTCTGATTTACTGTGTACGTTGCCACTATTCAGTTTGAACAATAATACCACAAACAAAGGTGTTTCTTTTTGTATCATACATGAATCAGTGACTAATCGAATGTAAGAATATCTGGAATTTCAACCAATCACAAGTGTTTACCATAGGTAATCCCATGAGAGTTGACGAGTTTATCGATAGATTCACGACTGCGAAGCAGGAGTAAATTTATCTTAAGCAAATCGTCAACTCGAGTTGGATTGATTAAGACTATTCCATGAATAAAATGTAACGGATAAAATAAATAATAATTACTTTCGTGCTTTGTTGAATAAAAAAAAATTAACAGCTGCGAGATCATGGCATACCATGAATCAACCATCCGTGAATCGGTTCGAGTTACCATGTTGTAACCATTGCTAGCAATGATTCATATAAGACATAGTTAACTTCATTCAGGTAAGTTAACAGCAGAACAGAATAAAAGCACGCGAACTGGCTTGCACCGAATCGAAATTGTGTTCTTAATCAATGTACATTTCTATTATTTCAATTTCCAAACAAGTTATGTTGCATAAAATAATCTGATTTCATGCTGCTTAGTGGCAGCAGTGACTATTAATCACTGCACACTGATACTTGCGTTTCCAGTAACGAGCAGCTGGTTTTACCGCGATAAAATGCCATCCTCGCGATTTCTACAAGAATATTGTAAGATAAATGACCGTCATTGGTCTATATCCGAGGAACTGCTAAATGTTATTGGTCAATATCAAACACGCGGCATATGAGTGGGATAGTCATCATAATTTTATCGTTCTATTTTTATGACTTTCATTTTATCACACCTACATTACATGCTATTATTTTTCATCTAAATTCACAAGGACAGAAACCTGGAACATCTCCATACTTGTATCATTGTTACTCGGGCTTCCAGCCGGGTGACTTGCAGGTTTGGTTCCAAGCTTTTGGCAGCTATCTCCGCTGCTATCTTCTAGGAGAAGTAAGCTGGATTGGGAAAAAACTGTTTCTTATATAGGAAAAGACTGGATATTCTAGAGAAGGTGGAGGCCAATAGGAAAATTAGAAAACGGAATCAATAAATGGAAAGTTCTGATTTAATGCTTCCATTTTATAATTCTTCTATTGGTCCACTACCCACTCTAGCATATCCAGTCTTTTCCTATATAAGAAACAGTTTTTTCCCAGTCCAGCTCACTTCTCCCAAAAGATGGCAGAGGAGATACCTGCCGAAAGCTTGGAACCAACCTCCAACTCACCTGTTGGAAGCCCGAGAAACAATAATACATTCTCAACACCGGGAAAGCCTCAAATCATACATCTTCATACCAGTAGCTTCTTTCATAAAAAATAATACTCAATCATTGGAATGATAATTCTTTCACGCTGGCCATATATAGGCTAAGGTGGAAAGGCAGAGTCAGACTGGAAAATTCAATACCATAGCCAGGATTTGAACCAGGATCGTTGGCTAGGGGCGTATTTAGCTACTTAAGCGCCCCTAGGCAGAGAAAAATATTTTCGCCCCTTATTTCCACATGAATGTGCCACAAAGTAACCTACAATAAGCATTATTGTAACTGAAACAGTAGGCTAATAATAATAATAATAATAATAATAATAATAATAATAATAATAATAATAATAATAATAAATAAATAAACAGGTGTGTATTGTTGTCAATGTTATTCATTTCTATTTCATTGTGCATTACATTAGTTTACTATTTTGAAGAGTTATGAATAACATCTTTAATATATTAAAAAAAAACAGTAACAGCTTAAAAGCCTCCCCTTCAAATCTGCCGCCCTAGGCAGCTGCCTAGTCTGCTTAGGCTTAAATTCGGCACTGTCTTTGGCTCTCCGTACCACTGTTCTACCATTGAGCTACCATGGCAACATGCCTGGAGGTACATCAGGACATGTGAGTCAGAGTTATTTTATTACCAGTATTCATGCTCATTACTAGAGTCCAGATTTCTAAGCAAATGCATATTTATTTTCAAATTCCTTAACATAAGAAAAGTCGAAAATAAAAACACTTTTAACTCCACTTACGTCAAATAAATAAATAAATAAAAAAAAAAAACTGGACTAGTTTTGGGAGTGTTTCTTCCATCATCGGCTGGCAGTCTACTGGCGTTCTGGCGATCATGGGTGGTAGTATAAGTATGCTGACTGGTGCTGCCATCCTTCTTCCTGGTGGTAAGTGTAATAAAGTCCTCTGTTGGTGGGATTTCAAAATCTATGACACTGTTCTAGTTCTTTATGACGAAAATCTTTTCCCATGCATTTACTACCACCCATGATTGCCAGAACGCCAGTCAACCACCAGCCGATGATGGGAGAAACACTCCCAAAACTAGTCCAGTTTTTTAGTAATTGACGTAAGTGGTGTTAAAAGTGTTTTTATTTTCGACTTTTCTCAATATTTAGTATGCTCCACTGTTTACATCACTTCGATTTAATTTGTTTTACTTCTTGACAAGCAATTTTAACTTTATTTGATAGTGCTTATTTTGCTTATTCTGAGAGAAGAACTAATTTGCTTACTTATTTATTTATTTTTTGGATTAAAATAGCATTTACTCAAAACTCCTAGAAGTCATAATCAGCATCCTTTGAAGGAACTGGTTTCGAGTTGGTAATCTTTTGTGCATTTTGGTTTGAAGACCCAACCATCTCTAACATCTGACGTGTTCTCTAAAAATCTTATTAAACTGTTAAAATGAAATATAAGCAATCATGAACCACAGATTATTGTCTCTGTTGGACACTACATGAGAATATTATAGGAGAAAAATTCCTCCGGCACTGGCATGGGCGCCCATACCCGGGGGCAAGGGGGGGCCACGGCCCCCCTCTAGCTCTCAGGGAAAGGAAAAAAAATGTATATTAATAATTATAGTCAGGTGTTTTTCTCTTAAGACAATTATTTGAAAGTCAGTAGAGACATAAAAAAGTTTGCAGAAGCTTTACAAATTGACAGCATGGAAGCAGAATCCACGGTGGATTAGGAATGGGGGTTCCAGGGGGTCCCTAAAAATCAAAAGCTAAAATTCTATTTTTGTTTAAAAAAATTCATTTATTAAATCAAACAAGTTTTGTTGGTGTATCAAATATGATATAGCAGTTATTTTGTTTTCATAACATAATGAGTAGATTATTATTTCCATTGTAACATGTGTTATTTAACTTTTCTTATGGTAGTAATAAGTATTATAACTTAGGTAATGATTTTTTTGTTTACGTTGGCATGTCTTAGAGTATGGTCAAGAAACTTGCTAATGAGTTTTTCAGTGCGAAAATAGCATAAAATGTATCATTAGATCAATATTTAAAAATGTTCCTGGGCTGGACCAGGAAAATAGGCCTAACAAATTCTTGTTTATGTTGGCATATCTTAGAGTCAGGTAAAAGAATTTACTAACTAGTTTTTTAATGCTATAATAGCGAAAAATGTGATTTTCACTAGTTCAATATTTAAAAATTTTCCGGGGTTGGACCCCTGACCCCCCTTTCTTGGGGGGTATTCAATACCCTCAACTCCACCATCACTTTCGACCCTCCCCGAAGTTATTTTCTGTCTTTCTCAATTTTGCACTTATGTTATTAACAGAATGTTATAAAGTGATCCAAAAAGCTAAAGCGACAACAAATTAATTAATAAAAAAAATTGGCCCCTCCCTAGAAAATATAATATGGGCGCCCTTGGGCACTGGGACTTGAACCCAGGACCTTTGGCTATTCACGCCAAGCGCGAATAGCCAAAGGTCCTGGGTTCAAGTCCCAGTGCCGGAGGAATTTTTCTCCTATAATATTCTCATGTAGTGTCCAACAGAGACAATAATCTGTGGTTCATGATTGCTTATATATCTATCTTGAGTGTTAACTGTACAATAACAGTGGGAGCCCGGTCACAAAAATCACTACTTAGTGTGCCTCACAGTACTGCATATGACATAACTTGTCTGTCTGTGAGGTAGACCATTAGGGCAATTAGTCATAGGAGAGAGGTTCTATCTGGTGCTGTGAATTGAGCTCCGGCTTAGCTCAGTTGGTAGAGCATTGGCGCGAATAGCCAAAGGTCCTGGGTTCAAGTCCCAGTGCCGGAGGAATTTTTCTCCTATAATATTCTCATGTTAAAATGAAGGCTGTTCATTCCTACAAGTTTTTTTTTCCCCACTGCTTGTGCAGAATGGTATCTATTCTGTTAAGTATTAAATGTAAAAGACGAACTTCATGCAATGGGCTTCCACATTAAAAACCTCCATTGCATTTAAATTACTGCATAATTGTTTGATCAATGACCTTAACTCATTAACGTTGTCATTACCTGCCTGAGGTAAGTACAGTAACTCTTTGATATGAGGTCCAATATAAGTCGGGGATTCTTGTAGAAGTTGCAAATTAAAGTCCAGGCAATCTTCTCCTGCATTACTGGCAGTTTCTTAATTAATTTGTGTGCCTCCCCTGATATGCAAGATAGCACATACCAATAACTTTGAATATTATTCAGATCGTCATTATTGATTTTTTAGTACATGCTCCGCAAAGCAGCTGTTTCTGTTACAGCAACATGCTGTAAAGCGCTCTGAAGCAAGTGAGCTCTCTGCCATTGTGTTGTCTGCTCTCTGCAAGCGAGATTTCCCTTCTCCAAGAGTGTGAGTTTTCAAGTCCCTCAGAGAGCTGCCAATTGCCTATGTAATCACTGAGGCAAGGCATTTAATGGCCATAAAATAATGAAAAAAATGCAAAATAAATAAATGCATTTATGACCTAAAAATAGTGAATAAATTACACAATTTTAAAAAATCCATAAATTTACCATTAACTAAACTCCGTGGCGCTACATCCCTGGAGGGACTTGGCCTACCCCCCGACCGCTGCGTCATCTCCCGTAGGCAGATGGCAGGATTGGGGGGCATGTGGTCAGCATGCCGACACCCACGGCCGTTAATGGTGGTTTTCTTGACCGGAGCCGCTACTTCTCTATCAAGTAGCTACTCAATTTTGAATCACGAGGCTGAGTGCACCCCTACCAGACCTCCCTACCTCAGAAAAATCCGAGGAGGTACCGGGAATCGAACCCGGGCCGTCGGATCTGTAGTCAGCGACGCTAACCACAAGACCACGCCGGCGGACAAAATTTACCATTATTACTTACAAATCCATTTTTAAAGTAATGAATTGCTAATTTATTTATTTTTTGAAATCTACAATATAAGACACACTTATTTTGTTACTAAAAAATAAAGTAAATTTATACTACTTGGACACCATTAGCGAAAAAAAAAATCTTTCCGAAATGGTATGCCCATGAAATTGCTCCTACCAAAAATCTTTATTGACACAAGAAAAACTGCTATGGTGTTTACAATAAACCTGAATTAAAATGAACTATGAAAACTTGACAGAGATTCTCAAATACAAACGATTGTCTGAAAGAAATGATTTGTACATGGAAAAGCTCTACTTCCACTGAAACATGACTTAAAAATGACGAAAATGACCTAAAAATTGCCAATAAATGACCTCTCTCTTGAAAACGACGAAAAATGCAAAATAAAGCAAAAAGAAAAAATGAAAAACAAATCGCCCTTATTTAATCAATTATTTCATTATACACATTGTGTATATTCAAGCTATCTTTAAACATTCAAATAAAAAATATGCAAAATCATAAAATGCCTTGCCCTAGTAATCACTTTGTGGCGAGATCAATATTGCTTTTTTCAACATTCTATTACACATTAAAGTAGCTCCATCGCTCTACATCCTAGGCCTACCATCTGACCGCTAAGTTACCTATCATAGACAGATAACAGGATTGGGGGCATGTGGTCAGGTTCCCGATACCCATGATCGCTAATAATGGTTTCCATTACTGGAGCCGCTACTTCTCAATCAAGTAGCTCAGTTTGTATCATGAAGCTAAGTACACCCCGTTCCAAACCACTCTACCTAAGAGAAAAATTCGAGTAAATACCGTAGACAGCAACGCTAACCACAAGATAATGCAGGCACACTCGTTTATGTGTTCTTGCCTGCCAGGCCTTTATTCATATGTATTTCATTCGTATTAACCTCGAACCAGTTATGGGTTAATGACAACTATATACGAAATGGTATATTAAGTTCAAAGAACTAAGTGGAAAGATAATTCCGGGACAGCGCGAACGCAGTCCCGACTACCAAAAATTACGCGCCCGAGTTACCCACATTTGGGGCAATCGCAGGGGTCAACCCAACCGCAGTGCAATGGAAGGGTCTCACCCTGGGGGAACCGCCTTCTGGATCACGGTAACCCCTACGCCAGGTAAGTATGCCCATCGTTCTGTTAAGCAAAGCCTAACAAAATCTTTATGACACTCTACCTGCAAGTTCACAACATGAATTGCAAACAAAATGTTTCTGCAACAAAATCACTACAATCTTTCAACTTGACTATGCATAAAGTATTTTTTTAAATATTTATAATACAACAAGATAATCTAATTTCCTAGTTTTATGTACAGAAAATCCATTTTTCTACCAAAATTTTTCAATTAGACTGCCTTGCTATCTAGCGGCTAGCATGTGTACTGCAGTTCCTTGCCACCTGGCGGCAGAAGTTTATACTACATTATGGCAAGCTAACCGGGTGATTCAAAATTTTCTGCTCTCGTTACGCGGCCTCTATTTCTAGTAGACAAGCTGTGCGTAAGTCTTAAATCTTACTACTTCTTCAATTTGTGAATTGTAATATGTCATTGTTAAATATATTTAACTATCATCAAAGATTAAAAAAATCAAAATTCTGAACAATTAACTTTTCATGTAGTTCTGACCTGTGCATAACTCTTAAATCTTAGTCTTTCTTCAATCTTCACAACACAAATTGCAAACAAAATATTTATGCAACAAAATCATGCCATTGTTAAATACATTTAACAATCAACAAAGATCAAAAGTTCAAAATTCTGAACAATTAACTCTTCATGTAGTTCTGACATAAAATTGGGATATTTTAAATTTTGAATACCACTGCCACACTGAAGGAAGATTTACAATTTTTTTTGTACTGGTAGTTTAATTTATTCCAACTCAGCTCTTGTATTAGTGTATTATAATGTGGATTCAATTATCTGGTTGTTTTCCTTTTCCATGTATTATTTTCAAATATGTTTAACAAAAAACACTTAAATCAGGGAAAATATGTTTTTCTAATGAAAACATTGCATTCCTTTGAACACATAAAATCAGAATAATAACATACTTTATGTGATTTTAACTTCGAAATAGACTGTTGTAGCCAATGAAAAAAGAAAAAGGCTGCCAAACGAGTACAGTATAAATGTAAATAAGAAACTGTTTTAGATTATGTCTTTCCATATTATGCACTCAAACTGAAATAATATGTTTTATATAAACATCAATATTATTTTGTAAAATCAGTCCTAATTTTAACACTTTAATTTTAATTTTTCAGTACAAGCTATGGACTAAAAGTATGTTGCTATTTATAAATACATTGTTATTTATAGGTTACCCAGTAAAAATAGACATATACTTTCATAGACTTTTTAATGTATCGCAACCAACAGATCTTCTAGCATTGTATTAATATATCTAATAGTTCAAACAGCATATGCAAAGAAATTTTCTATTTGGCAGGTTTTTATTTGACTTGTTTGATCTAGTATAGTAAAACATATCTTAAAGTCTTACCTGTCAATATATAAGTCTATTAATTAAAAAAAACTGCAAGAAATGACAGAGAATGACAGACAGATGGAGATGATTGTCACATAGTGGCTCAAATCCTAGGCGGCAGACTTCTCCGACACAGGTATTCAAACATTGGTCCACAGAATGATAGATATATCAATTACGGTGGCAAATATGTTGAAAAATAGCTGAATACTTGCTGTATCTGTTGCAATAAACATTTCCATGAAATTGTGTTTAGTTTCTGTAAACAACCCCAGGGAAACTTAGTTTATGGACGGCCCTCATTAACATTAAACCATTGTTTCAGATTCTGCTTGCCTTAGCATTATGCAAGAGGAGTATGGGTGAAAACTTACAAGAACTTCAATTTTCTACAACCATCAGGCCTCTTGAATCACACGACTCAACTAATACAACATTCTTGGGAGACAGTAAAGTGCACCGTATGTCCAGAAATATTTCTCTAGACCTGTCTACTAATGAGTTTACTTATGACATCTTGACTGAGTACACTAACTCTCCAATAAATTTGAAATCACAAGTAAATCATCTTGCATATTCAAGCATCAGTAACAGTGAAAACCAGGTTACCAAAGAACAGACTCCTTCAATCAATGGGAATATAATAGAAACTTCAAAGGGAATATCAAAGAGCACACCAGCATTGGTACCGGTAACAGAACATGCTGATAATGGTCAAGAGGTTTCGCAGTACTTCTTAAGCAGTCAAAGATTAAACGAAGAAGTTCCAACAGAGGGTTCCAATATTGAGACATCAACTCTAAGCTACATTACCACAGATGTAACTGTTCCAACAGAAAATGAAAATCACACAACATCTACGGAAAACCATGTACCAGTAACTACTCAACTCACAACAACAAGTACGAATCCTATGGAGTTTATCTGCAGAAAACATGGGAAATTTCCAGACCTACACAACTGCAACGAATATCATATCTGTTGGTGGATTCACAAGAAATGGATGCATAAGAAATTGAAATGTCGTCATAGGCTAGAATTTAATTCTCGCATCAAGAAATGTGTGCCTGCTTTCTTATCCAACTGTAAAAGAGGTTCTGAAACTACAAAACAAGCTATGGAAGCTTCATTACTTAACAGTACAATGGACAAAATCAAAGACAATGATTCAGAAGAAAATAATAGCTCCAAAGACAGTGAGGAATAAAATTAAAATTAATATTTCTCTTAAAATTATTTTTATTGTGGGATTGAATAGTCATGATTCTGTATGACCTCACTATACTTCAATAAAACATATGAAAAACAATGTATCTTAGGGGATCTAGCCCAAAAACAAAATAAATTATGAAATTCTATGAAATCAGAAAATAAACCAAGTTCCCATGTGAATCCCTATAATATAAAGCCACATGGCTGACTGACTGACTCACTCACTGATATTAATGTTTGCCCACTTCCAGATGAGCTAGAAACTTGAAATTTTGTACACGTACAGCTTTTAGGCTGTAAACCACAGGAAAATTCCAAAAAGTTAATTTTTTTAATTTTTAGCCCTAAAAACCCATGAAAAAGGGCTTGGTTTCCATGGCAACAGTATTATCAAACAAGGGGCTCTGAAAGTTTAGAAATAATTATTTCCGTACACCTAACGGGGTGGTCAAGAATGTAACTCTTGGACTCGCATTCTGGAGGTTCCAGGTTCATAATTAATTCAATCCAATTAACATTTTTTGTCTAGAAATAACAAAATTTTCTTCTATTTGTAAATTTTTCAGATTTATTGTGGCAAAAAGGTAATAGCCAATACAGCAGACTAAATACATGCACTCTACCTCCCATAAATCTTTTAAAAAACCTTTCCCGGGAACCTCAGTGGAAGTTTGGGGGTGAAGCGCCAATGAGCGTAGTGAGTTTCATTCTATAACCACAAGTCTCCTGTGAAAATCAGTTGCGAAGCTTAATGAGAAACCCCTATACTTGCTCCAAGATGTGTACAGAGCAAACAACCGAATGTGAAAGTACAAAGCACTGTTCACAAGAGTTCGTTTTTGAGACTGTTAGTCGAATACAAACAGTAAAGTCAATTGAACATTCTTTTTTAGATTAAGCGTCAAGCGTCCCGATTTTGATTCCTAATGTCTTGTTTATACTGTATTTACATTACAATCTGTATCTTCTTGCCGCTGGAAAAACCTTTTCCTCCTAAGTTTCTTTATTGATGACGTAAGTTCTGAAGGCCCTGGCTCACAATTTTCTTCTGTAATATAAATTATTATTAGGGGCTATGCCTATTGCTCTTATGTGGTGTATTTCATCACATCTTATGTAAATAAAAAGTAAAACGAATTAATTAATGTTATAAAATACGTCTCGTATTTAGTAACTTATGTCACGTGTTTTTCTTCAGAATCAACAAATTTTCCAAGGCACCGATAAAAACAAATGCAATCTTATTAACTAGATATATGTTGTAAACATATAAGCCTATGAAATACAAAAGCAAACAACTCGCTTAACAGAACTTATGTTCTCACAATTACATAAGAAATAAATAATTGTACGATGTGTGTGGAATGGAAGTAAACATGTGACTGAGCTTGTCGCACTATCGTGAAGTATGCCCTGGTGTGATTAACCAATGAAATGACAGGACACAGTTAGTTAAGGCAAGTTTGTTTTTACCTTGGCTCCGTACACATCTTGGATCAAGTAAAGCAGTACT
Organism: Ectobius pallidus; assembly: GCA_964059195.1. Taxonomy (NCBI): domain Eukaryota; kingdom Metazoa; phylum Arthropoda; class Insecta; order Blattodea; family Ectobiidae; genus Ectobius; species Ectobius pallidus. Next base: position 210,741,041 of record CAXKWD010000002.1, read on the forward strand.
CAAGCAGGCAGTGTGAGGCCCAAATCAAAACGCAGGCCCAAGTGAAGCTTTGCTTTGCATACTTGATATATAAACAGCTATTTTAGTATAAGCTCTCTAAAACAGCTGCTTGTCAGACTGTTAACATCCGAAAAAGCTATATTTTATCAACTGAGGTTGCAAAGGAACTTCTGCGGACTCTTCTCCAACCAGTTCCAAGTATGGCAAATACAGTGAGTCCCACGCAAGAGTTGGCCAATGACGCAGGTTTCTGCATTGCGGCGGGCACAGCTCCAACTCCCGAGCGATCGGGTGAAATATCTATGCAATAAAGCTGCAATCGGTGTAATGATTCAGGTTCTCACATTTACAGTTGGAATTACAATGAAAATAACCACGTACCTCATCACAGGAGATGTTGGAAATGTTCTCCTATTGCATCCATACAATACTAGCATCTTTTTAGGAAATTTTCTTTCACGCGCAGTATGTGACTATTATTTATGAGGGAACTTGAAAAAATAAAACGTATAGGTCAAATTTCCAAACATTAGAAGAACTTAAAGACAATATCACAAGAGAAATTAACTCTATCTCGGAAGCTGAACTTATGCGCGTGAAAGAAAATTTCCTAAAAAGTGCCAGTATTGTGTGGATGCAAGAGGAGGACATTTTCAACATCTCTTGTGATGAGGTACGGGGTAATTTTCATTGTAATTTTAACTGTAAATGTGAGAACCTGAATCATTACACCGATCACGGCTTTAATTGCATAGATATTTCACACAATTGCTCGGGAGTTGTGCCCGCCGCGACACAGAAACCCGCGTCATTGGCCAACTCTTGCATGGGACTCACTGTAGATGTCTCTATACTGTCTTCACAGTGAAGTTTATTTTTTTGTGTATAGGTTAATATTATTAAGAACGATCATAAACCTTGTCTTCGGATATCTTGTACTCAAGAATTAATTTTAAAATAATAATATTTTATATTGAACCTGAATGGAGGGGGACTCGAACGTGCCATGTCTTAATCATCATGCCGCAGCCTAAACCTATACACTACAAGTGCTAGTTCAAGGGAACGAGTTCAGATGAGCCTCTTGTATGAACTGCTTCTTTTAACAAGGCACAATAATAATAATACTATAGGAGAAAAATTCCTCAGACAATGGTACTTGAACCCAGGACCTTTGGCTATCCGTACCACTGCTCTACCAACTGAGCTAAGCCAGAGTTCACTTCACAGCGCCAGACGGAACCTCTCTGCTATGATTGATTGCCCTTAATGATCTACCTCACTGACAGACATTATGTCCTATGCAGTACTGTGAGGCACACTAATTAGTGATTTTTGCGACCGACCTACCACTGTTATTTTGCAGTAACATTCAAGATGGATATATGCACATGCATTCATGAACCATATAATATTCTCATGTAATATCCAACAGAGACAATAATTTATGGTTCATGAATGTATGTTGCAGAAAAAATGACAAAAATGACATGTAATTTCAATTGAAGTAAATATATTTACTTTAATTAGTCAAAAGAGAGAATATAATAATAATTATAGCTGCCCTGTCCAGGGTTACCAGAAGATACAGCCTAGCTAGATCAGTCTGTTAAAGACAATTTTACGAATACATTATCTAAGAGTTTTATAACAAAAATTGCATATATGCATAACAATGAGATGGCGGAGAAAAATCACTTTAATTGAAAATTATAATGATAATCATTAACAGACCTCTTGGACAGAGACAGCCATAACCGTTATTAAAAGTTTATCAAAATTATATTATTGAGTACAGATGGTTGTGGACTATCGCTAAAGAATCACGCAAGATTTGTAGAGAAATGTCCACTAGAAGATCTGTGTGGAAGCCAAAGCGCCTAAAGATACCCACTGAAAATTGCGTAGCAGTACCTCGAGCAGCAAACAGTAGGCTAATGACTTCCCATTGATGGATGTTATATTTGTTGGCAAAATAACCACAACAAGGTTCATAGTGTTGTTGTTTTTTTTCTCTCTTCACCTCTGCAAGCTTGCTTATCTCCTTTCTCAAATCTCACTGTTGGAACAATGACATATCCTTTGTTGTTTTGTCTTATCGATGACTATAATGTCAGCTCTTTTTGTAGACCCAGTGCTGGAGATACAGTGAACCTCCTCAAAGACTTCATATCTTTGATGTTTTTAAAAACATTCTTAAGAAAAGGGGACAAATCCACAGCAAGCCAAATTATAAACAGGCACTACAATAGGGAACACTTTACTTTACTTTTACTACTTATACAATCACCATATCTTTGCTCGTGAAAAACTGAGCTCATCTATATTAATAAAAATGAATTTCCAAAATGTATGACGGAGCATCACTTGAGAACGGCTCGACCGATTTGGCTGATTCTTCTTTTGTTGTGTTCGTAATTGTCAGGACAAGGTTTGTATGAACGAAAATTTTTGGAAAATCCACGGGAAAAGTCGGAAATGTGAAATAAGGCAAAGTTAGAGAGTTCTGCTGTCAATTGTTTACATAAAAAAAGATTTAAAAAAATTGAAGTGTGACAAAAGAAGTGTGACATATTCACAGTTTGAGAGTTCCGCTTCCACATGTTTTCATAACATAAAAAAAAGTGTCAGTCTTGCAACCAAGCCAGATAAAAGTGTGTATGTATGTAGGCCTATGTGGATATGTATGTTCCCTATACAAATCTACATATCTTGACCAATTTGCACGAAAGTTTGCACACATGCCCAGTTAAGCCCGGGAAGTAACGCGGTGAACACTAAAATTCAAACAAACCACTCCTTTTCTTGAAAATTTATATAATTTCTTAAAATATTAAACTGAAAAAGAAATGCAATTCAGATATCATGACAACAATGTATTGTTTACAGTGTTCATATAGGGCTTTGGGAGCTACATAATACTGGGCTTTAATAAATTCTGATGCCATGGATATAATTAATACATTTGTGAAAATAATTATTGAAGAATGAAATCCAAGAAAATAAAACACAATGTGAAGCAGTCACATAACTTTCTCTACCCTCGATATGGAAAATATCATTTTCTCACTTCACATTTTGATGTAGAATAAGCGGCCGTATTGCAGGGACAGCTTAAGTGTGTGTAGGCTACATCAGAAGTCGGTAAAAAATCCTATCCACTGATACGTCACTAATAGCTGTAGGAAGTTTAGGACATAGGCCCTAAACATCTACAAGAAGACAAAATAGGGTGGAACATTTTCAGCCCTATGCCCACAGGGCATATATTATGTCCCAGGTTTTGGGGGAGGAAAGTATGAAAGTGATATTGATTTTTTTTTTTTTTTTTTTTTAATTTCAGCTTCGAAACGATTGAATGGTAACAAATAAAAATTTCCATAAAGACAATACAATCTCATGCAATCGGAATTTATGTTTCTTCTTATTTCAACACCTCCCAGGCATGGTGTGTAGAAGCAACAGAACGCAACATTCGACATCCTCTGTGAGCCATAAAAAGCTATAACTAGTGTTTCCTGAGGGAATAGTTTGAATGTGATAAGTCATTCTTTCTCATTTCAAGTTCTACGTACATATTATGCAAGACCCTAGAGTTTGAAAATCGAAAGACCTTCATCAAGTTAATTTCAAATTACAAAATAAAAACCCGGGCGACGCCGGGCCTTTTAAGCTAGTTAGTAATAAAATTAGAGAACTTTTACTTGCATTGCATATTTGATACATAAACATAATGTATTTTCTATTATGCATTCACTAAATAGACTGAAAAATTTCCTGCCTGCTAAACTAAAGCAGACGTTAGTGCAGTCACTTGTGATGCCACACTTCGACTATTGCGATGTCCTGTTCACTGACCTAAGTGTTGAATTATCCTGTAAGCTGCAACGTGTTCAGAATTCTTGTGTCCGTCACATATTCAACATACGTCGATATGATCATGTCTCAGATTATTTTGAGCAATTATCCTGGCTTCGACTAAAGGACAGACGCCTACTACACTCCCTAACTCTACTCTATCAGATACTTAATAATACTGCACCTAATTATTTAGTCTCTCGTTTCTCACTGTTATCTTCCCAACATAACCGCGACACACGATCTCAGAATAACAGTCTACTGTCAATTCCACGCCATCAAACATCTCTGTACTCTGCCTCATTCACAATAGCCATCACCCGTATCTGGAACTCCCTTCCGCCGGACATCAGGGGTAGTCGGAGCCTACAGATTTTTAGGTCAAAGTCAATCAAGTATCTCGCTGATAACTAGAATGAATGTCTCGTTATCTAGCCTAGGTAAATTTATATTGTACACGATTTTCATGGCACTTAGCCTATATTGCTTTTATTTGTTAATTTCTTAGTTTTAAGTTTCAATTTTTGTGTATATTATAGTATAATATTATAATTATACACACATCCAATTATAATATAATTCTTTAATTCAATTTGTTTTCTCGGCAAATTATTGGATGCATTTTTGTCTTATGTTTTAATATAGGTACTTCAATATTGTATTATTATTTTATTTTTAACATTTTGTATTATGTATGATATGTATTGTATTTGTTTTTTGTAATGTATTTTGTCTTTATCCTGGTTGAGTGGAAGATAAGGCCCTATGACCTTAACTCTGCCAGGCAAAATAAAACATTATTATTATTATTATTATTATTATAATGTATGGATAGGATAGTTATAATATATTTCTGTGAAGTAGTACAAAAAAATGCATATTTCAAAATTGATTAGTATATTTCAAGTTTTTTTGTGGTTTGTAGTATGTTTGTCACTAGTGAATTTGTTATAGCCTTAAAATAATTGTAGTATGTATTATTTTTTCCTTTGAACCAATGTATGTATGTCACCCCTCGCATGAGCTTTGCTCTTTGGGGTTGTATTATATATTAAATATTAAATATTTTTATTAACCTGAGTGGACACAAAAAGCTGATAATGACTTCCAGGAGGGACGTGAGGAAGTGACCTGTATCGCTATTGTGGTGTAGTGCTGATAACATTGTGGTCTGCTGATTAGTGATGAAGGTCAAGTTAATTGCTTGAATTTCATAATCGCAAACCTGGAAGTTGCTTAACTCCGAGTTTTAGAACATATGAATGTCAAAATATCTAATAATAATACCACTAAAATACCAATTTCCGATAAAAAGTGCATTAGCAAATGTATTGACTGTCTTATCTACTTTGAAGGTGAAGCCTAGCACATTCACCCGCATGTAAGATAAAAAACAGGAACAGCTGTTACACTGGTACCCTGTAGTATTTCTGTGGTAGTGAAAATGATCCACAAATGCTCAAGTGTTATTAATAGTCAGTTTGCTGACTGTGTAAGTAGCCATCACCTATAATAAGGAAGTGAGTATACATTGCAAAAAAGTATGAGGAATTTTATTATTTTCTCACTTTGGCAGGCTTAATTTTATTCAATTAAACACATTTAGTACTGGCAAATTAAAAAGTAAAATGACATGGAAATTCAACATATTTCTATAAATTAAAACCTTTGAACTCATATGTTCAAAACTTTATTTTGGTACAACAATCCCTTTAACATAAAGCCACACGGCTTACTCACTCACTCGCTGACTCACTCACTGACATTAAGGGGAGATGGTAGTTAACGCTAGCAAAATGATAGAAAATATAGCGTATGTTCAAGAAGCCATAACTCTGGTGTTAACAATCAGATTTAGTTGAGTTTTTTATGCTTTGCAAGTGCACTCTGTAGTTTAAAATAAGCAGAGAATGGTTGTTCTTGAACTCACGGTTTGGTAGGAAATAATTTTTTAACACGTAGGTGATAATTTAGTTTTACAGTTACTTCCCTTGACATAGGTCTGCTTTATTAAATTTCTGTAGCTTCGATTTTTGTGAAACTTTGGGAACTTACTAACAATAGGTACTACTATTTACCCTAGCACAATCAGTCTAACATGTACAATATTACTGCATAAAAACTTCACAACTTAAAAAAAAATCTGATGTGAAAGTCACATAACTTCCTCTGCCCAAATAAAAGTTAGCAGTATTCACATATCCTTTTACAGAATCGCAAGACACAATTTTATGCTAATTATCCTATAAATACCTCTTTCAATGATGCGACTAAAAGCGCAGTCTATATAACAAACTTAAAAAAAAAAAGAACAAGTGACTGTAGACGTTTATTGAACTTCCCGCCGTAAAGAATAATTTCCGAAATTTATCTAATATTTCCCTCAGATACTTCTTTACTCTATACCTGGCCAACAATACATATTTCTCACTTCACATTCTTATATAGAATAAGAGGTCGTGAAAGAGCATGTATTCAGTTGTTTATCACGCAAGACAAAATTTCTACAAACAGTGGGTGAACAGTGGGTGGCTTGTAACTACCCTCAGAGAATTTTTTCGAAAAAAAGTTTCAAATAAAAGTTTTAGCTCTCAGTAAAAGGGACACATGTGCAAATTTTAAAGAAAATCGTTAGAGCCGTTTTCGATAAAATCGCGAAAAACGAAAATTTCTTCATGTAAAGTCCCCTTAAAAATAAGAGAAATTTGTCGCCAATCTTCGAATCACATCTTCAGAAGGTACCTGACCCAAATACGAAATTTTGTTTTCATACGATTCTCCGTTTCGGAGCTAGCCTGTTCACAAACTTCCACACAGACAGACAGACACACAGACACACACACAGACATGTTTCCAAAAATAGTATTTTTGGATTGAGGGGGCCTTGAAACGTGTATATATGCTAAAAACTCAACTTCGAATTTTAGGGTCGAAAACAATACTTCCTCACCTATAGTACCTATGGTACGGGCAGAGGAAGTAAAAAAAAAAAAAACTTTTTTAAATAAAAATAGTTGAAATTTCTGTATAGTCAAAACTTTCCTCATTATTCTGCTAAGGGAGATTTGTCATCCACCTATAATGAATTCCTGAAAGCTTCATTATTTTAGCACGAATAGCTTTTTAGAAAATGGTACCTGAAGTACAAAAAATGTAATTTTACAGGAGAGCGAAAAGAAAATGACATGCATGTCTAACCTTAAGGTTATTTCATACATTTTAGAAAGCTCTAGGACTATAACTGTTTCCTGCTTGGCTTAATAATAACGCAACATATAAGACCTGTATATCAAAATGTTCAGAAAACTATGCTCTATTACATGAGACAAAGAAAGAAAAATCGATTTTTTGACACTGATAACTACCATCTCCCCTAAATGTTTGCCCACTTCCACATGAACTAGAAACTTGAAATTTGGCACACTTCTAGTTTTTTTTTTACCCTGTAACTGATAGAAAAAATTCCAAAAAGTTCTATTTTTAAAAATTTCCACCCCTAAAAAACCTTCAAAAGAGCAGATGCACTTTAAAGTTTCTGTTCAGTTCTCATGACAACAGTATTACCTACAATGTTCAAAAGGGCTTTGGAAGTTGCAGTGCACTGAGTTTGAAGACGCGCTAGCGATAGAAATAATTATTTCCGTAAACCGAGCAAGGGGGGAGTCTCATTCGGGAGGTCCCAGATGCAAATCCCGTGGCCGGCCAATTTGACATGGGTTTTTTCATGATTTCCCCAGTCGTAATGGCAAATGCCGAATTCGATATTTACATACCATGAATCATCCTCGCTATTTCATTCTTTAATATCAGTTGAAATTTACTCCATAAAATACACCATTAATGTTTACCCACTTCCAGATGAGCTACAAACATGAAATTTGACAGACTTATATCTTTTAACTTATAACCGATGGCAAAATTTCAAAAAGTTTGATTTTCTTTTACCCCCAAAAAATCCAAAAGTCTTCACGCAGTTTATTTAGGTTTTTATGGCTAAATGGATGTATGCATTCATTAACCACAGATTACTTTCTCTCTCTTGGACATTACATGAGAATATTATAGAAGAAAAATTCCTCTGACTCTGGGATTCGAACCCATGAACTTTGGCTATCCATGCTGCTGCTCTACCAACTGAGCTAAGCCAGAGTTCACTTCACAGTGCCAGATGGAACCTCTCTCCTATGACTGATTGCCCTTAAGGGTCTACCTCACTGACAGACAAGTTATGTCAAATGCAGTAGGCCAGCCATGGGCAAACCACTATCCATTGACACGCAACCCGCAAAGTTAGTAAATTACATATAGTTTGAAAAGAACAGGTAGATGGAGACACAAACAGACAATAAGTGCAGTGGCGGTTGCTCATTCTTTGGAAATACTAATTTCACTTTATAATTTACACTACAGTTAACAAGTATACAAGCAATATTGTATTTTTAATTATTCTTTTACGAGTGCAATTATTTCAATATACAAAGGCTTAGAATGTGCTATAATGCCTTTCCAATCGCAACCCGTCACTGCTTGTAAAGAGATTATGACTCACGCATGGGAATATTTCCACCACATGCATTGAATTCCGCAATGCCATCTTGTGTCTTATGTTGGAAGGTCAAGAACCGCTTGTGGTTCGCGAACCAGTAAATGCCCATGTATGCAGTAGGCTATGGTGAGGCACACTAAGTAGTTTGAATCCCAGTGTCAGAGGAATTTTTCTCCTATAATATTCTTATGTCTAAATAGTAATAGGCTATAAGGTAATCTAAATACACGGACTCCAATACAGTGTTAGTACAGAAATAAAGCTTTTCCCGAGAACCTCATTGGGGGTTTGGGGGCAGAAGCGAGTCTCTAGTCCACAGTCAATACTCTGGTTCTACATCAGGATCTCTAAATCATTGGAACATGCGAGGAGTATAGTAAAACAAATCCCTAGCACCGTAATAAAAAATACATTGATATTCCAAAAACCAAACAAGTCCAGAAAGTTAATTTTTCAGGAATTAAGAAAATTTCTTCCCATCTAGATGCAGTAGAACTTGGTTAGAGTGAGAAGCAAGAGAGCAAGAAGATTGGGTCACTGTAAGCATGTGTCGCTGTTCAAATAACATAACCCTGGGAAAATAGTGGTAATTGCAATTATTACAGCAAGCTGCTGGCTTAACACAGCAAGCTGCATTACCGGCACGTAGTAGCGGCCGGCATGAGCTGAAGGGATAGCGGGGAAGATGCGCGCTAGGCGGAGAAGGCGTGAGGGGTAGCGAGGGGAAGCAAGCAGGCAGGCAGGCAGGCAGGCAGGCGGGGAAGGCGACCACGCCGGTGGAAAGGGGAGCAGGGTGAGTCGCAAAGTACTAACTTGCCGAAAATTTACTACAACTATTTTGAGAAATAAACATTCTGTAGTGTACCAGTAATAAAAAGTCAGTATACTCAAAATAATGTTCAGTAATTTAAATAAATACTAAACTATTATTATTATTATTATTATTATTATTATTAAAGCACATACAGACAAAATTCTCTTACCATGGTAAGTTCTTACTAGAACAGGAACAGTACATGTATCAAATGAGAAAATGTAACAACCAAAAATGATAGTAATTGATATCCGGGTTAGGCTGCGTCGTGTTTATGGTGTCTTCTGACGTTTCGGACAACATATCGTGTCCTTCTTCTGAGAAAGAATTGCAAGAAAATAAGTGCCTGTGATTAGTAAACAGTCGCAGTTGTCATGACGTCAGTGTTATTGTTTCACGCCAGATGTCACTAATCTTATAACCATCTTCCCTGTTTATGTTATGGGGATGTTTAATGATTTCTATTGCTTCTGTGACAAGTCTAGGGAATTTTCTGTTTTCATTTTTAAGAAGAGCTAAAATGAAAACAGAAAATTCCCTAGACTTGTCACAGAAGCAATAGAAATCATTAAACATCCCCATAACATAAACAGGGAAGATGGTTATAAGATTAGTGACATCTGGCGTGAAACAATAACACTGACGTCATGACAACTGCGACTGTTTACTAATCACAGGCACTTATTTTCTTGCAATTCTTTCTCAGAAGAAGGACACGATATGTTGTCCGAAACGTCAGAAGACACCATAAACACGACGCGGCCTAACCCGGATATCAATTACTATCATTTTAAGTATAACTCTGGCCGTGGAAGCCTGCGAACTAATGTAACAACCTGTTTCCTTATCTACAGAATGTGCAAGCAAATTAATAATGCATAGAAATATATAGTATATCCATTTTTATTTTTTCTAACTATAGCCCTAACATATTGTTAGTAGAGGAATTATTGCATTCGACCCTGAGATTCAATGTTGAGTTTTCAGCATAAGTACACATTTTGAGATCTCCTGAATCTAAAAAAGAACAATTTTCAGAAATATCTGTGTCTGTGTATATCTCTGTCTATAGCTCAATAACAAAAACTTATATCCATATAAAATTTTATTTCTGGGTTAAGTATAGGGTTCATGCGACACTTACAACCACTTACAGTTCTCTAATCACTTTCCCTGTTAAGAAATCACTAACGTTTGCAGTAGTAGCAGGTTGAGATGCAAAAAAAATGGAAAATGAGCTTCAAAAAATGGAAATTGAGCTTTTAACGCATCATTAAATTCACATTTCCGTTTTGGCATTTTCTAATTCAATCATTGGAGCAACAGGATCCAGTAACAAAGACGAAGTTATAGCCTGAGTTCCTAAATACAACAAAATCAACCGACACAAACAAGCATGGTGTACTCATACTAAGTAGGCCTATCTGCAAATCGCGATGGTGCTGGCAATTGTTAACCAGTGTTGCTATCCCAACTTTTTCTGAACTGAACTTAGGAATAAAAAATTTACATTCAATAAAAGAATTAAGATATGGGACTAAACCATGTCCTGAAGACTGATTTTGGGACAACAGGACACATGAGCAAAAAAAGGGACGTTCCCTTATTTTACAGGATGTCTGGGCACCCTAGTTAATTATCAACTCATGATGTGACAGTAAGAAAGGCAATGGCTTTCGCTTACTTTTAGTATTATTTTGCATGAAGAAAATATTATTTTCCCTATTTTCTTGAAAATGGTTCAAATTATTTTCTTCAAACCTTGCACACAAGGTACAGTCGGTCAAACAAAAAACGTCGGGACTCGTATGCAGTTAAAATTAAAGTTTTAATGCATTAGTTCTCAACTTTCCTATAAAAAACATAAAATAAAAGCCATTCTTGGAACATATGAGGCCATGCGACAGGAGGGAAAAAATGAACGAGGAAAGCGCAACACACGATATTCAACTTAATGTATTGTCATAATTCATTTTGCTTTGTGTCATCGCCACATACAAATGCTAAAGTGAGAGAAAGTGTAGTTAGGGCTGTAATTGCTCTGCATTTTTCGGCCTCTGAAGCAGCAAGAAGATTCCATATTTATGAAAGAGCAGCTCAGATGTGGGAACTTCACTATAATGCGACCGGAAGTTTTCATAGGAAACGTGGATCTGGCCGGGCGCGTATTTCGATGCTAGACTGGTTGCAGAAGTTGAGCATAAGTTATTGATTCTGCACTACAAGTACCGGTATTATAAAATAAAATCTTTAAAAAATGCTCCTTGAATAAACATATTCCTCGCGAATCTATTAATTATTAATATTATAAAAATTTGCAACCAAGAATATGGCGGATTTGAGGCATATAGCCACAGCCTTCTATACATGTTTGTTTTGGAACAAAACTGACTAAATAATCAAGAAAATACATGGATAGACAAGAGGCATGTGTGAACCTAACTTAAGTCTTCCTGTACATGCGCATATGCTCGTTCGTGATACTTTATAAAATAACGCCCGACGTTTTTTATTTGACTGACTGTACCTAATGAAATTATACTAAGAGTTAAAGACTTTTATTTGAAAATTTGTTATGCATAAATTATCTGAAGGATAGATATAAGCTAGTTGTCGTCGCCAACTCAGGTTTGCATGGTGAAAAATACATCTTTGCAAGAGGCTGAGACAACTGAATATGTCTCCTTTGCAATACAGCCTCTTATTCTACTTCCGAATGTTAAGTGAGAAAGTTATACTGCCCATATTTATGGTAGAGAAAGTTACATGAGTTTACATTTTTATATGTTGTAATTAGGGCCATGAAAACCATTAGGGTTTCCAGAAGGTTAAGGCACATGAAGGAGGCAAGGTTGTCAGCCTATGCACCACCCGTTATTTTACCACAGGAATACTCCTGGTACTCATTTCTGTTAGAGGCCGGGTCAACCCCAGGAATATAGTGCCAGCAGATGGATTAGGCCAATTGAAAAATCTCAACGACCTCAATGGGAATTGAACCCGCAACCTTCCAGTTTGTAGCGCAGTGCCTTAACCACTACATCACGGCATACCCAAGTTACAAGTAAAGCAACATCTAAATCCTTAAGAAATATAATTAATAAATTGGGAATGAAAATATAAACACACATAGCAGGCATTTTATTATCACAGTCATTTTTGTTATATCAGAACCTCTGTATTGTGTTTGACCATGATACATGTTAAGTAATGTGTACAATGGGTTTCTAGTATGATTATATGTTTAATCTAGTAGATACTTACTTACTCAATGTCACTAGACAATTCCTAAGCAAGCGAAAGGAATGTTACCTATTTGATGGAACCCTGACTTTCATTGCCACACTTACATGACCCCGCCATTCAACCTTATTCTGTGCTAACTCCATCCAACCATCCCTCACAAATCCTACTTCCTTTAAATCCATCCTAATATTGTCCTCTCACCTACGTCTAGGTCTTCGAAGTGGTCTTTTCCCTTCGGGTCTCCCAGTGAATATTTTTGAGATATGTCTTTCCTCCCCCATGTCCAGCACATTTCATCCTCTGTGATTTAATTACCCTTAGGGCCTGTACGACAACCTGCTGATATCATATTTTATCTGCCAGATAGAGAACCTATCTGGAAGTTGGCCAAGAATTGCGTATTATGATCTCCTGACAAAATCTGTCTGGCAAGACAACTTCCAGATAAGCTAGCAGGAGGATGGAGTGGCTGACAAGCTTCCAACTGCTAGTTAGGGAATCTTGGTTGAAACAGGATGGCAGTACGGTGAACCTTCCTGGCCACCTGAATTTTAGAACTGATGCCGGACGATCTAATTTACACAAAAATGTCATTTTATGCTCACATATGAATGAGATAGAACTGCACAAATCGATTAATGCACTTAAAACGATATGTTCTTGTGTAATCTAATTGTAGAAATACAAATCCGAGCTGCCACACCTAGCGAATTACAACCAGCCCTAGCGCACCGAATTACAACAAACACACCTCTTTGCTCAATGAGGTAAGGACCATTTTACAAAATTTTACTGCGTTCTTCCCGATAGCAGTTCAGCGGTGGTATTACAAGACATCTTCTAGTTAAGCTATCTGGAAGTCACGTATCAGGAGGAATTGTCGGCAGGTGGTAATACAGGCCCTTACTATATCCGGTGCAGGGTACAGATAACGAAGCTCATCGTTATGCAGTTTTCTCTAGTCCCCATTTTCATTCTTTTAGGTCCAAATACATTCCTAAGCCCCCTGTTTGCAAACACTCTCAGATTATGTTCTTCCCAAAGAGTAAGTGACCATGTCTCACATCCATATAATTCAACCGGCAGGGTAATTGTCTTATAAATATTTATTATAGATTTCTGGATAGAAGACGAGAAGATAAGAGTATCTGAACTGTACAAAAGCAAGCATTTCCTGATTTGAGTATAGTAGATAATGCTAATTAATTTAAACAATGCTGAAATGAAATGTATCACACAATATTGTTGCTGATTGCATAGCCAGTCATCAAATTCATGTTTCATCCAGATGTCCAAGGATTTTTCTTTCTGTACAGATGGGGATATTGCAAAAAAACAAATCTTGAAACCATTCAACTAATTCAAAATAGTTGATTAGCTTCATATTTTCAGGTGGTATAATTATAGATTAGATGTATACAGCAATTCGTAATTTGTTTGGTTATTCATTATACACTCCAACTAAAGAACTGTACATTAATACAGAAATAATACCTATACAAATGCTGGTAAAATATCTCTCACTTTTATATATTTTAAAATTTTATGTAATCTGAAAGTAGTGTTTAGCCATGATTATCAAAGTCATTTTACAAGGAAACATGAGCATATACACAGTCTACTAGATATGAAATAGGAGGCGTTAAATATAATTGGTTTAATAGTTTTAAAGAATTGCATCTCGAAATCCAACAGCTAACAACTTTAAAAGTAAAAGTAAAGTAAAGTGTTCCCTATACAAGCCATGGAGGCCCAGAGGGTTCCAGGAGGTTGAGGCTCCCAGATTTTAGACATTCGGCACATGAAGGTGGTAAGGTTGTCAGCCTTACGCACCGGCCACCTTTACCACAGGATTGCTCCTGGTACTCATTTCTGTTAGAGGCTGAGTCGACCCCAGGGCCATAGTGCCACCAGAAGGATTAGGCCAATTGAAAAACTCCAACGACCTCATCAGGAATCGAAACCACGACCTCATCAGGGATCGAAACCGCGACCCTCCGGCTTGTAGCGCAGCGCCTTAACCACTACGCTATGGCGTACCCCAAACAATATTTATTATTTGCCCTGGAACAAATATAAATATTAAAAATGCATTTTAATGATATATTTAAATATGCGGAAATTTATTTATGCAATGTTACTGAATTAGTCATCAGTCTGTATATATTTGTAAAAATGGCCAAAATGTATTTGTATGGGCTATACTAATGAGTCTTGGCTCATAAAGTCTTTCTATTATTATTAAAAAAAAAACAAAAAATAAATAAAATAAATAAATTAATTAATAAAAAACCTAATGCATTTCACTATTCGACGTTAAAGTGATCCTTCTTGACTTCAATTGTTTTTCAACTTGACAAAGAGGCAATAATATGTGATTTTTCCAATTTTATATAATAGGGTCTATTCTGGTTATTTGTCTTAAAGCATCTTGAATTACTTTTAATTAGTAATAACTTACTGTATTAAGCAAACGTGAACTGAATTGCAGTTTTGGTTCAAGCAAAGTGTAAAAGAATATATATATATATATTGTTAGTAATTCACAGTCTGTGGTAAATAATGAACAGTGATTTTCATTTGATATTGAATATCTAATGAGAAACTGGAAGATACTGTCAGTTGGTTGTGCTGATTTAGAATAAAAATGTAATCAGTAGGCCTATTAATTATTTAATTTTTATGTTAAAAACTAAAACTAAGCGCAGTGTAATTGAGTCAACCATTGCTGTTAAAAAATTATTTATACAATGAATGCTGCTTAATGTAATAATGTTATCAATCAGGTAATGTTATCACTTTTATAAAGTCCCGTACAGATTAATACTGATAGATTGAAATACAGGGTGTTTCATAATGAATATCGGGGTTTTAAGGCTTTGTAGAATTTAGTACATTTAACATACAATAATTATAAATAATACATCAAATGAAAGAGCAACTCAAACAGTTTTGTTGGTTCTCCTGTGTGCATGCACTGTTTCCGCTGTATGCCATTAGAAAGCGCTAGTAGCAAAGATGGCGACTATTGAGCAGAAAGTTTTTTTGTGTTTTACAGTATTCAAAGACAGAATCTGTAGTAACAGTGCAACGTGCTTTCCGTATTAAGTTCCATTGTAATCCTCCAAGTGAAAATAACATACGTAGATGGTATCATCAGTTTGAAGACACCGGCTGTCTGTGCAAAGGGAAGAAAGAGTACGGGATGACCAAGATTGACTGAAGAATTTGTTGAACAAGTGAGAATCTTTCACGAGTAGCCTCCGGAAATCAATTCGGACACAACTTAAGACACAGGATTGAAGCAGTTGTTGCAACAATTACTCCAGACACACTGATCAAGGTTTGGGAAGAGCTCGCCTATCGACTCGATGTGTGCCGTGTGACGAATGGTGCTCACATTGAACACGTGTAGGAAAAACTGTTTGAGTTGCTCTTTCATTTTATGTATTATTTATAATTGTATGTTAAATATACTAAATTCTATAAAGCCTTAAAACCTCGATATTCATTTTGAAACACCCTGTATGTTGTTTACTGTAATCAAAGATTCAGTTTATGTAATCACATTTTCATTTTTGCGGCTTTATTTCAAAGTACTGTAAGTCATTCAGAATTTCGTTTATAAGGGTTTTGTTTCGTTTTTAAGGGTTTTGTCTCCAACTGAACTGCATTGTGTTGTACTGGATGTAGCAGTGTAGTTCCCAGCTCACAGAATGACTAGTTCGAGGGGGGGTGACCTTGCCTAACTTTCTCTTTTAAGCCATAAAACATGTTTCACCCCTCAGTGTAGCTGCAGCTTTTGATTTCTGAAGATAACATAATTGACATGCAGTGATGGTTAGTGTAAAATTAAAAGACTTGAACAGAGAGTTGTTTTGCTAAGCGGTATTCACCACAAATCAGTATAGACTTCCAAAAACACTTGTAACACAGAACTGAGTATGAAGTGTTGGTTAACGGACTCCAAAAGGAAAGTAAAAACAATTAAAAGCTTTGTTACTGATTGAAAAAATAGTTGCCTGCAGTCTACTATGAATAAATATTTTAAATTCTGTTTTATAGTGAATTATCTTGTATATGAATAAATAACCTTCATTTAATTCCTATGGGTACTATTATCAATTGGTTAATATTATCAGATTAGCTGCGTCCTGATATGATCACAATAAGCGGCATGCACTGTATATGATTTTCAAAAGGTGCCTGAAATCATTGAAAAATCTGGTAATTTATGTAATGTTTATATTTTTATATATTATGTGGTTGAGTAGGAATATTTTCTGCTCTTGAAGAAAAAATCTGTAGATTCATATTTGCCAGTAATTTTTTTGCAGGGTAGTGGAAGGACAAAGAAGTCAATGATTTCTCTGTAGCAGTAAAACTGTTTTAGACACATTTCATAAACTGTTCTTTAAGATTTTATTTCAGTAGGGGGAGAGCGTGGAGGGATGGGACGTTTTTACTTTACTAATTTTTTTAAATTTTTTGGTTTAATGTAGGCAAAAACTGATTGGATTTCTGAAAACTGCTTGGCTTCAGAATATAAATATGTTATACTGAAGATTAAAAATTTTATTTACCTTGCAGATAAATAACATTTTTTATAACATTATCAAATGTCCCATCCCTTCTACCTGGGTAGGTGGCATGGGACACTGTTCAAGGAGGTATGGGACAGAGCTTTTTGAGCCTCAATGTTCATGTAAATAATGTTGGAAATCATCATAAAGTTTAAAAATGTCCTTTTCAATGCATTTAAATAGAACATAAGAACAAAAGAGTTATAATAGGTGATTCAGAATAACAAGTCTCTCATAAAAAATTTTAAGCAAGCAAGTTCGACTTCAAAATACAGCATGTCTTTGAATCTACCTCTCATAACCAAATATCAACCCATATCACTACAAAATAGAAGAAAAACACCTTAAAATACATTTTCAAATTTGCAGAAAATATGGGAGGCTACGTTTCTCATTAAAATGGTGTCCCTTCCCTCCTGCAAACAGAATGTCCCATCCTTCCTGCATTGTAGCAATCGCATGATTTAGCTTATAACACCCAAACTATAAGACACATGCCTTACTTTCAATTGTTTTACATTACTGAAAAGTCAGATGTTTTCATCAGTTACAAAATATTTATGGTAATTTTCAAATTTTAAAAATTACAAGGCTATTTAGAAATTCGGAATGTGTATAATTTACTGACAAAACTGAAGGAAGTTAGTTTTCTCATAAAGTTACAGCATAACATCCACCATACTTTCTAATATAGCATACTATTACTGTTGCAAACTTCTGAGAGCAATTTGGTAAGAATTTCAAATGTAGTTTTTGTATTATATCGAATGTCCCATCCCTCCTGTGTTCCATCCCTCCACATTCTCCCCCCTACTTATCTGGACAAAAAAAGGATCGTTGAAGAGATTCTTTAATTTCATCTTTACACTAGTAAAGGTACGTGTACTGCAGTCAATCCTTGATATAATACCCCTCTTTATAGTGCCACCCTCGCACTGTGCCAATAAATGCAAGTGAACAGATCTTCTCGAAAATAAAATACATAAAAAGACTCGTTACTATGCCAATTCATTTAGTGCTAGCGAATATAATACACAGATTTAAAAAAAAAAATAGCTTGCAGTGATCTTTTTCAAATGCAGAATTTAAAAAAAAACTGGCATGAATGTTAGGAACAATATTTAATAAACATACTGTACTGTATTTCTAAGAAGTGACTGTTCCTCTGCCACTAACTGTAGATGTAGTGCAGTGGAATGAGGAAGCTATGTTAAGAAGTCTGACAGACAGCAGGTGTGAGGGCGGAGCAGGTAGAAAGAGCCCTCATACAATGAGACGTTCCAAATTTTCACTTATTTTAGTCCAGTCCCCATTCAGCTGTTAAACACTACACTACAGTTACTCAGTTACAACTAATCACTTACATGATTTTCAACCCCTTTGTGTACTGCAGCACTGGACAAATCTCTATATATATAAAAGGCTTTGTCCTGACTGACTGAATGAATGACTGACTGACTGATTGACTGAATGACAGGAATCAACGTACAGCCTAAACTATAACAGGTAGAGACTTGGAATTTTGACAGTACCTTCGTTTCATAATGTAGGTGCTCACTAAGAAAGGATTTTGAAAAATTCTGATTCTAAATGCCAAAAATTAAATGTTTTTGAAAATACTTAATCCCTTTTTACATAGAATTATCCATTCCAAATCACAGAATATATTGTTGCCAAATTTTATATGATGGGCTAGGAAAAAACAAATGAAATGCACTTTTGACAAATAAGAGAAGTTATCAAAATAATTCATGTTATAAATAAATATTACAGAATGAAATCCACTAAAATAATGGAATCACATAACTTTCTCTACCCTGGACATAGAGAAAACAAAACGAGGTATGGTCATGTGTATATTATTATATTATATCGCAGGTTTTTGGAGAGAAAAGTATGAAAGTGATAATGCTTTCTGTTTAATTTCATCTCCAAAACGGCTTTATGGTAACATAAGAGTGGGAAATTTCCCGCCTCGATATTACAATTTTATGTTACAGGAATTTCTGTTCTTCTTATTTAAACCTCTACCAGGCTTGCTGTGCACTGTACAAGCGATGGGATGCAAAATTCTAGATCCTCTATGAGCCATAAAAAACTATATCAAGCGTTTTCTGAGGGAATAGTTTGAGTGTAATAAGTCGTTCTTCCTATTTCAAATTATAAATGCCTATATAAGGACCTAGAATTTAAAATTGAAAATCCTTCATAAGCTAATTTCCAATTACAAAATACAAAACCCGGGCGACGCCGGGTCTTTTAAGCTAGTACTGAAATAAATTGAGTTACTGTACAGTATTTTATTTTGTGCTAAAGTTCTATATTTTCCTTTTATTTAATTTTCCTTTCATAATACAGTACAGTAAATTAATACAGCACTGTATTATGCCATTTTTATTTAAAAAATTAAAATTTACCCTCTCTTTGTGCCAGTAAATATTAGAGAACGGATGGTGGCATTATATCAAGGGTTGACTGTATTATCAGCTATAGCAATAATCCTTATCAATATGACCAGGCAGCAGTAAAATGTTTATATCTTAAAATTCCACAATGTCCTGTTTATACAAGTGTAATTTATTAATGACTTCCCCCACCATTCAGTTGTAACCCCCTCTACTTCCTATATATTAGGAAGCTGTGACTGTTTTTCTAGTTGGTGTTTGTTGTGTGTTCATAAAGCATATTCAAGGACACAGGAGACAAACTGACAATGATAATCATCAGTACAATCCTGGGATTCCTAATATGTGAAGTGCAGTGCATTGGGGGCCCAAGTCCATGGGAAACGTAAGTCCATGTATTAACTTTTCTTAATACTTATTTATGTTATGTTATTTAGTCTCTCATTTACTGCTAATTTTGCTATTGACTTTATTCATCCATCTCAATAAATATGCCTACTTTCTAGTCAGGGTAAAGATATTTTAAAAACATAATTTAACGTATACATACATTAGCAAAACAGAAAAGAATGAAATCAGGTAAACTGATATATCAAAGTGTCAGATGGAGTTAATAGGCCATACTTAAGAAACTATTGAAGTCCTGGGTTCAAATCCTATAGTGTCAGAGGAATTTTCCTCCTATAATATTATCATGTAATGTCCAACAGAGACAATAATCTACGGTTCATGAATGCATATGGATATATCTATCTTGAATGTTACTGTACAATAACAGTGAAAGCCCAGTCACAAAAATCGCTAATTAGTGTGCCCCACAGTGCTGCATATGAATAACTTGTCTGTCAGTGAGGTAGACCATTAAGGGCAATCAGCCATAGGAGAGAGGTTCTATCTGGTGCTGTGAAGTGAACTCTGGCTTAGCTCAGTTGGTAGAACATTGATAGCCAAAGGTCCTGGGTTCAAATCACAGTGTCAAGGGAATTTCTCTCCTATAATATTATCATGTAATATCCAACACAGACAATAATCTGTGGTTCATGAATGCATATGCATATATCAATATTGAGTTTTAGACCATAGTTTCTTGAGAAAGTTTGATAAGCATATATGTGAAGGAATAAGTGGGATAACAACAGAACAAAATTACAATAAATGTCTCACATCTAAAGCAAGGCATGTTATAATAATAAAATGACAAATCTACTGAAATGACCAAAATATAATTAAGGTCCCTTTGGTAGGTGGAATGTGCTGTGGAGTCTGTAAATGATGGATAATAACTAAAAGAAAGAAAACTGCCTAAGACGTTGTCAAAGTGAGGTAATATTGAAATGAAAGCTTATATATTTTCGGCCTGTTAATAGTCCAGTCAATAAACGTCGAAAAACACCGAATAGAAAAAAAAATCGTGTAGTTTTGAAATTTTGCAGAGATGTTGGAGGGAGTCTCCTGAATAACATACTAAAAGTCCCCGAGGGTGGGGGGTGAGCGGGGGGCAGGGGGGCCCGCAGAAGGTCCCAGTTTTAGGTTTTTCGCTTATATCTAAACAATGGTGCAACGTAGAGGAAAAATTGCTATATACAAAATTAAAGCTGATAAAATTTCCTACAAGTTTGATTCAGCACATTTCTTCCTATTTCCAATAATTTTCGAGATATCCGCCAACCAAAATTACAAATTTTCGAAAAAAGCTCTTTCGCCTCGCGCTTTTTTTTTTTTTTTTTCTATTTTTCATTCGTTGCCTGGACTATAAGAGTAAGACCAAGCAGCTGTTTTAGAGAGCGTGTACCAAAAATAAATTCTTGGGGTTGCAAAATACAAAACATATCTGAGGGGACCTCGATACCACAAACTGCTGATGTAGGTGACTTTGGTAGGGTTCGTGTGGCTGTAACTTATTTCCCATTACACAATAGACATAATACAAAAGATTATTAAAAAATTCTAGATTTTTTTTAAAATGTGTCTACTGCTATCTATTAACGGCAGGGTTGGAATGTTTAAAACAAAACGTTTAAAACAAGTGCTTGCGTTTTTTTTAAGTTTGTTTAAAACGTTTTAAACAATCTGTTTTAAACATGTTTTTTTAGCATATCTTTAAATCATTTTTTAATTGTGTGTTACATTTAATTATGAAGACAATTTACATTTTGTCAAGTCAGTGACACCCTGTTAGTGTTGTAAACAGAAAACAAAAAAAACTAGGGCCAGAATACCAGAGACTTTTCTCGTCATTTGGATTCGTGCATTCCAAAATCAGAAATAGGCTTGGGTCTGAGAAAGCATCAAAACTGGTGTATTATTTTTTATTAATCATGAACTATTAAATCATAAACAAATACTACTGGTACAAAATGTATTTTCAAATACTACGACTCGTAAATCTTGAACATCTTAGCACAGGGTGTCATTGGCTTGACAAAATGTAAATTGTCTGCATAATTAAATTTAACACCCAATTAAAAAGTGTTATAAACATATGCTAAAAAATGTTTAAAACAAATTGTTAAAAATGTTTTAAACATTTCAACTGTGTATATATATATATATATATATATATAATAGGCCCTATACATTAAAATGGTTGTTTTAAACAAAATGAACAATTTAAACTTTTATTAAACAAACAACCTTGTTGTAAACATAAAAAATGTTAAAAAAAACACTTGTTGTTCACATAAAAATCGTTTTAAACAAAAAACATGTTTTAAACAAAAAAAACTTTTTTTTCTTAAAAAAAAAAACATTTTTTTTCCAACCCTGATTAACGGGGTCATAAACTAGCAGTTCCAAGCATCTTGTACACATGGCCTCAATGAAAACATTATAATACAACTTTTTATTTTCTTTTAGTATCAGGACAGCAAATAATTCCCATTTTTCAAAATGGGCTTTTCAGCATTTTGAGAAATCTTATGCTGAAATAAATGTTATTAAACATACCTCAAAAAACACAGAGAAACATACAGCAAATGTTTTTGTCCCATGTCCTGGTTGTTTAATTAAAATATAATTTTTTTTTTTTTACTGTACAAAATTTGTCAAGATCCTGCTGCACAATTCAAATGTAAGTTTGGGCTTCAAAAACATGGAGAAATACTCAAAATAACATATTTTAAAACTGAGTTATCAAAAAAGTGTGTTATAGCTTTCTCTTGGTGTATCAATCAATACAGTATTATTAGTTTCAATTTTTTGGGAATGTCAACCTCTTCTCATGGATTCACCCACACATATTTTAAATTGCTAAAAAATTCAATATAAATATAACTGTAATTACTGTATGTAATGTATACAGAAAAAAACATTATCACGGTTTATCATAGGTAATTCCACAAGAGATTACGAGTTTATCTGATGAAACGTGTAATCCCATGAATAAAATGTAACGGATTTTGTAAATAATTATTATTTTCTTACTTTGTTGTCAATATTCTTGTCAGCAGTAAGATCACGGCATACTAGATGGATGAAGTCCTTAGGGGGCTGTCACAATAAACTGATCAAGCAACAGCAATCAACTGACCAATATAACACACAAATAGAGCAGTGATCAATAGCAAGCGTGAGGGATCAGCTGGTTTGTAAAATCAGACCTTTTTGTTTTTCAAGCGACAGTCGATGACAAATGGCAGGTATGCGTGCAACAAATCCAGTCCATTTCATCCTCCGTGATTTAATTATCCTACTACATCCAGTGAAGCGTACAGGTCATGAAGCTCGTTGTTATGCAGTTTTCTCCAGTCCCCATTTTCATCTCTCTTAGGCTCAAATATTTTCCTACCACCCTGTTTTCGAACACTCTCAGATTATGTTTTTCCTGAAGAGTAAGCGACCATGTCTCACATCCATATAATACAACCGGCAGGATAATTGTCTTATAAATCTTTATTTTTAGAATTCTGAACAAAAGGAGAGAAGATAAGAGTTTCTGAACCGCATAAAAACAAGCTGTTCCGTTATGTTTTAGTTCGTAGTAGGTCATGCTTCTGTAATTCGTTTTTAGCAGGCCTTGCTTGCTATCTTGTTTTTTATTTATAATTGAACAAATGAATTTCAAATATTTGTTATTTATAGGTATTGTAATATCAAAATTATATTCTTTTTGTGTCTTGCATCCAATCAGAGACTGGATATTTTATCATATTGTTTTGATAGCCAATAAGGCTTTACTTTAGCTTCATTCTTTTTCTTCATCAATTCAAGTCAACTGTGTCTGATTAAGACATTAGTTCTTCTAGGCTTTAAATGCCTATTCTTCTTCATAATCAATTCAACTAATACTCATAAAGACATGAGTTTTCTTCTTGGCTTATCAATGCCTATCTTTACCTATCAGATAGATCTGGTGGTTCACTTTCAATAGCTGAAGCAATCAGCTCTTCGATTCACATTAAGGTTTCATATGCCTTATTGATTCTGAAGACTACTAACGATCTAAATACTATTATCACCCATCGTGTGATTCATCGAGTCTTCTTCCTTTTGGTGTTGGCGTCGCAAGATCTCAAGCTAACATCTTTAACAACTATCAAAAGGTGGTATTTAATTAATTCAAAGGTACGTCATTTACTACTTAATTATTTGAAGAACAATTTGGACGTAATTTCATCATTGAACTAATATACGTGTGGTTTTGATCGAACTGATTAAGCCATCTCAAAGATATTTATGACCTTTAACTAAGGAATTTGTATTAAACATTGTGATATCTACAATTTCATCAGTGTTTATGAATAATAATATTATATACGTCCAAGGAATCCAGAATTTATAAACTGAGCATGATTTATGTATTGTTGTTTGTGACAATAAATTGTTACATACCAGAGAAATCTATCTAAAATGTATTGGGCAAGTTTGGCTTATCTATTTATAGTTTAAGTCTCTATCTCAAGAAGTGCTACGTCCTATGAATCTTGTGTACAGTCCGCTTGCTCTCAGCTTGCCCGTACATTTTACTGGTCCTCCTATTGCCGGATATTTGAATCATTACCGGACCATTTATTGGATTCCTATTGCCGAATCTTGAATCATAACTGGACTATTATCTGGTGAATTGAACTGTAATATATACCAGAATTGTTCTCATCATAACAATAACTAAACAATAATTAATATTGTTACTACCTCCATGTCTTCTGCATGTTTGAGGTGAAGGCTGGAGGATCTATTGTTAAACTAGTGTTATAAGTTTACATGTATGTAAAACCTACACAGACAGCAACACTTACACTAGTACACATATCACACCTGATATTGTATTGTTTCAACGTCCATTGCATTGGACGTTTATGTACTGATTTGTCTTAACCCGTAATCGGGCATTGTATTTATTGTCATTTTGGCCCTAAGAGCGGGCAATTATTGATATTCATTGTAATCTGAGCTGTAAATCTAAAGAGATGGCTAATCAGGATTTAAACATTAATGCTCTTAAAGCCAAGAGAACTCCTATAAAGGCTCAGATCACTCGCCACGTCAATACCTTTCTATCATTCACTGATCTTGATGATAAATCGCATAAAGAAATTATAGCCCGTAAGGCTAAGTTTAATGAAGTTCTGATCAAATACGAAGATATTCAGTCTCTGATTGACCAAGTCGAGTATTCAGAAGCTGAAGCAGATTATAGAGAAGATATTGAGCAATCTGTCTTTTCAGCCATATCTCATGTAGATTCTTTAATTGTAGCCTATGAGGCTAAACTTAAACAAGAAGTAGATGCTAAACTTAGACAAGAAGCTGCAGAAGCAGAAGCTAGGACTAGACTAGAAATTGCAGAAACAGAAGCTAGGACTAGACTAGAAATTGCAGAAGCAGAAGCTAGGACTAGACTAGAAATTGCAGAAGCAGAAGCTAGGACTAGGCTAGAATTAGCAGAGACAGAATCTAGGGACAAACTAGCTTCTATTGATATTGTAGCAGCTCAGTTCTATGATTACGTTGAAGCTATTCAAACGTTAGTTATACGAGACAAGGTTTCATATTTCGAAGCTATTAGTATGCGTAATGCATTTGAAGCCATATTTAATGAATATAAGAGCAAATATTCTAATATCAGTCCGCAAGAAGTGACTGAAGTAATTAAACTTCAGAGGAAAGAAGTTGAAACTACTTTTCATAAGGCAATAGGTCTTCTAAATGGTTCTATTGCTGAAGGTAAACAGTTCTATGACCCTGATCAGGTCTCAACTTCTGTAGTACACCAGTCATCTACAGAATTGACTCCTTCACTGCCAAAACTTCCCGAGATCCGTCTTCCTCAATTCACAGGCGATCCTGCCTTGTGGATTGAATTCAGGGATACATTTTATTCCCTTGTCATTCAACACAAGCATATTTCTAACATGGACAAGTTCCAATATCTAAAATCATGCTTATCGCCAGAAGTCATGACTGTAATACAGAATATTCCTGCATCCTCAGCTACATTTGATGTAGCCTGGGAAACGTTGTCAGAAAGATTTGACAACAATCGTCTGATTGCTAATAGTCACATTGACAAATTATTTTCACCACCCTCTCTTGAAAAGAATTCTGCAGACTCTCTGCAAAGATTTATAGATCATTTCATAAGCACGGTGCATGCATTGCACTCCTTAAATACTAATGTCGATTTATCCGACTTAATTATTTCTAAAATGATCTTAGACAAACTCCCAGTTCATATTATTAGAGAATGGGAATCATCGCTGAAGTCTGACAGACTGCCTGAACTCAAGGAACTACTTAAGTTTCTGGAGACTAGAGTCCGGGTCTTGCAAATGACGGATTCAGCTCTAAAAAATCAGCCTTCAACTTCACAGAATTCGCAACTTATATCGGCTAAGAGCAAATCAGCTCAGTTTGTCAACAAATGTATTTGTTGCAAAAAAGATTCGCATCAAGTCTACCAATGTGATGTTTTCAAAGCAATGAGTCTTGCAAGCCGTAGCAATTTTGTTAGGACTAACCATTTATGTCGTGTATGTTACTCTTCAAGAGGTCATACCAAGGCTTGCAGCTCGTTCTCTTGCAGAGTGTGCGGAGAGAAACATAGTACTCTTCTTCACGATTATAGTGCTCAGAACGAGTCACAAATATCTAATACTGCAGGGATTATGTCAGCCTCTCATAATCATCAAGGCTGCTTACTTCCTACTGCAAATGTGTTTGTGATAAACAAGAATGGTCAACCCGTAGAGGCCACTGCCCTCTTAGATAGCGGCTCTGATTGTAACTTAATCAGTGAAAGGCTATTTAAACACTTAAAACTATCTCCTTGTCAGCAGCAAGCAAGGCTGACTGGAATATTGTCGTCTAAAGTAAGCACACATAAGCTTGCTTCTATAGAAATCAGGTCCCGAACAACTCGATGGTCTTGTAATACTGCTGCCATTATTGTTCCGCAGATTTCAGAATCGAAGCTTCCAAGGTTTCCAATTAATGTCGCTAACTGGAATATTCCGCCTAACCTTCAACTGGCCAATCCCGACTTCAACACACCTAACTCTGTAGATTTGGTGTTGGGTGTTGAGGTTTTCTCGCAAATCGATTGTGTGGGTAACATTTCTGCTCCTAACCTACCCATCATTCATAACTCTCAACTGGGTTGGTACTTTGCGGGCAAGCTGCCCCAACCTTCTTCTCCTAGGTTGTCTGTTCGTAGGTCCAACAAACTTACACTTCATAAATCTAAGGATCTTAGCAATGGACTTCCTAATGATTTATCCTGCCAATCTAATACCTTAGATATGCATTATTCAGCCTTAGTAAATTCAAACCTGCAAAGGGTTTCTAATGCATCTCGCCAAGCGAGTTCAAGATTGACGTCTCTTAAGAGACGTTCTCTTTCTAATCCTGTATTAGCTAAGGCTTACAGGAATTCTATGTCCAAACACTTGAAATTGGGACATATGGAATCCAACGAGAATTCCGACTACATCAAAACTTACCACCCAGCGTTAAGGACTTCAAACACCATGACAAATTCACCCTGGCGGGGTCAGTCTGGTTCAAGTTGCAAAGGTTCGTACTGCCACGAATCTTTATGTGCAACCAATTGTCAATTTGGCGCCATTGCCGATCTCAGAAAATGACGAATGATTCAGTCATTCTCTGCTTTCATATTTTTCAATTCATTTTAATTATTTGTTCTCATGTTTGTTTTATTTTTTATTCTTTTCCTCTCTTCTTTAATTTATTTTTAAGTGACATAACTCCACATGTAATTTTTTTAAAAAATTATGCCACAAGTGTCATAATTTGCGGGCAATATGTTCCGTTATGTTTTAGTTCGTAGTAGGTCATGCTTCTGTAATTCGTTTTTAGCAGGCCTTGCTTGCTATCTTGTTTTTTATTTATAATTGAACAAATGAATTTCAAATATTTGTTATTTATAGGTATTGTAATATCAAAATTATATTCTTTTTGTGTCTTGCATCCAATCAGAGACTGGATATTTTATCATATTGTTTTGATAGCCAATAAGGCTTTACTTTAGCTTCATTCTTTTTCTTCATCAATTCAAGTCAACTGTGTCTGATTAAGACATTAGTTCTTCTAGGCTTTAAATGCCTATTCTTCTTCATAATCAATTCAACTAATACTCATAAAGACATGAGTTTTCTTCTTGGCTTATCAATGCCTATCTTTACCTATCAGATAGATCTGGTGGTTCACTTTCAATAGCTGAAGCAATCAGCTCTTCGATTCACATTAAGGTTTCATATGCCTTATTGATTCTGAAGACTACTAACGATCTAAATACTATTATCACCCATCGTGTGATTCATCGAGTCTTCTTCCTTTTGGTGTTGGCGTCGCAAGATCTCAAGCTAACATCTTTAACAACTATCAAAAGGTGGTATTTAATTAATTCAAAGGTACGTCATTTACTACTTAATTATTTGAAGAACAATTTGGACGTAATTTCATCATTGAACTAATATACGTGTGGTTTTGATCGAACTGATTAAGCCATCTCAAAGATATTTATGACCTTTAACTAAGGAATTTGTATTAAACATTGTGATATCTACAATTTCATCAGTGTTTATGAATAATAATATTATATACGTCCAAGGAATCCAGAATTTATAAACTGAGCATGATTTATGTATTGTTGTTTGTGACAATAAATTGTTACATACCAGAGAAATCTATCTAAAATGTATTGGGCAAGTTTGGCTTATCTATTTATAGTTTAAGTCTCTATCTCAAGAAGTGCTACGTCCTATGAATCTTGTGTACAGTCCGCTTGCTCTCAGCTTGCCCGTACACAAGCATTTCCTAATTTGAGTCTACACTTAACTTCTGCCTTAATATTATTTGTGTATGTAATTATTGCTCTCAGATATTTGAATTTTTCCACTTGTTTGAACGATCGAGCTATTCTAATATTGTAGAGCATTATTTTGACGTTCCCTGATTATATACTTAATTTTTTCTGTATTAATTTCCAATCCAACAATCCTGCAGGCACCGAAAAGACTTTCTGCATTTCTCTCGATTGTGTTTATGTCATCGCCCAACAAGAAAACATCATCTGCATAAGCTAAAATCAGGTGACTGCCTTTTAATTCTAGGCCTACCTTGTTTTCTTAACTTTCCTAATGGCATATTCCAAAGCGAAAATAAAAAGTAAAGGTGAAAGTGCATCTCCTTGCTTCAATCTGCTTCTAATGGCATATCTATCTGATATAAATTTCCCTACCCTGACTCTGCTATAGGTTTCATTTAGACACATTTTGATCAGCCTAACTAACTTCTTTGGTATCCCAAACTCAATGAGGATATTGTACAGTTTTTCTCGCCTAACTGAATCATATGCTTTTTTAAAGTCTATGTATATGCATAATGGACATTTATATTATTTCAATTTCCAAATAAGTTATGTTGTGTAAAATAATGTATTTTTATGCTGGTTAATGACAACATATGACGTATTAATCACTGTACGTTTATGACTTCCATGTGCAGGTAAAATTGCATCCTTGCAATCCGAGGAAGAAAATTATAAGATAAACAATCATGATTGGTCAATATTCGAGGAAAGCTAAATGTTATTGGTCAATATCACACACGCAGCGTATGAGTGGAACAATCAATAAAACTACACTTATGATACATTGTAAGCCTACATCAGACATGGGCAAACCCCTATCCATTGACACGCAACCTGCAAAGTTTTGTCAACTTACACATAGTTCAAAAAGAATGGATAGATGGAGACACAAGCAGACAATAAGTGCAGTGGCGGTTGCTCATTCTTAGGGAAACACTAATTTCACTTTAAAATGTACACTACAAGAAACAAATAATTCAAACAATCTTGTATTTTTAATTATTCTTTTAAGTGTGCAATTATTTCATTATACAAAGGCTTAGAATGTGTCATAACGCCTTTCCAATCGGAACTGTGTCGCGACTCGTCACTGCTTGCAAAGACAGTATGACTCATGCATGGGAATAATCTACCACGTACACCGAATGTGTGCAATGCCAACTTGTGTGTTATGCGGGAAGTTCAAGAACCTCAAGTGGTTCGCGAACCAGTAAATGCCCATGTATGGCCTACATTATGTTATTCAATTATTTTTTTGGTAGGCTAGCATTCAAGTCCCTCAACTACAAGCTTTCCACAATCATCTATCTCAGAACGTTCATTGGGAGGACAGAACAACTTACAGAAAAAATAATAAATGATTACTTGTATTTTTATGGTAATTTAAAAAAAAAAAAAACCCCAATGATTTTATAAACTAATAACAGTATGTGAATTTTCTTCACATTACCAGTCGCGTGGTTGATTCTGTCAAGAAATGACGCACTGACTCTTACAATTTCTTGCTCCACAAGATTTTTTCCTGAATATTGCTCTTTAGAGCAAGTTAAAAGAAAAATAAGTGATTATTTGAAATAACTAATTTCGATAAACAGCATTTTTATAAACAATGAATAGCATATGAATTTCGAGTGATTGACTCTGTCAACATTAAACTTTAATAATTCTTAACAGATGACTCCTGCGAACTCACCTCAATGGATGTTGATGCAAAAACATTCAATTTAAAGCTAGTCCAAAGATCAGTTTCCAAAAATGGCTATTTTAACTGCAGGAGATATACAACGAACAGTGGTTGACTCAGTATAACTTACCAGTGCAACCGGTCGAGGGTTAATGTCTGAAATGTACTGATTGAAATTTGAACAGCAGCGTGTTCTTCCAGTGAAGTTAAAGAGCATACTGTTTGGCAACTCAGCTTATTTATAGGAAAAAAATGTTCATATTTGCATGTAGAACAGTTAATTGGCCCGTACAAGATACATTATTTTGCACAAAAAGTGATGTGCAGTGATTGATATTTCGTGCAACTCGTGTAAAATCAAACACGTTTGATATTTTTGTGTATCATCTCACGAAGGACTGAGATTTTAAAATGAATTAAAGCATTAGGCTTATATCGATAATCTATAGGCCTGTTATTCTCCTGTTCTTACACTACTTTAGTTTCTCAATCACAATAATAATAAAAATCGTAATAAAAATAGCAATGAAATCGTAATAAAACAAAAACTGTAATAAAATCGTAATTAAAATCATAATAAAAATTGTTATCAAAATCGTAATAAAAACCATAATAAAAAATCGTTATAAAAATCGTAATAAAAATCGTTATAAAATCCGTAATAACAATCGTAATAAAAATTGTTATAAAAACCATAATAAAATTGTAATAAAAATCATGATAATAATAATGCAAAACAACAATCCTGTTAATTAAGTGGAGGGAAAGGAAATAGACATTAAATCCATGTCTGGGATATTAATACAAGTAAGAATCAGGTTGAAAAATTTTATGTCATAACCGGGATTTGAACACGGATCTTCAGCTTAACGCGCTGATACTCTACCATTGAGCTACCATGACAACATGCCAGTACAACATCAAATTCCTCAACTGATTCAGAATACAAGGCAACCCACGGGAGGTTTCTCCGTTGAGAACACACATCCAATGGTGTCCTACATTTGTAGGTACTTTGAAGCCAAGTTATTATTTATATACTATTAATTAAGTGGAGGGAAAGGAAATAGACATTAAATCCTTGCCTTGTATTCTGAATCAGTTCAGGAATTTGATGTTGTACTGGCATGTTGTCATGGTAGCTCAATGGTAGAGTATCAGCGCGTTAAGCTGAAGATCCGTGTTCAAATCCCGGTTATGACATAAAATTTTTCAACCTGATTCTTACTTGGAACAATCCTGTACTTATTCAGAACAATAACCCACAGATAATAACAGAGAAACCTCATAAACTAAACATTCTTTCACTATGAAATCACCAAGAGTCGTGTGACAAAAGAGAGTAAATGCATTTGGTAACAAAGTAACATAATTTACTGCTGTTCATGTGATCAATGCATACTGAATCCTCTAATGTAAATGAATAACGATGCTGCCAATCCCAGGCAACCAAAAACAGATGTATGGTAAGTTCTCAGGTCTTGTTAAAACAAATTAACTTTTTCTATGCCTATCGCTATGTGGGTGCCCATGACTATATGGTTTATCCTATGAGTAGGGATGATAGATTTGCGCAGCTAAAAAGTAACGAATTTGCATTTTAAAAATGACAATTAGCATTTTATAGCAAATTTAACATAGAAATATACCATTTTGTAGCTATTTCAGATGGAACAATTTTATTACTGGAAAAAGGTTTTACAAACTTAAGTGCATTTTATTGACTTTCCTGTTACAATAATTTGAAGCATATAAGTAGGCATAAAGCAACGTAAAATTATAGTGAAATTGTGAACAATAAAATAAACATTAAAATATATGCACCACTAACATGCATTTAAAATCAGTATTCAGCACACACATTAAAAATTCAACATTGAAGCAATTTCAATAACACTCTCCTTTAACCTGTTTTGGCTATCTATGACAATTAAATTGTATTTCCTGAAAAAAGAGTTCAACATCCACGCTATTGGTAGGTGAAGAGATTACCTGAATAGCTGCATTGGTCAAAGAGTGTAAATTTTATATGCATTGCTAACAAAATTTGAGGCAGTCAACCTATGAATTCTCTCTTATACCGGTTGCAGGATGTTTGTGAAATTTAATCATAACCCCATAAGAAACTGTCTGGGTCTTCTTTCTGTAGTCATCAGTTTTACAACTGGTTTGATACAATTCTCCAGTTCTTCCGATCTTTAGCCAGTCTCTTCATGTCTACATATTTTTTACAGCCAAAATTGTCAATAACCTGTTTTGCATAATCTAATCGTGGTCTTCCCTTACAATTTTTCCCCTCTATTGTTCCTTCTAATATAGTATTGACCAAGCCTGGATGCCTGAGTCTATACGATTAAAATATGGAATTCTTCTCTTCATATCGAACCCTTTCATATGATTCATGGTACTTATCTGACCACCACTGTTGTATTAAAGAGCACATTAACCAGCTTTGAAAAATTGATTTATTTCATTTCATTTCCTTTCATGTTAATGACATAAATGACCCTTACAATGTAATTTCGCACTATTTTGCAGAAATACGAACATTCTGCATTTTATACTAAACTAGTTGAAAAGGCCTGGCATTGCCCGGGCTTTGTATTTTGTAATTTGAAATCAACTTATGGAGGACTTTCGATTTTGAAACTCTAGGTCCTTATATAATATATATGTAAAATTTCAAATGAGGAAGAACAACTTATCACACTCAAACTATTCCCTCAGAAATCGCTAGATATAGCTTTTTTATGGCTCATAGAGGATGTCGAATCTTGCATTCCATTGCTTCTACATATCATTCCTGATAGGGGTTGAAATAAGAAGAAACAGAAATACCAGTTACATAAAATTGTATTGTCTTGATGGAAAATTTTATTTCTCACTTTCATGTTATCATATAACTGTTTCGGGGCTGAAATAAAAAAAATCAATATCACTTTCATACTTTCCTCCCCTAAAACCTGGGACATAATACACTGCGGGCATAGGACTGAAAATGTACCATCCCATTTTGTCTTCTTTTAGATGCTTAGGGCCTATGATAAACATCCCTATTTCTCAAATAACACAAAGCCTACAGCTATGAGTAACGTATCAGTTGATAGGATTTTTTTTACAGACATCTGATAGAGCATACTCAGTGACACACACTTAAGCTGTCCCTGCAATACGGCTTCTTATTCTACATCAAAATCTGAAGTGAGAAAATTATATTTTCCTTGTTGAGGGTAGGGGGGTACGCCGTAGCATAGTGGTTGAGGCGCTGCGCTACAAACCGAAAGGTCGCGGGTTCGATTCCTGATGAGGTCGTTGGAGTTTTTCAATTGGCCTAATCCTTCTGGTGGCACTATGGCCCTGGGGTCGACTCAGCCTCTAACAGAAATGAGTACCAGGAGCAATCCTGGGGGTAAAGGTGGCCGGTGCGTAAGGCTAACAACCTTACCACCTTCATGTGCCAAATGTCTAAAAATCTGGGAGCCTCAACCTCCTGGAACCCTGTGGGCCTCCATGGCCTGTAATAGGGAACACTTTACTTTACTTTGTTGAGGGTAGAGAAAGACTGCATCACACTGTGCTTTATTTTCGTGGATTTCATTTTTCAGTAATTATTTTAATTTATTTACATCGATGGAATCATAATTTGTTAAAGTCCAGTATTATGTAGTTGCCAAAGCTCTATGTAATCAAAGTAAACAATTCACTGTTGTCATGTGAACTGAACTGGATTTCATTTTTTTCAGTATAATATTCTCAGAAATTATATAATTTTCAAGGGAAGGACTGGTTTGTTTCAATTTTAATGTTGACCGCGTTACTTTCCGGGCTTAACTGGGTATGTGTGCAAACTTTCGTACAAATTGGTCAAGAAATGTAGATTTGTATAGGGAACATACATACATACATACATACATACATACATACATCCACCCATTTCACCTGGGTAAAAGCACACATCGGGATATTCGGGAATGAGGAAGCAGATCGTCTGGTGAAAGAAGCAGCCAACAACCAAGAACTACAAGAATCCTACAACCCATTTCCGAGAAGTGCTGTGCTTGGTGAAGTGTTTGAAAACAGTGTCCGGGAGTGGCAAAGACGGTGGGATACAACCGAAAAGGGTGCGGTGACTAAGTCATTTTTCCCTAACGTCAAGCAAAGATTATCTGTCAAATTAAACTTATCAGGCAAATTTAAACAAATTTTAACAGGGCACGGAAAGCTAAGAGAATATTTTCATAGATTCAAAATTACAGATAACCCAAATTGTGTATGTAATAAGGAAGTTCAAACTGTGGACCACCTTCTGTGGAGATGTGAACAATTGAAGACTCAAAGACAGATTTTGGAAAGAGACATAACGAAAGTGGGAGGGAAGTGCCTATCAGCAACAATGAACTTATTGTGAAACATAAGACATTCTTTGTTAAATTCATAAATAGTATCAATCTTGATTCATTTTAAACAATTGGCAGGCATCAGTATGTTGATAACAACACTGCCATTAATATTATAATTTGCAACATGTATGTAAAGTAACTTATGCATGTAATATTACAAGAAGTAATGGAGCATGCAGCAAATAAAGGACAAAAGGACCAAAAAAAAAAATACATACATACATACATACATACACACACATCCACAAACACACATTCGATTTTATATATATTAGATTCGCATTTCATCGTGGATGGGAAAAACACAATAATAGACCTCATATGCTTCTAAACAAAAATATTACTTATTTTGACAGCATTTGAGGACATTTAGCATTTATCGTGATTGCAAAAATCTACCACCCCTACCTATGAGTGACACAAATTTCTTTATTGTCAACTCCTGTTTTCTGACATGCAGTTTCCTGTATGCTATGCTTCCATGCCTTTCAGACCTTGGCCTTGGCATGTCTTCTACCTTCATACTTTCCAATTAGTCATCACAGCAGCCATGGACATGCTTTTATATAAATGACATCAGATAATCAGTTATGTTCATCACACTTAACAATTATTATTGTCATAGCTTGGTGAGATGAATTGAATCTCTTGTTGGGGTCCCATTTAGGTTATTTCCCTAATTCAGTATCATAATTTCTCATGTATCATCTAAGTAAGTCTCTTTTGTTTTTTGCTTATAACTAGGGTTTGGATGTTCATGACATGTCATATTTTTACCCTGACCTCCTTTCTTGCCGCAAACACAAAGTAAACACGAACTACACATTTGTTATCCTAATCGGACCATTTATTATGCATATAAAGTCATATTTTGGTCATTTTCTTGGTCGTGGTGATATTTCGGTCATATTTGTAATTAACGTCATAATATTTCAGTTATAAATTCGGTAAAAGAGCACAATTATGCAGTATGTGCACTAAAGTGTCGACTTCCCCCCCCCCAAAAAAAGAGACAAGGATATTTTGGTTTGACTGTAGCTGAAATGTGAAGGGACAATAACAAGTAATAGCACAATTACCACTTTTTCCTAGTTGTTAACAACTTCCAACAGACATATTTTAAAAATATTTTCAGTTCAAATTTTAAGTGCTATCTGAAAACATTAATAGATCACAAGTTCTTTACAAGAAAAACTGTAAATCACCTGTAAAATTGTTAACAAGTGATTATCTGATTGAATTAATGTGATTTAATAATTTTTTGCACTCCTTAACTAATTAGTGGTACTTACGAACGTTGTTGCCGTGGCTTGTAAGTTGACATTCCCACACGCAATCTTGTTGCTATGTGCGGTAAGCGTTTCAGTGCTGTTATGAATATAACGACACACTTCATTATACAAGCCTTTACGGACAAGGCCCCCCCTCAGTACAAATATTCGGTTCCCATAAACAATAACAAATGCGAATCACTTTCTGAAATAAACATCAATCAAATACATAATATTTTCAGGTAATATCACAATTAATATAATTAAGTTGATATAAATAATCATCGTGCAAAAAATAGCATGCAATACACATGCCGTAAGCGCATTACGGATCAAAATGCATATCATCTTAACACTGAGACAGGAAAATCACCATGATAATAAGGAAGCCATCCGCTCTTGCACTTGCAGTGGCGGCTGGTGGCTGAAAATAGTGGCGTGCTGCATAATGAAATTAATTAAAAAAAAAAAAAAAAAAAAAAGCTCTCACACACAATTAACTGAATATTATAATTATATAAAATAGTCACCAAAATCTTCTATTTAAAACACTGATAAATCAACAACTCAACCAGCAAGCTCTAACACTTAGTTGCTCATAATCATTAACTCACAATGAACCACACAAACACGTGTTTACTGTGGTGGCGGGAAAGATATATCGGATCTACCAACATATTCTGATTCTGAAGTAATAATTTAGAACGGGTAGTTTAGAAAACTTTCTAATTAAATTTTAATGAGTATGAGGAAGTGAATTTGTTTGTTTACAGATTTGTTTAACAAATCAATGGAATAACGCAGTGAAGCAACATCAGAGAGAAATGAAGTTAGCTTCTATAGGTCATGTGTCTTGGTAGCACTGTTTCTGTCGTCTGCTTACAAAGAGTCTAAACAGAAAGATAGCACAGTTTGAAGAGTGAAACTAGAAAACTTCGCACGGGCTGCTCGTGGTGCAGCCCGGTGAACGACGGAAAACGATGGATTGAGGGGTACAGGGATTTGCCTCGCGCAAGCGCACTACGTTTCTAAAAATCATGCAGCCCGGATGAGGATGGATTCACTGTGTGTCCATAGCAAGCGCAAAAATAATATACCGGTATTTATAAATTTTACATAACTTTTACAAGTTGAGATGTTAAGTTAGTAGGTACATTTTATTAGGACTTCAGAAGACAATAACATAGCGTGCTGCAGCACGTACCGAGAAACCGCCACTGTGCACTTGTATCAAATATATATAGTCAGTGGACAACTATGTTGTGATCATTGTGTCATAGAATGGTATAATTCTAGATTTTATTATTAGTAGCATTATTAAGTGTCAGTATGATACTTTATGAGATTGTGTGTGGGACGGGAAAATGTCTGTCCGTCTGTCCATCCATCCATGTGTCCGTACGCACAATAACTCAAATATGCTTTATCGGATTTTCATAAAACTTGGTATATGAATTTATAATGTCCATGGGAAGAAGCCTATTGATATTGGGCCAAATCGGTTGACCGGTACCAGAGTAATAACCAATTTAGTGACTATTTTATGGTAATATATTAGAAAGAATTTTTCAAATGCAAATCTGTTCTCATGACAACATATTATTTTACAGTGTTCATATATGACTTTG
Organism: Ectobius pallidus; assembly: GCA_964059195.1. Lineage (NCBI taxonomy): Eukaryota > Metazoa > Arthropoda > Insecta > Blattodea > Ectobiidae > Ectobius > Ectobius pallidus. The sequence continues at coordinate 210,778,807 of CAXKWD010000002.1, forward strand.
GAAGTTGCAATACAGTTAGCTATGACAAATAACACTATTCCTTCACATACCGTATGCTTATCAAACTAGACTGTTAAACCGAGCGAAATGGCCGAGATGGTAATGTCTTAGACTTGCATTATGGAGGTCCATAGTTCAAATCTCGTAACCGGCCTATTTGATATTTTTTATTTTTGTTTTTATTGTTATGTGAGTGTGCAATTGTCAAGATATCACAAATCTGTATACGAGGGGTATTCCGAAAGTAAGTTTCGTCAGTTTGTCACACGGACACTTTCTTGACCCAAAAGCAATACAGCATGGCAGCATGAACTATACACCGTGCACTATTTTTCGACATAGTCGCCAGCGACATTGAGACATTTGTCGTAGCGTGCGATCAGTTTGAAGAACCCACTGTGGTAAAACTCGGTGCCCTGCGATGCAAGGAATTGGCGCACAGCCTGCTCCACCTCAGCTTCCTGACATTACTAAAGGTTCCATACAGACCATTTTGAGTGACAAATTGATGTTCCATAAGGTTTGTGCGAGATGGGTTCGTGGAGGCCGCACTTTGCGGGGACGGAAATCGGGAGATCAATTTCAAACAGCTCTATCTCGGACAATAAAGGTTCAGCGGCTACAGCAATGGCTCGTTTGGAAGAGGGGAGATAGCGGTACATGGCAGTGGCGCCAAATCTCTCGTGCCATCGTGAGCGGTACACTAATACCCGCGGGCACGCCAGTCTGCTGCGACTCGCTCTTCTAAGGCGCAATGCGCCTGCGTCATGCCTCCTCCGCTGACGCCACTTCCGTCGTGAAACCAGCCACGGGTGGGGATTCGTCTGGCGTTTGTTTGGTTCCCCTGGTGAACACGCCGCTCCTGCCATACATTGACGAAACTTACTTTCGGAATACCCCTCGTAGTTCTGCTGATGCTGGACAATTTACAAAAAAAAAAAAAAAAAATCCTAGACCTTTGTTTTTCAAAAAGAAGAATCAATCTGGAGCGTAACTCGGAAATCAATTAGACAAAAAATATTTTCTGCATATCATAATAGCAATTATAACTGATTATTCTAAAGCATTCTGGTACTTTGTTACATCAGTTTACCTGATTTTATTTTAGTTGTAAGAGGAAGTGATTTTTTTTTTTTTGTCAGCATTTGCTTGCTGCATAAAATTGTTTACAAGTGGATTAAGATATTATTTAAAACTTTTTGCATGCTCATTTCTGCAGAAAAAAAAACACCTAAATGGATGAAATAAAATGAAATTTGACTTTTATTCAGAGTTTAATGTAAATTCTGCACCTTATCGATTTGTGCTGACTTAGCAATAAGATTACTAACATCCATTCACTTTCAGAAGAAAATTATTATATTATTATTATTATTATTATTATTATTATTATTATTATTATTATTATTACAATTATTATTAATTAATCCCATTTGTTTGGCCATGTTTTGCCCTGTAACATGTTAGTATTGTAGTTCTAAAATAAACTAAATTTGTTACATACATTTTTACATAGTGGCAATACCTAAATGGATGTACTTAATTACCCAGAAGGGTACACCAAATAAAAAAAAATTACAATTACCCATGTGAATTGGGGTTATGGTACGAAAGAGGAAGTATTTAACTGAAAATTTCCAATTGCTACACATTTTTTTTACAGGTGACAATGTGGATATTGGAAACTCATATCTTTTTATTTCTTATGCTGACAATATTCGTTATTTTATTTCTAATTTATATATTCTAATTCTTTTTTGTAGTAAAATGCCCATTCCTGCAAAGAACAATGCTAATGGTAAACACAGGTAAACTAAACTTTATAATGTATATGTGTCAACCATGATGACCTGTGCACCTTAATTGTGGTGAAGGAGTTGTTTGAACACTCAATGTTGCTGCAGAATTCCATCATTAAATATCCCTAATTAAGGGGAAAAACTATAATATATTGGGTGTATCAATTCTTACAACTAATTACACAGATTTGAAAGGAAAATATATAGGTAGCATACCTACTGTATTTTTCATTAAATATGGCCTACTGGTAACCTAGTATAGTATACATCAATGAATTTCATTCCTATAGTGGGAATATATGAAAGTAAGTAAGTAGCCTTTAAACCACTATAAAAAACTAGATAGGGAAATAATTACTGAAAACGAGATATATATTCGTTTGAATAGTGCAGAATATATTGTGAACCAAATTAAAATAATAGTGTTAATTATGTTACAAGAGTGTCCCCTAAAGTATTTATACAAAAAAAAATGGGGAATAGACATGTCCTGGTAACTATTATTCACGATATCTTGGCCAGAAGAAGTATGTAGAACTGTTAGATCTATTATATGATGGTGCAATATTACTACTAAGACATGATCAGCAAACTAGTGGAGCTGATCTAGCAATTTTGATGGTCGATGTTCTAAATAAGTCAGATACTGCAACTTCAGAAGACAACAATTAACATACTAGAGGAATCGAAATCAATAAAGAAAATAAGGAAAGAGCTAAGCAAGGAAAAGCTATGGTTGATAGAGGCTAAAGATACTGAAGGAAAAATAAAGAGAGATAGAGAAGACATAGTTAAAGCAGCCACACATTTCTACAAGGAATTATATGACAGCAAAGCCAAAATTGAAGAAAAGCATCTAAAGAAAACGGATGAGGAGGAAACTATCCCACCAATCCTAAAAGATGAAGTAAGAATCATAGTAAAACACCTAAAAAGTAATAAAGCACCCGGTGAAGACGGCATTACCAACGTATACTTACAATGGGGAGGTGAAGAATTAATAGAGCAAATCACACACCTCATGAACACCATCATTGAAACAGACATCATACCAGAGCCATGGCACACAAGCAACATAATCCTTATCCACAAAAAGGGAAACAGAGAAGACCTGAACAATTACAGACCCATAAGTCTTATGGCCAACCTTTATAAAGTGTTTACGAAACTGCTGACAAATAGACTCACCAAAATAATGGATGAAAACCAACCGCCAGAGCAGGCAGGCTTCCGCACTCACTACAGCACTATAGATCATTTACACACAATCAATCAGGTAATAGAGAAAATGTCAGAGTATAACCAACATCTTTATATAGCACTCATCGACTACAGAAAAGCTTTCGACACAGTAGAGCATAATAAAGTACTGGAAGCAATGAAATCTATAGGGATCCATCCGAAATATATAAGACTACTAGGACAAATATATGCACACAGCAAAGCAAAAGTAACAACGGAAATAGAAGGAGAATCATTTGAGATAAAACGAGGGGTGAAGCAGGGAGACCCAATTTCACCAAAGTTGTTTACAAACGTCTTGGAAGAGATATTCAGATATACAGGATGGAACAGGAAAGGATATGGCATAGACATAAATGGGAGAAAACTTACTAATCTTAGGTTTGCGGACGATATTGCATTATTCGCAAAGTCTCAAAGGGAACTGCAAAAGATGATAACAGATCTAAACAATGGAAGCAAGAAAGTAGGGCTAGAAATGAATCCTTCAAAAACTAAAATAATGACAAACCATATCGAAATACCGGTATTTGTAGAAGGAAAGGCAATAGAGTATTGTACAGAATATACTTACCTGGGTAAATCAATCAACATGTCAAATAACGGAAATGCAGAAATCAACAGGAGAATTAGGCTCGCATGGGGAAAGTTCTGGAGCTTAAAGTTTATCCTCCTAGACTGGCACATAAATATCAAGAAGAGATTGGAAGTGCTAAAAATGTGTGTCATACCAGTTCTACTATATGGCTGCCAGACATGGGCATTAAGAAAGGAACAAGTTAACATGATAGAGATTTGTCAGAGAAAGATGGAAGGAAAACTATTGGGAATAAATCTAAGGGACAGGATAAGAAATGAGGAGTTAAGAAAAAGAAGTGGACTGGAAAACGCAGCGATTGTTGTAAGGAAAACCAAATGGAATTGGGGAGGTCACGTCATCAGAATGAATCAAGAAAGATGGGCGTATGCAACAACTGTTTGGGACCAGAGGAAGGGTAAAAGAAGCAGAGGCAGACCTCGACGCAGATGGGAGGACGAATTCAGGGAGGAGTTAGGAATGAGATGGACAAGACAGGCCAAAGAAAGAGTGAACTGGAAACAAGTGATAAAACATTTAAATCATTAGGAAAACAGTGATCTAGGAAAGGAAGAAGAGTTCAGGGAGGAGGCAGAAACGAGATGTTCAGGATAGGTCACAGAAAAAGTGAACTGAAAACAAATGATAGAGCATTTAATTCATTAGGAAAACAGTGTCCTAGGAAAGTGTTGTTAATATATAGGTCTTAACCCACCAGGAGGCAAAAACCCAACTCTCCAAGGAAATAGCTCACCTTGGGAGAGTAAAACAGAGCCAGCCCTACCAGGTAGGAGGCCCTTGCCCTATAAGGGATTGTGACGGGCTTATTTATTTATTTATTTATTTAGTATGCGTGTCCAGTATTCAGTAAGTTAAAATATTGAAATACTAAAAATTACACATATACCATTTACAAAGATTTTAAAATATACAAAGGTAATATTGTTGCATATGTTAGCACCAGTCAATTAGTTTAAAAAACAATTTCTTAAGCCATTAATTATATACTCTGTACTTTAAAATCTAGAATTAAAACATTCTGTTGTCGTTGAAATATTCTCTGACATAATGTTCACAGTCTATATATATATATATTTTGCTAGAAGTGCAAAATTGGATGACTTCACTATTGCGTTGGTGTTGTGTTCTGCTGTAGTCTTGTCAATAACTCGTTTACAGCGACGATTTTCCTGTCTCAATGTTTAGAGTATATAATTAATGGCTTAAGAAATTGTTTTTTAAACTAATTGACTGTTGCTAACATATGCAACAATATTACCTTCACATTTGTATATTTTAAAATCTTTGTAAATGGTATATGTGTAATTTTTAGTATTTTAATATTTTAACTTACTGAATACTGGACACGCATACTATATATTGTAAATTCCCCAATTGTTTTTGTATAAATACTTTAGGGGACACTATTGTAACATAAGTAACACTATTATTTTAATTTAAGTTGGTTCACAATATATTTTGCACTATTCAAACGAATATATATCTCGTTTTCAGTAATTATTTCCCTATCTAATTTTTTATAGTGGTTTAAAGGCAGACTTTTACGAAATACTTACATTCATTTTTAGTATAGTATAGTATAGTGTTATTAAAAATGATTAATTTTGTGCCTCCACTAATGTTTGGTGCCATAGTTTACTATCATTTTCTTTATTATTTTCAGATACTTACACTTGTTGTCTTCTCATCTTGGCAAATCTTTCTTTATTACTGTCTGTTTGTTTACGTTTATGCACATGGTTAATAATCTCATCACCAGGGTATTTATTATATTACTTTTTTGGGGTGCTTTCTACTCGTGATGAGTTTGTTTCTCGGGACTACCTTTGTGTTCAGTCTGCACAGCAGTCAGTCTGTGGGAGTTACGATTAGAGCAAATATCTCCCTATAGTGCAGCACAAGTGGTGATCATCCGCTCTGTTACCCAATCTACGAGTATGGCCTGAGTTAACCTAGTTTCTTTGTATTATTTTCTGGTGGGTACATTTGTGTTAGTTTCATTAAGTATTTATATTTCTATGTTTATTTAGTTCAAGTTAGGTTTGTACCCACCAGTTTTCTTTACTTAGTTCTTTTTCAGTTTTTAATATTTTTCTATCGTTTTGTTCATGTTTAGTTATCAGTGTATTTTGCTTTTGTTGAGATGAGACAATCCCTTTTAATATTTCAGTTAGGGTTTTTCTAAATATATACTACATCTCTTAAAACAAATGCTAGTCTTCTTATGCAGTTTCTTCTTAAATGATTATTGCAATTTTTCTATATGAATCTTTAGTTGTTAGTTAATTGAAGCGTTTACTTTTAATAGGGTCTAAGTGCCACAATTATGATTGTGTAGAAAACAAGACATAGACCCACAGTAAGACATGCTGGAGATAGGTCCAGCGCTATATCTTGGAATTTATTACTACTAACGTGGCTTTCCTGGACCTTGGACCCTTCTGAAATACATTGGTCTGGGTATATAGGTCCAGCTGAAAATAATGATTTTGGCACTTAGATCCTTACAAGTAAATTTCAATTGTTCTCAATGTTTTGTTCATAAATCTAACCATCTAACCTAACCTGAACAAAGCAAACACAGAAATATAAATACTTAATGAAACTAAGACAAACGTACCCACCAGATAATAATATAAAAGAAACTAGGTTAACTCAGGAACAAAGAAGAATTGCCATACTTTTAGATTGGGAGATCACCACACGCGCTGGACTATAGAGAGATATTCACTCTAGTCGTAACTCCCACAGACTGACTGCTGTGCAGACCGAACACAAAGGTAGTCCCGAGAAACAAAACACGTCACGAGTAGAAAGCATCCCAAAATAGTAAACAAACAGACTAATGAACAGGGCTAGGATTTATATGTACTAAAAATGTCAAAATACGTACATATATATATGCAAATATATTTTGTAAAATATGGACATCAAAACAAATTTAACCACTAGACACTACATTTTGTTACTTTTAGAACCTATAAAAATACATTACAAATACTGGATTCATAAATTAAATTATTCAATTTTTTTTTCAGATCACTTACTTTATTTGTATTCATTCATTGATTATTTCTGCTACCATAACAGTATGCCACAAAATGTTGTTTTAAATTTCCAAAAGTGATTTGTATTGGCTGAAGCTTCGTTCTACTGCACATGAAGTGATTGGCGCATGTTTAAAATTCTCTGATTCTAGTTTTACATTTGACGAGCTACTTAAGATTGCACTGATTTTACACATTTCTTCAAAGCCTGGATTTCTTGAAAACACATTGTCCACTTTACATTTGATAAGATCGGCTAAATGTCCACGTATACATTTGAGTTCATGAATCATGTTTTTCACAATGTCAATATTTCCAGGTAATGTCAGATTATTATTTTGTAGTTTCTGAATTATTTTTGTTATATTACAGAAATTTGATTCAATGTAACACAAATCATTTTTCACACATTAATTTCTGTTCATAACTGTAAACTTATCCTGTGCTGCCATATTTTCTGGCACTGAAAACGACAATTTTATATAGTTTTACTCTTAAGAATGAAATATGTACGAATATTGCATTAAAATCACTAAATATGGACAAATATTTATTTTACATATAAATATGTGCTATTGTCAGAAATATGGAAAAATATGTAAAATAAATTTGTTTAATTTGAATAGAGGACAACATAATAGATGGAGATAAGTGAAAAAAATGTGTCTATATGTGAAATTAAGAAACATGTAATTACATATAAATCCTAGCCCTGCTAATGAAGTATTTATATTTCTATGTTTGCTTTGTTCAGGTTAGGTTTGTATCCACCAGTTTTCTTTACTTAGTTCTTTTTCAGTTTCTAATATTTTTCTATCGTTTTGTTCATATTTAGTTTTCTGTTTATTTTTCTTTTGCCGAGATGGGACAATCCCTTTTAATATTTCAGTTAGGGTTTTTCTAAATATATACTGCAATTCTTTAATCAAATGCTAGTCTTCGCTTATGCAGTTTCTTGTTAAATGATAATTGCGATTTATAACGTTGAATTTATAGAGTGTAATAAAAGTTGTAAGTTAATTGAAGCGTTTACTTTTGTAAGGATCTAAGTGAAATAATCATGATTGTGTACAAAACAAGATATAGACTCACAGAAAAAGATGATGGAGAAAGACCCAGTGCTATATCTTGCAATTTATTGCTACTAATGTGCCTTTCCCTGGACCTTGGGCCCTTCTGAAAAGCCCTGGTCTGGGTACATAAATTATTTTAAAATGGTCAGCTGAAAAGTCATGATTTTGGTACTTATAAAAGTAAACGCTTCAATTGTTCTCAATGCATCTGATCATTAAATCAAAACCTCTAGGAAATTAATATATGGGCTAGGCAGCACCACAATTTACAAGCAATTATTGTATGTTTGTGATTCTTCTCTTGATATGGAGGTGGAGGGTTAATTGTGGCAAGGTGATGGAGACATGAAAAGCAGGAACCAAACTATAGCTAAATATGCAAGCTCTTTCCTCTGTACAACCACGGCATGTCTGTAAACTCATGGAAAATAATGTTCATAGTCAAATATCACCCCAATGGACTGGCTTGGTGCAGTACCTGTGCTGTTGCTGTTAGTCAAAGCACAATAATAAATTAATTCTATGGGGATGGAGATATCCTCTTTGCATACAATCGGTACATCATTAGTCCAGGACATAAACACCTGTATTTATACCACTGCCATCTCGAGAATTACACTGCTTGTCCTATGCTTTATTTTAACATGGAGTTCAGCTTATTGCTCAATTGCCTAATTTCTCCAGTGTAGGTGACATAGTCCGCACCCAGATTGCATGAAATTCCAGCACACATCAGTTTCCGAGTTTATACTTCAGAGGGCAACACAGAGCATAGAAGTAATGTACGGTAATGTATAGGGTATTGCAGCAAGATGCGGTAGATGCTGCCATCTATAATTTCGCCGCGTTCACAAAATTAGCCATACAGGACAGGCAGTATAATTCTTGAGACAGCGGTGACTTATACTCCTTTTAGCATTGAGACCATATCAGTTCAGGATCTGTGTCTACACAGTAGGGCATGCAACTATTGATTGTCAACTGTTTTCTACTGTTAGTGTATTTTATGTCAGTAAATTTCGACTGATATTAATTCAAATGAATACAGTACAGGATAAAATAGTGAGGATGACTCATGGTAAGTAGTTATCCATTTGGGCATTTCCCTTTACGACTGGGGAAACCATGAGAAACTCATGTCAAATCGGCCGGCCACAGGATTTACCTCCCGAAAGCGAACCCAAGAACACTTTGTTAATTTACCAAAATAATATTAATGTGGTACTAATTACGGCAAGATGGAGATGTGTTATTACTAGGGTTCGGATGTTTATGACCTAACAAAGTTCAAAATACGACTGCAAATATGCCCTTAAAAATGACTGAATATGACCCAAAAACCCTATATATGACCTCATAAAATAACATATTTTGAAAAAAAATAAATGTTCCAATTTAAAATGTTTAAAGACACTAAATTCTTACACCACAGGAATTCAATCAGATAAAAACATTTTAAAAACTTTGCTGATTTACAGTTTTTCTTGTAATGAACTTTTATTTTTAAAGAATTTTCTCCTGTTTGCTCGCTTAATCAGCTCCCAATACTCCTAATGCCCCTATAAAATATGAACAACTGCATTAATTTTGAAATTTAAGTTACCTATTAATTTGGCATAAAGATTAAATTAATGAAATGAATTTCAAATTTAACTCGACCATGTAGCGCATACACTATATAGCTGTTCTCCTTTACCGTATTTATGATTTAAATATGACATTAAATTAAAAATGTGGCCAAAATATGACCAAGACCACAAAAATTAACAAAATATGACTTTATATGCAAAATAAAAATGGTCTGATTAGGATAATAAGAGTGCAATTCGTGTTTAATTTGTGTTTGTGGCAAGAACAGAGGTCAGGATAAAAATGTGACATGTCATAAACATCCGAACCCTAGTTATTACTGTTCTACTACTATTTTATGTAATGTGAACTACCTTTCAACTGCATGTGGCAATCATCTTCAGCAACTAGTTCGAAGTTAATTGTGCAGGCTGTTGATCACTACTCCCCTATACCCTGAGCACTGTAGCATTTCTTGTAAACCATTTTTGTGTTGAGAGTTCTCGGTGTATTGTGTCTTATGTTCTGTTGTGCCACTGATAATTATATTTATTAAGTGCCAGAATGGTATTTTGTGTGATTGTCTGTTTGTCTGTCCGTCTGTCTGTACACACGATAACTCAAATACGCTTTATTGGATTTGCATGAAACTTGGTATACACATTTATAACGTCTTGAGAAGAAGCCTGTTGATATTGGATCAAATCAGTTGACCGGTACCAGAGTAAAGCCCAATTTAGTGCCAATTTATCAAATGTAAATCAGTTCTCATGGCAACATATTGTTTTACAATGTTCACATACGGCGTTGGATATTGTAATACAGTTAGCTTTGACAAATAACACTACCCACATATTCCTTCACATATGCTTATCAAACTAAAAGTTTGTTCTTCCATAGGCCCTGCTTAATGAATCAATCTTGAGCTTAACTCAGAAATCAATAACAAAAATAACTTATATTCTAAACTAAAAACTAAACTCCGTGGCGCTACATCCCTGGAGGGACTTGGCCTACCACCCGACCACTGCGTCATCTCCCATAGGCAGATGGCAGGATTGGGGCGCATTTGGTCAGCATGCCGACACCCACGGCCGTTAATGGTGGTTTTCTTGACCGGAGCTGCTACTTCTCTATCAAGTAGCTCCTCAATTTGAATCAAGAGGCTGAGTGCACCCCTACCAGACCTCCCTACCTCAGAAAAATCCGAGGAGGTACCGGGAATCGAACCCGGGCCGACGCTAACCACAAGACCACGCCGGCGGACTAACTTATATTCTACATATCATAATTACAATTATCACTGATTAAACAAAACCATTCTGGCACTTTGTTACATCAGTTTACCTGATTTTATTATTATGGTGGATGTAACTGTTTTCCAGTGTCTCTGATGTCCAGGTAGCGATTATTGGATCTGGTGCAGCTGGAATTGCTGCTGCAACAAAACTAGTTGAGAATGGAATTGATAATGTCGTTATCTTGGAAGCTCAGTTCATTAGGGGGGGACGAATTAATACAATTTCATTTGGTAAGTAGACTCATCTGCCATTAAGTATTCAGAAGTGAAATTATTGTATTTGGTAATATAGTAGTCATTTGAAATAATGCATAACCGCATAACCCTGCTTTGACATTCCAAGAATTTAAATTTTCTCACAAATGGCTTTTTTTGTTTGTTTGTTTTGTTTGTTTGTTTGTTTGTTTGTTCCTTCAGTATCAATCCAGTCCCCCATTATTATGTTAAAATTTTGAATTTCCTGCCATTTATACGCTGTATATCAGGGATTATACTAAAATGCGGTAATGCCTTGTCACTATAAAAGTCTTTAAAATATGAAAATCAAATAGGTGATGTAAAGCCCAATTTAGTGCCAATTTATCGAATGCAAATCATTTTGTTTTACAGTGTTCATATACGGCAACATACCAAACAATATATTTCCATTTCCCTCAGGACCAATGCTCCTGTAACCATAGGCGTAACCAGGCTGACTATATGGGGGGGTCATCCCCCGGAAAAATTAAGATGCACAATAACGAGTTTTAAGCTTCCGGGGGTGATCCCCTGGAAAATTTTAAAAATTAAGACGCACAATAACGAGTTTTAAGCTTCCCACGCTTTATACTTGTATTAAGTAATTTATAAGCAGACTTTAAAAAATTATACAATTTTCCTTTTTTTAATCAATGGGGGGGGGGTTCAAACCCCCAAAACCCCCTCTCGTTACGCCTCTGCCTGTAACAAAACTAATAGTTTCTGTAATAAAACCTTAATAAAACCAATAGTTTCTGTGATATAAGCATTCTGATTATCTGAAACTTCTATTAGTTCATTTCACCACTTATCCGTTTGCAAACAGGGCCATATACATAAATAATGGTCATTCATCATTAAAACACATAATGGACTACATAAACTGCCACAAATAGGGATAGAATGGGTAAAAACATGCGTTTAAACATTTCTTTTAAGTTCCAAATACTATAGTACCTGCGATAATACATGAAAATTAAACATTGACCAGTGAATTTTGCAGTAAATTTTATGTTCTTTCGAACGGTGGTAGACAAATATTTGCTAGAAGTTGGTATCTAGGAAATTTTTCCGTTAAACTGAAAAAAGTGCGAAAATTTCATGGCTTTTTCCTCACAAAAATATATCCCGGGGCTTTCGAGTTCGAGATCGAGATCGTTCGTGGCTTCGATTGCTTAGTGAATGGTTGGTGGTAATTTGCATCACAGCGTTTTTACAATTAAAAGATAAAGGAGGTATAAAGAGAGAAGAGCGCCTTCAGTTACAGAAAACAGATGAAAAAAAATCTGATGTGAAAGTCACATAACTTCCTCTGCCCAAAAAAAAGTTAGCAGTATTCACATATCCTTGTACAGAATCGCAAGACAAATTTTACGCTAATTATCCTATAAATACCTCTTCTTTCAATGATGCGACTAAAAGCGCAGGCTATATAACAAACTTTAAAAAAAAGAACAGGTGACTGCAGACGTTTATTGAACTTTCCGCCATAAAGAATAATTTCCGAAATTTATCGAATATTTCCCTCAGATACTTCTTTACTCTATACCTGGCCAACAATACATCTTTCTCACTTCACATTCTTATATAGAATAAGAGGCCGTGAAAGAGCTCGTATTCAGTTGTTCATCACGCAAGACAAAATTTCTACAAACAGTGGGTGAACAGTGGGTGGCTTGTAACTACCCTCAGAGAATTTTTTCGAAAAAAAGTTTCAAATAAAAGTTTTAGCTCTCAGTAAAAGGAACACATGTGCAAATTTTAAAGAAAATCGTTAGAGCCGTTTTCGAGAAAATCGCGAAAAACGAAAATTTCTTTATATAAAGTCCCCTTAAAAATAAGAGAAATTTGTCGCCAATCTTCGAATCACGTCTTCAGAAGGTACCTGACCCAAATACGAAATTTTGTTTTCATACGATTCTCCGTTTCGGAGCTAGCCTGTTCACAAACGTCCACACAGACAGACACACACACAGACATGTTTCCAAAAATAGTATTTTTGGATTCAGGGGGCCTTGAAACGTGTATATATGCTAAAAACTCAACTTCGAATTTTAGGGTCGAAAACAATACTTCCTCTACCTATAGGACCTATGGTACGGGCAGAGGAAGTAATAATGAAAATTATGGTTATAGAAAACAGATGAAAAATAATGAAAATTGTGGTTAATGCTTTCTCCTCACAATCACAATCATGCTCAGCATTCGGGGTGGTAGCCAATAATAACAGAACTTCCCGAAGAGCACAAAAATCGATTATTATTGGAAAGTAAAACCTGCATTATGATAGCATTCCCTTCGTAGCAGAAGAATTGTGTTTATGAAAATGATATGAAGTTTATGCTTTTATTTTTACTTTTTCCTATAACTAAAGTAAACGCATTGACTGCGATTTTATGCATACCTGTAGAGTGCCCCTTCAGCACTCTACCAGGATGGGACCGATTACGGCCTCTGACCGCCGCACGCCGCCTCTGCTCCTGAAGTCGCCATCATGTAGTGAAGTTTCGTTGCACCATTTCGCTCAGAACCCCCAATTCCCTTAGGTTTGCCTTATGGGTATGTACACATATAACATAAAATAACACACATCAAACTCTATTCTACCCCGTTTATTCCATCACCCTAATCTACCATCTTTACATATAATAATCCCTTTCTGTACAGTTCTTGGCGCATTCGCCATTCACACGCTTCTTCTACTTTACGTCTTCTGCCATGGCTCTCTCGCATCTCCCTCCTGCCTCGTGTCCATCCCCAGCTACTTCATCAGCGGTTTTCGCCGTAACGGAAATATACTTTGGACCTTGATATCAGGGGTACCAATCCAGGCTTTACATACCACCCAATGTTGAGTGTAAAAAAGGAATTAGTATGTTTAGTTTGGATGTCGTTGCTCTGTACCCTAGTGTACCAAGGGCTCAAGCAAGAGAGTACCTCGTTAGATGGCTCACCAAATTTGGTGTGGACAGTATTGTAGCTATTGTAACCACTTCAAAAGCAGCTCACAAACCCAGCAGGGTAGCTATTAGAGGATACCAAGAAATATAGCTTGCAAACAACAGTGACAGATAGAAAAATAAATTATTTTTCAAATCCTTGCCGAGTTAATAATGCACGAGAGGAGGGAAATTCGAAACATATGCTTTTTTTTGTACTGTGGCATTTCACAACGAAGAATGTTTTGAATGGTGTCCTACTTTGAAGTATCTTTAGCAGATCTGTTTAGGGCACTATAAAATTTGTATTTCAGAGTTTAATTTTCTTTATTTTGAAAAATTTACGACCATTTAAATAGAGCAGGAGGGTGTTGTATTTACAGGACAGGTATATTACGCGAGGGTACATGTCAGATCTACAGAATTGACCAGCTCACAACAGCAGTCAGTGACGATTGTACGAATAAAAATACATTTGTTCAACTTGATGTTACGTCAAAACCAGGAATGTGGCGAAAGCAAGCCATGGAGAGGAATTTAATCACATTTAAATTAACATTATGGTATACATACTATTCTAACTGCCGATATGACATATTCCAGTACAAATATTAACTTATTTTTTTAATTATGTAATTTTACTTTTTAGCTCTAAAGTTTCAATTGTGTTTTTCTAAAAACTAGTAAAATGCACATTCGTGGTTCCGGGATATAGGTGACGATATTATGTTCTTCCAGAAGATAAGAGTTTCGGAACTGCATTAAAATAGGCATTTCCTGATCTGATTCACAAGTATAAAACTTGACCGTAATTCGTCAAGTCAAGTTCTAAAATGAATAAAATTGTATTAACTATTAAGTCTTTCAAGGCCCAGACTGTCACCCCCAAAAAATTTGTATGTAGTCAGAATCTGAAGAGACATATAAAAGCCATATACTTTCCTTTCCTATATTATAGTAGATTGTTACTGATTAGGCAAATGTATAATATCTCGCAAAAACATAGTGTTCATTCGACCCCTGACTCATTAATTCATGAAATACAGGGTGTCCACGCTAGAGGGATCGAGAGTAGTAAAGAACCTGTTTCTCGGAGTGTTCTGTCCCATTGGAGAATCGCTTTATGACCAGGTGGATCCACATTCCACGTACGACGAACACGGCATTGCACCCGAGTAACAGATTTCTCTTCTGCTAGCCATAACACGCACTGAATTTTTTGTTGCGGTGTCCACATTTCGAGACAAAAGCTCTTGACGCGCATGCGCATGCGCGTGGATCTGTCTGAAAACAGTGTTGCACAATCTCGGAGAGTTTCCCTTTCCTGTCATCAGTGTTGGGCAAATTTTAATTGTAAAGACAATTAAAGATTAACAATTGATTAATTGTTAATTGTAGTGGTAGCAATTAACAATTGATCAATTGTAATTGTGGAAAATGCAATTAACAATTTATTAATTGTTAATTGTAGTGGTTGCAATTAACAATTGATCAATTGTAATTGTGGAAAATGCAATTAACAATTGATTAATTGTTAATTGTAGTTGTAGCAATTAACAATTAATCAATTGTTAATCGTAATTTGCTACAATTAACAAATAATTATTTTTAATTGTTTTATGAATTTAAATAAGAACTAACAATTAAAAAGGACTACTGTACGGGCCTGGTATCATAACAAAATGCGTAAGTAAGATACTGAAATACACATGTTAACTTAGTTACAAATAAAACACTGATATTAATACACATGAATGAAATAAATTAAACCTGATTACACAGATAACGACAGACTATAATTTCTTATAACAGTTTAGATTGCATTTTAACACGACTCTCTTTTCGAACATACTGTCGGTCAATTTGTGACTCTTCGGCAGATTTGTCATTGTTGCAAAAGAAAAAAGTCGTTCAACTGCAGCTGAGATGGTAAAGGTATGTTATATTTAATGAAAACGTTTTTTATCTCAGGATATCTGTTGAGGAGTTGCAAATCCTGGCTTTCTTCTGCAAAAAAGTGCAGCATTAAAAGTTCGGCTTTAGTCAGTGGTGCATCGAAGGAGATTTGATTTGTTTCTGTCGATGAAATATCGGGAGTCCGAGTCAGAGTTCAAGTTGAAAAAACTATTTTCTTCGGTACTTTTTTTTTTGTTATTACTGATGTTTCTACGTTGTCATTCATTTGTTTGGAAATACAGGTCTTGAAAACGTTTAGAAGTTTGTACGATCCGCGGGCTCTAAACAGGTTAACCATTTATTTTTAAATCTTGGGTACAATGCCGTAATAGCCGCATTTTCCGCTACAGGAGTGCTGATGTCATACATTTTTCAAATCTTTTTTCGACACTCTCCCTGTAATGCCTTGATTAAAGGGTTGCAAAAAGAAAAGTTATTTTTCCTTTCAATTTTGTGTAGTTTTTTTCTTAATGCGTGAAAGCACGGCAGGACTATCCCATAATATACGTTGGTCTCACTCTGCATTATGTCGAGGGCTTCTGCCACTGGCGCAATACAGGTCATGTCCGTCGCCGTGGGTGAGTCGGTAGCGCGCCTGCCTTCCACTCCGGCGGCCCGGGTTTGATTCCCGGCCGGGTCAAGGATTTTTCAGCCTTTTCCCGGGTTCAGGACTGGGTGTTTGTCAGTAGGTTAAGATAATGCACATTGTGCGCGATTCCTTAATTATTAAATACTTGGGTATGTAATCAAATTCGTTCTCTTTGATAGAATTTTTTATGTTTAATGATCTATGTAAAAGAAAGGTTTTTTCTTTAATGTTGTAAATTTGCTGGAGCGCATCAAACAAGCTATTCCATCTTGTCTCACCAGGTCGGCTTAACGTGTGTATTATTTCAGCATTCTTTGGTCGTCCTGCAGCCTTCCACAAAACTTCATGACTGTAGCATGCATTTCGGACAATGGGGTGTTTTGCTCGCTCAAAATTTTGTTTGCGTCCGTAGTTGCGCATATACTTAACGTATGTGCACAGCATCGAAAATGAGCAGGAAGTAAATGAATATTCTCAGGATCACTTTTTTGACCAGACAAGGACAAGGAGGGCCTCCCCAGATGAGTGATCATCCCAATGCCGGGGCCACCTCCGAGACGGCACGAACACATAGGACGATACACACAATTTACACCCACACACACACTCCCTTCAAACAAGGCGAGGATGGTATGAAGATAATAATGATGGTCAGATGATATCTTGGGACCACAAGGGCCTAAAGTTACCTGACTTTTCTCTCACAGGTGAGGGGAAAACTCCGGGAAAAACCTCACCCAGGTAACTTGGAATCGAACCCGGGCCCGCTGCGGGAGAGGATTGAACGGATCCCCTGAGCCACAGCGGTGGACTTTTTTGTTATGTACTCGTACGATGTCAAAACATTGCACAAATTAAAAATATACATTAAAATATAAATAATGGGTATAATGAAGGATGATATTCGTTTTTTTATCAATAAGTAGTATTGATTTTTATTAATGTACGTAAAATTTTCGAAATCTTGTAATACTTTTAACTCATTTCGGTAAAGGTAAGTAAGTTAATTGTTAGTTTTAATTGTTTCATAGAACAATTAAACAAGTTAATTGCAATTATTTTAATTGCGAGTTACGATTAACATACATTAATCCAAATAATTTAATTGCAATATGCAATTAAACGTTTAATTGCAATTAATTTAATTGTAATTAATTTAATTGTAATTAATTTAATTGCAATATGCAATTAAACGTTTAATTGCAATTAAATTTGTAATTGCAATATGCAATTAAACGTTTAATTGCAATTAATTTAATTGCAATTAATTTAATTGAAATATGCAATTAAACGTTTAATTGCAATTAATTTAATTGCAATTAAATTTTTAGTCAATTAACGAGTTGATTGAAAAATTAATTGATTAATGCCCAACACTGCCTGTCATATGCAGAATGCAGCAATATCCTTATCTCGTTTTAACTGGCGAGCATTTATTTCTCGATCCCTCTAGCGTGGACACACTGTATGTTGAGTCGATCCGGAAGATCAACTGCAAAAATTTGTGGTGTAAGCAGTGATCTCAATATATAAACAGGATACACAACAGCTGTGCTTTGGAATTGCATAAATCGTGATGTTCACTTGTTAAGTTGGCTACACCGCCGAGCGTATTAGTGAAGTGTGCTTCGTATGGTAAACATATATTTATGAATGTGTTTTTGATATTTTTCATGACAAAATGGTCGAATATTGCGTGGTATATGGCTACACAGAGCTCCAGAGAAATAGAAGTGGACTTAAGTTTCACAAGTAGGTTATTTTTGTTTGGAACATTTGAGGATACTGGCCAAATCTAACTTAACCTCAATCGTAGATTAGCCACGAACGCTTGTCTTTTTCTTGCCTATTTGTACAGGTTTCCATTTTCTTGGCCTGATATTCCGAAGAAGTGGGTTCAAGCAATCCGCAGAGAATATTGGTCACCCACAGCGTACAGTAAATTAAGCAGCAGACACTTTACACCTGATTGCTATCAGTCAAGGTCTGGTGCACTTGTAAAATTACTAAAAGATGCTGTACCATCAGTCTTCAATTTTCCAGGACACCTTCAAAAAATTATTGTTCCAAAAAGACAACTGGTTCGTAACAAAGCGTAAACAGGCCGACCATATGGGGGGGGGGTTACAACATCTGTGGGGTATAGAATACCCCCCAGGGAGAGGGGGGTTCGGGGGTCCTTCCCCGGAAAACTTTAAAAATTAAGATGCACAATAACGAGTAAGCTTCCCACGCTTTATACTCGTATTAAGCAATTTATAAGCAGAATTAAAAAAATTGTACAATTTTCCTTTTTTTAATCAATGGGTGGGGTTCAAACCCCCCCTCGGTAAGCCTCTGGTTCGTAATGTGGTTAGTAGTAGGCCTACTTTAGGTACCAAGTAGGAATATAAATTATGCAATATGTCAGTCATGTAAACGTAGTATTCTTATGCATGTAGGCCTAAATTTTTCATGCTAGTTTTTAATTGCAGAAATAAGAGGAAGCAGATGTTTTTGTATAAGACCTCGCTGAAAATTATACGAAAATAGATAAACAGACGCAAACAGACGATCTCCCACCATCTCCTATCCAAACAGAATTGAGAAACAACAAAAGGCTACAGACGATTGTCTGTCGCAAGAATAAGAAGATAAATAGCATGGCTAATTAAATTTCAGATTCGAAGAAAATGAACTTCTAAGTAGGCCTACTGACTTAAAGTATTTTGAAATTTCATTTCAGTGGCTTCCCTTTACACTAATCTACAGGAATTATTAACAAAATAAATAAATAATGTGAATTGTATCCAGTACAGTAACGGTACAGTTGAAGGTCACGGTTTATACATTTCCAAAGCACTTAGAACAGATTTTGTCTATTCTCTTTATATATCGAAATCAAGCATAATATCGCAAAATGAAGGCCTATTGTGAAGTTATTTTATTATTTAAAATGCGAGTGTTTACAACTGTTTACCAATGTACATTCACGCCTGATCGAGTTTAAATA
Source organism: Ectobius pallidus (assembly GCA_964059195.1). NCBI lineage: Eukaryota > Metazoa > Arthropoda > Insecta > Blattodea > Ectobiidae > Ectobius > Ectobius pallidus. The sequence continues at coordinate 210,798,148 of CAXKWD010000002.1, forward strand.
CTTTTACCAAACCATTACGATATGAAATTAGTTTTGTTATGTACTTAAAAAGCATCAAGTAGTTTATATTGGAGCGTTTCATTCATAAAAGTGTTTTAAAAACGCCAATACATCTTCATAATTCCCTTAATACACATGAGTTTGTTAGGAGGAGATACGGGATAGGAGCTAAATTATACGCTCACTTTCATGGCGGACCGCGAACTCTGCCGTCACGATTTTTCATCATGCAGTGCTACCTCCAGTATGTAATAGAGCTCAATGGGTGTAAGTACCACTAATTAGTTATCGTGCAAAGATATTATGTATGCCAACATGATACATCATAACAGCATTCAAACACGTTTATTGGAAGCAACTCCTTTAAACCTGTAAACATTTTTTAGTGAAAAATATTCCATATCTGCTGACTTGCTTGTATATAAGAACTTTTAAAACTATTATGTGGTCTTTTACTGACAATTCTTGGACACATATTAATGAAATACGGTAAAATCAAGTTAAATCTCAAAATTGCGCACCCTGCCACCTAGCGGGAAACTACTTGAGTTTCGGATTGCCATCTCTGTTTGTCCGGCTTCTAGTGCTCAGCAGATAGTGTGACTTCCTTCTGAATGGCGCTCAGTTCAAATAATGCCACTTGACTCGAAAACGGCTCAAACGATTTTCTTTAAATTTTGTACATGAATTGCTTATACTAAGAGCCAAAACTTTTATTTAAATTTTTTCGCGAAAATTCTCTTTAAGCTAGTTATAAGTAAGGCCCGTATTTTTAGATTTTTGTATACACTGCATTAGTATTTAACCATATTAAAATAGTTTTATTTTAATTTTTTACTATTTTCAGAAAAGTTTTTCTTGTGTTTCACTTTAATACATACAATAAACGTATTAAAACAAATATATTCGTTAATTTTATTTTTACTAACAATTTCCAAGGCTCTGAACCACAAAACTATACGAACATTCTTTGCTTAATTTTCCACAGTTTAATTAATTTTAAAATAACCCCGTCATTTCCAAGAAGAACACTCATAAACATAAACTCAAGAAGAACGTTTTTCAATTAATCAACCAACTTTTAGAATACTTTACTTTCGGCATCTTACTTGAGAAAACACTGTGAAAAAACTGCAAGTGTAACTTAAGCTTCTTAAGAATGGATATAAGTACGACTTATTGCGACTTTGAATACCAGCCTTAGCGGTCCAGAAGGTTGGGGCATTTAGCACAGGAAGGTGGTAAGGTTGTCAGCCCTCCAGTTTGTACTTCATGTTATTGTACTCCTTTGAAGCAAGAAAAGTTTTAGATAATGGGTGGTATGCATAAAATGGTAGTAGATTACTACCTACTAAGATTTGTATGTATAAAAACCTTAGGGAAAGCTATTCCTCTTAGCAAAAAATACTGTTGGCCATGATAAGATTTGTCTTGAAACCTTAGAATAAATTATGAAATGTATGCATCAAGTGTAGCATAGAACTCTACTTTGAAGGTTTTACTATGAAAAATCATAGCATGCATCATTCATGGCTTCAATTGCTTAGTGAATGGTTGGTGGTAATTTGCATGGCTGTGTTTCTACAAATCTCTATATATAAAAGCCAAAACCCACTCACTCACTGACTGATCACGGTTTCTCAAAAACTATACAGCCTAGGAACGTGAAACTTGGTACACATATTGCTCATAGGCTCTAGAGGCGCACTAAGAAAGGATTTCAAAATCTTTGGCTTCTAAGGGCCTCTAAGGGCCAAAATAGGGTTGTAAGGTTATGAAATTCACCAAAAGGAATTCAAACTGCATGCATACAATCCCCATGACAACATTATTTTTTTTAAACTACACAGGTGGCTTTGCATGACACTGCGATTTCATGTAAACCTAATAGTCCATGTGCCAGACCCATCGGTCATTATAATTTGGGGGGACTGAATGAAACTTATACCACATGTTCCTGGGGTCATGTGGAGCAAAAAAGTCGGGGGGGGGCCATCATGAGGAGGTAGCTTTCAAACATGGCGGCCATTCAAAATGGCGGACGACTGTGAATCTTTAAGTTCAAATATCTCGGGACTGGGTTCATCAATCTTGAATTTTGTTTTTTCAATATGTAGGTTATTCTTCTGGCTACATGTTTGTTCCACATGTATGTGGCCAAAAAACCAGTATTTATTGGTTAAAACTCTAAAAATCGGAAAAATAGATTTTTTGACATTTACGTTTTGCGGTTTATTACTCTAACCGTTGGGTATATCGAAAAAGTGTCTGAAACAAAAGTTGTAGAAACACATCTCACCTTTAAAACGCAAAAATTAAATCGAAGATAGGATCAATAGAATCCGAGATATCCAGATTCAAAGCGGGCGGAGCGGGGTTGAGCGTGTTGACCGAGCGCTCGGTGTAGCCTAGCGAGAGGCGAGACTTGGCGTAAAATCCTGCGCTTTATTTATTTTCAGCCTCAGTAATTGCATTATTACTAGATAAATTTACATTACCTACTAATGTGCACTATTTTTAACATGATTATTAAACACTTCTATTCTATTCTATTCTATTTTGTGCCCTTTAAGGCGGGGAGGCGGGGAGGGAACGCCTCTAAGCACCGCAGCCGTTACCGACTTATTGTACCTACCTCCGGGATGGGATGAGTTGCGTGCCCACAGGCCGCCCCGGACCCGCAAAGCCCCCCGTGAGCCCCCACGGAACTCCCCTACATCCAACAAGCCTAGTACCATGCCACGTGAGTGCCACCCCCTGCGGTACCTCCAACCGGGAGCCCCGACAGGTTCGTGACACACACCACCAACAACCTCTTGACCACAAGCAGCGGGGAGAACGGGAGAGGCCCCCAAAGGGCTCTGACTGCCTCAGTAATTGCTTTATTACTAAATAAATTTTCATTACCTACTAATGTGCACTATTTTTAACATGATTATTAAACACTTACTCATAAATACAATTAACAATTATATCGTTTATCTGGGAAATGGACATCAATAATTACCAACTCATATAATATACTGTCAAGGCTTTTATCTCCGATTTGTAAGATGAATAACTTTGCATAACTAGCTGAACGCTTCAATAAATCTTTGTTCCTTTTTGCACAAAAGCTTAAATCCTTCAACTTTTCCCTGGCCAGTTAAAGCACTGATTGTGTCGCAGCCAGACCAGCAATAATACCCAATAAGAGCTGTAAAAAGCTGTTCGCCTAAGGCAGATACTATCTGGGAGACTTGCTTATCTGGTAAAACTGTTTTGTTTGTTTCCCGATACAGAAGTTTTTGCTTTCTATGGTTTTGCAAAAACCTACAGCCAAAACTAATACATCTGTATTGATTGAAAAGCAAAGGAATGATTCAGATGATGTAGCGGCGTTCCTTGCATGCAGCATCATTCTGGAATCAGCTATTCTTGAGTGCAGAACAGCTCAGGAACATTTTTGCTCCTAATATAAATGATCATGAAGCAGATTTCACCAACTGCTACGAAGATTTCTAGGTTTCCAATTATGTTTTAAAATTTCAGATTTTATCATTATATTTTTGCCGTAACTGTTCATTAGAGCGTCCTCCAACAAACCACTCTGTAGCCACCCTTGATTTCACTAAATTTGATACCTTCAGCTGTTCCGCTTCTTTCCCGCTCCAAAGATTTGATCGAAACCTCTGGATAATATATGTCAACCCTCCGACCTATATTCAAAACCTGCTTGAGAAAATTCGTTGACAATTCGTAAAACTTTTTTGTTCTCCTTTGATGGACTGAAGCACAGCCATTGAATCAATGATGCAGGCCGAATCTTCTTCCGGCAGACTGGCAGGGGTGGTGTATATTTCCAAAAAAATGGGCAAACACTGATTTGTAGGTTTTCTTCAAAGACCCATTAACATTCGCCATAGTCCATGGAAACGGCGCCAGAGGATATCTGAACCCTTCCATCGTGTCAAGTTGTTGGTTTTCTGCAATATAGGTCATTTTGCTGAATAGATTTCGATTGCACTGGAGGATTACTTCTTTGTTTCCAACCTTGGTTTTTTGCTCTTCTTTAGTCTACTAATCTTAAGACCCACTTTCTTAATACGTTTATGAAACCCTTCTCCTTTAGCTAGCCGAAACGTGAACTCTTAATAAGCTATTTGCCCTTGTTTTCCGAATCAATGTGATCAGAAGCTGTTGATTCAACAGTAGGCAAATGTACAATATCTTAAGGGTTGGGATCGAAGGGGTTTGTCCACTCGTCTAGAAGGTCAGTGAGAGTTGTCACGTCTTTCTCACCTCTAAGTGTCCTTGGGCTTTGGGGGTCAGGGTGGCACTGATCTAGAATATCTTGATTGCCTTGAATTTTTGCGCTGGATAGAGTGAACTACTCACATTATCTAACATAACACTTTCTTGAATTAACTAAACTAGAAAAGGAGAGCCCATATGTTCGATTAGTCCGAAGAAAAACGGAAAGTAGCTCCACTAGGGCGATATATTTCATCCGAAAGGACAACATTGCTTTATTACTTGTAAGAAGATGTATCAAGTAGAGTGCCTTAAACATGTTCATCTTGAAGTACAGAGTTATGGGATGTATAGTTCGTAATTATTGATGTTCATTTCCCAGGTAAATTGTATAATTGTTAATTGTATTTATTAGTAAAATCCGATGCACCGAGAGCTGTGGGTGCAAGGGGTATACCAAAGCAACATCAGATGAGGAAGAGTGCAATTATAATGACTGATTACAGTGATTCTAGTGAAGAAGACTTATTTTAAGATTGTTCATAATATTATAGGCTATAAGGCATTTTATAGGCATTTTTATTTCTTAGTTGCTTACGTCCTGTGTTCATTTCAGAAAGTATTGTTAAAAGTCTCTGATACATACCTAAATTGTAATACTTTTTTTCCTTTTTTAATTATTTCGACTATTTGAAGTTCCTTTAACGATTTCATCTTAAAAATCGAAGATAAAAGCCTTGACATTATATTATATGAGTTGGTAATTATTGATGTCCATTTCCCAGATAAATGATATAATATTGTTAATTGTATTTATGAGTAAGTGTTTAATAAGCCGGCGCGGTGGCTCATGCTGTAGCGCGTGAGCCTGGCATGCTTGCGGTCCTGAGTTCAAATCTCGGGGCCGGCGGATGTGTCATTCGTGGTGGACGAAGCCGTGCTTTAGGGGGTTTTTCTCGGGGTTCTCCCGTTTCCCCCTTTCATTCCACCAACACTCTCCACTTCATCTCACCTTTCCCCCTTTTCATCCTCATCCCGTTTCCACTTCTGGCATCGGGTCTGCTTCGGCAGTCAGAGCCCTTTGGGGGCCTCTCCCGTTCTCCCCGCTGCTTGTGGTCAAGAGGTTGTTGGTGGTGTGTGTCACGAACCTGTCGGGGCTCCCGGTTGGAGGTACCGCAGGGGGTGGCACTCACGTGGCATGGTACTAGGCTTGTTGGATGTAGGGGAGTTCCGTGGGGGCTCACGGGGGGCTTTGCGGGTCCGGGGCGGCCTGTGGGCACGCAACTCATCCCATCCCGGAGGTAGGTACAATAAGTCGGTAACGGCTGCGGTGCTTAGGGGCGTTCCCACCCCGCCTCCCCACCTTAAAGGGCACAAAATAGAATAGAATAGAATAGAAGTGTTTAATATTCATGTTAAAAATAGTGCACATTAGTAGGTAATGTAAATTTATCTAGTAATAATGCAATTACTGAGGCTGAAAATAAATAAAGCGCAGGATTTTACGCCAAGTCTCGCCTCTCGCTAGGCTACACCGAGCGCTCGGTCAACACGCTCAACCCCGCTCCGCCCGCTTTGAATCTGGATATCTCGGATTCTATTGATCCGATCTTCGATTTCATTTTTGCGTTTTAAAGGTGAGATGTGTTTCTACAACTTTTGTTTCAGACACTTTTTCGATATACGCAACGGTTAGAGTAATAAACCGCAAAACGTAAATGTCAAAAAATATATTTTTTCGATGTTTAGAGTTTTGACCAATAAATACTGGTTTTTTGGCCACATACATGTGGAACAAACATGTAGCCAGAAGAATAACCTACATATTGAAAAAACAAAATTCAAGATTGATGAACCCAGTCCCGAGATATTTGAACTTAAAGATTCACAGTCGTCCGCCATTTTGAATGGCCGCCATGTTTGAAAGCTACCTCCTCATGATGGCCCCCCCCCGACTTTTTTGCTCCACATGACCCCAGGAACATGTGGTAAAAGTTTCATTCAGTCCCCCCAAATTATAATGACATAGTCAATTTTGGGGGTCTGGCACATGGACTATAATAGATATAAAATTACGAGAAAGGCTATCAATAGAATTCCTGTAAATGATTATCAACTATTTTTTGTCATGAAGTAAATTTAGAAGGTCCTGGGTTCTGTTCTTAAGAGTTGAACTCTTTTCTTACAGTTAGCCTAGGACTGCATTGCGAAAGATAGTAAGTAAAGTGTTCCCTATTACAGGCTATGGGGGCCCAGAGGGTTCCAAGAAGTTGAGGCTCCCGGATTTTTAGACAATCGGGACGTGAAGGTTGTAAGGTAGTCAGCGTTACGCACCGGCCGCCTTTACCCCCAGATAGTTCATACAATATCAATAGATATAATTTCCTGATTAATTTCTATGTACCATATTATCTATCTATCTTTACCTTAGTTTTTACCCCTTCCTTTTGGGGTCATTTAAGCGACCCACGTTGCCCGGGCCTTACAGGGCCGCGACCTGTTTGGAGAGGGATTATCTATGGATCACATACATACTTTCTTGACCAGACAAGGACATGGAGGGCCTCCCGGATGAGTGATCAGCCAAATGCCGGGGCCACCTCCGAGACAACACAAACATATAGGACGAGATACATCATTCACACACTCACTCTGAACAAGGCGAGGATGGGATGATGATAATGGCTGCCAGATGATATCCGGAGACAACTAGGGCCTAAAGTTACCAGACATTTGTCTCACAGGTGAGGGAAAATCCCGGAAAAAACTCCATCTAGGTAACTTGTCCCGACCAGTATTCTAATCGGAGCCCACTGCGTGAGATGAGCGAACTCATCTCCTACGCCCAGCTATTTACTATATGTTTGCCAAAATTGAAACAGAACGATTAATTTTTTTGCATAATCAGAGTAAACTACGGGTGAAGGAGTATGTGGAATATGAATACGTCAACCGTGTTGGCTGGACGGCTGATGATTTATAGAAGTACATCAAATCGACTTTAAATTGTGTACACTTAACCTATATATACATAAATCTAACAATGCGAAGCATTGATGGGTCAGCTAGTAAGAGATAAAGGAGGTATAAAGAGAGAAGAGCACCTTCAGTTACAGAAAACAGATGAAAAATAATGAAAATTGTGATTAATGCTTTCTTGTCACAATCACAATCATGCTCAGCATTCAGTTAGTAGCCAATAGTAACAGAAATCCCCGAAGAACACAACATCTATTATTATCGGAAAGTAAAAGCTACTATACGCTAGCAATTAAAGAGGCTGTAATTTGGGCCAAACTTTATGATTCTAGCTGCTGTTTATATAGTGATTCCCAGACGGCACTGAAGTGTATAAATAATAGAAATAATCTAAATCTGATGGCAGCGGAAATTAGGAATGTTTTACTATCATACACACGACATATTTGCTTAACATGGGTGAGAGGCCATCATGGAGTTGCCGGTAACGAGAGAGTCGATGCTGCTGCCAAATCAACTGCAGTTTCGAGTCTAAATTATAGCTACTCTCTTTGTCCTTACTCTTATGCACGAAGAAAGATGTGGGATCACATTAAGACTAGGTGGAACAATCAGTGGCTATCTCGTGTTAAAGGAACAGTTACAAAAGAATTATTTTTTCCAAATATTGAAACCCGACTTCAAAGCAAAATTGAACCTGAATTTGCATTAACCCAATTCTTGTCAGGTCATGGAATTTTTGGCTCTTACTTTGAAAGGTTTAATATTATAAGGGAGAATGGTTATTTATGTATTTGTAAAGAAAACCAGACCGTAGAACATCTACTTTTCGATTGCCCACTCTTTGAAAGGAAAAGATTTTCTTTAACAGGACACTTAAACTATTGTGGTGTTAAATATGATAAACCACTCTTAAAATTTTTTAGCAAGGATTGTTGTTGTAGAGAATTCCACTATTTCATATGTTCTATATTTAAGAGTTTATGATAATTTTATTTAAACTTTAGCAAAACAGGCTACTCTAGTATACAAGATAACAGGTACATTATAAATTGTAATTGACATAAAACTATAGCCTTAATGTACCTTATGGTGAAATAGGGCTAAAATAAATTGTATATTAAATAAAATAAAATAAATATACGCTAGCATTCTCTTCGTAGCAGAAGAATCGTGTTTATGAAAATAATATGAAGTATATGCTTTTGTTTTTACTTTTTCCTATAGGTAAAGTAAAAGTATTGACTACGACTTTAAGCATACTGCCCAATATATTTTAAATTTTAATGATAATGTTTTGTTTTGTTAATCCTGCAACAGTTAATTGGTTAAAACTTAGATGTATGTTAGGGTGTCCATATAATGTTTATATAAAACAGAACATTTAGTTTTTTTTTGTAAAAAACCTGGGATAATTAAGGGAAAAAAGGGATTTACAATTTACTTTGTCTCACTCACACAAATTATCCCAAATGACTTCTTAAATTTCTTCTGCAGACTGCTGTAGATAATTTATCCCGCAGAAATAGATACCCGAATGTCATTGTACTTTTCACTTTTATGTATTCTATCAAGAAGTGTGTTTTTTCTTATAATTTATCATAAAAGTCAGCACATATTATTCCATTAAAGTATGTTTTGACAATGAGCAAGACCTTCACTGTTGTAACTTTTATTAATGTAGCGTGAAACATACTGGCCAATCACAATCACAATCACAAAAAAGCGGGATATTTGAGTGTCCCCAATACAGGGGCGGATCCAGAGAGACATTTTGGGGGGGGGGAACCAAAGTAGAGACGGAAGTTTTTACGCATAAAAATTAATTATTCCCAGTACACAATTGAAAACAAAATGAACATTTCAGCATTTTCTTACAAAGGTATTTCAAAATAATGAATGTCGTTGCTTTAATTTAAGTATTTGGGTTATGTTCTAATAAATTTTGAATAATTTGTGCTTAATGTTACAAATTTTTAGGGGGGGGGGGGATTTTTCCCATTTCCCCCCCCCCCCCCGTGGATCCGCCCCTGCCCAATAAAACTTTCAGGATTGCGGGCATTTTGTCAAAAAACGAGACTGTCCCGGTAAAAACGAGATGAATGGACACCCCAGTGTATGTATACTAAAACTAAGTTGTAGGAAAAGTTATATTCATTAAAAAAATAGATTTTTATAGTTTTACGCATCTAAAACTTAGTACAGTATGTACAGGTAGGGGGGAAAAAAGCGGACCGACTAAAATATCTAAGTTGCTGATATGAGCCACTGTGCATGCCTAGCGGCATTCACAGGATAGCAGGGAATGTATTGAAATTTGTTCTAGTGTTGATAAATTGCTTGAATTGAGAAATAATTTAATGTAATTTGCATTGCTTCTGAAAACAAACGTTTCCATTACATCTCTTACATTTATTTACGTATCACAAGGCTCTGAAATTAGCTACAAGAGTCAGTCTGCTTTTTTTCCCCTACCAGTACATTTTTAAGGCAAATTCCGTTTATGGTTAATCTGAGACTTCCACAGCTGGAGTCTTGATATTTAAGCATCTTCCAGGCTGTGGGCTGTGATCCAAAGGCTATAAATCTCGCCAGTCGTTTTGCTCCCACTGTGGGGAACTTCTTCAGTGGCTGCTATCCTGACGCTGACTGAATGTCTGGTGAGATTTATAGCCTTTGGACCATGGCCCACAGCCCGGAAGATGCTTAAATATCAAATTCCGTTAAATCCGGATTTTCGGTGGTCAGTTCAGGGTCCAGTCCCATCTAGTCTGGATTACTGGACTCTACTGTATATGAGAATTTTAAACAATATAAACTGTGTATGCTATGTGTCAGAAGTCAGTAAAAATCCTATTTAGTGACACCTTGTTAGTGATAAGCTTTGAACTAGTTGAGTTGACAACATAATTAATATATTTACTTTTATTTGTTAGGAGACAATTTTGTTGATCTTGGAGCTCAGTGGGTTCATGGTGAAAAGGGTAATGCAGTATTCCAAATGGCACATCCTAAAAATCTGATTGAGAAAGATATATTCACACCAGCATATATTGAACCTGGAGGTAAACTGGTGAAGGAAGATGCAGCCAATAAATTAAGAGATGTGTTGGCAGGTATTGCGGATACAGCTTATGAAGAGTTGCACAACTACACAGGATCTCTTGGGCAGTTCTTCAATAAAGAGTTAGTATTTTGCATCAGTTTATTTATATTAATACTCACACCAGTACCAGTCATTGTGACCATAGGTAATCCCACGAGGGTTTACGAGTTTATCAATAGAATTTATCTGATGAAACTCATAAACTCGAGTTGGATTATTCCATGAATAAAAAATGTAATGGATTATACAAATACTAATTACTTTCCTAGTTTGTTGTATAAAAACAAAACTAACAGCTTCGAGATAACGGCCTACTATGAATCAACCATCCATGAATCGATTCGAGATACCATGTTGTGACCAATGCTACCAATGATGCATATAAAGCATAGCGTCGTTGATACTGCAATAGTTCATATGTAAAAAATTGCCATTTTAATTTTAGTGCTTTTGTAATCAAAATGATCAGATCTACCTTCTTGTAATTTTAATTTTAGTGCTTTTGTGATCATAATGATCAGGTCTACCTTCTTACAAGAAGGTAGGTCTGAACATTTTGATCACAAAAGCACTAAACTTAAAATGGCAACTTTTTTTACATAGGACGTATTGCAGTATCAACGACGAAACTTAATTCAGGTAAGCTAACAGCAGAACAGAATAAATAGTGGGGTGAGTTAGCTGAAAATTGTACCAAAACATTTCACATCCGGCAACCAATGCGCCATTTTGGATTCAGATAGTACATGGGTAGACGAGTCTAAAAAGCCCGGGACACAAATTTTCCTGACCCTCTAGCGGTTTTGATGACGTAATCAATATGGCCGCCAAAGTTTTGTGGCACGCTTCTACATTTCCCTATATAACTTGGGTTTGTATTTCGATAGTAACCTATATTATTAGTGATTATTAATCAGGAGAAAACGTGCGTTCCAACGGTATATCCGACATTATAGTTTACGTTCATAATACTAGAAATATTTGTACCTGAATTAAAATATTTGCTTTTTGATTTTGATTTTTTCGAAACATTTTGCTAAATAACTTGGAATCGGTTACATGTAGATGAAAATGTGTTGTATACTTTATTGTTCATCAGACAATTTCCTTTCGAACGGTACATATGACTTATATTTTATCACAAACAGTTCCTGAAAATTTGACAAAACAATGTAGAGTTGCACTGCGAGTCGTTATGGCAACAATTCAATTTATATGGGTTCCGAAAGGTAATAGAGGGGCTTTATAACTGATTAAGTAGCAGATGTAATTGTTGTAATTTTTTATGTATAGGTAAGTAGATTCAAGATTTTTAGGGGGTACTTTTTAAAATCGTAGCCACCTCAAAATTAAAATTTTGGGGGGATCTTCAAAAATGTAACAATAAATAAAATAGATTAAATTAATAAGATTCCATTCAGTAATACTAAATGTGTTGTGTGAGGAACTTCACCGTGTAAAGAAGATATTGCTTTCGTCTACCTCATAGGAAGACAGAAATTACCCAATCATGTCAATGGAGAGTAAGCATGAATTGGTTGATGCTACGACTGACCCAGTGGTTGCTCCGTTTGTATGGGAACTGTGTTTGTTATGCCAGAAGCAATCAAAAGAGCGCTTGATCATTCCGAAGTATGAAGGTTACTTAACAATGGCGAAGAATCTTGTATTTTTGCTGAACATGGTGAGCTTCCAAGTGGTATAAGTAATTTGGATCAGTTGGACGATGGAAATTGTCTTTCACATGCTGCCCATGCAGCGAAATATCACAAATCCTGCAAGAACAAATATGACAGTCTAAAGGCAGATAGATTATCTGGTGAAAAGAAACAGAAAGGACATCCCCATTGCTCAGACCAAACTCAATCTACATCAAAATTAACAAGATCATCATGATTTTGTGGAAAAGGTGTTCCTGTTTTGTGATGAAGGAGAAGGTAGAGACTAACTTGTGACTGTATCCACGCTGGGAATTGGGCCTACAATTCATACTCTTGCTCTACAATTGCAGGATGAAAAACTTTTGAAGATGTTATCGCCAACAGATTTGGTAGCATTAGAAGCCAAATATCACAAACTATGCCATACTCGCTTTCTAACATGTGCGAAAGCTGCTAAACGTTCTCAAAGATAAGATTACCATAATCGTGAAGAAGTTGTTTATGGTACAGTTCTAACGGAATTGGTTCAATACATGGAGGATTCGTACTCATCTAGCAGTACTTCTCCAGTGTTTAAACTTTCTCATCTTACAAAATTAGTGTCTCAGCGCATGATGGAAATGGGAATACAAACTCACAAAAAGAATATCAATAGAACACGTCTTAAGGAACAACTATTATCATGTATACCTGGTCTGAGAGCAGATAAGTCGGGATGTGAAATTATTTTCACTTTCAAAGGGGATTTTGGCGATGCCATTCGCTATGCCTGGGCATTTAATGACTTTATTGGTGGTATGTGTCTGGGACGGGCACAATCAATCTTCTTCTACTGTCGTTACTTCTTTCCATGGTTCTGGTGTTATGATTATTCAGCATCCTCACAGTGAAGCAATATGGAGATTGACGATGACAGCGTTCGTATCCAGCAGTGGAACAAACAAACTGTCAATGGCCTCCCTGAATATTACACTACTCTTCTTGCCACTGGTCAAGTTACAAGTGACCCACCTTTCCCAACTGTTAATCTACAGTACACTGACCGTAATCCTGCCTTCACCCCTGGGCAGTTTTAAATCTTTGGCTTAACTCTGTCCTAGAGAGAATGCATATTGAAGACATACAAGGAATGGAGCATGTGCCTAGAGTATCGTGTTCGGCTATTCATGCCCAAAATGAACCTGATGTTAGAAAAATAAGGTGTAATGCATCATTGCTTCCACTTCTAAATGACGAAATTGCGACTCCAGCAATGGTACGTCATATGATTGATATCATACTAATGGCTACAGCAAACTTAAATGGAAATCGAACACCCGTGATTACATGTGACCAACCAGCATAAGATACTGGGAAGCAACTGCAATGGAAATTTCCTGACAAATATGGAGAGGATCGCATCATACTCATAATGGGTGACCTTCACATAGAAATGATGGGCATTAACTTACTTGGCAAGTGGTTGACTGGCAGTGGATGGACTGAATTAGTAACAACTGCTGGTATTGCAAGTTCTGGTGTTGCAAAATCCTGCCTTACATCGTCGCATGTAAAAAGATCTCGGTATGCACATGAAGTTATTTAACTGCCTTGCATTGTCTACAGGTGAAAGCATTCAACGAAACATGTTGTGAAAGAATCAGTGGCGAATGCATTGAACTGTGGATTTTGTCGAATACATCTGATTGTCCTCAGTTCCAATCTTGGAACATAGTTATCAAACTGGAATCCCTTCTAGTGCAACTTGCATTGAGTATTCGTACATTTATCTTTACAATGTCATCGTCAATCTCCATATTGCTTCACTGTGAGGATGCTGAATAATCATAACACCAGAACCATGGAAAGAAGTAACGACAGTAGAAGAAGATTGATTGTGCCCGTCCCAGACACATACCACCAATAAAGTCATTAAATGCCCAGGCATAGCGAATGGCATCGCCAAAATCCCCTTTGAAAGTGAAAATAATTTCACATCCCGACTTATCTGCTCTCAGACCAGGTATACATGATAATAGTTGTTCCTTAAGACGTGTTCTATTGATATTCTTTTTGTGAGTTTGTATTCCCATTTCCATCATGCGCTGAGACACTAATTTTGTAAGATGAGAAAGTTTAAACACTGGAGAAGTACTGCTAGATGAGTACGAATCCTCCATGTATTGAACCAATTCCGTTAGAACTGTACCATAAACAACTTCTTCACGATTATGGTAATCTTATCTTTGAGAACGTTTAGCAGCTTTCGCACATGTTAGAAAGCGAGTATGGCATAGTTTGTGATATTTGGCTTCTAATGCTACCAAATCTGTTGGCGATAACATCTTCAAAAGTTTTTCATCCTGCAATTGTAGAGCAAGAGTATGAATTGTAGGCCCAATTCCCAGCGTGGATACAGTCACAAGTTTGTCTCTACCTTCTCCTTCATCACAAAACAGGCACACCTTTTCCACAAAGTCATGATGATCTTGTTAATTTTGATGAAGATTGAGTTTGGTCTGAGCAATGGGGATGTCCTTTCTGTTTCTTTTCACCAGATAATCTATCTGCCTTTAGACTGTCATATTTGTTCTTGCAGGATTTGTGATATTTCGCTGCATGGGCAGCATGTGAAAGACAACTTCCATCGTCCAACTGATCCAAATTACTTATACCACTTGGAAGCTCACCATGTTCAGCAAAAATACAAGATTCTTCGCCATTGTTAAGTAACCTTCATACTTCGGAATGATCAAGCGCTCTTTTGATTGCTTCTGGCATAACAAACACAGTTCCCATACAAACGGAGCAACCACTGGGTCAGTCGTAGCATCAACCAATTCATGCTTACTCTCCATTGACATGATTGGGTAATTTCTGTCTTCCTATGAGGTAGACGAAAGCAATATCTTCTTTACACGGTGAAGTTCCTCACACAACACATTTAGTATTACTGAATGGAATCTTATTAATTTAATCTATTTTATTTATTGTTACATTTTTGAAGATCCCCCCAAAATTTTAATTTTGAGGGGGCTACGATTTTAAAAAGTACCCCCTAAAAATCTTGAATCTACTTACCTATACATAAAAAATTACAACAATTACATCTGCTACTTAATCAGTTATAAAGCCCCTCTATTACCTTTCGGAACCCATATAAATTGAATTGTTGCCATAACGACTTGCAGTGCAACTCTACACTGTTTTGGCAAATTTTCAGGAACTGTTTGTGATAAAATATAAGTCATATATACCGTTCGAAAGGAAATTGTCTGACGAACAATAAAGTATAGAACACATTTTCATCTACATGTAACCGATTCCAAGTTATTTAGCAAAATGTTTCGAAAAAATCAAAATCAAAAACAAAAATTTTAATTCAGGTACAAATATGTCTGGTATTATGAACCTAAACTATAATGTCGGATATACCGTTGGAAAGCACGTTTTCTCCTGATTAATAATCACTAATAATATAGGTTAATATCGAAATACAAACCCAAGTTATATAGGGAAATGTAGAAGCGTGCCACAAAATTTTGGCGGCCATATTGATTACGTCATCAAAACCGCTAGAGGGTCAGGAAAATTTGTGTCCCGGGCTTTTTAGACTCGTCTACCCATGTACTATCTGAATCCAAAGTGGCGCATTGGTTGCCGGATGTGAAATGTTTTTCAGCTAATTCACCCCACTAAAAAGCACACAAACTGGCTTGCTCTGAATTGAAATTGTGTTTTTAATCAATGTACATTTATTTTATTTCAATTTTCAAACAAGTTATATTGCATAAAATAATGTTTTTATTTTGTTCACTGGCAGCATGTGACATATTAGTCACTGCACGTCGATACCTACATTTCCAGTCATGGTCGTATTAATAGCAAAACGATGCAGTAAAGATTATATTTATGAGAGTTTCTTTTCATTTACGACATAAGATTTTAAGGCTATTATACTTTCTAAAACTAAAGCAATAAAGGAATATTTATAGTGCATGAAATGGATAACAATAATGATAAGAATTCACATTTTTAAACATAAATTGATTATAATATTTTTATCTATGGCAATATCGTGTTCAAATAGGAGATAAAGTATGATTTATGGTTCATCAAAACACTTATAACTGGTTTAGGAAATGTACAATCTACAGATTTTATTATTATCATAACTATAATAATAATTATTATTATTACTATATTATTAATATTAATATTATTATTAATAATAGTTTTCCAATGTTTTAGAACTTCTTCTGACAGCCAAATACACAGTAAACTAGATACCTGCCCGTAGCAATAAAAACTAATTATTATAAAAATGACTTTTTTAGACTCGGAGAACAAACAAACAAAAAAAAACAAAAACAAAATCACTAAGGAAGGATTTTGCAAAATTTTTATTTTAAATGACAAAAATTAAATGTTTTTGAGAATACTTAATCCCTTTTTACACAGAATTATCAAATCCAAATCACAGTTCACATGACAACATATTGTTGCCAGTGGTCTCAGATGGGTTTGGAAATAAATGAAATGGGACTTTTGCAAATTAGAGAAGCTACCAATATAATTCATGTTAGTTTTAAATAAACATTAAAGAATGGAAACCACGAAAATAATGCAGTCACATAACTTTCTCTACCCTGGACATAGAGAAAACAATACGAGGTATGGTCAAATGTAAATTATTATATCGCAGGTTTTTGGGGAGAGAAGTATGAAAGTGATATTGCATTTCTGTTTAATTTCATCCCCAAAACGGTTTTATGGTAACATGAGAGTGAGAAATAAATATTCCGCAAAGACAATACAATTTTATGTTACTGGAATTTCTGTTTCTTCTTATTTGAACTCCTACCAGGCTTGGTGTGTAGAAGCGATGGGATGCAAAATTCTACATCCTCTATGAGCCATAAAAAGCTATATCAAGCGTTTTCTGAGGGAATAGTTGTAGTGTGTTAAGTCGTTCTTCCTACTTCAAATTATAAATACCTATATAAGGACCTAAAATTTAAAAATCGAAAGTCCTTCGTAAGTTAATTTCCAATTACAAAATAAAACACCCGTGAGACGCTGGGCCTTTTAAGCTAGTAAAAACATAAATAAAGAGAACATATCAGATAAATGCATAACGGTTTGCTTCATTAATGAGCCACGAGAAGAAGATAATGATCTGAGGATTGATTACTGTTTTACAGTATTTATATTCTTATGGTAAAATTTGTTAAATCGGTACAGTAAATATGTGAACAGTACTCTATTTTCCTTAAAAAATATATAATTAATATTGTTCCAAAACTCGACAACTACTAAATGTGCATGCCAAAATTTGATTTTTAAGAAAGTTACTTCCAAAACTAGATGTGTTCATTTTTAAACAGCAAATATGAAGGAATTGTGGTATTTAATGTTGCTAGATCCTTCATATTCGAGTTTCTCTAATTATTTACCTTAGAAAACATGCATCTTTGAGAATTTTGTGAGCTGATAAAACCTTTTTTGTATTTCTCAATATTTAAAAAATGCAAATGTTGGCATTTGGAAATAGACCCTCATATGTGTAATGTTTTATGAATTTTAAATTTGCAATATAACAGACTAAAAATTTAAATTCTTTCTGACCCTTGCTCTAGAGAGACTACAATTTTGAGAGATTATCATTTTGATATATCTTTTTTCAGATATCCAAAACGGCTGAAACAACATTCCCTTCAGCGTTCAACCCTGACAGGGGAACTTTTAGATTGGTATGAAAAGGACTCAAATGTAGATGATGCATCTGACTCTTGGTTAGAAACCTCAGGTCGTGGTTATACAGAATACAGAGAATGCGAAGGACATCAAGAATGGGGATGGAAAGGAGAAGGATATGATAAAGTCTTGGATCTTTTAATGGTTTGGATGGAATTTACTTTTATTTCTAATTCAGTTTTAATCACAACTGGTTTTATATCAGTTTAAATTAACCCTTAGAGCTGGTTCTATGGCTTGGGTGGTTTGATATTCCATGAACACATCAAGCAAGGCAGTTTCTTTACTCAAATATTTCAGTAATGTATTGACCAATTTTGAGACTATACTGTCAGGCCCAAAAACAAAAACAAACAAAACAACAAACAAAAATGATTACTGTAAAATTTCTTGTAATTTTAGGATTAAACGATTTTGATTGGATGCTTATGCATTGTTCTTGGTGAGGATGAATTATTTTTATTGGACCATTAGTTATAGAAAGGAGTTAGAATGTTCAGTATCTAAAATGGATGTAAATAATTCTGATTCTATCGACAAAAGTCTGAAAAAGTTTGGCAACATAATCTTATCAGCAGCTAAACAGAATATACCAAGAGGACGAATGCCCAAATACAAACCTTTCTGGACAAATCACCTCCAAAAACTGAAAGAAAAACGAGAAGCTGCAAGACTCAAAGCAGAAAGAACAAAAAATCCCATAGATGTACAAGCATGGAGAAAAATAAAAACTGAAATGGCAAAAGAAATAAATTTATCAAAGAAACAAAGTTTTGAGAATTTTCTAAAAAAATATGGATTACAGAAAAGATAGTGGGAAAGTACATAAGTTCCTCAATTCAATCAAGAACAAGAAACCAATAATTAAGAAAGAACCTATAATTTACCAGAACTACTTACTAACAGAAGATAAAAAAATCGCAAATGCCTTAAACAAGATGTACACTTTTACGCAACCAACCACAAAAAATAGAAAACAACAAGACAAGTCAATGAGAAATAGAATAAAACAACAATTTACATCCACCAAAACACATGAAGTTTTCCAAAAGGATTTTGGAATACAAGAACTAAAATCAGCTATCTCACAATTGAAACCACATAAAAGCCCTGGGCCTGACAAAATAACTGGAGAAATGATCATACACCTTGGACCTATAGCACTTGATAAGTTACTCCAACTAATCAACAAGACATGGAATACAACAGTCCCAACAATATGGAAGAAAGCTGATATTATCCCAGTATTAAAACCAGACAAACCATCAAACAGGCTGGAAAGCTACAGACCTATCTCGCTAACCTGCGTATTAGCAAAACTCATGGAAAGAATGATAGTTGCCCGCTTAAACTGGTACCTGGAAACGCAAAACCTACTTTCACAGGCACAGGCAGGCTTTAGAAAGCATCAATCAACTGTACAGCAGGTTGCCTTTCTCAGCCAAGATATAAAAGACAGACTCAACAGGAAAGAATCTGTAATAGCAGTCTATGTTGACTTCAAAAGTGCATATGACTCACTACCTCGACTAAAACTTCTTAACAAAATTATTAACTTAGGAATAAATAGCAAGATGCTAAAATGGTTTTACAATTTTCTAAACCAGAGATTCTGCAGAACCATCTACAATGATAATAGCTCAAAAGTAAGACAAACCCACAAAGGACTACCACAAGGCTCTGTATCAAGCACTACTCTATTCAACATCATGGTAAATGACCTACCAGAAAAACTAAACAAGATAAAGAACATTAAATGTGCTATGTATGCAGATGACCTAATAATCTGGACTTCAACTAACAGCATAAAACAAGATACTCTCACTCAACAAATGACCAAGGCATTAGAGGAGTTATCAAACTGGTGCACAGAAAATGAAATGACTGTGAATTTAAGTAAAACAAAATACCAGATCTTCACCCTACGCCATTCAAAACCAAATATAAGCTTAACACTGAATGGTCAATACATAACTGAAACAGAAACTTACAAATACCTTGGAATAACACTTGACTCAAAATTGACATGGAAAGAACACATAAACAAAACAATAGATAAAGCCACCCACAAACTAACAACGTTAAAAAGACTCGCAGGTTGCAAGTGGGGATGCTCAACTAGTACATTAAACGCAACATATAGAAGCTACATTAAGCCA
This sequence comes from Ectobius pallidus, assembly GCA_964059195.1. NCBI lineage: Eukaryota > Metazoa > Arthropoda > Insecta > Blattodea > Ectobiidae > Ectobius > Ectobius pallidus. The sequence continues at coordinate 210,818,022 of CAXKWD010000002.1, forward strand.
ATCCTCTTGTATGGAAGTGAAGTAACACTTACAGCAAACCAGAGAGATATGGGAAAAGTTGAAACTTTCCAAAACCAAGCCCTTCGACTGATAACAGGAGGAGTAAAGTCAACACCTATCATGGCACTACAAATCTTCACAGACAACCTCCCACTCAAATATGAAATGGAGAAAAGAAACCTACTGCTGAAAGAAAAACTACACAGACTACCCCTAGACACCTATTGGAGAAATTACAGAAATGAAGAGAGGATACTGAAAACACAAATTGGATTCTTGCAGAAAGCAGACACCTTACACAGAAAATACAACCTCCCCAAAACAACAAAAATGGAACCTCTACCTCTACCAATTTACCCTATAAAACAGCCTGAGATCAACTGTAAAGAAAATCTTTTGGAAAATGTGATATCAAAACAAGCAATAGCTACAGAGACTCTTAAGATACTAGCCCTAGAAACCATTCACACTTGGTATCCTGAAGACCAATGGCTTCACATATATACGGACGGTTCACTTATCAGTAAAGAAGGGAAGGCAGGAGCAGGCATTTACAGTGAACTCTTTAGTTTCTACATCTCTCTGGGCAACCTAGCAACTCACTATGATGGGGAACTAGAATCGATTAATATCGCATTAAAACAACTCCTATATCGCATCAAATCTTTCTCCAAAGCAGTAATTCTGAGTGATTCCAAATCAGCACTTCAAGCTCTGTCATCACCTTACCCCTCTAGTAGCAGAATACGAGAAATACTCAGCTCTCTTAAAACTATTACAAGGCCTCAAAAAAGATGTCTACTTCCAATGGATACCATCACACTGCGGCATAATGGGTAACGAAAAAGCAGATCTACTAGCGAAGAAAGGAACATGTATTAAACAAAACTCTTCAGTAGAAGTCTCATATCACATGGCAAAAATACACATAAACTATACAATAAACTCACATTGGAAACAAGAATGCAAGGAGAAAACAAAAAATAAGCAATGGAAAACCCTGCTGGATAAGAAAAATTATATTCCAGATTACCCAAGAAACCATTCTGTCGCTTTATTTCGGATGACCACTGGACATGATTGTTTGGCAGCTCATCTACACAGAATAAATATATTTGAATCCCCAGCTTGCATACTTTGTAAAGATCCAGTATCCACAATGAACAGAGACCACCTGCTCCAATGTAAAGCCCTTACATCAACTAGTGAAAAACCTTCATCACAGCTAGTCAGAAGATACTGGGAAGCCAGAAGGAAAATGGAGATCCTCCAACTCCTAGAGCATTAGCAACCAACCAACCAACCAGTTATAGATACTGTATAACAGCTTTCTTCATATCTTTGCTTTATCACCAAACAAACAAAACAAACAAACAAACAAAAATCGCAATAGGGCGTTTCTGGTCTGAACATGTGCACTAACTTGTCATAAATATTGCAAGATGTTTCATTGTTGTATTGTAACATTTCCTTTCAAACTGAAAGGAAACTATCTACCTTCGCATCGAAGTGATTCTGTCAGTAAGTTTAGTTGAAATTGTGCCTCTCAGTCCCGAAGACATTGCCAAAGCTGTTGCTCTACTTGATGATGCACACAGCCTCTGTTATGCCGCTGCAACCTTAGGCTCAGTGTACACTGTGGTGCAAGAGGCCGTGGGAAACAGGCAGTTATACCAGAAAAAGGTAGACTTCAATCCAGGATGACTGATTTCTTGTCAGCCAAGTCCTGAGGAATCATCATACCACAGCAGTTGCAGCTCGGAATCGTCTCCACCAAGTGCGGGGTGTTAATGTTAGTGAGAGAACTGTATGACGACGCTTTGGAGAACAAAATCTTCAATCACGGCGACCTGCTACAGGTCCAGCTCTGACCAGAGAGCACCAAGTTGCCCGTCTTCAGTTCACTCGACAACACGCCCAATGGACCATGCACCAGTGGAGCGATGTCTTTGTTTTCTGATGAGTCCAGGTTCTGCCTAAGATCTCCAGATGGTAGGGCAAGAGTCTGGAGACAAGGAGAAGAGCAGTATGCTCAGTGCACATTCTCTGAGAGAATCCATGATGGTGTGGAGTGGAATCTCCATGGAGGCCCACACAGAGTTGATCATCGAGAATGGTAGCCTCAACACCCAACGCTACATCAAGGAAATTCTTACTCATCATGTTGTGTTCTTTGCTCCATTTATTGGAAATGAATTCATATTTAAGCATGACAATGCACGTCCACACACGGTGAACATTGTATCCAATTATCTCAATGATATGGAGGTTGTTGTTCTGGACTGGCCAGCAAGAAGTCCTGACCTGAATCCAATAGAACATGTCTGGGACAGATCAGGTAGAAGGATCAGCAGTCATAATCCTGTTCCATAGACCTTAAACGATCTGTGGTCGACACTCATCATCAACCAGGATGACATCAGACACCAAATCGAAACCATGCCCAAAGACTGGTGGCCAGAGGAGGACTCGCCAGACAATGAGTGTTTTTTGTGCTAATTTGACCTAAATTCTTGTTATAAACATTGTTACACATTTTCATTTTGAAGTTTACAGTATGAATTTTGAGTTTGAAGTTATGTAGGAAATTGAACAAAATTTTCATAGAAGTGTTTATTTCTTTGTTTGCGATCGTCATTGACTTAAATTGGCATTAACAAGGGGAATTTATGTGTGAAATGTTTCATTAAATTTTCATCGTGAAAACGTGTACAATTGCAGTAATTTTATTTCAAGCATTACTTCATAATTTTGATTTAAACTTTTTTTGGGGGGGGGGCTGTTAGTGGTTTTGCACAAGGTTGAACCTAGATTTTCATTCCACGAGTGAAAATATGTTTTGTTCCACTGACTGTAAATTTTAGTAGAAAAAAGAGCTCACAGTGGAGAGGAAATTCTGTGTCATAGTCTGCAAACCATTTGTTCAGACTTCAACTAACGACTTCCCTTTTCAATAGATGTGTCAATAAATCTTGTCTTACAGACACATTTCATAGAATAAATACTGACCAATACTATTTGTTAGGGAGAAACAAATCACTCAAAACAGCAATATACATCATTACAATACCAGGAATACGGATGATTATCATAGGTTCAGATGTAGCAAAACCGCCGCAAATAAAGACATATTCATCATGGGCACACTACGAATTCACAACAAACTATCTCCTCCATTAAAATCACTCCCCAGTTATCTTAAGATGTGTATGACAAATATTAAAATGACTCCATTTAGGAAAAATGAACTGCATTCACGTATACCGTATTTTACGGACTATAAGACACTTCGGACCATAAGACGCACCTTGATTTTAGGATGGAAATTTAAAGGAAAATAAATTTCATGTGATTCTAAACGAAAAATATTAAACGGAGTAATATACTTCATTGCATAAACAAATTATAGCATTGTACAATGGAATCAGTGTAAATAATTTCTAACAATTAAAAGACTTTTTAAAATTATTTCTAAACCAGTGGATGAAAGTTAAAAGTTAAAACACATGACATTTCAACTCTACCCTCTACACTTTTCCATATAATGTCTATTTTTCTAAATGGATGTGCTAAAAGAGATGAAAAAAGGAAAGAAAACAATAACATAGGATATACAGGATTACCATATAATCCCCGCGTTAGGGAACGTTTAGGGAAAGTTTTCCGGAAATACGGAATACGGTAAATTATAAAACGGAAAAACTATTTTAACAAATGTTTTCCCCGTACAAATGTCTTGGCACAAATAATGACAAAATGAATTTTCCCGGAGTATATTCAGTAAAATACAGTGATTGTGAGGGAATTTATGTCAGGGAAACAGGGAGGGACTTTAAAACTAGAATCCACGAGCATGTAAGGGATGTAAGTAGTGGTAAGCGCTCGACTGGACTCAGCCAACATATGACAGAAAACAAACATAACATTGGTGAGGTAAATATTTTAAGAACTGAGGATGATTGCATAAGAAGAAAGGTATGAGGCATGTAGTATAATCGGCACCCAGGGGGTGTGTTTGAATAGATATGATGGAGATGTAGGTGAGGAGTGGTTGGATGTAGTGAGGAGATTGAGAAGGGAAAATCCGGTGGTAAAAATTCTCCGGCCGCCTGTGGAATGCATAGAGGAAGCAATATTTGATATTCCAAAGGAATAGAAAGACGGATATTATAGGAACAATGTTTTTATCGATGGTGGACAAACGAGTTACCATGATGAAACTCAATCTTCCTTACGAGCAATATAGAATGATGTGTCACCTGAGGAAGACTCAAGGGAAGAGTCGAAACGTCACGTAATTGTAAAAGTTTGATTAATTTTGGAAATAGTATGCAATTGTAAAAGTATTCAATAAAGAGTATGTGGGATTGCAAGGAATGCTGAGGAATGCTGAGGAAAAGAATAAAGAACTTCACCTATTTCTCACCTATGAATTTCACCAAAAGCTTTATGTTCCCCCTTAAGTCTGGTACTCAAGTTTTTGCTACAGAGAATTTGAAATTCTGTCACTTTTATAATAAATCTTTTGACTTCTAATTTATGCACACTTTTCAGAAAAATATGACACACAAAATATCGATACGTAAATATCACGAAGCTGTGAAAGTTGTGTGGGATGACCTACCTGAAGAAAAGCATAAGGACAGAGTGCTGGTGAAATGCAGAGCTGGTGAAGCAGTCTTTGCTGACTTTGTTATTGTGACTCCAAGTCTTGGTGTGCTCAAAGAAAATTACCAAACAATGTTTGATCCTGCATTACCCAACTCTAAGGTTAACTCAATTCAGGTAAGTAACAAACACAATGCTTTTGTTTAGAATTAAAGAAATCTCAACTTAATTACTATTAATTTAAAATTTAGTAACTGTCATTTCTTAACTATGCTAATTTTAGCTTTACCATTCTTAGTACTTATATACCTATACCCGAGACGAGCTATGAAGGAAACCTACAGGTAGCGCCACGGTTTTTGGCGTATGGGAATTTTAATGGACAGCTATGGTGCGAGTCACTTACTTTATCGTGGTGATAGTTTGGTCTGAGGGGATGTGATGGCAGTATCAGAGTAGGGGCATGATTCCATTAGAACCGGTGTGACACACAGGCTGAAGCTCGAAGAATGATGCAACTTGATATTGGAGATGTATAAACACACTGCTCGAGATGCACTGTAACATATTCCAATGTTTCATCAGCACTATGTGTGTATGTGTCACACGGTGATAAAAGATAACATTATGAGGGGGCTAGCTACGCCCTCAAGGGCATACACCAATATTCCTGGCAAACCCGGGGGCTAGCTGGCTAGCTATGCACTCAAGGACATATGCCAATATTGCTGGTGAGGCCTATAAAGTAAACAAAAACCAGGATGTCCGTCTCACTCTTAAGTCTTACAAGTAATGCGCTAGAGTGAGACAGATGTACTGGTTTTCGTTTAATTCAGGTTTCCTTCTTAGAACGGCTAGACTTTAGGTATTATTAGATTTAGTACTTTAATCCTAGCTCGTAATTTTTTTTATATTTTATGTAATCTATTTCTACGTCCACTTCTTTCTGTCAATTTTCACTGTATTTAACATCCTTCTCCGATCACGAGCAATGCTCATTCAAAGGTAATAATTATTATAATTATTTAATAAATTTAATATATTACATTGATTTTTAATTGATTAATATTGACTGATTTCTTATTATTATTGATATGTTTTCTTATATGTATTCTTTGTGTTTTGTTTATAAAATTTATGTTCTATATGTGGTAAAATAAATTAAAAAATAAGTGTCTAGTTTGAAAAAAAAATTTAATGTTTACAGGAGCTGTTGTAATGAAGGGTCCATGGAAAGAATATAAGTCACTTTTTATAATTTTTTCAGAAGAGCAATTTTAAAATTTAAAACTCTACAAATATTATACAACTTGAGATATTATTTTAACATACTATCATTGCAAGTGGAAGAGAACGTGTGATTACTTTGCATGCTTCCAATGTATCGGTATAGGAGACCCTTGGCCCTGCAGGAAGCGTTGTAAACAGTGATGTGACAATCGCTCACAGACGATTGGGAGAGTATTCTGAAACTTGTCACACTAAGTTCAGTTTGTGTTCGGTGTCAGTTCAATAGTCTGATAGTGAAAATTAAATTATTTATCTTGAGCTAAACACTCCAAACTGCTGAAAACAGTCCATATCAAGAAGGCCTCACTCAAAAAAATGAAGATCATGGCACGTTCCCAGTATTGCCATACCAAAAAACTTTCTGTAGCGGCATTCTTGAACTACCATCTATTTTTTTTTAATTTGTTTACAGCATATTCTGAAAATGACAGAATTAAATCCAGGGAAATTAGAAGAAAGCTGTTGTGGAAATGGTTGACATAAGTGACAACGAAGTTAAAAATGAAGATTCCTTAAACCAAGAAGTGTTGGACATCAGCGAATAAACAATAAACCAAATAAATGAAATGGAAGGAAAAGCAATTTAATGTGTTTTAAACTAAATCTGTTGTTGGACAAAAGAACACGTCAATTTTTGCTACCAAACTAAAGAGTTTTTATTGATGCAGATATTACAGTATAATATATTGCTGGAGAAAGGAATTAAGTAATATACTCCTTTAGACAATACTCTCCCAGTCTTCAGAATATAGAAAATCAGTTAAAAAGTCATAGCATTGTACATGTACTTAAATACGCACTTTACATGCCTGTAATATAACTAAATATCTTCCATGAGAGTTTGTAGGTAATTAATACAACTCTCTAGCAAAATAAAACTTTCTCCGATGGATTCAGCTTAAGACAGATTAAACTGCTTTTCCTTCCATTTAACTTATTTGGTTTATTATTTATTCGCTGATGTTTGACAATTCTTGGTTTGAAGGAACTTCATCTGTCGCTGAATTTAATTCTGCCGTTTTCGAAATAATATGTAGCAAACAAATTAAAAAAATAGACAGTAGTTCAAAAATGCCGCTATGGAAAGTTTTTTTTTGGTATGACAATACTGGGAACGGGATAATGCCCACTTCTTCATGGTTTTTCTTTCATTTCACATATATTTTAGCAACGAACTGAGTTTATAAGGGTATTAATGAATAACACAGAAACATTTTACCTGTATATAGGGGGAACATAGACAATCAACATATATTAGGAGATTTTTGCTCTATGGCGTAAAATGTGTATGTTACAAGGCATTAAAGTCATTACAATTTGGTGCTCATAAGTCAATAATGAAGTGAAATAGGTTTAAAATTTTCATTAAATTTACTTCATGCCTTCTTAGTGATCAATAAAACCTGATTCTTAATCATTCATCAACAGCTATATCATAATTTAGAGTTTCCATAACCTGCAAAACTTACAGACTACTCACATGACTGGTCGCCACTGCATTAGTTTTTTTTATTTTTTATTCATAACTACACACTAGTGTTAACAACAAAGTTCCTTTGTTTTGCATTTTTTTCTAATGTTAGAAGTCAGTGGCGGCCATGCCCTGAGATATTTCATGCTTTTAACAGGAAAAATTGAATCCATAGAGGAAAAATCTCCTAATAAAAGTTGCTTGTCTAAGTCCCCTCTATACGCAAGTAAAATATTTCGGTGTTATTCATCCTGTATGTGAATTCTATAGGTTTTTAAGAACATTATAACCTGAAATATGGCCATTTTTCGTGGTTCTGAAAAAGAACACAGCATGCACAGTGTCACAACAACCCCTTAAGGAGTAATATTTTATTTTGCAAAATACCCACGAAATAGCAGGAAGTTAACACAGAAATAAGTCATTTTATTTTACCAAAAAATATGGTCCCTATGTAAGTTATCATGTTCAATGTGAAGTGTAAGTACTTTTGATGAAGTAATGAATTCTTATCTTATTTTGAATATCACTTATCTCTTTGTATGCTTGTAGGGCCTGGCATATGGAACGGTAGACAAGATTATATTAAACTTCCCTAATAGATGGTGGCCAGAGAAGTTCAATGAAATAGATATCTTGTTTGAACCAGATGATAAATGTAAAACTGAAATACTGGTCCGCAATGGTACGGTGAGTAATATCAAAACATTTACAGTAACTTGCCTTCACTTCAGGATGTTGTATCTTATTTCATCTAATGTTATGTAATTCAGATTTCTGCTAAAGGTTTTTAAGATTACAAAACTGTAGTAGGAATTTAGTTCGCAGGCTTCCACGGCCAGAGTTATACTTAAAATGATAGTAATTGATATCCGGGTTAGGCCGCGTCGTGTTTATGGTGTCTTCTGACGTTTCGGACAACATATCGTGTCCTTCTTCTGAGAAAGAATATTCTTCTGTCTTCTGACGTTTCGGACAACATATCGTGTCCTTCTTCTGAGAAAGAATATTCTTTCTCAGAAGAAGGACACGATATGTTGCCCGAAACGTCAGAAGACACCATAAACACGACGCGGCCTAACCCGGATATCAATTACTATCATTTTAAGTGTAGTAGGAATTAGTATTTATTAGTAATAACTAGGGTTCGGATGTTTATGACATGTCACATTTTTATCCTGAACTCCTCTCTCGCAGCAAATCCAAATTATATATGAATTGGACATTTTTCAACCCTATTCTGTGCTAACTCCATCCAACCATTCCTCGCAAATCGTACTTCCCTTAAATCTATCCTAATATTGTCCTCCCACCTACGTCTAGGTCCAGGAGTGGATCCACGGGGGAGGAAATAGGGGAAATTTCCTCCCCCAAAATTTGTAACATTAAGCGCAGGTTATTCAAATGGTCAGCCTTCTAATAAATTTTGTAAAGACAACATAACCCAAATACTTAAATTAAAGCAACGACAATCATTATTTTGAAATACCTTTGTAATAAAATGCTGAAATGTTCATTTTGATTTCAACTGTGTACTGGGAATAATTAGGTCTAATTTTTATGAGTAAAAACTTACCTCTCTACTTTAGTTCCCCCCCCCCAAATGTCTCTCTGGATCCGCCCCTGTCTAGGTCTTCCCTTCGTGTCTACCAGTCCATACTTTTGAGATATGTCTTTCCTCCCCCATGTGCACAACACATCCAGCCCATTTCGTCCTCTGTGATTGAATTACCCTTACTATATCCAGTGAAGAGTATAGGCATGAAGCTCATCGTTATGCAGTTTTCTCCAGTCCCCATTTTCATTTCTCTTAGGCCCAAATGTTTTCCTAGCACCCTGTTTTCAAAAGCTCTCAGATTATGTTCTTCCCGACCAGTAAGCGACCATGTCTCACATCCATATAATACAACCAGCAGGTTAATAGTCTTATAAATCTTTATATTTAGATTTCTGGACAGAAGACAGAAGATAAGAGTTTCTGAACTGCATAAAAACAGGCATTTCCTAATTTCAGTCGACACTTAACTTCTGCCTTAATATTATTTGTATCTGTAATTATTGCTGCCAGATATTTGAATTTTTCCACTTGTTTGAATGATTTACCAGCTATTCTAATATTTTGTAGAGCATTATTTTGATGTTTCATGACCACATACTTAGTGTCTATCATCATAATTTAATTATTTTAATTTTATCACTTTCATTTTAACATAAACTAAACTAAACTCCGTGGCGCTACATCCCTGGAGGGACTTGACCTACCACCCGACCGCTGCGTTATTTACCACAGGCAGATGGCAGGATTGGGAGGCATGTGGTCAGCATGCTGACACCCACGGCCATTAATGGTAGTTTTCATGACTGAGGCCGCTACTTCTCTATCAAGTAGCTCCTCAATTTGAATCACGAGGCTGAGTGCACCCCTTTCATTTTAACATACCCACATGTAATTGTTTTTCATCTAAATTCACAAAGACTGAATACTGAAACATCATACCTGTAGCTTCGTTCATCAAAAATAATTAACCACTGAACCACCAACATCTCGAGAATTACACTGCCTGTCCTATGCTTTATTATAACATGGAGTTCAGAGTATTGCTCGATTGCCTAATTTCTCCAGTAGAGGCAACACCGTTCACACCCAGATAGCATGCCTGGATGATGGACAGACCTATTTATAATATTGAGGAATTTGTTAATCTAGATATAAGCTCCATCAAATTTTAATGTTCCAAATTCATAATTATTATCCTAGCTTTAGTAGTTGACGTGTTCTTATACCTTGTATGGCCTTCAGAACTAAATAAATAAATAAATCAATCAATCAATCAATCAATCATGAAATTCCAGCATACTTCAGTTTTAGAGTTTATACTTCAGAGGGCAACACAGAGCATAGAAGCAATGTACGGTTATGTATAGTGTATTGCAGTAATATGCGGTAGGTGCTGCCATCTGTAATGTCGCAGCGTATACAAAATGAGCATTATAGGCAGTGCACTGAACACTACGATTGGGTATACATAAGCAGCTTATGAGCAAAAAAATAAAATAAAATAAAACAGTTACTTACATTGTACACGGTTGGTAGCACTGATGCTGTGACCGAGGGAGAAGAGGATGTGGCCCATGCCTGTCAACACAAGAGGAACACATTTATTAAATACAAGCAAACTTTTAATTAATAAACTAATACATTAAATGTAACATTTGGAATAATAATAAATTTGACTATTTTTTCTCTAGTGTTCATGTTAAACCTAACTGTACAGTTCTAATTTCCTTCAACAGAAATGGAAAGAAAGTTTTTAGTACACGCTCTGTAAAACAGCTGCTTGTCGAACTGTTAACATGCCGAAAAGTAGCACTTTACCAGCCTAGGCCAGTAAAGTAATTTTTACTGGCCTAGGCCGGTAAAGTCGTCATGGCAACTGAAAAATCCAGATGACAGTGACCAGTCATACCAACCGTAACCGGGATTGACACAAAATACTTGACCTTAAAACAACAAATATAAGGCAACGTTATTTCTTCACGTTAATCAGAAACTTTACCATTTTTTACAAAAAACTTAATAATATAGCAACAAATATAAGACTAAGCCAACATAGCTATATTATTCTTAAGAAACCAGCACTGCCATCTACATCCGCAATTTGTATTGGTTCATAGCATAGGTTTCAGGTGGCTGTGAGAATATGGCGTCAACAAATGGCTGATTATGCCTTTTATTATTAATTATACGGTATTTTTATTTCATTTCATGTAATTTACAGAGCTTTTACTAAAAAAAATATTGCATGAACCACGTATGCAAAAGCTTCAGCGGACTCATCCAATATTTTGGCCTTGGTTTACGCCTCGGATGCAACACTAGATTCGTCAGCTAAAGTGTTATTTTGCATACTTGATACATTAATAGTTATTTCAACATCAGAGCTCAATGCCATTTTTAATCCGTTTCTCAAATTTTCAGACCAGAGCCCTGAACTGAGTATGCTAGTGTATATCTTCAACTTCTTTTTATTGCTGTATGGGTGTCCATTCTTGATTGCGTTAACAAAAGGTGTTACAACACTTGACTTGCAAACTAAGATTACCTAAGATGGCCGTATTGCACTTTTTTAAATTTCAAAAACCTGGTTTAAATAAGATGATATAAATAAAAACTATCACTTTTACAACAAAAAAAAGAATAACAGTTATTTATTAAAACAACAGAATCTGTAATCAGCATTAAAAAATTTAAAATATGTAGTACGTTGTACTCTAAAAACAAATAGTATATTGTACCACACAGTTACATCAGTTTAAGCCTCACAGTTTTAGCAAAGTTAAATTTAAACTATTTTTTTTGGTCTAATATGAAATAATAAAGCACCATAGCTTTGAAAACAGAAAAAATGGTTCTGCTATCTCCCAAACGTATCTGACTCCATAGTAAATGCTAAACCGTTCAGAACATGGGGAAAAACAGGCAGGATATGTGAGTCAGTTGGAGAATTTAACGCTGTACCAGCATGTTGCTATCGTAGCTCAATTCATAGAGCAGTGGCATGGAGAGCAGAAGATCCTGGTTGAAATCCCAACTAAGTTATTGAATGTTTCAGCCTTTCCACCTTTGCCTACAAACAGCCAGTGTGAAAGAATTGATAAAGGAGTGACAGCTCTGGATCGATACACCATCAATAATGGCCATGGGAGTCGACATGCTGACCAAATACCTACCATTCCTGCCATTTGTCTATGGTAGATGATGCAGCAGTAGGTTCCTCAAAGGGGTTTAGTTTAAAAGTAACCAATTTTTAAAAACCCGATACATTTAGACATCCCAAAAACTTTCTTGGGGCACTGAGGCAGTATGCTCAATACTGGGACTGTCTCAGTAAAACTAGGATGTTTGGTTACTCTGGTATCTGGCCTGTTGAACCATGACAATCTTCAAGAATTCTTCTGCCACCAGAACACATCTTCATACAGCAGAAGAGCAATGGACACCTTGGCCACAAAGTTTACAGAAAGCTAATACACCAACATCCATGTATCTGATACAACATAGAAGTGCACCTCACACCCTCATTAACAGAGCCATCTCTATTATGGACAAGGAAAGCTTACTTGATGAACCAAACCATCTTAGGAAGACCTTTCTATAGAATTGTTATCATGAAGCGGAAATTTTAAAGGCCCTGAAAAGGGCTGAGCACTAGGAAACAAGGACAAAACCAGATTTGGATAATGCCACATGAGCTGCAGTACTGATGTACTTCAGGAATCTCTCTCCAAAATCGCCCCAAAAATAGAGGAAGTTGCACCACCCCCCAAACCCAGAAGACTCTAAAGAGCTGTGAAAGATGACTTGGGCCTCAGAACCCCAGGCATGTGGAAGGCTTACATTGTCCAGACTTTATGTACTATTGATTGACGCTGTATTGAACATGCCAATTATTGTCCGCTAACAGAGAGGAAGACCGTGGCAGGAATGTGTTTACTTGTACCCGTGCGAGAAAGACAGATGACGTGTGCGACAGAGAAAACATGCTACAGAATAATCATTCAAAAACATGTGTCCCTTTGCATGTGGAAATTTCAGTGAGACACCAGACTTTGACAAGATGTTTTTGAATGGACTGTAAACTGAAACCAGTGAGCTGAACTGTCCCCTGTACCATAAACAGATTAGGTGTTACAGACTCCTGTAAAAACAGGAATTTTCCCCCCTGCGCTTCATTCCCAGGAGACTTGCTTTGCTGTGGAGGACAGTACAACAGACTCTTCTACCCACAAAAATCACACTGATTTGATGATCAGTTTAGAAAAAGCTTACATACGCTACAAAGGTATTTTTATCATAAGTTTTTAGGATTTGAGGTTAGATTTTAGCCCACTGCTACCTTGAATAAGTGCCTGGCAGATATATTCATTCCTTAGAGCTAGTTAATATTTGTTGCATTTATGAAGATATATGTAGGCCGTGCTGCTTTGAAATAGTATTGACAAAAAGCTTAAGAAGGGAAAAACACAAACAACAATCCAGACATAACCTCCAAATCAATCAGCTGACTAATGAACTAATAATATTAGTCAAGAGATTTTATGAGTAGTGTTCATATCTCTATGAAATAAGATTTTTGATAACTAATAAATAATATTATGAGTTCTAATAGGCCTATTATTAGCAAGTTCTATGAAACAGGGCCCTGGTAACAATATTGATGCCACCAACACAGCTTGACTTTATGATGGAAATTTAATGCGATTCTAAACGAAAAATTTCAAAAGGAATAATATAATTCATTGCATAAACAACCTTCTACAATGGAATCAGTGTAAATCACTTCTCACTTAAAACCTGCGTTGTACGAAAATCTCTTTTGCACAGGTGTCATCGCGTAAATTTTAACAACTGAACTGATTTCTCATGAATGACTGAAAATACTTTTTACACTCTCTAACCCTCATTTCAGCATGCGGTAAGTGTAACGGGACAAGGTTGTTTAGAGGCCATTGCCTTCATTTAAACTACGTGACAGAGACAACTCCTTTCATATAAAATAACTCAATATTCTTTTCTTTTCGCATTATAAACCTCATTTTACGATTGTGACAAGTGCACAGTCTGAGCCAAAATTTGTAACTATGTTATAGTTTACACCTTGTTTATAACTATGGTATTCCAGCAATATTTACCATAATATAAGTTTTTTAGTGTACTTCGGACCAGAGGTGTACAAATCTCGATTTTAGCTTGCCTATACCCGCTTGAACGCCAGGCAAGCAAGTTGTCAGTGTCACATCTAGCAAGCAGGCAGGTTTCTTTAGGCTTGTGTGGGTCAGGTTAAACCTAACTTATCCAAGCCAGAATAAGCTTGCCACAATCCTATCAGCTAAACAACTGTAGCTGCAAAGTGTAGGTAATACTTTCTTACTTTTCTACATGCTGGTAGAAGAAATTTATCATGCAGATAAATAAAAGGTGGATAAAATATTAAAAATCGTTTAAATGTCTTAACACATTTATTATTTTTATTATTAGGTAGATTTCGAAGAAAAATCTACCTATTGCATTCGATACCATGTCATGACTTTCGAAAAAATCTTTCATATCTTTACGTTTCATGCCTCCCTAAGTACGAAACCACCGCCTGTTAAAAAAAATTGATATATATATATATAAATGTATATATATATTTATTTATTTATATATACATATATATATCTTTACATCTAGCGGCCGTAATTTTGAAGATATTTGAACCAAATGTTATTATGTTTTTTCTAGGCAAAATAGTTCGGACAAGTTCGTTGATGAGCAAAATTGGCGCAAGGGGGTGGTCGGGGGAGGGGGTTGAAATTTAAAACATTTATATCTCGGCCCCTATGAAGTAGCCTATGGAGGAAAACTTTGTTTGAATAAATTAGAGTACTCCTTATGGAGTTCACAGTGACACCAACGATTCGGGGGTTTTGGGGTAGGGGTGGGGGGATGGAAATTCGAAATTTTTGAAACTATGTCTTGTGGGGTATCGTTGAAAAGCTCTTGATGAGTACTCTACAAATCAATAACTAGTTTCTTGATAGTTATCATATAAAGCGAGATTTGAATGTTTGAAAAAGTTCTCTTTCCTCTTTTTTGCAGTTATTATTGGGGGTTTGTCATGCCAAGGCTAAAGAAGAAGAGTGCTACGCAGCGACAGTAAATTAAACCAAAAGCACTTCAAAATCTACCTCAGCCTGTAGGCTTGCCTAAAGGGATTTTTGTTATTGATTTTATGATGTTTTCTCGAAAATGATTGAAAATTTTCCCATGCCGGACTAGTACCTTTGTTCATTGATAATTCAAACTCTCCACATTTTAGTTTCTCCTCGGCTTCCTTCAGGGTAAAATTCTCCATTCTCCTTTTGCTTGCACTCTAAACACATTTGAAGTTCCTCAACTATGTAACTGCACGACTTACCAGTGCACTGATATACCCAGTTTCATATTCTTTCCGCCAGGCCTTGCAGTTTCCTTAGGCCCTGTGAAACCCACCAAGTTATGAAGAACTTGTGACTCATAGCGACAGTGTTTCTTATCATTGTTGTAATCTGGCTTGCTCTCTTGTCAAACAAGTTAAAAGCTGTAGCTGGTTGCA
This sequence comes from Ectobius pallidus, assembly GCA_964059195.1. NCBI lineage: Eukaryota > Metazoa > Arthropoda > Insecta > Blattodea > Ectobiidae > Ectobius > Ectobius pallidus. Next base: position 210,833,529 of record CAXKWD010000002.1, read on the forward strand.
GAATTTCAAAGGGGCAAGCAAGCTAAAATCAGAATATGTACACCTCTACTTCGGACCACTAGACGCACCCAATTTTCAAGACTTTGTTTTCAAGGTTAAAAAAAAAAAGTGTGCATTATTTTACAGGCTGACTATGCAAATTGCTGGGACCATTTTGTTTATTCATTTAACGAAGTCCGTAACCAGCCAACTGCTCTACAAGGATGGCTGTATGGTGCTGCAGCTCGATATATGGAACAGTTACCAGCATATGATGTTATGACACAAACACATAAACTTCTCCAGGACTTTGCTGGAAAGGCTTTTAATGTTACTGTTCCAAAGCCAACTGAATATACCAGGTACTAACCAAACAACAAACATGCTCCATTCCTTATCTCCTTAACATCAGCCTTATCATTAGGGCCAGATTCTTATGTTTTAAACTATTTTGTTCCTTGCTAGCTAACTGTGATATTTTAACAAAATTATCCATTTCATAGTCATGGCAGTCACATAGTCCAATCCAGTGCTTTAGTTGGAAAATATTTTATGGGGGTACTCACCTTACTTCAAAATTTTCCATATCGCCTCATACAAAAGAGTTTTAAAAAACCGAGCACCTTATCAGGATAGCCAACATGTAATCTAAGGAGAAAGTAATTATTGTAGAAATGCGCACGAAGGTGAACATTAGAACACATATCTACTGCGAATTTAATAGTGTTTGTCATTATTAACAAATACACTCTCTTATTGAATTGGACATTTAATAAGTATTTTAGGACAATATCGTTCCTGTACTGCCAGTACGACGTACCGGAGCACATCTTTTTCCCGTTATGGCAGAAGGAAAATAATTTTATACCGGTACACAGTACCGGTGCGTACCGGCCCAACTAAAGCACTGGTCCAATCTTAAAAAACCTAAAAATGGCTAAATAAGATGCTAAAAACTAAAAATGGCTAAAACTGTGTTTAATTAAAATAAGATAAAATACTTAAACTAAAAATTACTTTTTTAAATCTGCCTATAGTTTGCATCTTGCCCATTTCTACCAGTACATTTGCAAAAGAAAATAATATAGCGTTGCATTTTGTAACCCCATTGTCCCGGTAAAGGAAATCGTTAGTGAATCAATATCCCTGGTTTCTTTACAAGCAATTGAAAAACATTCTTAAGAAGCTTAACTTACACTTGCAGTTTTTTCACAGTGTTTGCTCAGGGATGATGCCAAAAGTAAAGAATTCTAAAAGTTGGTTAATTAATTGAAAAACGTTCTTCTTGAGTTTATGTGGTGGAGTTGGAAATGACAGGGGTAATTTTAAAATTAATAGTTTTCTATAAACTAGTTTTCTTTATAAAAATTCTATTCATGAACTAAGAAAGGTATAATGAGTTAAAAATTTGTCAGGTCAATAGGGCCAATACATTCGTTCAAGTAATAGTGTGCATACAGAACAGTTTGGTTTGTGCAATTAGCCAAAAAGTGAAATTTTTCTGCTGAGCTTTGAACATGTAAATGTTAAAAATAAATGCACACTTCTAGATATCCTCTGCAGAAACATCCTTTTATCCATTATTCTTTTGAACTTTTTAAAATAAAAATTTACAATAAAATTTACTTTTTAACTTTGCAGGAGTGAATGGTATTCCAACCCACATTTCCGTGGATCGTACAGCTTTCGCAGTATGGAGACTGAAGCGCGAGGAGCGTTTGCTTCTCATCTTGCTGAGCCTGTTTTAAATAAAAATGGAAAACCTGTAAGTTGATCTCACTCACTGGCATCTTTCAAGAATCAACACGTCAAATACAAACTGGATAGTAAATGTATAATCTTATCATATCGTGTAGCCTATCTATATTTTGCTGGTTCAGTAAGAGAATCAAAAGAAGTATTTCAAACCATATGCATTAGTCATGAAATGGATAAATTATTACATAAAATTCTGTTCACTGCACCATAATAAATTTCATCTATCACATAACAGAGAGAGTTGTACTGTCAAACCTCCATGTAACGAGGATCGATATAACGATAACCCCACAGATAGCAATATTTTTATTTGGTCCCAGGGAATTTCCTATCTCAATAATGTTAAATGTAACTCACTATTAATGATGAAGCTATTTTAGAAACACCCTTTTATAATGATATTTTGGAGGTTAAACTGTTACTACAAGCCAGTAGCTTATCCCTGTGGATGGTAGATGGTATCAGATCGGTATCCTGTCCAGCCACCAATATTGTTCTCTGGTTGCCTGATATCTGTTACATTTCTTAGAAATTCCAGGAAAGGAAGGTTCATGATGGGTGAAAAATAGGATCACTGAGACTAAAATCATCCCTTATGTGTGCAAAAACATACTTTGAGTTAGGTTGTTACTTCAACATGTATCTAATATGCAATTAAAACACCATAAGGAGCAACTGTTTTAGTTTTGCCTTAGCTATGTGGTGAATTTGCTTTTGTCTGTTTCTTTCTTTCTTCCCACTATCTACGAGTTTGAAATTTCTGACACATGGCTAGGCTCAAAGCAAGCCATGATCCGTGATGTTAAACCAAACCAAATAGTAATTTTTTAGAATGCGGGTGTAAAGTAGCTATGGTTACAATTCAAGGGAAGTCAGTAAGTCAAGTAAAAAAGGAGCGTGTCTTTTTTGTCTTTCCATGATTTAACCTGTCAATTACACAGTTTTCTGCATGCAGTCTTTCTAATGTGTGGTAAATCACAACCCCTCAATATAACAAAACAATCTGCTAGGGCCCACAAATATAGTTATAAGGAGGTTTCACTGTATTATAAAGTTCACTTAATCCCTCATAATCAGATTTTATAAAACTCACTAATCACAGTCAGCTTAATATAAAAAAAACTTCTGTGGCGCGACATCCCCGAAGGAACAAGGGCTACCACCCGACCGCTGCGTCATCTACCTATAGGCAGATGGCAGGAATGGGGGGCATGTGGTCAGCATGCCGACACCCACGGCCGTTAATGGTGGTTTCCATGACCGGAGCCGCTACTTCTCTATCAAGTAGCTCCTCAGTTTGAATCACGAGGCTGAGTGCACCCCTAACAGACCTCCCTATCTCAGAAAGATCCGAGGAGGTACCGGGGATCGAACCCGGGCCGATGGATCTGTAGTCAGTGACGCTAACCACAAGACCACGCCGGCGGTCCTCAGCTTAATATACTTCATTTAAATATTGAAATTTGCATTAGTTCAATACGATAAAATTATAAATAATGAAACTTGCTAATGGGCTGGACAATTGATATTATCCCTTTTTGTAGAGATCCAAACAATTATATGGACATTTAAGGACTAAATCAAGCTTGCGAACTAACTTTTAAGGACCTGAAGAGGCCTGAATAGCCAATATCCCTTGTACAGTCCATTTGAAAACTTTAAGAATATTTTATAACTTTTACATTTCATAAATTCATGGCTTAGTGTTAAAAGAACTGATCAGATTGTGAGGAATTAAGTGCACCATAATGTAATATATATAAAACCACCATATACCCTCAATATAGTGTGCAAAAATCAACAACGAATGAACAATGCACTATCAACAACAGAAGACTTCAAACATCAACAAGTAATTTTGTCCCACTTAGCAAGAGAAAACAAAGTGTGAGTACTAGACTTTCATTGAAAAACTCAATGACCAAACTTTTCAAAATGCTTTAACTGTGAATCTGGAACGTCATATATCAAACCGGCTACTAAAAAATTTTAACCTTAAGGAAAACAAAGGATTAATAACACAAAAAAAAAAAATTCTTACCAATTATTGTTACTTAGCGAAAAAACAAACAAACAAAAATGATAATAATAATAATTTTAGATTTCTTACCGAATGTTGCTGAATGAAATAATTTAAAATTCATATTTTAAAGGTAATTGAATTTAAATACATATCAGATCAGGGCCATGTATACACGATACAGGGAAAAAATCAAGGCTGCACACCTAATAGACTTGTGTAACATCTAAATGGTTGATTACTTGAATATAATAAATTGTTGGTAATTTTTGGCATACTCCCTCGGGTACTTCTTATATTGAGGGTATAAGGTGGGTTTTATACTGTGCTAGCAGGTGCCCGTGGCTTTGCCCAAGATAAATATGTAAAAAATTAAAAATTAAGAGCAATATAATTAAAATATATTTAAAATTATTAAAACTTATAACAAAACAGCTAATAATTCGCCTTTGGAGTGCATTCCACGATTAGATGGGGAAAACGACCTCAGATTCGAGTTCCCTGGCCCAGAAACCCCCTTCATAGTGAGTTCCGTCCGAATAGATCAATGTTTGCTTATTTAGGCCTACATTCATTATCCCTCTTCAGTCTAGGTTGAAAATTTAATTTGTCCGTGTGCTCTGACAATATAAACAAACAAATCGACCAAGGTGAACTCACAGATTTTTTTGAGCAAAATTAAACTGGCTATAGGCCAATCTTCCTGAATTATTTATCTTGTTTACAGTTTTGTTTTCCTTATTTTCCATTTTTCCTTATTACACACAAACACTCATGCTCGAGGTGGGTCTCGAACCCACAGCCTCCTTCACAACGGATCAAAGGCAGCACACCTTAGCTACTGCAGCTATGGAGACAGAAACGAGGCGATTGATAATTCCATGTGATATATTGAAGAAATCGCGATGCTTTTATTTTTAAGTTATGACAAAAAACAGCAAAGCCACCTACAATTGATCTGACAATTGAAATGTATTACTGAAAACTGATGCTTCAATATCGCTAAGATTTCACGTTTTTTGCCAGTTTTTCATTCATAACTCCCGAACGAAAGCGAAAATTAAAAATCCGGTTTCGAGGTGCATTTGGCCCCTCTTCAGTCCATCTATGCAGGCCCGACGAGAGGGAGGGGCAGCCGGGGCTGTAGCCCCGGGGCCCGGACCCAAAAGGGGGCCCGCCGACCAGGTTTTCTTTTTTACTTTCTAAATTTACTCTAAAATAAAATTGGTTATAAGTCAATAAACAGCTTAAGTTATGTTTTATGTGTTTATTTTATCAGCATTGTCCTGTCGTATAACGGTGACACGGAATTAATCAGTTAATCTGAAATGAATTATTCTTGAAGAAAAATTGCTATTTTTGAAAAGTAGAAGCAAAAATCCTTTTTGACTCAGCAGTAGGCCTCACTAACGTTCGGCATTTAAAATCATAATTTTCAAAAGATTAAACTGGTATATACAGATAAAATTGTTCCTAAATAGGCTATTTTAATGTATTTTTCCGTTTCCTGCCCGGCATCAGTTAACCGATTTGGTCCAAAATCAATAGGCTTCGTCTCATGGGCGTTACAAATAGTATACCAAATTTTATGAAAATCCGATAAAGCATATTTGAGTTTTCCAGCTTACAGACACACGGACAGACAGACAGTCAGACAGTCCTGTCTACCATACAATCTCGTAAAGTACCGGTACCATTCTGGCACTTAATAGTTATGTAATATCATTACATAATATTTTTGTTGCATACATTATAAAGGTCGAGTTGGGTAGTTGAATATTTGACGGGGGCCCGGGAATTTTTTTCCCTGGTTCCCTTACTTTCTTTCCACGGCCCTGCATCTATGTTTAAAATTTCAGATCTCTGCATGCAGTAGATTTTGCTGGGCATCTCATACAGACAGATAGACACTTCCTCTTAGATTATATTTAATCCCTCATTGATAACTATGAAATATATTAATAAGTGGACTGTAATAGATAAGTAAAGAATTTATATTTTTTATAGGTGGAAAAGTGAAATTTATCTATAACAGAGAAAGTTAATACTTGGCTTATTTCTTTGCATTATTCTAAAAATGGAGGAAAGTAATCAAGATCTTTCACAGTAGTACTCAGCATCTCTGAGTATGAAACACGCCAGACCCAAAAGATAAGCACTGTCATCCTAAATTGCTTAGTTATTAAGAGGGGGAGAATGTTGATGAAATGTCTCTTTTTTCCTTTTCAGACCAGAACAATGCCAAATGGTAAAAATATACATTGAAATTGTTCAAAGCAGATGATCAATTTGTAATGTGCATTTATCGCATTATGTTGTCTACATTATTTAAAAGAATGACCATATAAATGATTTTGCATGATTTGGATAAGTCCCTCAAAACAAGAAGTTTGCTGATCTGAAGAAGTCCATGAAAAGCTTTGTTATATATAAGGATTTATTAAACACACTGTGTACAAAAATGGTACAGAACTAGTCATTTGCATAAAGCGACAGAGGCATTGTTCTTCACTTACAGTCTATGATATGGTAAGTTCTACACGGTAGACCGCAGAGCGTGCACTGGCACCTGTCGGTGATGTCATGGCGTCCCACTTGGTTACATATACGATGGTGGAAACAGTGGGCAGCTACTCTGGTGTATAGTGGAGGTTAGATCTATGTAGACAGTCGGGATGCTTTGAGGATTAAGCCATTGTCTGGCACTTAAGGAGTGGTATGGTAATGACTGAACGGCAATCGTCTGGTGCCCCACGTGGAGTCATAGCTAAAATGTCAAAAATTCAGAAATGAGCACTGATTGGTTGCACACGAAATTCTATTGGCTGTCAGGCAAATTCAACGCCCAAGAAAACACGCTGAAAATCCAGAATATACAACTCTATTGTCCAAGACACCCTCATTTCAAGTTATTTACTGCGGATTATAAGGGTCTGTCGGCATCGCCTTGAAGAAAGTTGTATATGTAGAAGTTGCCTCCACTATACAGATGTCGCAGGTCGAAATTGGGTCGCCTATCATGGCCGGGGTGCGGTAGAAATCTGGGTCTATATCCCTTGCCTTCTGGTTCCTCTCCTCTAGGAATCGAGCAGATGCTGGGGTATTTTCGAGCTCTTGCATTGAGATGAGATCTTCTATAAAGCTGTTCATGTTTGCCAGGGCATATACTATTTTGATTTTTGTGTACTTTGTTATAGTACCATGGCTACCAAATCATTAGTCCAATGACAGAGATCTCCTTTATACTGTATTTGTTCTTAAAGTATTGACCCAAGGGTTCATATAGCCTATTTTTTTTTGTGGCTGCTCGGAATCATGTTCAAACTGAACACTTGGACCAATTAATGAAGAGGTCTCATTCTTAAAATCAATGGACTAAATTGTATTGTTAGACTAAAGTTTTGATCCTAATAATTGGAGGAATTTTTGGTTAGGTAAATATGTTTTGAATAAAATGAGAATTTTAAAATAAATTTTTTGTGAACAAAATTAAAATTTTAAAATAAAAATGTAGCTTAATGTAATTTTTTATTCACTTCAGGTCATTTTTTTTTTTTATAAACATGAGCACTTTATTGATAGTTTTGAAGTGATTTTTAGCTCATCAACATCCGTCTCCCAGTTTTAACTCAGTATCAATGTGTAATGTCTCAGAATCTGTTTAATTCCTTCAAGGTAGCTAGCTGCTAACTCAGTGCCAGTGAATATGTTTGTGCCATTTTAAGAAGACTTCATCCCAAACCATCATCTATCGACAAAAGAATATAATAGCATTGCTCCCTAATCCAAAAATCTGCACCAACACCAACAAAGAGCAGATGCTCTTGTAGTTGCGTGGATTTCCCCAGTGTTGCCACTGTCATTCACCACTTCTCAAGTGAAGCAAACGTGCTTTGGTACGTAATTGACAACATTGTACTGAACTGCAGACACACGTGAATACGCCTAATCACCTTTCTATTCACTCATAAGACAGGTCGAAGAGGGTTGGGGTGGCAGCAGGTAGAGGCAGTTCTTGGAAAAACCTCTTTAAGTAGTGGCACCCATAGTATGCTTGTTTATGTGTAATACAGGGTCCGGCAGAGAAACCTGACGGTTTTTAAATCAAAATTACTACAGAACTGTATCGTTTGCATACATTATTTTATTTCAGTATTACAATACATCTCAAAGTATTTTACCTACATCAATTATTTTTTGAAAATTGTGTTCCTACTTCAATCCACAAAGCTAAATAAGCCCATTGCATCAAAATTATTATTATGGTTTCGTGAAAAGTTGGAATCAGCCAAAACTTTGTAGTGCCGTAACTCATTGTCGCCAGTACATCTCGCGCATGCACATTTAAGTAAAAAACGATTGCGAAACTTAGTTATGAAACCTATGTGTAAACAAGATTGCATCAGTTTCGCCATCATTTCAACATTCATCAAAATGAGAATATTCCATGTCGGAATACCATACTGTTGTGAGTGGCAATTGTTTTTACTTGAATGAACAAGCCCAAGATGTACTGGCGTCAATGAGTTACGACATTACGCAGTTTCGGCTGATTCCAACTTTTCACGAAACAATAATAATAATTTTGATGCAATGGGCGTATTTAGTTTTGTGGATTGAAGTAGGAACACTATTTTCAAAAAATATTTGATGTAGGTAAAATACTTTGAGATGTATGGTAATTCTAAAATAAAATAATGTACGCAAACGATACAGTTTTGTCACAATTTCAATTTAAAAACCATCAGGTTTCTCTGCCGGATCCTGTACAGCAATTTTTTAGCAATAGGCCTATGTCATGTTAATGTAATATTAAAATCACATCACACTTTTTGCAGGTTCTGCTCTTTGCTGGAGAAGCAACGCACAGCCACTACTATTCAACTGTCCATGGAGCAATTGAATCAGGCTGGAGAGAAGCTGAAAGGATACTCAAGTATCTCAAGTGAGTTCAGTGTTATTCTTCATCTGATTTAACATTTATTTGTTCTCCTCTTCCTCTGATAAGTTTCTTTCTACCTTTCCTGTTCCATTCGTTTGCTGTTCCCTTGTCATAAGTCGATGTCCCACAATACAATTTTTTTGGTTTAAAAAGTTGTGTATATGAACAGTGTAGTCTAAAATGTGAAAGATATCATCTAGAAATCTACCTGAAAAACCAAAAGACTATAAGCGAATATGCTAAGACCTGAAATAAACTAACAGTAGTGCCTCATCAGGCCCCTCATAAACTAACAGTAGTGCCTCATAAGTGCCAAAATGGTACTCTATGAGATTGTGTGGGGGAAGGGAAAATGTCTGTCTGTCTCTCTGTCCATGTGTCTGTATGTGCGATAACTCAAATATGCTTTATAAGATTAAGCCTATTGATATTGGACCGGAGTAATGTCCAATTTAGTGGCTATTTTATAATATACTAGCTGAAAAGGCCCGTCGTCGCCCGGGCTTTGTATTTTGTAATTTGAAATTAACTTATGGAGGACTTTCGATTTAGAAACTCTAGGTCCTTACACAATATGTAGAACTTGAAATGAAGAAAAAGACTTATCACACTCATTGCCTCAGAAAACGCTAGATATAGCTTTGCTTCTACACACCATGCCTGGGAGGGATTGAAATCAGAAGAAACAGAAATTCCGGTTACATAAGATTCTATTGTCTTGATGGAAAATTTTATTTCTCACTCTCATGTTACCATACAACCATTTCGGGGCTGAAATAGAAAAGAAATTCAATATCACTTTCATACTTTCCTCCCCAAAAACCTGAGACATAGTATACTACGGGAATAGGACTGAAAATGTTCCATCCCGTTTTATCATCATTTAGATGCTTAGGATTTGTTACAGACTTCTTTATAGCATACTCGTTGGCACACACTTCAAGCTGTCCCTCTTATTCTACATCAAAATGTGAGGTGAGAAAATGATATTCTTCATGTCCAGGGTAGAGAAAGTTATGTGATTGTATCACACTGTGCATTATTTTCGTGGATTTCATTAGCCCATTTATTTTCACCAATGTATTATCTTACATCAATAGCATCAGAATTTGTTCAAGTCCAATATTATGTAGTTGCCAAAGCCCTAGTGAACACTGTAAACAATACACTGTTATCATGACAACTGAATTGGATTTCATTTTTTTAGGTATAATATTCTCAGAAATTACATAAATTTTCAAGGGAAGGAGTGGCTTGCTTGAATTTTAATGTTGATCGCGTTACTCACCGGGCTTAAGTGAGTATGTGTGGAAAATTTCGTACAGATTGGTCAAGAAATGTAGATTTGTATAGGGAACATATATACATACATACATATCCACATACCCACAAACACACATTCAATTTTATGTATTAGATTAGAAATCAGTTCTCATGACAACATATTGTTTTACATATGGCTCTGTAAGTTGCAATTCAGTTAGCTATCAAACTAGACCTTTGTTCTTCCATAAGCCCTGCTTAATGAATCGATCTGGAGTTTAACTCTGAAATCGATTGCAAAAATAACTTATTTTCTGCATATAAAACTGCAATCATCACTGTTTAAACAAAAGCATTCTGGCACTTTGTTACATCAGTTTACCTGATTTTATTATTATTATAATCGACATGATGGTAGATATGCACACACTTAACACTGACCACATTTTCATAATATCTAGAGCACTTCAACATTTATGCTGATTGTAATGATGGTTCCAGTTAGTATTGTAAATTCAAAGTCTGCCTTAGCATCTACTCTTCTTAACTTCAACGTATATCATTTTACCTTCTTGGTTAATATTTGCTGATGAAGCCACCATGTTTCTACATGATGCAGGTCACGCAGGGAGAGAATGATGATCATTGGTTGATTTCACATTTTTGGACAGAAAATTAGAAACAATTCTATTCTATTGCATACAATACAATTGTGGGTAGGAGGGAAAGTGTGAGTCTTGCAACCTAGCCATTAAAATCAATTGCCACATGTATGACAGAGCATCACTTGAGAATGGCTAGACCGATTTGGTGTTCGTAATTGTCAGGACAAGGTTTTTTTATTAAAGAAAATTTTTGGAAATTCCACGGAAAAAGTTGGTAATGTGAAATGAGGCACAGTTTGACCAATTTGCACGAAATTTTGCACACATACTCACTTAAGCCCGGGAAGTAACGCGATCAACATTAAAATTCAAGCAAGCCACTCCTTCCCTTGAAAATTTATATTATTTCTGAAAATATACTGAAAAAAGAAATGCAATTCAGTTATGACAACAGTGTATTGTTTATAGTGTTCACATAGATCTTTGGGAACTACATAATAAATAAATAAGCCTCATTAATCCCATACGGGCAAAGGCCTCCCATCAATAGCAGGGTTAGCTCAGAGCGTTACTCGATAGGTGAGCTAGGTCTAACGAGTTAATATTTTCCTACTCAATTCATATTTCCATCATTGTAGACTAATCAAAACACATTATAACCTGACACAATATATATTTATAATATATTATATATAATACTGGGCTTTAACAGATTCTGATGCTATCGATGTAATACATTTCTTGAAGAATGAAATCCATGAAAATGAAACACAATGTGAAGCAGACACATAACTTTCTCTACCCTTGACATAGGAAATATAATTTTCTCACTTCACATTTCGATGTAGAATAAGTGGTCGTATTGCAGGGACAGCTTAAGTGTGTGCCAGTGAGTATGCTATATCAGAAGTTGGCAAAAAATCCTATCCACTGATACATCACTCTAGCAGTAGGCTTTGTACAGGGATGTTTATCATAGGCCCTAAACATCTAAAAGAAGACAAAATAGGATGGAACATTTTCAATCCTATGTCTGCAGTATATTATGCCCCAGGTTTTGGGGGAGGAAAGTATGAAAGTGATATTGATTTCTTTTTTTTTAAATTTCAGCTCTGAAACGGTTCTATGGTAACATGAGAGTGAGAATAAAATTTTCCATAAAGGCAATATAATCTTATGTAGTAGGAATTTATGTTTCTTCTTATTTCAACCCCTCCCAGGCATGGTGTGTAGAAGCAACGGAATGCAACATTCGTCATCCTCTATGAGCCATAAAAAGCTATATCTAGCATTTTCTGAGGGAATAGTTTGAGTGTGATAAGTCGTTCTACCTAATTTCAAGTTCTACATATATGTTACTAGCATGTGCCCGCGGCTTCGCCCGCGATAATTATTTCAAAAATTAAAAATTAAGAGCATAATAGTTAAATCATTATATTTATTAACACCTAAATCACGTGAATTACATACCACGATTAGATAGCGTCGCCTGGTAAAAGCGATCTCAGATTCGAGTTCCTTGGCCCAGAAAATCCCTGTATAGTGAGTTTCGTCCAAATCGAACGATGTTTAACCATATTTAGGTCTATGTTGATTATACCTCTTCCGTGTAGGTTGAAAATTTCATATGTCTACGGGCCTTGACATTCTAAACAAATGAATCGACCAGCGTGGGCTTACAACATTCAAGCGATCGCGATGCTTTTATTTCAACGGTATGACAAAAATAGCCAAAGCCAACTGCAATTGATTTGACATTGAAATGTATTACTGAAATCTGATGCTTCGACAGCGCTAAAATCACTTTTTCTGCCAGTTTTTCACTCATAACTCGCGAACGAAACCTAAAATTAAAAATTCGGCTTCGAGGTGCATTCGCCCACCTTTCAGTCCATCTATCTTTAAAATTTCAGATCTCTGCGTTCAGTAGATTTCGATGGGCATCGTGGACAGACAGACAAACAGCATGTGCCCGCATGTGCCCGCGGCTTCCCCGCGATAATTATCTCAAAAATTAAAAACTAAAAATTAAGAGCGTAGTAAAATCATTATAATTATTAACACCTAAATCACGTGGAGTGCATTCCACGATTAGATAGCTTCCCCTGGTAAAAGCGACCTCAGATTCGAGTTCCTTGGCCCAGAAAACCCCTGTATAGTGAGTTTCGTTCAAATCGAACAATGTTTGACCATATTTAGGGTTGATTATCCTTCTTCCGTGTATGTTGAAAATTTCATATGTCTGTGGGCCTTGACACTCTAAACAAATGAATCGTCTAGGATGGACTAACAAAATCAAGCGATCGCGTTGCTTTTATTTTCAAGGTATGAGGTATGATGACAAAAATAGCCAAAGCCATCTGTAAGTGATTTGATATTGAAATTTATTACTGAAACTGATGCTTCGAAAACGCATAAAATGCACGTTTTTTGCTCATTTTCACTCATAACTCACGGACGAAAGCGAAAATTAAAATTCCGGCTTTGAGGTGCACATTCCGACCCTTTAGTCCATCTATGTTTAAAATTTCAGATCTCTGCGTTCAGTAGATTTCGCTGGGCATCGCGGACAGACAGACAGACAGAAAGACAGACACTTCCTTTTATTAATATAGATACAAGGCCCTAGAGTTTGAAAATCAAAAGTCCTTCATCAAGTTAATTTCAAATTACAAAATAAAAACCCGGGCGATTCTGGGCCTTTTAAGCTAGTATATTTATGTTTATAAGTCATCAGAAAATGAAAATCTGACATGAAGGTAATTTAAGATATTTTTCTTTTGCAGAAAGCCTGCAGCAGCTGCTTAGAGTCTTCCTAAGAGTTCCTCTAACAAGAATAAACATTTAGGCTAAGTGTCTACGAGTCGTCTGGAACTTCTCTCAGAATATGAAGCCTAAGATACCAGAGCTCAGACCCAGTAAAATAAAATTATGTAAATGAGAACTTCGGTTTGAAAATACTTAACCAGTCATTGCTGTGGATATAAATATTTTGAAACTGCGTTCTTATGTTGTTTATATCAATTCCACTTTCCAGTTACCATATTTTCCAGGGTTTAAGATCACAACCAGGATGTACCTAACATCAGCGGTGGATGCAGAAATTTCTTTCAGGGAGAGATTTGAAGAGGAAGAAAGAAAATTTAAAAAAAATTGATGGATACACACATTACTTCCTCTGCCCAAATAAAAGTTAGTCTCTTAGTATAGCTTATTATGAATGACGTAATCTTTAACGTAAGTTGGTTGAAAACAGGAAGAGAATGGATATATATACATTCACAAACCACAGATTATTGTCTCTGTTGGACATTATATGGGAATATTATAGGAAAAAAATTCCTCAGACACTGGGACTTGAACCCAGGACCTTTGGCTATTCGTGCCAATGCTCTACCAACTGAGCTAAGCCGGAGTTCAATCCACAGCGCCAGATGGAACCTTCCTCCTATGATTGAATGCCCTTAATGGTCTACCTCATGTTGCTGCAGCTGTTCGTGAGGAAATCAACAAATCTGATTGGGAGGTGCTCCAGCATCCTCCATACAGTCCAGACCTTGCACCATCAGTCTTTCAGTTGTTTGGTCCCATGAAGAAATTCCTGGTTGGTAAACGCTTTGCGTCAGATGCAGAAGTGAAAACAGCAGTCCGCAGATGGCTATACTCCAACCGAATGGACTTCTATGAATAGGGTATTTTGAAACTGGTATCAGGATGGGAGATATGTGTTGAGAAGCTTGGCGACTATATAGAAAAATAGACAAAAGATGTTCCTTCATGTGTGCATTTGTTTGTAATGGTACCTATTATATTTTTTTGTGAAACAAATTACTGTGCGTTACTTTTTGATCCGCTCTTGTATTATTTTATCTTTCAGTTAACTCCTACCTCATTATAATCCATCGTAACTGGATGTGCTGAAAATGTTAATTGCAAAGGTACTTAGCATTTAGCTAAGAAAGGCAATTAAAGACATGACTTGTTTACTGGTTTCATGTGATACTTCAATACTAAACTAGACGTTTCTGGGGATATTGGATGCTAAGGAAATCTTAGTTCCTAGTGACGAATGTTTACTGTGTGTACTTAAAGCAAACCCTAGATTAAGATTCCTTTCTCTACATGATTAGCTAAGATTAACTCACACATTGCTATCTTCATTTTATAAGCATGTACAAAAATAAAAGCACATGTAAGAACTCATGAATATCTTTGTATACCTGGAATGAATTGTAAAATATTTTATGAAGATACAAGTTAACTGTGCACAGCAAAATAATAATAAGGATTGGTTTTGAAATGAAGGGGACGCTACTTATATTAGCAGTGAGTATTACCTTGTCAGTTTAAACTCTAGTATCGGCAAATCCTTTCCCTTCATTGATTAAGTCAGGAAATAGGATAAGGCAAATATCATTATTTCAAATGCACGAATATAATTTTTTTGTGAATTCAATTTTATAATAGGACAATATAGCTTGTCTGTAAAACTCAACGCCAAATTTCAAGAACTGATGTTTATTACTTATTTACTCAATGGCAATAGACAATTCCTAAGCAAGCTAAAGGAATATTATCTATTTTATGGCACCTGAAGGTTTATTCTGCGCTTACCTGAGCCCACCATTCAACCCTATTCTGTGCTATCTCCATCCAACCATTCCTCTCAAATCCTACTTCCCTTAAATCTATCCTAATATTATCCTCCCACCTACATCTAGGTCATCCAAGTGGTATTTCCCCATTGGGTCTCCCAGTCAATACTTATCTCATAAGTATTTCTTGTCTTTCCTCCCCCATGTGAGCCCATTTCATCCTCCGTGATTTAATCACCCTTACTATACCTGCTGAAGAGTACAGGTCATGAAGCTCGTCTGTGCAGTTTTCTCCAGTCCCCATTTTCATCTCTCTTAGGCCCAAATATTTTCCTAAGCCCCCTGTTTTCAAACACTCTCAGATTATGTAAGGGGGCCATGTCTCACATCCATACAGTACAACCGGCAGGATAATGTGCCGTGTGTTTCTCGGCACTTTGCTTTTTTTCTAGTTCTCATTATACATATTTATTTTTTGTTGTATTGTTTACTTACCTTTTTGCCAAGCTACGTACATATTTTCAGTTTCTTGCGGCAGCCATCTTTCTTTTGTTTAGTGTGTGTTTAGTTTTCTCTTTTTTCTTCAGCGCCTCCTATATTAGTTTTTTCGCGGGCTTGATTATTTTTTCCGGCGCAGCGCCTCTCGCGGCCGGTTCGCGTATTCTTCTTTGAGGGGCGTTTCTCGCTTGAGGAGTTGAAGTTGGGATCTCGTGGAAGTGAGACGTGCCCTGTCATCGTCCTGCTGAGAATCTTCTTTCCGGCATGCTGTAATCTTGCTACTTCTCTATACCAGCAGGTATTTTATGTTTAGTTTGTACATTCTAGTTTTGCTGGTGGGCTTTTGTGCTATTCAGTTATTTTCGGTTTCGCCCACCAGCTTTGTGTTAGTTTTCGTTTTTTTTTTTTTATTTTTTTTGCTCATTTTGATTTTTTTATGTTAGGTTAAAATATTTTCTTTGGTTACGAAGAAGGATGGCTCGCCGTATTATCACTACAATTCATGATAGGCCTTAAGCCTTATGCGTTGGACCTTCAGTCCTGATATTTTGGATAATTTTGCTAAAGCTTTTGCTGGTAATAGTTATTCTTCAAGCTTTGTAATTTGGCTCATGACAGGCCTTAAGCCTTATGCGTTGGACCTTCAGTCCTGATATTTTGGATAATTTTGCTAAAGCTTTTGCTGGTAATAGTTATTCTTCAAGCTTTGTAATTTGGCTCATGACAGGCCTTAAGCCTTATGCGTTGGACCTTCAGTCCTATTATTTTGGGAGAATTTTTTGCTAGAGCTTTCGCTATTAATGATTGTATTTGAAGCTCTGAATTTTCACTGAATATAGGCTTTTATCTGAGCTTTTGGTATCAGCATCCCTTCAGGATTTTCAAAGCTAGATGTTTGTAGTCTATGCTGGATTTTACTGTAAGAGCTACCACTCCTTTGATAATAAAATTTGATTCTTGTGTTCAGAATTTTTTGTGTTGCATACTGATCGTGGATACTATTCTAACCTGACTCTCATAATTTTGACATCCTGTAATACTCCTCTTGGGAAGCCCTTACGGCACGCGTCTCAAAGTGGTAGCATCGCTAGTCGATCTAGGATTTTTCAGTATTTTGCCCCTCTTTTGCCGCAGTTTTTCAACAGTTTCTTTGGCTTTTCGGGCTGTATTTTAGGACGCCTGCTACCGCGTTTCAAAGTGGTAGCAGACCGCACTCGATCGTGTTTTTGATTACATTTTCTGGGGTTTTCAAAATTTTTTTTCTACTTTCATTGTTCATTATGGCGGAACAAAATCTACAATTTAAGATGGCGGAGTTTCCCCATCCCTTTCAGGTTTTATTGGAAGATTTTCCAATCACTGAACCAGTGTTGCCACAGGAAGTTTTCGCTTTTCTTAAAATGTTTATTAGATTCTGTAGGCAGGCTTCTGCATATGATGTACCCTATATTGCCCTATTACAGTGTATTTATCCGCGTGTCCGGGGGCGTGTAGGTGACGCCATCTTGGATGCGCTGACTGTTGGCCTTAATATACAAGAATTTCATACCTTATTATTACATGAAACTTTTCCATCTTCGGTTCTTAATCAGTTTATTCTGGAGCATTATTTCCGTGGGCAACGTAAGGGGGAAAGCTTTCAGGATTTTGTGGAAGATATTGAGTTAGTTGCTGAGGCCCTTCAGGTACCATTTTCTGAGCAACATTCGGTGCAGGTTGTTCTGGCAGGTGCCGAATTGCCAGAAGTTCGTGCATTGTTGTTGTCCTTAGAGCCACCGGGGAGTTGGATCCAGTTGAGGGCTATTGTTCCCAAATTACAAAACATTTTGGAGGCACGCTCCATGCTTGCCCCTATTGATGATGCCAGCCGGCCTAACCGGATTAGTAGTGGTAAGAGGAAGCGCCGGTTTTGTAATCGGTGTCGGCGTCTTGGGCATTTGGCAAACCAGTGCTGGGATAACCCAGACAACCAAAGGTTCCGTAATGGACGTGTTTTTACTTCCACTAACTCCAAACCTAACCTGGAAGGAAAAGGGAGTAGACAGCCTATTCTTTCTTGCCTTAATAATAAAGCCATTGGACATAATCAGGAGTGGCGAAGGAGAATTAATGGAGATGGGACTCCACGTTCCCGGCGTGTCCCCACTTCCAATAATTCTGGGCCGGGGCCTCACGTTAAAGATGCTGGATGTCTGAGTAAGGTGGCGTGCAATAATTCTTCCGCTAGTGCTAGTGGTTGTAATCACTGTATTAAATTGGACCGTCAATTAGTAGCTGTACGCGACCAGTTAAACAGGGTCAGTAAACAAAAAAGCGATCTTGAAAAGCAGTTGTCGGTTTTACAGTTGAGTAACCAAGATTTGCAAGTTGCCAATCGCAGCCTAAGTAAAGATCTTCAAGAGTCCCATAATAAGTTGTTAGCAATTACTGAGCGGAACCGTGAGGATGCAGATCGTATGGCAGAATTGCTCGCTATCGAGGAAGGTTTGAACAAGGAGATAGCCAAAATGGCCGACAACTCCAACGCGCAGAAATTGAGAATTGCTGAATTACAACATCACTGTGAACAGTTGTCAGCTCGTGTTAATTCTGGTCCCGTAGGAGATAGTCAAAAACTCAGTTCTGCCAACCAAAGTTTGAAAAAAGAGAATGGTAATCTCCTTCTGAAAATACGTTCTCTTAATGAAAGGTTATCTGAGCGCGAAGAACGCATTAACGATCTTACAGTTATTCGCGAGGACTTAACTAATGACGTTATGAAGATGCGAGACACTATTGCAGAATTAGAGAAAAAGTGTACTATGTTACAGAGTAATTCCCGAGTTAAATCACAGACATCCAGGTCTTTGACTACGAAAGGTCGTGGTCCATGTCGTACGGGTGAGGCCAAAGAACTTGAGAGTTTCCCGGTCAATACTCAAAAGGCTGATTCATCGTCCAGCCCTTGTGACCTCACCTGTGTGGCAACTTGTGATGCTCCAGATACCATCGGTGGTACAAGTTCATAGTTTTGGGGGAAAAACGCCCATTCTTCGAATTTACTAAACATTCTTTCTTTTCTAACCTAACACTCTTCTAATAGGCCCTTACTAAGAAACCCTCAGGGGTCTCCATGAATGGGCATGGGGATATGGGAGCCGACGTTCCCAAGTGGCCCGAGTCAGTTAGGCGGGGATTTTTCTCTTATTTTCTTCGGGTTTTCTTTCTTTGGGGTTTTTCTCTTTCGTCTACTTTTCTCCTTCCCTATCTTTCTATAAATTCTCTGTCTTTTCAAAATTTTGCCGAAGTTAAAATGTCTTGTTTAGGTACTATACAATTTTGCTATTTCTTAAAATGTATAAAATTTGATGCAATTTTTTTTTCTATTTCGATCACATAGGTCTTGCTTTTCTTCTTGCTCTATAGCTAATTTTCTTCTTTCTCTTTCTTTTCTCCTTTTCCGCTATTTAGTCCCATTATATTCCGTAAAACATGAATAGGTGAACTTTTCTAAATTTCTAATTGTCCCAATTTTGGGCTTTTCTTGCTTGTGTAAACTCTTCTCGTAATATGACATGATTGAGTAGGTTGTTTCGCGTATTCATGTTTTTTCATTTTTATTTTCTTGTTTGTGCAAAATATAAGATGGTTTACATTCCAAATAATGTGGCTCTAAGTTACATGTTATTATGATATTTATTACCATATATAAGTTATAGTACATATTATGCATAGTCATTTTGATTTTGATATTCTATTTTCTTCCGTTAGTTGTACTGTGCCGCTACGCTCCCAGGGTTCCTTTTTTTTGGCCGCCATCCTCCTTCTTTGTTTTGTTTAGTTTATGCGTTTTGGTTGTTTGTTTTTCTCTGCTGGTAATTTTCTTTCTGAAAAAAAAAAACATACAATTTTCAATGATTCTCTTTGTTTTTTTTTTACATAGTATTATCACTACTTTAATTTCCGTCAAATAAGATATATATATATATTTCTTTTCGCATGCCGGATGGATATCATGGCAAGACGAAAAAAAAAAACAACATAATATATATTTAATCAAATAATGCATATTTAATGAAATGAGATTTTTACTGATTATCATGGCACTAAACTAATAGGATTGTGTCGAAACCTTGGGCGTGACGGAAAGCATTGTCCAAGCTTATTAGGCGTTTGAATGAAAGAAAGAAAGAATATAAAAAAAAAAAACATAAATGAAACAAGATCAAATATTTCTACGCAATTTCTTAATTATTTGTTGCTGTTTGTTTTACTGCCAAAAAGCGTCTTGTGTTTTGGTAAAGTCCCAAAACAACAAATCTAACTTAAATTGAACGTGACAAATCTTCCAGACTTGGACTACTGCCTGGAAAATTTCAAATCTATCTTTAAGATTTGCGCTGGTTTTGAATTATCTTGAGCTGTTCATGCTGAATAAACTTATGCCAGCGTATTTATCATTGCTGTCATTTCAAGTAATTTTTTTTCTACTTAAATTGCTTTGTGGTTGTTTCTCGGTCTCGTTGTGCCGTTGTTTTGTTCGGGTTGTCTCAGACTGCTCCATGGGAGGACGTGCCTGGTTTCGGTTCGCGGCTTCTGGGCACGTCTGTTAATTCCATGGAGGAGGTTTCCTTTTCCTTTCTTTGTCCTCGGGCGGCTGAGGAGTCTCCGGGAATTTTCCTTAGCGGGGCGTGGACAATGGTTTCCGTTTCCGGGGTATATCCCCGAGGTTTCGTTTGCTTTATTTTTTTCAGACCCCCGTACGGCCATACGAATTCTATAGGGTTGAGTGCGGGATTTCTTCGAGTACTGACCCGAGAGGGGATATTTCGCTTCTTCCGGCTGGCCCGGACGTGGAAGCGATCTACAAGGATCCTGCCTCCTTTTCTATTCTATATTTGCCATCTCGAGATCCGATCTCCAATCATTTCATTATCACCTTTTCTATGTTTCCATCCTCTCTAATCCATCTAAGTCTAGGCCTAGCATCATCATTTTCATCCTCTATCTCTCATTTCTTTCCATCCATATCTTAATAAAAAAAAAAAAAGAATCCGCCTACCAATAAGGTGGTAACAAAATAAAAGAAACAAAAATCTTAACATATTACTTAAATTATGCCTTCACTTTAGGAAGGTCTTCTTAAAGTTTTGCTGAATCTTTCTATCCTATATCAGCATTCATATTGTTAATATTTAATTAATTTATTACTAATTTTATTGTATTTTGTAAATAATGTAAATAACTTTAAAACTAATTTTCATGTTTTGGGCCCTCATTAGTTGTATTGGGTCATTGTACATATATTTTATTAATCTTTCAAACATTTATAAATATAAAAAAAAATTCTAAGAGTCCCTTCAGGACTTTGTTTTAGCTCCCTTTTGGAGATTTAGTTTTTTTGAAGCAGTTCTGAGTGTGTACGTACCTGTGCTTATATTTGTCTAATTTCCAGATTGTGTTGTGCCGCCGTGTGCTGCCCTCCTCCTCGGCCCGTTCTTTCTCTGTCGAGCGAGCATACTCTCTACCACCCCTGTGCTGGCCACCTTTTCGCTGTTGCTGTCCTGACACTATGGGGACGCCTTGCTGTGTCAGTCTGCAACAAAGCAAGCTCCGGCTATACTATATGCAACTACAGCTCTTCACATCAGCAACAATGTTTCTACGCTTACTCACCAGCTTTATCTACTGCTCCGACTACTTCCAACACCAAATGGACTTGGTTAATTTCTACATACTACTACCACTGTTCTACAATAGCTACGGTTATGGTTATTCACTTCATCTAACTACTATGTACAAGGACACATGGTTTGTTGTGCTGGTGATGTGTTATGACTACGGATATGGACTCCGGAAAATTTTCTTCAAGACTTATTACCAAATGTTTCGCTGGTTTAATACTAATTATGCCTTTTGGTGGACCTTTTGCATCTTGGTGGGGTGAAGACACAAACTTTGCTCGTTCTGACTAAATTTATAATATTTTCACAAATGGCCTAGTTTTGATGAAGAAAGAAAAAAAAACTTTTGATTCTCAAAATTTTTTTTTCCCTGGGTCGTGGAGGATGTGCCGTGTGTTTCTCGGCACTTTGCTTTTTTTCTAGTTCTCATTATACATATTTATTTTTTGTTGTATTGTTTACTTACCTTTTTGCCAAGCTACGTACATATTTTCAGTTTCTTGCGGCAGCCATCTTTCTTTTGTTTAGTGTGTGTTTAGTTTTCTCTTTTTTCTTCAGCGCCTCCTATATTAGTTTTTTCGCGGGCTTGATTATTTTTTCCGGCGCAGCGCCTCTCGCGGCCGGTTCGCGTATTCTTCTTTGAGGGGCGTTTCTCGCTTGAGGAGTTGAAGTTGGGATCTCGTGGAAGTGAGACGTGCCCTGTCATCGTCCTGCTGAGAATCTTCTTTCCGGCATGCTGTAATCTTGCTACTTCTCTATACCAGCAGGTATTTTATGTTTAGTTTGTACATTCTAGTTTTGCTGGTGGGCTTTTGTGCTATTCAGTTATTTTCGGTTTCGCCCACCAGCTTTGTGTTAGTTTTCGTTTTTTTTTTTTTATTTTTTTTGCTCATTTTGATTTTTTTATGTTAGGTTAAAATATTTTCTTTGGTTACGAAGAAGGATGGCTCGCCGTATTATCACTACAATTCATGATAGGCCTTAAGCCTTATGCGTTGGACCTTCAGTCCTGATATTTTGGATAATTTTGCTAAAGCTTTTGCTGGTAATAGTTATTCTTCAAGCTTTGTAATTTGGCTCATGACAGGCCTTAAGCCTTATGCGTTGGACCTTCAGTCCTGATATTTTGGATAATTTTGCTAAAGCTTTTGCTGGTAATAGTTATTCTTCAAGCTTTGTAATTTGGCTCATGACAGGCCTTAAGCCTTATGCGTTGGACCTTCAGTCCTATTATTTTGGGAGAATTTTTTGCTAGAGCTTTCGCTATTAATGATTGTATTTGAAGCTCTGAATTTTCACTGAATATAGGCTTTTATCTGAGCTTTTGGTATCAGCATCCCTTCAGGATTTTCAAAGCTAGATGTTTGTAGTCTATGCTGGATTTTACTGTAAGAGCTACCACTCCTTTGATAATAAAATTTGATTCTTGTGTTCAGAATTTTTTGTGTTGCATACTGATCGTGGATACTATTCTAACCTGACTCTCATAATTTTGACATCCTGTAATACTCCTCTTGGGAAGCCCTTACGGCACGCGTCTCAATAATTGTCTTAGAAATTTTTATTTTTAGATTTCTGGACAGAAGACGAGAAGATAAGAGATGCTTATAACATCATTAAACATTTAAATTATTATTAACCAACCAAATGTGTGTAGGCTAAGGTGGAAAGGTAGAGTCAGACTGGTGGTATACCGGGATATGTGAGAATTTAATGGAGAATTTAATGTTGTACTGGCATATTGCCACGGCAGCTCAATGGTAGAGCAGTGGCATGGAGAACCGAAGATCCTGGTTCAAATCCCGGCAATGGCATTGAATTTTTTAGTCTGACTCAACCTTACCACCTATATTAGCATTCTCTTTTTAAAAAATCATATATCACTCTATATTAACAATATATTAGGAATGGGTCGATACCAGATTTTCTCGATACTCGATACCGATACTTGATTTTTTCCTCGATACTCGATACTTCGATACTCGATACCTTCAACATTTCCAGTTTCAATAAATAGGTACATTAAAAATTAAAATTTGAGAGAACTGTGTAATACCAACTAAATTAATTAAGTCTGCATATTTAATGAGACAAAATTTGATATCATCAGTAGCCTATAATTATTTTTAAACTCTACATTAAAACTAAAATCAGTTTTTTAAACAGCCCACTTACAAGTTTTTGTTAAAAAATACTAGCATTCTCACTTAATTGCAGAATTTCAGAAGTACAAAAGTATCGAGCGAGTTTTCTGAAGTATCGTTTGATGCCGATACCTTGCAAGTATCGAGAGTATCGAGGTATCGAAAGTATCGAGGACCCATCCCTACAATATATACATTCCTGCTTCTAAAAAAAAAAAAAATCAGAGATCACAGTGATTTAAAAACTGTTATGTTTTAAATTCTTGCTGACTTGCTGATATTTGATAAAAGACTGTGCCTCCTTATGTATACTTTGGACAGTTTTTATGAAAGTTACAAATTATTTACAACTATAATAAAAGTTTAGAGGAACCTGAATCTCTTCTTTTTATCATATCTACCATCGGTCTTATTTCATGTGCCAAGCCATTTATTGCTCATTAATAAATAAAAATTTAAAAAGTCTGTTCCTGCATTTGGTTCAGACACACTGAAAACAAACCCAACCAATTACAATTATCAATCATATTAATTTCACATATGGCCATTATGAAAATACCATATCAATTTATTTTAGAAAATGAATTGTGGGAATTCTGGAAATAGGGATATAATTCCGGGGTGCGCAGGCAAAGAGAGTTAAGTCCACTTTCTTGTTACTGAGAATTAGAGTGACTTAACACTCTATACCAGCCCAACATAGCTTTAGAGATGGATAAACCCATGAGGCACACATCTACTACTATCGTACAATTTTGAATTTACTTACTGGACTTAACACAAATGTAGAGAACATCTTTATCTATAATTCTATGGACATATCTCAATTTTTTAGGATGATGGACTTAACTCTCTTTACCCATGCACCCCGGAATTTGAAAAACACAGGACCCAGGACTTTCATCTAAATTAAGGGGGCTCATACACCAAGCAGTGTCAAAGTTTTTTAACTTTTTTTTTTACTATCATATTAAAGAACACACCTTTATGAACATACCCTATAGTTTTTATGTTTAAATTCTGTCATTTACTGGAGATATACAAGTTTAAATGCCAGTATGTGCGTTAAGTTGTAAGGCATGTTGAATTTTCAAAGTAATTTTCCCATAACTTAATATTTACAACACAAAAAACACAACATCTCTTAAAGTAATGGTCCAAATTGCATGAAAATTTGCACACACGTAGATTTTGATGTGTAATAGAGGACAAACCTAAATAATCTGATGTATATGCATCACAAGATTATTTCACTTGTGAACATAATGTGAAAAAATTAGTAATAATTTGATATTGAAATTTTAAAATCCCTGAAAATTGTATCAGGCATACCACAGTATTCATTGAAGGTTTAGCCTCTAGATCATGGGTGTGCAACTGATGCACATTGTGTCACTGTGCGGTAGGGGACTTTCTCCCACTACAGCCACCCTTGACGTCAGCATGAAGCAGTTTCGATGTGACACTGAACATGAAGAACAGGTTTCTTATGTCACAGCAAGGGATGGGGACTAAAACGTTTCCCCTCAGTTGCTCGCCTATGCTCTTGATGATAGTGTCAGCTGTGAATAAAAAAAAGATTACACCAATCATATTGGCCCTTTGCAAGAAATCGTGTTTCTTATGCCTTATCACAGGCTGAAAAATAAAAAAATTTAATTTTCTTAATATCAACCTTTATATTTGTCACATTATAATAATTTTTGTGCATGTTTCAAGCCCCAAGTGTATACTTCTAATGTCCAAAATGTCATTTTGTTATTGCAAATAGTGTTGAAGATATTGAACTTTTACTGCAATGCCTGCACGGCCATGGTCTCTTGGTGTATGAGCCCCCTTAAGGGAAAATACGGGATTTCCCGAGAATATTTGGTCTAATTATGGTATTTAAATTGTTCAGATTTCTGTTGTAATTCTACTGACAAGGGAACCATACGGGTTGTCATGTCGAAACTACTGTCAAATTTTGCATGTCGGTAGGTCTTCATTGCACATAAGACACGTATCAAAAATTGGTGAAAATTAATTACAAATCATGTAAATTCGAAATATTAAGGAGCCTCTTACAGCTTTCAGCAGGAGAAACTGGCAGCCTCCCCTATCTAGCGTGCGCTTGGCATAGGCTGTCAAAGTGTTCCCGAATCCCATGTCAGATATATGCCTATGTGTATTTCGCCCTTTCCTTACCATTAAGGGAGGGAATAATATTATAATAATGAATAATATCCTCCTCTGATACATATATTTGTATTCCAGGAATAGTCATGAAGTAATTAGTACCTGCTTAAATTTTTAGGATTAGCAGTGTGAATCCTGTGTGCTGTTTACATTAGTTAGGTTTTTATTACTTTGGCCTGTAATAATGAGTAAAATTTATTATGACATAGTACATTAGTTTGAGTTCTTAACACTTAAAACCTTTTGTCTGAACAATAAAAGTCAACATTGAGAATAAGTTGATTCAAGCACTGGTATTGTGATTAGGTGTGCATGGAAAATATCTTCAAATATCACTCAAATTAAGTGGTCACACTTCTATAACACCTACACACATTAACAATCATAAGCAACCCCTCATTGTCTATGCAGGTTATATTATAGTTTTAAAACGCGGAAATAATAACAAAAGATTTAAAAGTTATTTAGTGAAACACATTTCGCAAGTAAAAAGGCAGCACACTCCCTCTATTGCACACCCCTGCTATCTTGTGAACCCAGCATGCAGGCTACTCAAGCGAGCTCTACAAGTGGCCCCCGTTGTTATCTTATGGAACATAACAAACACATTTTCATCCACTTGCAGTTCGTATGAGCAGCTAATTTTTTGCATGTTCCATCTATAATGAAGACCTATCAATATGCAAAATTTGAGGGTAGATTTCGACATGACAACCCGCACGGTTCCCTTGTGAGAGCTAAAACCCACCCAAAATTTTCTCCTGTTGTCGTCTATCAATCACAAATTTTTAGTCTTCCATAAGCTTATATTTTTGTAATATCTTCACACAAATTAATAAAACATTTATACAAAGTGACTTTGATATAAATTCTGTTACATACAATTATTTATGTACGTCTAGCTCTGTGGTTAACACCCGTTCCCAGGATAATTTGTATGTAACTTCTTAAAAATTCACAAAGTATTCTGTCCTGTTGTCTTCAGGCTGGTGAAACAATATACCATATTTTACGGACTATAAGACTCTCCGGACCATAAGACGCAACTTGAGTTTAGGATAGAAATTTAATGTGATTCTAAAGGAACATTTTTATACAGCCTGGAGATGGAAATATTATAATATACGTCATTGCATAAATAGATTATAACCTTGTGCAATCGAATCAGTGTAAATCACTTTTAACTTAAAACCTGCGTTGTACGAAAATCTCTTCTGTACAGGTGGTATAGCGTAAATTTTAACAACTGAACAGATTTCTCATGTAAAACTGAAAATACTTTTACACCCTCTAACCCTCAATTCAGCAGACGGTAAGTGTAACGAGACAATACTGTTTAGAGTCATAGCCTTCATATAAACCACCCAGCGGAGACAACTTCTTTCGTATAAAATAACTCACATTCCTTTCTTTCTGCATTGTATCCAGGTACCCTCATTTTATGATTGTGACAAATGCACTAGTATATAGTCTGTGCCAAAATTTCTAACTATCATATCGTTTACAACACTCTGTTTATAACTATTTTATTCCGGCAATATTTACCACTATTTTAATTTTTTTATTGTACTTTGGACCATTAGACGCACCCAACTTTGAAGACTCTGTTTTCAAGGTAAAAACGTGTGTCTTATGGTCTGTAAAGTACAGTACTTATTTTAACAAGCAATTGTTTTGTTACAGCTGAGTGCTACCATGTGGAAGACAGATGCAGCAGTGCTGAAAGAGTGCAATGGCTATCGTTTCTCATGCATAGATGACACATCATTTCTACTCTGCGATGAAAACCGCACACTACTACAGGATGTTGCTCACTCCTGCCCTCCAGGAAGTAAATGCTCCAACAGTTATCCAAGCATATGCTCATACGACATGTTAACCAATTCATTGAGAAACAATGAATTTCAATGCTCTGTACAAGGCACATTCTTGGATCAATATTCCAACTGTAGCAGATATTTCATATGCATTGCAGGACCAGGAAATTAAGAATTTATACGTCAAGATATTATCTGCCCTGAAGGATCACTGTTTGATGAAAGCTCTGGGTACTGCAGCTACTCGCCAGATGTAGTTTGTCCGAGTCCTCCAACTTGTAATCAATTTGGCTTTTTTTGCATCTCCAATACATCTGTGCAATTCTGTGAGCCAGGTGAAGTGTATCCTTCAGGGCCTATTCAAGAGTGTGTAAACAACATGATATGTGGGCAACACTGCCTGTCATATTGCATCCACCCTAGTTTGGAGTCAACATTATGTCCATCAGAACCTGAAATAACTACTACGCCACCGCTGACATGCACTCAAGAGGGATTTATTCCAGATCCATTTGACTGCCGCAGGTTCTATCTGTGCATCTCTATTGGAGAAGGGTTTGAAGAACTCTCTTATCAGTGTCCTGAAGGGTATGCTTTTGATAGCACTACAAGAATGTGCTCCGAGAATGCCTCATTAAATTGTAGTTTAGAAACAGAACCAACTGTTCCAACATCTCCATCTGGTCCTGAAGCATCAGAAACATGTTCTGCAGAGGGTTTCTTTCCACACCCTCAAGAATGTCGAAATTTTTCATTGTGCATTGCTGTTGGCAATGGATTTGAAATGGTTAGCTATCAATGCCCTGAAGGATATGCTTTTGATAGCACTACAAGAATGTGCTCCGAGAATGCCTCATTAAATTGTAGTTTAGAAACAGAACCAACTGTTCCAACATCTCCATCTGGTCCTGAAGCATCAGAAACATGTTCTGCAGAGGGTTTCTTTCCACACCCTCAAGAATGTCGAAATTTTTCATTGTGCATTGCTGTTGGCAATGGATTTGAAATGGTTAGCTATCAATGCCCTGAAGGATATGCTTTTGATAGCACTACAAGAATGTGCTCCGAGAATGCCTCATTAAATTGTAGTTTAGAAACAGAACCAACTGTTCCAACATCTCCATCTGGTCCTGAAGCATCAGAAACATGTTCTGCAGAGGGTTTCTTTCCACACCCTCAAGAATGTCGAAATTTTTCATTGTGCATTGCTGTTGGCAATGGATTTGAAATGGTTAGCTATCAATGCCCTGAAGGATATGCTTTTGATAGCACTACAAGAATGTGCTCCGAGAATGCCTCATTAAATTGTAGTTTTGAAATAGAACCAACTGTTCCTACATCTCCATCTGGTCCTGAGGTATCAGTGACATGTTCTGCAGAGGGTTTCTTTCCACACCCTCAAGACTGTCGTAATTTTACATTGTGCATTGCTGTTGGCAATGGATTTGAAATGGTTAGATATCAATGCCCTGAAGGATATGCTTTTGATAGCGCTACAAGAATGTGCTCCGAGAATGCCTCATTAAATTGTAGTTTAGAAATAGAACCAACTGTTCCTACATCTCCATCTGGTCCTGAGGTATCAGTGACATGTTCTGCAGAGGGTTTCTTTCCACATCCTCAAGACTGTCGTAATTTTACATTGTGCATTGCTGTTGGCAATGGATTTGAAATGTTAAGCTATCAATGCCCTGAAGGATACGCTTTTAACAATATATCAAAAATATGTTCAGTGGATGAACTGTGTAACTGAAACAACAACTTCCATTGAAGTTTCTATTCCCACTAATCCAGGAGAAAATTCTACATGCACAGCCGGGGGACTTTTCCTCGATCCTGATCATTGTGTATAGCAGTAGGAAGTGATTTTGAACCTACGAATGTCCTGATGGATATGCATCTGATATGCCTGTAGCTGCAAACAATTCCAAATTTGTACAGGAAGTTTTCCAAATCAATATCAGTGTACAGAAGAAGGTTTTTTCCTGATCCAAATGTTTGCTATTTGTTTAACCTTTGTTCCCTAGGCCTTGGAGAGCGTCCTCAAGGATATGTACTTGATCCTATCACGTGTATCTGCACTGTTGAATACTTAGTAATTAATAATTGAAGATAAAATAAATTCCCTTGTAAACATGCATTTATGTCAACTCATTATGTTATGTAATCAAAATTAGTTGTCTGTAATTCGCAGTATGCTGTGCCTTTCAACAAGTTCTTTTCTCCTGCAAGTGCATCAAGTCAAGATGAGATACATAATTTACATGGTATGTAAGTCCTCTTTCTGCAATGAAAAATGTATTCAGTTGTTGGAGCTGATGTTGAATGATAATAATCTCATAGACCTGTATTATTCTCTAAGGAAAATCCCATTTTCTCAGCAAATATTACAATTTTTTTTTTATGAATGACCACCAGTTAGGTCAGGTTACCAAGCACCCGAAAAACATGTTGTTATGTTTATGTTATAGCCTATATACAGGGTCTATATTATAAGTTCAGACGGGGCGACCGGTGTCTTCACTCTCCGCTACGGAGTCCGCATTAGCCGCGGGCGGCGCACGCGCGGCTTCCCTGCTTAGAGTGTAGGCTATATAAAGTATTACATATCTTACCTTATAACATATGTTGGAAGTGTCGTCCTTCCTGTGTTATACAGGCATTGTATCTGGAAACCACATTCTGGCTGACGCGAGTGAGTTCTTCCACTGTAATGCCCCTAATTTCATTCGTAATGTTTTCTTTCAGCTCCTCCAATGTGTGAGGATTTGTTCGATAAACCTTATCTTTAAGAATGTGGTTTCCAGATACAATGCCTGTATAACACAGGAAGGACGACACTTCCCACATATGTTATAAGGTAAGATATGTAATACTTTATATAGCCTACACTCTAAGCAGGGAAGCCGCGCGCGCGCCGCCCGCGGCTAATGCGGACTCCGTAGCGGAGAGTGAAAACACCGGTCGCCCCGTCTCAACTTATAATAAAGACCCTATATAAATCTTTCAAAAATAACAAAAATCCAATGTTTACATAAGTAGAAAAAGAATTGATGTATTGATAAATCAATTTCTCTATCTCAATCAAATTGATAGTAGGCCTACAGGTGTAAATATTATCAACAAAGAGTACACTAATTATTGCTATATCATTCTACTAATTTTGCTAACTGTAACCCTACTCTAACATATCGGTAACCAAATATCTGTGTAAGGAACTCCAAGTTTTCCTTCATATATATGTTAGGGGGATTTCATGAGTTTTGACGCAAGAATCGGTTTTTATAAGTAGTGTTGGTACAAGGGAATTTTCCTGCATCAATTAAGCCACATTTTATGTTATAATACGGCGTTTTTTATAATTATGAAATATTATGTATGGTACAAGGGTATTTTTTTGTATTGTGAAATAGCCTATTTTGTTGGAAGGGTCGTTTTTATAATTGTGGAATATTATGTGGAGGTGCAAGGGGTTTTTTATTGTGAAATATTAGGTGACATGTCAATTGCAATTATTCATTACCGACGTTGAGGTTGAACAGTGGCTACAGGCATGGTGGCATGCACTGTGGGGAAGCGGGAAGCAGCCAGGCGAGTGGCGAGTGGAATGGGGAGCAGCATGGGGCGCAAAGTTCCATTATGCCAGATATTGTTTCATAAATTAATTAATTAATTATAAAAAAAAAAAACTCAGTGACACTAACAATGCAACCACTGTAGGCTGTCAATGTTGCTGTACTCATCTTTGGCCAGCCTACCATATGTATTCTTCTTCTTCTTCTTTGGCATCACAGCCCTGGATGGACTTTAGCCTCCCTCGTAATTCACCTCCATTCGCTTCGATCCAGCACTTTCTCCCAGCATTTGGTCACCCTCATCTTCTTCAAATTCTCTTCAACATTTGACATCTATCTTTTCCTTGGTCTCCCTCATTTCCTTTTTCCAACCAATATCCTCAAAGGCATCCTTTCCTTGGGCAATCTTTTCACATGTCCCAGCCATGACAGCCTCCGAGACTTAATAAATCTCACATCATCTTCTCCACCTATTAATTCATGAAGTTCTTAATTATTTCTTACTCTCCAGTATTCTCCTTCATTCACTGCCCCAAATATCTTCCTAAGAATCCTTCTTTCAGACACTCTTAATGCCAGTTTGCTTTAAACATGGGCTATTCTCCAGAAATGGGCAGATTCATGTCGCAGTTGATTATCTGGTGTAAAATAAGTATTTATGGATTATGAATTATTATAAGTTAGATTGAAATAAGGTCTAAGTTATTTGATCCCATATTCCACTTTTTAAACAAAAGTTACAATTTTCTGCATTTTAGGGCACAGTATGTGAGATCTCACCTCCGTGGCATGTCCCCATGCCGGACTTGTCATTTTCATTCTTTCATAATTCAACAGACTTTAATTTTTATTCCATTTTAGTGTTAAAACAAGAACAAACAGCTCAAAAAATGAGTCATTAATAACTGAAAAGAAAATATATCATTTTGAAAGACAATTTTTTGCACTAAACATGCCTGTCCCAAAGTGAGACTTCACCTCCGTGAAACAATATAAAAGTTCAATTATTTCCACAGAGATGGCACTGTAGTCTTTCTATTTTCCTTGGACTCCAACAGACTTATCATTTATATAAAAGCTTTATATCCCTATAATATAAAGCCACACGGCTGACTGACTGACTCACTCACTCACTGACATTAATGTTTGCCCACTTCCAGATGAGCTAGAAAATTGAAATTTGGTACACATATAGCTTTTAGGCTGTAAACCACAGGAAAATTCCTAAAACTTAAGTTTTTTTATTTTTTAGCCCTAAAAACCCCCCGAAAGAGGGCTCGACTCGGCTCACCGACATTAATGTTTGTCCACTTCCAGAAAAGCTAGAAACTTGAAATTTGGCTGCAAACCACAGGAAAATTCCAAAAAGTAAATTTTTTTAAGTTTTTAGCCCTAAAAACCCCCGTAAACGGGCTCGGTTTCCATGGCAATGGTATTATCAAACTGTGTTCACGTATGGCTCTGAAAGTTTAGAAATAATAATTATTTCCGTAAACCTAACGGGGTGATCGAGATAGTAACGTCTTGGACTTGCGTTCTGAAGTCTCAGGTTCATAATAATTAAATCCAATTAACATATTTTTGTCCAGAACTAACAAAATTTTCTTCTATCTGTTAAAGAAATTTCATAATTTATATTCTTTAATTATAACTCGGAGATGAAGTCCCGCATTCTTTACAACATATTATAACCAATTTTACTTGTATTTTACTATGATTTCCCTGGTCGTAAAGGCAAATGCCAAATTGAATATTTACATACCATGAATCTTAGTTGCTATTTCATCTTGTATCATGTCAATTTAAATTAATATCAGTTGAAATTTACTCCATAAAAAGCACCATAAATGTATGTACACTGCCAGTTGATCTAGAAAACTTAGACTTGGCAAACTGATACCTTTTAGCTTGTAATCGACAGAAAAATTCAGAAAAAAACCCCAAAGTCTTCCCACATTTATTTTTCAGGTTTATTGTGGCAAAAAAAGGTAATAGCCAATACAGCAGACTAAATACACGCATTCTATCTCCATTGATCTTTTAAAAAAACCTTTCCCGAGAACCTCAGCGGGGTTTTGGGGGCGAAGCGAGTAATTTATATAAAGCCAAGCTGTCAGTGTGCTTTTAAGTGTTGTTTTGTTTTGTTTGTGTAAAAGGGCTATATGCAGAGTTGGTAATTGGACTTTCTCACCTCCGTTACCTACACCCAACGGTAAAGTTGTATGTTTTTATATTTACTTTTGCTATAAATTATAATAATAAGGAATGCAAAGTTAAACTCTAGAACTGAGATTTTCTAACCTCAAATGTTCCCAAGCTGTTTGACAAATTAGAGAAAAATCTCACCTCCGTTACCCTCACCTCCGTTACCCTCACCTCCGTTACCCTCACCTCCGTTACTGTTACTCTCGAGTCCTATCCATGGAGGTGTAATTAATGTTGTAATTGATGACAAATTTAACTGCCTGCATTTATTATTTTTGTTTAAAGAAGATACTGGTATAGCCTAATAGTTTATAACAATATATCATGTTTGGATTTAAAGTTTTGATTTTAAGGTGATAATCTATTTTAACATAGATAAAAATAAGTAAAAGGTTGTGTGTTAATCCATTTGTATGGTAATAAATATTGTTCATTTTCATGATAACAGTAAATTAAATCTAATTCTCACAAAACTTCTATATAATTACTATTTCTTACTATTTTCTCACCTTCATGAATGCGACATTTTCTAACCTTGATAATTTAATACAAAATACCACTCGGTAAGTAGGGCAAGTACCTCAGTAGTACTCTGCAGAAAAAAAATATTACATAAAAAAAATTACATGGTCCAAAAAAAAAATAATTTTGTAAAACATTCTAACATAGATATCTACCCTTTTTTTTTGGAGAATGACCCACATAGTCCATGTTTCTGCACCATGTGATCAGCGTTTTGTACAGTTTCATTTTGTGTTTCTAGACAGGAACAGTGATTTCATGAGAGGAAGATTTGCATAGTATGCTTTACTACCCTGAATAATTCGTTTTGTGATTTCGTCTGTAGGGCCTAATTGTATTTTCATAATTTAACACTGAACCAAGATAGCAAAACATATCCACCCAATCAAAAATATAATTTCCTATGGTCATTTTTTGTTCTACCTTTATACTATTATTCACTGCCATCACCATGCATTTTGTTTTATTTTCACTGATATTAAGTCCAAAATTTTACTGCTTCGTTCCAGAATAGCCTTGTTTCGTGCCAGTAGAGCAATGTCAGCATAAGCATAGCCTTGAAAAGATTTATAAATGATTGTTCCTTTAACTCCAGCTCTTTTATAATCTCATGTAGAGTCAAATTAAATAAAACAGCAGATAAGGCATCACCTTGTCTTATTCCATTTGTTATCTTAAATTATCAACTGATTTTCCCTCCAATGTATAACTTTGCCCATGTATCTTCTAATGTCAAATTAATAAGCTTTATAAGTTTTTTCGGAATTCTGAAACCTTCTAGCATATAAGTTATAAGATTTCTTTACTGTTAATACTGTCAAAGGCCTGGTAAAAATCAATAAACAACATATGTAGGTTTGTATTGTAGGCTACTCAAAAAAATGTTCTATGGACTGCTTCAAAACAAATATCTGATCAGTTGTCCCTTTTCCAGGGTAGAAACCTCATTGATACTCCTCAAGCAGTTCCTCAGCATAACTACCGAGTCTCTTCTGCAATAGAGAAGAAAATCTGCATAGATTACGTTGACACTTCATTTTCTTTTTTGAAAATCGGGCATATAATCCCATTTTTCCAGTCGAGGGGTACCTCTTCCT
Organism: Ectobius pallidus; assembly: GCA_964059195.1. Lineage (NCBI taxonomy): Eukaryota > Metazoa > Arthropoda > Insecta > Blattodea > Ectobiidae > Ectobius > Ectobius pallidus. Next base: position 210,868,390 of record CAXKWD010000002.1, read on the forward strand.
TCTCCCAAATGTGAACAATCAGCAATCTAAACAGAGAGATGGGGATGTGAATTTACACATGATAGAAATCTATCCTCACATATTTACAGCCATGAACCAATTTCTTGTGTTTTTTTCATTACAGATCATGTTTGTTACAGTTCTACAAGTAGCGACTGCCCAATCATTCACCTGCAACTCCACAGGCAGGTACCTCAATCCAAATTCAACAGATTGTTCTGAGTATTATCTGTGTGTAAGGGATGGTTCCGGAATCTTCATAGCAAGAAATCAGACGTGTCCTGGTACATCGCAGTTTAATCCAGCTATTAGCCAGTGTACTACTGTGGCATTCACTTGCCCAAACAATGTACCTTCACCAGGCTCAAATTTCACCTGTAACTCCACAGGCAGGTTCCTCAATCCAAATTCCGCAGACTGTTCTGAGTATTACGTGTGTTTGAGGGATGGTTCCGGAAACTTCATAGCAAGAAATCAGACATGTCCTGGTACATCGCAGTTCAATCCAGCTATTAGCCAGTGTACAAATGAGTCATTCTCTTGTCCAAACAGCGGAAATACAGCTGAAAACTCAATTTTCACCTGTAATGCCACAGGCAGGTTCCTCAATCCAAATTCCACGGATTGTTCTGAGTACTTTCTGTGTGTGAGGGATGATTCCGGAAACTTCATAGCAAGAAATCAGACATGTCCTGGTACATCGCAATTCAATCCAGCTATTAGTCAGTGTACTACCGTGCCATTCACTTGTCCGAACAGTGGAATTAACTGTACAAACAATTTTGTTTGCACCAGCCCTGAAAGTTTTGGCTTTTGTTCTAATGGTCAAGTGACTGGTAACTATTCCTGTGGAGTGTTTCTTTGTGATGAAAGATGTCCAACACCCTGCGTAATAGATGTACAAGCCTGTATCAGTACCCAATAAATAACACTCAATTCAAATATACAGTGAAATCCCCGTACAACGATAATACTCTTTATAACGCTAAAATATTTTGGTCCCGGCATACTTTCCATTAAAATAATGTAAAATTCCCCTCGGTTTTACGATACTCTTAATAACGATAAACCTCTCCATTACGATTACATTTAGAATCCCCGTAAAATACCTTTTCCTCGGTACAAGGATAAAAATAGATCGTGAAAGTGCAAATCATGAACTCCCCGGAGCTAACTGAAGAAAACATTGAGGAAATCCAAAACAAGCAGGCGGAAGATGAAGAAGAGGAGGTAGAACAAAGTGTGCAACTACCAACTTGAACCGCACTCGAAGCCATTGCCTCTACGTATGTGTTCTGTGCTTGCGAGAATGTCATTTAGTGAACCTCGAATCAAATAAGGGCATTATTGTGTGTATCCCTGTTCATAAAAAAAAGCTAAACAAACTTTCTGACTTTTACAAACAGGGGCAAAAATGAGTCATCCTGTTCATGGTGCTGTGCTATAATGCAATGTAAAATGGGTTTGCTCATAGTGTAGTAATGTAAGGATGTAGTAAATACTGTACAGTATAGCAGTTCTTGTGTTAAAAATCTTTATTTCCCTAAATACCAAACGAATTTCAATTATTTCCTATATACAACCAAAATTTGAACATTTTTTGTAAATTCTCGATATAACAATATATCTCTCTATAACAATATATTTTTCTGGTCCCTGCGAAATCGTTGTATCGAGATTTCACTGTATAAGCCTAGGTGCATTGTAAAATATAAGGTGCTGCTAAAGCATTTCCGAAATTCATACATGGTCCATGACCAAGCAGTAGTTGGAGAAACTCCAGCTAGCTGAATCTTCATACACCACTTGTCAGTGTGTCAAGCAGCTTCACTTTGAGTGTATGAATTTAGTAATTGTGTTTTTTAATTGTGGCATATTGCTTACATTGTGATTTAACAATGATATGTGAGGGAGCAGCCCTCCTGTTTCAAACTCTGGAAAATCTATGACAACCTTCAGCGCTCAGTAGTCTTAAAACAAACTTGCCGTTTACCTTCTTGTGTTGAGTTTATGGGAAACATCCTCTGGCATCTGTCAGATGGACAAAGCCTAACAGCAACGACACTTCAAAGCGTAATGCCAATTGATGGCAATCATTGGACGTTATCAACCAATATTTAGCTATTTTTTGAACTGCTTGAACCATTTGTAGCTTTCAGTTTAGCTAAAGAAATATCTCAAAATGCTTGCCTTAAAAACATTTCAGACGTTCCTGCAGCAGTTTTTCTGAGTTTAAAACAAATTTACAGACATGCTATTCCCTCACAACTATCACAATGTAAGCAACAAGCAAAATTGCTACCATAATGTTTGCAGGTCATCCTGTGAGCTGGGAACAGTACTGTTACTTTGAGAGAGTTATTAGCAGTGGACTTTAGGAAATCACAGATTATAATAAGTAATTAGATTAAGTAGGTAGATGTGTTAAAATTAACTATATTTTGTTTCGTATCCAACTGAGAAGTAAAAGAGTCATGGTGTATGTACATTAACTCTCAAGTGGAACCACTTAAGGAAGCTATGGAAGTTCACCACTTAAAAGGCTAGCCCATCGAATTGAGACAAATAAAGCATATGAATACAATCTTTGAAATCATAGCTACTCTAGAATAAAGAATAATATATACAGAACATATTAATATCCCAGACATGGATTTAATGTCTATTTTCTTTCCCTCCTCTTAATTATACAGAACATATTAATTGATAAGTACTATACCATAAAATAGAAACCTTTTAATGGAGTATTACCTAAGCATAAGATTGCAGAATAATTAAAGCAACCAATCAGAATCCAGATATAATAGAATATTATTCCTATTGGATATTGTGCCGTGGGGAGGAGGCTTATGTACGGTACTTTTCAGGATTTATCCTAAATTTGATTTTTGTAGAGAGTTGTGATACAGCACTCGATATGATCAGAAGTTGGTGCTCAGTGCTCGATGTGTAGATCTTACATTATTCAGAAATTAACACAATGGTGAAAGTAGATAATAGATTTATATTTGTCTTTCATAATAGCGTGTGTAACAAGTCAAAATTATTCTCTCTTAAAAATAAAACTCCATTATCTCTGATCAGTGAAAGTCATTAATCATATTAGAACAGTTCATCCCTCTGATTCCCGAGTCTGTGCAACTACCGACATGAGAAGCCTGGAGCAGCACCCACAAGAAAACATCAAGAAGTCACAGGTATGTAAATACCAAAAATAAAGTGAAACAAGAAACGGTTTCAACTTCCTGTACAACACACAGTTGAGTTGGAAAAGAAACGCTCAAAAACAAAACTTTCAATAACACATAGTAGGCCTACTTAGAAATGTCACAAAAAGGAAAATGTGATAACATAAACTGAATCTTTGATAGTATAAAATGTTTTCTCGTCTTATACCCTCAAACTATAATACTAAGATGCCATTAATATAAGAGAATGTGGACAGCCTTTAACAAGGATCTTTTTACAACTATTTTATATCTATAATATGTAGGTCAGTTATTTTATTATGAGAAAATTGTTTACATATTCTGATATACGCTGACTTTTTTACTTAAATTTGATATGATAAAACTGTTATGTGAAAAGTTTCTTAATATGGTCACATAACAGTTTTATCATATCAAATTTAAGTAAAAATGTCAACGTATATCAGAATATGTAAACAATTTTCTCATAATAAAATAACTGACCTATATATATATATATATATATATATATATATAATAGTTGTAAAAAGATCCTTGTAAAAGGCTGTCCACATTCTCTTATATTAATGGCATCTTAGTATTATAGTTTGAGGGTATAAGACGAGAAAACATTTTATTCTTTTAACATTTCCCTCAAAGAAACTAAGATGAAGTTTATCAATAATGAATCTTTGATAACAATAAACAGCATTTTTTAAAATGTATTTGTATTAATCCGTAGGCCTATGGGACTTAATAGAAGTGATAACATTACCTGACTGATAACATCCACGATTACATTAAGCAGCATCTAACTTACTGAATATGTTTTTAATTGTACTTGACAATTCATTAGATTCATCCTGTGATATTTTAATGGTTTGGTATTTCTCTGTTTCTTAATAATAACTAAGCTATAATTTAATTAGACCCATGTAGGTCTAACTTATTTTGAAGTTTATGAACTTAAAATTACTTAAAGGCCTGACAGGGCTCGAAATTCTAGTATTTTAATAACTCCAGAAGTACCGGCTAACAAATGTTTGTGAGATTCGTTTTGATTTTTTATACCTGTATTTGGTTTCTGTATAGGCCTATGCTTACGACTGAAAGTGTTAATGTTTTGAAATAATAACTGAAAAAAAAAAAATTGTACATTTAGCCTATAGCTCAGAGCCTTTCCAGACACAAATAAAACCATACCTAGGCCTATTCCCTAATTGGCTGATTTTTAAGGAATTTAGAAAGATGTCACGTTTATTTTAACAAACTAGACTGCCTAATGACTGGGCTATAGCATGTTATTATAGAATTATGTCACAAAAATTTCAAGGTTGAAGATTTGACTCCAATGAAGACCCAAAAAACCAAATAAAAGCCACTATTTATGGATAGCCATTATTATCTGTTACTAATGATTGGATCAAGTTCAACTTGATTTTTTGTTTTGTTCAAACTGTTAAATGGGCTACAATATTAATTCTTTTCATATTTACAATAAACCTAATAATATTACTCAATTTTGTAATTTTATGTTAGGTGGTAATGTTGCCAATGAAATTTGCCCTTATCTATATGGAGCATCCTTAATAGCCATTGGAAAGAAATGTGGCGGCATACGAGCCATAGCAATCGGAAATTTCTTTCGCAGACTAGTGTCTAAATTAGTTTGCATTTCCTGCGGGATGAAGTCAGCACTTCCTTACAACCTCACCAGCTTGGATTTGGCACCTCCAAGGGTTGTGAATCTATTATACACTCGGCGCGTGCTTTTCTTCGCAATAATGAGCTTACTAGGAAAGTCCTTCTTAAAATTGATTTCAGAAACGCTTTCAACTGCATAGAAAGAGACTGTATGCTCCGTTCTGTCAAAGATAAAATTCCCAACGCATATGCATACATATGGCAGGCTTACAGACAACCTTCCAAGTTTTTCTACAATACTGAAGTGATTTTATCACAGAGAGGAGTTCAACAAGGTGATACAGCAGGTCCCCTACTTTTTAGTCTTACTCTGAACTCAGTTATAAATCAATTACATAGTGAAATGAATTTATTCTACTTGGATCATGGCACTTTAGGTGGTGAACCAGATGTTGTATCATGTGACCTTAAAGTTGTTATAGTTTATTTCATCCTCTGGATCATTACAAAATGATATGGGACACAATTTGATAGAGTTATACAATAAGTACTGTTGAAGTGGACAACAAAATACAATACAATACAATGCAAATGAATAAAACATAGATGATTACAATAAAAAACAAATGAATAAAACATAGATGATTACAATGAAAATTATTAATTACTACAGGATTTAGCTTGCTTCATTAACTGATGATTATGGTCGAGACTATGAATGGAGTTGTTTTAGTTAAAATGTTGAGTCTAAGTAATCTTTAACACTAAGGAACTTGCCATTCAGAAGCCTGCAGACTCCTTGGACTGGAAGTTAACCCTGAAAAGTGTGAATTGTTCTTTTGTTCTGCAAAGGATGACAATGTGGTTTCGATCTTTGAGGATATTGCCCCAGGCATTAAGACAATGTCAAATTCCAACCTGACTCTTCTTGGTTCTCCAGTTTTGACTCCAGCTGTTGAATCAAGTTTTCGTGAAAAGCTGGATTCTATGAAAATATTATTTGAAGGATTATACTCGCTATCCTCTCACATGGCTTATTTTCTTTTGAAGAACTGTTTTTTCATTCCAAGATTGACTTACTTCTTTCGCACAACCCCACTTTGGTTGTTTCCATCTCTTGTTCAAGAGGCTGACATTGAATTAAGAAACTGTTTAGAATCTATTTTGAATATAAGCCTCGAAGACAGTATCTGGACCTTGGCTACATTATCAGTTCAATTTGGTGGGCTTGGAGTCCGCAACGTCAGTGATGTCTGCCTACCTGCTTTTCTGGCTTCTGCATTTGGAGTACTCGATTTCGTCAAATCAACTTTCCCCAGTCACAGTGATGAAATGGAGATCCCCTTTATGACTGAAGCTCTTGAGAAGTGGCACAGTTCTTCAATTAATCATATTCTACCAGATAATCCTGCGATACAAAAATCATGGGATTACATTCAAGCGTCCTATATCCTTGAATCCCTTCAATCTTCTACACAATCTGACGTTGACTGGGCTAGAATCCGCGCCTTACAAGAAAGAGAATCGGGATCATGGCTTCTGGCTGTCCCGTCCTCTTATATTGGAACTCTAATTGATGACACGTCCTTCAAGATTGTGATTGCTCTTAGACTAGGCTGCAAAATCTGTTTTCCCCCTATAAATGCTTATGTGGAGCTGTTGTTGACTGCTTTGGTCTCCATGGTCTAAGCTGCCCCAAAAATAATGGGAGATTTTCTAGACATTTCATGTTCAATGACATTCTCCAAAGAGCGCTTACTTCAGCTGAAATTCCTTCAATTCTGGAGCCTGCCGGCATAAGCCGCAGCGATGGGAAACGTCCAGATGGTCTGACATTAATTCCGTGGTCTCGTGGTAGATCTCTTCTGTGGGACGCAACTTGTGTGGATAACTTGGCTTCATCCCATTTACCTAGCACATCAAAATTAGCAGGTTCAGCAGCATTGTCTGCAGTGAACATCAAAAGAAATAAGTACCGTGACCTGCTACATAGGTAGGCCTATGAGTTTATTGCTTTTGTAGTTGAGACCATGGGACCTTGGTGCGCTGAGGCTAAGTCATTGATCTCAGATATAGGAAAGAAACTTACGGCTCAAAACGGAGATTCTCGATCAATGACTTTCCTGAGACAGAGAATCAGTATTGCTATTCAAAGGGGAAATGCCGCTTGCATTATGGGTACTTTCCCTAAAAATCTTGCTCTTGAAGAAATCTTTTACTTTGTTTTTGTCTTAAGATGTAAAAGAAATACGAAAATATTAATTTTGTATAATCAGTTGTAGTTAGGTCAAATAAATGATTTTAAGGAGTAAAAAAGGAGTTTAATATGAAAGTGTTGTCCTCAAAGAACATTTGGACTAATGTTCGGTTATGTTGATACCTTGAGTATGATAGTTATCACAGTCATGGCTCCCTTTAAGAATTATTATAATATCATTAATTTTGTCTTGTTTAGCGGCTTTGCTAATTTTATTCATAGCTGTCCCAGAATATTATATGTCATGCCAAGACTAAAGAAGGAGACTGCTGCGCAGCAACAATAAATTAAACCAAAAGCACTTCGAAATCTACCTCAACCTGTAGGCCTGCCTAAAGGGATTTTTTGAAGTTAATCATATACCAAATTGTACCTTAAGATGTATATTTTCTCAAATGAAAATGGAATAGCTGATTACTCTTGACTACTTGGTATTAAAGTGTTAAAATCATGCTAAAAATGGCAAAAAAAAAAAAAAATAACTCAACGCAATAAATAAGTAAATTGACAGATTTTACACATGAAACCAAGTTTCAGAAACACCTAAGTCCTTAAAATTCAGAGAATTTGAGATTTTAAACTTATTTTTGACCACCCAATTACAATAATTTTATAACTTCACTCTTTGAGGGAAAAATTCCCATATTTTATGAAATGGCTGTGTATATCACATATTGTACACTTTGTACATTACTACTTATTCAGATTATTTTATTATCATTAATGACAGGTGGTCAAAACTAGCACGGAAGGTGGCAAAAACTGGTGTATGGGTGGGCACAACTGGTGAAAATAGCAGATTCTCGTTGCAAGGGCTTTAACTTGAAAATGGTAACAGTAGTTTTTATTTCGATGAATGGATGTTGTAGAGCAACAAATTTCTCACACACTAAATGAAATGTGATTCTTCTATCTCAGAAAGGTAAGGTTTAGAAGTTCCACAAAAATAAAATTCTCTTAACGTGGCCAGAACAGGTAGCTACATCTACCCCTGACTAGGCCTACTATTTATGGGGAAACTTGAAAAATAAAGCGTAAAGGTAAATTTCCCATACATTAGAAGAACTTAAAGACAATATCACAAGAGAAATTAACTCTATCTCAGAAGCTGAACTTCGCGTGAAAGAAAATTTTCTAAAAAGGTGCCAGTATTGTGTGGATGCAAGAGGAGAACATTTCCAAGATCTCTTGTGATGAGGTAGGCCTATGTGGTTATTTTCATTGTAATTTTAACTGTAAATATGAGAACCTGAAACATTACACCGATTGCGGCTTTATTTGCGTAGATATTTCACCCGATCGCTCGGGAGATGGAGCTGTGCCCGCTGTGACGCAGAAACTCACGTCATTGGCCAACTCTTGCATGGGACTCACTGTATTATTTCATGTCTTTTATACAGTTCATCATAATAATAGAGTAGAAAATGTATTACTGTGCATTCTTGCAATCTGGATACAGAGAAGGTATGCAATTGGCCACAGCTTCGATTCACAGAAATATCGTCACTACATTTAAGTTTTTAACTGACTCAAGAAACTCATCAATATCTTTATCCAAAGTGGTGATTTTCTACCTTCTCCCAGGAATGTTTGGAATAATAATGCCATCCATTTCAATGGCAGTTCTGCTAAAGAAAATCGAACCAAAGTCGAAATTTCACCAGTCAACTGACGTGACATGTTTTTCATTTCATGTGGAAAACAATAGGCCTATTCAGTACATTAAAATGTCAAATTCAACAGGGAAAAAGGAAATACTTGTGGGCACCCTAGTCCCCCACTCCTGCTCAGTATTGAACCCCGCCTGTGAAGGAGGGGTTTAAGGGTGGGGAGTAACTATAAAGAGTGAGACATCTAGCGATGGCATTTGAAAGTTATTAGGCATGCCATTTAGCCTATGTTTCCCGTGCTATTCACTCGTGATTCTAGGTGTTGGGAATGTCAGACATTTGGTAATAACCACTGAAGACCCATAACACAATCCACATAAACATCAGACGTCACAGTATTTCTATACCCTTAGCAACCAGGGAAGGCGGTTGAGGCCAGGTAGTTCCTTCACCCGCATGGACCCTCACATTTACAAGGGCAGGAGATTTAGGACCAACCGTAATTTCCTCCCCATGAGTCACCTAGTCTACTTCAATCAATTAATCTTAGATTTTATTAATATGTCATTTTATCTTAAAACGGTTGTTAGATATCAATTCTACACATAATTACAAGAAAAATGACACCAAACAATGTATAATTTACTTTAATAGGAACATTTCTAACAAATACATAAATAAAAGTTAGGAGAAAACTGCTTTCAAGTCCTATGTTCCTATTAAAGTAAATTATACATTGTTTGGTGTCATTTTTCTTGTAATTATGTGTAGAATTGATATGTAACACACGTTTTAAGATAAAATGACATATTAAAAAAATCTAAGATTGATTGATTGAAGTAGACTAGGTGACTCATGGGGAGGAAATTACGGTTGGTCCTAAATCTCCTACCCTTGTAAATGTGAGGGTCCATGCGGGTGAAGGAACCTACCTGGCCTCAACCGCCTTCCCTGGTTGCTAAGGGTATAGTAGCATTTGCTTGTATTGTTGTGTAGGCCTATGTATGTTATTGAAGAAGAAGAATGAAATGGATATTAGTTCTAATTCTAAATCCTATCTTAACAAAAAGTGGTGCCGAAAGCCGGGGACTTTAGATATAACTTCAGTGTAGTGATGTAAAATTCCCGGGAATTTAAAATCTGGGAAATATTCCCAGGGAATATTGCCGGCAATATTCCCAAAATTCATAAATTCCCGGGAATTTATGATTAATTACCAAGATAGATAAAAAAAAACTTTTATTAATAGATAAAAGCAGTAATTTTATTGTTAAATTAAACTCAAAAAATGAAATATATTCTAAGATAAAATTACTGGGAATTTATAAATTTAAAAGCAAAATCACTCAAATTAATAGGTCAGTGTGGTAATTTTGCAGTTAAATAAACACAAACACTCTTATATGTTCAAACAATATTATAATTGATTGAATAAAAATATCAGAGACATAACTTAACTAGAATGTAAAATGTATTAGAAATTTAATTAAAACTATTGAAAGGGAAAAGGTTTATTGGGTATTTTACAGCATCTTTACTGTTCTTATTCAATATTTTGTCAAGTTCCTTAATCACTGTCACTCACAATGTCCATTAAATCTTCTTTATCCATCTCCTTTTCTTCTACATTTCCAAAACCAAAAAATTTGTCATCATTGAGAGACTCAATATCATTATCTTCTTCAATCTCAAGGAATTCTTCATCTTCTCCCTGTCCTCCTGTCTCCTCTGGGTTACCTTCCGCTCGCTTGCTTGTTTCTTTCTTCTTCTCTTGTGGTGGAGCATTCATAAGTTTCCCGTTGTAAGAAAGAAAAGTCAGTTTTGCTGCTCGCTCGGATGAAAGATGGTTTCTTTTCTTGGAATGCATCCAAGAGAACGTACTAAATGTACGCTCTGTGGCAGCCGAAGTTACTGGTGCCTATTAAAAGTTATTTGATTCACCTTCCACTTCAATGTTACAAATTTCACACAAACTTCAAATGAAACTGGTTCTGTTTGCATTCAAATCAACTGAAAAAACAATATGGCTGCCTCTCTGAAAGCTGCAGTGATGCAGTTTGCAATGGGCCAGAAAGGGAGGGAAAAATTCCCTTATTTGTCTTTAAAGATCTGAATTTCCCCATTACAGCCCATTCTAATTAAATAACTCTTAATACAGTATTACAATGTTTATGATGAACTTAACTAGCTTTTTTAGTAAGTAGGCTATTTTTATTATTTGAGCACTCCTACTTTCTACTTTAAATTATACATAAAATATTTGGTAAAATAAAAAATATATTTAAAATGAGTATGGCAATATTGGCAATTATTGGCCAAACAAGTAGGCCTAGTCAGACCAATAAGTCTCATACCAGTATTAGGAAAGATATTGGAGAAATTAATTATAGACAGAATTATGTTTCATTTGTATTCTAATAACTATTTAAGCAATAATCAATATGGCTTTACTCCTAAGAAATCTACTGAAGACGCCGTTTTTTCGGTGGTAGCATGGATGAAAGAGACATTCCGACAAGGACTGACTGGAGTTCTCATCTCCCTTGATATTACCGGGGCATTCAATCATGCATGGTGGCCCGAAATATGAACTCAGCTTAAGTCCATGAATTGCCATAAAAATCTTTATTCTTTAATTCAGAATTACTTCACACACAGAAAAGCTCAGCTAACATTATGTGGATCCACAGTCACCCGAACCATAACTAGAGGATGCCCTCAGGGATCTGCTTGCAGTCCAGGGCTGTGGATAATTCTATACGATGATTTATTAAAACAGACACTTCCGAATACTTGTTCCCTAATTGCGTATGCCGATGATGTTCTCCTTCTGGTGCGATCAAAATCTCTACATACTCTAACAACTGATGCCAATGCAGCTCTTGACATCATATATCAATGGGGCTGTGACAACAAACACACTTTTAATCCCACCAAAACCACAGCTATGACAGTTTCAAGGAAAAGACGAATTGATATTCCAAAAATTGTCATGAATGGACAAGATATAACTTTTAAAGATCAGTTGACGTATCTGGGGATTATTCTAGATAGAAAGCTCACTTTTCGAGCTCACTTTGACTTTCTCCAATCTAAAGCACATAAGCTACAAGCTGGTTTGTCAATCGCTACAAAACCCACCTGGGGTTTGGATTCTACAATCTTGAACATTATCTACCAAGGTGCAGCTATTCCTATGCTTCTGTATTGTGCTTGAGTATATCAAGACACTCTGAATAAAAAAATGGGTTCAAAAGAAATTTGCTCAAATTCAACGTGGATTTGCCCTTAGAATTACTAGGGCATACCGTACTGTTTCCACAGAAGCAGCATTGATCTTGGCTGCAATCGAACCTTTGCATCTCTCGGGCATGTTTTGGGCTAAACTAATAAACATGAAAAAGGGTTGCTTTATTCCAGAATTTGTTGCTCAGAGAGAAATCGAGCTTCCTGCGCACTTTCTGATGGCAAGACACCCTTCTCTACATTATGATAGAGTTCAGCTAACTTGTTCTTCTGATCACGATTATTATATTTTCACCGACGGCTCACGAACACCATCTACAGACCGAGAAACCGCTGTTGTTGGTAGTGCTATGGTTGTGTTCTCATCTAACGCTGAAATCACAAATCAAATGTTTAAACTTCCAGCTACTTCCACTGTTTTTCAAGCAGAGCTCCTTGCACTGAAAAAGGCTGTACAGTGGAGTGTCGATAATATGTGCAAAGTATGTATCTTTTGTGACTCTCAATCTGCACTTTCTGCAGCGAATGATAAATGTAATATGAACCCTACAGCTGTTGAAATTAGAGAGACTATTTGCGCCTATGACAAACATATCTGTCTGGTTTGGGTTCGCGGTCATGTTGGTAATCAAGGTAATGAGAGAGCTGATGAGCTGGCCAAACTTGCTGCATCTTCCGATTTGGAATTTGAACATGTCAAGTGTCCCATCTCTTATGTGAAAAAAGAGCTGAAAGTTGACCTGCTAAATAAATGGTCCTCGCTTTGGGCTAATAGCATCAATGGCGCTGTTACAAGAGTGATGTACTTTCCTACAGTTCGCGACAGACTGTTGTTGAAATATTTCGAACCATCATTCGTTTTAACTCAATTTATGACGGGTCATGGTAAATTTAAATCTTACTTTCAAAGATTTCACATACCCTCTATTGATGGATATATTTGTCCATGTGGACATGATGAACAAACTGTCGAACATCTTGTTTTAGACTGCCCATTTCATCGTTACAAGCGCCACATACTAAAGAAGCATCTAACTAAATGTAGTAAGGTTTTGGGTTATCCAATGATTGACTTCTTAAAAAAACAATGCTGTTTCTCAGAATTTAAGACATTCGTTAACAAAGTTTTTAAAACACTGTGATCAATTCTCACAACTATTTCTATGAAGTAACTTTTTAATGTTTTGTGTTTATGTTCACTTTTGTTTATTGTTTACTGCCACATTTTAAAAAATTTTCTGCATGTCATAATTATAACATAGGCTACTTATTCTGAAACTATAGCCCTAGCATACATAGGTAAAATACTTGGAGATTTAATAAATAAATAAGTACAAATTGTAAAGCTGAAAAAGCACAAAGAAACAGGAAATTTATAAAATAGGTAGTTTTTGAACATTTATGACCTAAGATGTTTGAACATAAGTTCCCAGGGGAAATTACTTGATCAAAATGCTTGGTTTTTAAATGCTTGGGTTTTTAATAATGCTTTAGTAATTTAAAATCCATTTATTTCCATAAATTCCCACTCGGTTATACAGGGAATTAATGTATAGAATGTTAATTCTTGGATTAAAATGTGTGAACTTGCTTAGTTAACATAGTTTTAAGATTCCTCAATTGTTAATAAGAGTTAAAACATTCAAAGTCTACAAATTTTCATAAATTCCCAGTTTTTGGCAATCTTTCCCGGCAAAAGAAATATTCCCAGCAATATTCCCATTTTATAAGTTCCCTCCCACTGGGAATATTCCCGGCCCACATCACTACTTCAGTGCCACCATGTTAAGGTGAGAATACAGTCGTGGGATTTCTTTCTACACTGGGAAGAAAACTTCTGGTGGAGACTGAATTCAGAGCTAACAACATTGTGTACACTTCCAACCAATAAGTATTTACCACGAAATTTTTAAATATTGTAGTGTTATCTTAAACTCTGATTGGTGACTAATTCAATGAGGTTGAGAAAGGGTGACGAAAATATTATTTGTAAGTTAAACATCGGCGGTTTTCTTTATATTGTCACAATGCCGCGAAGCTTCGAGAAATCGACACGTCTAGAAAGATGGCGGCCCTCTAAATGAACAGACTGGAGCCGCCTGCCGATGGGTGTGGCTTAGTGAGACATGTCACAGGTGAGTGGACTATGTGCTCTGGAAGGGAGGGGCTGTGTGCTAAGGGGTGTGACTGAGTGCTGCCACAGGCTTCCAGATCATGCGTGGACAGAATCATTGCGACCTTAGCTCCAGAACATTCAACGGCCTTATATAAACCCGTGAGCGAGCCGTAAAAGAACAGTGTGTGTGAAATGAAGAGAGTTTGAACTGAAGGAAGTGGAACTGAACTGAGACAGTGTCATTCTGGTGAAATCAGCGGAGTGGATCGTGTGCGTGCAGCGACGAGCCAGCAAGGACTGTGGGCTGACCGACGTGGTGGTAACGAGCTGCCGTGACTTGGGAGTCCGCAGAGTGTGTGAATGGAGACAGTGCTGTGACTTGGAGTCAGCATAGTGGAAGTGAGTAGCGAACAGTCGAGTGAACTGGAGAACAATCAGGAATTATCTGCTTGTGTAATTGAGCATTGCTACATGACTTGTCAGAAGACAAGTGTTCCGAAATATACTGAAGCATCTACTTAGCTGGATGATGCATTACACGATGTCCTAACAGACGCTGAATACGAAGAGGACATACCCAGTTGCGAGGACTATATTGACAAAGCTAAAAGAGCTATACAGTGGATTGGACAAAAGATTTTTGAATGTCACGGCTGGCTCGACCATCCCGCAAGATATAGAGTGTTGATCCTGATTCTGGGAACAGTCTGAGATGTCGATTGACCAGGATTCTACGCTCTCAACTGTGAACAAGCATGTTTTACTATGCGGATACTTGGAAGGTGAGTCAAAGCGGTTGGTCGACAGGATCGTGTGAAGGGAGACACATACAATCAGACAAAGACGATCCTCCAAAGCAAGTATGAGGATAGGAATCATATCATTCAGGGTTATTTTTGTATTGGGGTGCCTCGTTTTGTAGTAGGCCTAATTAGTGCATAAGCATGCGTAAGCTTTGATACAAGGGGATGTAATGGGGAAGTGGGCTGTCACCATAGCAATGCTCGGCCGGGGTGGGCGGAGCTTAAGTGGCGACCTGTTCTTCCATTTTGCCGTACTTACTGCTAGGCAGAAAAAAAAATTGTTTTATGCTGAGCACTAGGCTCCTCCCACCACCCAGGCGGGTCATAGCAGAAGAGATTCAATGTGAGACATAATAAACCTTGCGCTATTCAGTATATTGCTCCTAAACTAACGTTCCTAACCTAACAAAACCTGTCACTGACCTAGAATTTACACATTATTATTTAACTAAATGCAGAAGCTTTTTACCCTTCCACACCTTTCATAAAACATCGTTACAACCATCAAGGAAGCCATGGTACAATCGTGAGGTGCATGCGCAGGTTTGGAAGCTAGGGGAAGCAGCCAGCAGGCGGAGCTTGGGTGGTGCGCAGCATAAATCTATCTTTTACCCTGATAGGCAAAACCTATAAACTTTAATGCTCTCTGATAAAAATGACACTGGTAGGCCTAATGTAAACATATAACTTAGTTCGTAGGATAATATTGTAAGACTCTGTGCTGGGAACACCAACATGAACTTTGCCGGTGGTTAAAGGTAGGCCTATGTGGCAAAGGCTTCAATCTAAATTCAATAAAGAACTAATTAGCAGTGACTATGGTACACACATTAAGCACAGTTTTTGCTAAAATACATGAAAAAAACACTCAAGTTTCGGGAAAATGGAACATTACGTCTCATCCAAGTCCCACACTCCCTACTCTCAATCCCTCCCCTAGCGGTGGCATTTGAACTACTAGCAGCGATAGTAGCACCATCTACCAGTAATTTGTTGAAACAAAAAATTTAATAATTTTTCTCCTTTATTCTCTTCTTCTCTTCCTTTCCAGTCTCCATCCTCTCACCTCCTCTTCACCCTATTTAAGACCCATTCCTAATATATAAGTTAGTAAATTTTGGATCGACTGGGATTTGAACTCGGGACCCCTAGCTTCGTAGCTAGTAGCCTCTCATTACGCCACGGGTGGACGTTGAGCAGTGAAGGAAGCTTTCGTACATTTGAGTTATGATAGGGGGGATTTCATGAGTTCTCTGTTGGCATATATATACGGCGTTTTTTTTTTTTATAGTTGTGAAATATTATGTATGGTGCAAGGGAAAATGGTGACATCTCAATTGCATAACTTATTATAGAGCAGCATAACACAGCAAGCTGCAGGCAGCGGCCAGCGGGTGGTTAGGAGAAGACAAGCGGGGAAGCGGCAGAGTGGAGGTGGGAGGAGAATGAGACATAAAGTTCCAACGTACCCAAGTTTCAATACCTTGTAGCCTACTCACCTCAGAACAGTCCTCCATCTGATTTCTTTCTTCTCTTCTCTGGAGACAACTATTTAACCTGGCATGTGTGGGACAGCATTATCAGCCATACGGAATCTTCACCTTCCGGAGTAAACATATTGAGGTAACTCGCATGTTTTAGAATCTATGGAGTACACCGATACTATTAGTTTTGTCAAAAAGCCATAGCAGTCTCTCAAGTGATTTGTTACAGGTTATGTAGGCCTACGGCACTCACATCATAATAAATATTTCAAAAGTTCACTGGTACACACCGGTCAAACGGACGCGAGTTCCCGATTGGTTTTAATCCAATAAAAGCGCATCTAAGGAAACATAACTGATTTGACGAGCCATTCGCGGATACTTTGGCTTGCACTGAAACATGCATGGCTTAATATAACACGACAGTTATTTACTTATTTTGACGAGGGATGATAAACATACATACAAACGTTTTTAGCTTCATATCACTCCAAGTTCTGCTAATTTATCCAACTCTGAAATGGATTATATTCGTGGAAGATGAACTTTTATTTACGCAATCTTGTACTTTTCTAGGATTCTCCATAATCACCGAAAACTTACAGAGATCACTTAAAAGATATCAGGGGGATAGTTTCCCATTCTACTGGATTCGTTAATATTTTTTTTACACACGAAAAACTGCAAAATTTAATGTAATATTTTCTCACGAATTCACACCAGATCGCACAGACAGTAACTGCAGACAGAACTAATTTTGTAAACATGCAAAGATCCTACACGTGCAACTACGCGATTAAAAGAAGTAATATTTACGAAAGAAACCTTTCTGAATAAATAAAAATATCCATTTAGAAACATTCAGTAAAAAATTTAAATGTGTAAATACACATCCTGTAACTTCTTAAAAATATATTACACAACTCAAGTGCTAAAAATATGACAAATTACACGCATGTCAGTAGTTGTAATGATTACGTAGTAAAACACACACTTTACTAGCTGGTTGGTAAAGGCGGGACGTTTAATATTTAAAAGTGACTGTACGCTACTTAAAAATGGCACTCGTGTAAAATTAATAACATTTTAATCGAGAATGCTCATATCTGGGTAATTATTTTTCGAAAAAAGGCCAAACTTCATGTTATACTGTTTTCCAAAACCTGTAGAATCCATATATCAGCATCTTTTTCTTGTAGGAATACTGTAAATATAAGTAAAAATGTAGGAAGTTCACACAGAATTAACCTAAAATGGTGCTATGAAGTGATGCTCATCCACAAGAATTGTCTGCTCAGCTGCAAGGAGAGGGAATCGTTGGATCACCTGTTGCAGAAACCAGGGCCGTAAACGTGATGTGATCAGCACTTATATCAGTTCCTAACCCAACTGCCCGTCCTGAGTAAGCAAAGGTATGTGTGAAGGTAATTTCTCTGTCATTAAATGAGTAAATCACTTATCCTGAATATTGCCAGGAATTCTACTTCCAATTAACTCATACAAATGAGCATTACCCATAATAGAAGGTCAAGAGTTAATAACACATTTTTCTTGGAACTGCAGTAGAATAGGCCCTATTGTGAACCTGTTCAAGTAACATTACAGAGAGCACCTGCTCTAGGGTTAATGAAATAGCTTTTACTCACATTTTAAAATACTAGGTACAAGAAGTAGGATTGTAAGATAAAATTGATAAGATATCAAAATTAATTTAACTCAGGTCTCCTCCTAAGTTTTTGGCAGATTTCTGTAACTTCTCTAGCGGTAAAAGTGTTATTCCTGTTAATGTTTTTTGTAGCTAAGCTATTCAGTCGGTTAACAATAAAATAAGGCATAATCCCAGTCTAGAGGACCTGTGCTTGCAATATGCACATTTGCATGGACGATGTAATGTTTTTTTTTTAATTCTGAGCAAGGCAGGATGACCAAACGTTCTTCTTGTATATTGCTTATATCAGTATCAGATAGTCTAAATAATGCATAATACTATACACATAGTTAAGCATGCCAGGGGTGTATTTAGCTACTTAAGCGCCCCTAGGCAGAGAAAAATATTTTCACCCCCTTATTTCCACATGAATGTACAAAGTAACCTACAATAAGCATTATTGTAACTGAAATAGTAGGCTAACAACAATAATAGTAATAATAATAATAATAATAACAATAATAATAATAATCAGTGACAGGCGCAGAATTTTTTCGGGGGGATTTGAATAGGTAGAAAGAATACTAAAAAGAATTAATTAACTTACATATATAATTAGTTTATGAAACTGGCCCTTACATTGCATATATAGCCTTTTCTCAAATTTCGGGATGATATATCCCCCAACCCTCTGCATCCACCACTGATAATAATAATAATATATATTAATAAATAAATAAGTAAATAAATGAACAGGTGCATATTGTTGTCAATGTTATTCATCTCTATTTCATTGTACGTTACATTAGTACTATTTTGAAGAGTTATGAATAAAATGTTTAATATATTAAAAAAAAAAAAAAAACAGTAACAGCTTAACTCTGCCACTCTAGGGAGCTGCCTAGTCTGCCTAGGCTTAAATACGGCACTGAAGCACACGAAGTGGAGGCAGCAGCCATTGCGAAGCACAAACACATATGTTTAAATTGGACAACAGTTTTTGAAAATGTGCCATATCTCCTGTGAGGTGTGTCAACCTGTTTACCCACAATTATAGCTGCTCTAGCTGTATGATGTCACACTTCTAATGTTTCTTCATAATTCGAGGACAGAAATGTGGTGGAAAACAAGCAACTTTTCGCAAGATCGTGATATAAAAGAAAGTGTATCATCTAGGGCAGGTGGGTTAGACTGAATTGTTCACCAAGACATCATTTCCTCTCCACACAACTATCTATAACAAAATTCGTGTGATATTAAGTGTTTTATGAACAGGATCTTGGTTTTAAAATACAGGTTCTCTACAATTTATTGGATTTTACCTAAAATAAATCTGCTTGATTAGATCCTGGTGTCTAGGCTTCTATACCAGGATGTGATCTGTTAAGATGTTATTTTATTTTAAGTTTATTGATCTTTCCTCAATACACATGTTTTAAAAATTATGTACATTTATATTTACACTCTTTTCTACGTGATAGTAAGGATAGGATACAGTCACGGTGGCTCATGCTTAGCGCGTGGGCCTGGTATGGTAGCGGTCCCGAGTTCAAATCTCGAGGCCGGCGGGCGTGTCATTTGTGGTGGACAAAGCCGTGACCTTTGGGGGTTTTTCTCGGGGATCCTCCCGTTTCCCCCTTCATTCATTCCACCAACACTCTCCACTTCAACTTCCTTTCCCTTCCGTTCCCCTTTACTGGTTTTCGGGCCAGCTCCTGCTACAGACTCTGCTGCGGGCCTCCCCCATCCAGCCCCGTTGCTTGTGGTCAAGAGTTGCTGGTGGTGTCCCGTGCCTTTGGGGCTCTCAGAGGGACCCTGGGTTAGTGGCGCACGTCAGGGTGTGCCACGCCTATGGGGCTCTTGTACGAGGGACCGTGGGTACGGTACACGTGGAGTGGTACCTGGTCCTTATTGGATGTAGCCCGTACGGGCTCAGCCCCTGAGCCGATAAGATAAGATAAGATAAGGATAGGATAGATAGGAAAAATATACAGTAAGCAGGCATTCTTGGGGTATGTCCTTGATCAGCACACCCAGCATGCAAGCCATTAACTGGTGATCCGACTGGGAAGTATCGTAAATAGAATATATGACACGCTGCATTGAATTGCCAAGTACAGTTATTTTGGAATCATAACACAGCAAGTTGTAATTTAAATCCACATTCTCTGGGTGTTTTTATGTCGTTCATTGAGTAAGAACTAATTTAATATGCCTCCTGTTATTTCTGAACTTAGTGGCAGGACATTGCATAGTCAGAGTCTGGAAATTATTGCCAATGTTCATAATTTGTTCGAAACATGTCTTTGAGTGAATGAGCGTCTTCTGAGCAGTGTATTACTGTTGCCTCTGTGGAGTGATGGGCTGTCTGTGCGGGGAGAAGGGTGAGGGGGCTATTGGTTAAGTCATTCGCTTCAAAGTTTTCTATGCAACTTATAAGTAACATGTCCCAATGAATCAATTTAAAAAAAAGTGTAAGTTAAGCAGAAAGAGCCTTGGAAACCACAGTCCAATTATTATCTGGACTACTTGCGGATAAGTAGAAATTCAAAATAATCAGATATAGCTCATGAATATATTCGTAATCTAGGGTGTCCATATAATGTTTATATAAAACAGGATATTTTAATTATTTTTGTAAAAAACCTGGAACAATTAAGGAAAAAAGGGGATAAAATTTTAAGAAATATTTATAATCAACACTATTATAAGCGGGAATCACAGTGAAGTGATCAAATAATACAAAAAACTAAAATGATGCACTCAACTTCACTATTTTAAGTGTACTTAAACATAACACATTTCGCAAACATCTAGCTTGCATCCTCAGATGAGGTCCACTGAGTAGATTTTGTAATATTTTATAATTTACCTTTGTCTCACGCACACAAATTATCCCAAATGACTTCTTAAATATCTTCTGCAGTCTGGTGTAGATAATTTATTCCACAGAAATAGATGCCTCATTGCCACTGTACATTTCACTTTTATGTATTCTATCAAGAAGTGCGTTTTTTCTTACAATTTATCATAAAAGTCAGCACATATTATTCCACTAAAGTATGTTTTGACAATGAGCAAGACCTTCAGTGTTGTAAAGTTTATTAATGTAGCGTGAAACACATTGGCCAATCACAATCACAAAAAGTGGGACACCTGAGTGTCCCCAATAAAACTTTCAGGACAACGGGACATTTTGTCAAAAAACAGGACTGTACCAGGAAAGAAAAAAAAATTTAACATATTATGGCAAGGTTCTTTTAACTCCTCTGAAAAAGAGCTGAAAATGGCGAAATGCATCTGAATATTCAGCACATCTGGACTCCGCTTTAGAGATAAACTGAATTCACGCCACTTTTAATCAAATGCTCTTTTAAATACTGACAAACACTGTTTTAATGCATATTGTATTATAGTTGTGAATATGACAGTCAAGTGTATAAGGTATGCATAAGATTAGCTGTAACATAAAGTGGATAAAAGTATTATTAATTATAGTCTACTAATAATATGAATTATCTTGCCTGCCTCCTTATATACACGGAAAATACATTGATTGTCTTGACTAGATACTTAAGATGAAATCTATGAACAACTGCCAGGTAAGCATATTCTGCCAGCTCTATAAACAGTTGCGATGTTAACAATCCCCGAAGCCTCATCTACAACAGTCACTTGAAGCAGCGACAGCTGTCCACTTGAACACATCGCTATTGCCAACTTCTGCTTACAACAATACAATGTTCTTATGCTTTTGCCTATAAAGCGAGTCCCTTGTAATGGCATAGCGCATTCTAAAGTCATGTTAACTACTAACATCAAAGGCTGGCAAACTGCCAAAATTATCTGTATCTGGAGGGTGCCTAGGACGATAATATTGTAAGAGGGTCATTCAATAATTAAAGAGACAAATTGGTCTGGGGCAGTAGCGGCTCGTGGTTCAAAACGAAAGTGTGCTGCAAATACTATTTCATAAAGCAAACTTAAAATATTTTTAAAAATTATTAGTAGGCCTATCTACACTGCTCGTCTCTTAATCCATCTCTGGGAACTCTCACGCGATTTTCTCTGCCCTAATTATTTTTTTGCTAATTTCTCTCGTCTCGTCGAACGTTGTGTGAGTTGTGTGACGAGAGAAAATATCAAAAATAAAAATTAATAATAATAACAATAATAATAATAATGATGATAATAATAATAATAATGATAATAATAATATTAATAAATAATAATAATAATTAGGGCAGGGAAAATCGCGTGAGAGTTCCCCGAAATGGAATAAGAGACGAGAAAATAGTATTTTTAATGATCGAGGTAGAGGAAGTTGCTTAGAGTTCCCAGTGCGACAGAATACTTAATCGGGGTTGTGGAATCCGGGTTTTTCTGAATTTAACACATTCGAATTTGGCGGTGAAGATGAAAAGCATTGCTTACTCGCTACATCACGGCTTCCTACCGTCAGATGGTGGAAGATCTTCTCACATAACTAACAGCGTGCCCGCCGGTGAGACGTGAACCTCCCTCAGAATCCCACTCTGGGCTGCCCGCTGCCGCAGCACATCCTGCAGGTTAAAACTCCCATATACTCCCTGCAGTCAAGGTTGAGCATGACGTCACACCCTACGAGCGCTGCGCTGTTCGCAAAATGCATTCACGAGGCGGAAAAGATAATATTCACATTACCGACTCTTCACTCCCAAGCTACCAGCTAAGAAATTCTCACATGGACGCGCCAAGTTCAAAATCTACGCAAAAGAAAATATAATATTGCGTTTGAAAATAACATTATACGACGAGCAGAAAACAAGCTGTGTGCTGCAGCACTGCAGTTGATAGTACAAGTTTGATACATTTAGGATTTTAAGTTTGCATCACTGGGATGAGTTCTAATCAGCTGATGGATCAAACATGGCTCTGTTTATAACCTTTAAATTAAGTTTAACAATGTCGGGTCTTCTTGAAAATTCCACATTAGTTGAACAACGTTCTGTGATTCGTCTTTTGATTGCTGAAGGTGAAAAACCAGCTAATATATACTCTAGAATTACTAAAGTGTAGGGTGAAAGTTGTATGAACCGTGGAAATTTTTACAAGTGGGTAGAACAGTTCAAAAGTGGTCGAGAATCAGTGACTGACGAACACCGTTCTGGCCGGCCTGTTGAAGTTGCAACTTCCTCACTTGAAACTCGAATTGTTTGCTCCACTGAAGGAGACATTATGTGGGAATAAGTTCCAGGATAACGAGGATGTCAAGAATTTTGTGGGAGATTGGCTCCGACACCAAGACAAAGAGATCTTTTCAGCCGGTATAAAAAAGCTAGTAACCCGTTGGGACAAGTGCATAAATGTTGATGGGGATTATGTTGAAAAGTAGGAAAAGTCTTGCTTTGTAGGAATAAACGATTTTTTCTCTAGGTCAGTTTGTCTCTGTAATTATTGAATGACCCTCGTATGTTTTGGGTCTTTAGCTTGTTTTTTAGTCATTGAACTTGCCTTAGAGTTAACAGAA
Organism: Ectobius pallidus; assembly: GCA_964059195.1. Lineage (NCBI taxonomy): Eukaryota > Metazoa > Arthropoda > Insecta > Blattodea > Ectobiidae > Ectobius > Ectobius pallidus. Next base: position 210,891,895 of record CAXKWD010000002.1, read on the forward strand.
TTTCATTCACCGAAGAGGATGCATTCCTTAATTTTTGACACTTAAGCTTTGACTCCATGTGGAAGCACTTAGTACCTATTTTATTTAATACTTTAATACTTATTGCTCCTGTCCTGGATTCCTATCAGAGGCCTCTATATGGACTATGCAGTTTGCAACTTACTAATTTATAATTGCATAAGTTATCTACATTATTTATAACATAATCTAAAGAACATATAAATAAAGAAAGAGAGAGAAGAAAAGTTTAACAATTTAAGAATAAAAACAAAAACACTGATAACTTAATAATAAACTAACTACACTAACTACAGTAAATGTCGAATCCAGGATTTTTGTGGATATGTGATGATGAACGAGAGGTCGCTCCTAAGCATACCACACCTTTCACAGATGCAGTACACCCCCATGTCCCCACTATCATCAACCAGGTGAGTACCGGTACCAGTCATCACTGGAATCCTTAGGGCCCGTATTACCACCTGCCGACAATTCCTCCTGATACGTGACTTCCAGATAGCTTAACTAGAAGATGTCGTGTAATACCACCGCTGAACTGCTACCGGGAAGAATGCAGTAAAATTTTGTAAAATGGTCCTTAGCTGATTGAGCAAAGAGGTGTGTTTGATGTAGTTCGGGAGGCGTCCGCTAGGTGTGGCAGTTCGGATTTGTATTTCTACAATTGAATTACACAAGAAAATATTGTTTTAAGTGCATTAATCGATTTGTGCAATTCTATTTCATTCATAAGTGAGCATAAAATGACATTTTTGTGTAAATTAAATCTTCCGGCATCAGTTCTAAAATTCAGATGGCCAAGGACGCTTCGCGGTGCTGCCATCTTGCTTCAACCAAGCTTTCCTAACTACCAGTTGGAAATTTGTCAGCCACTGCATCCTCCTGCTAGCTTATCTGGAAGTTGTCTTCCCAGACAGATTTTGTCAGGAGATCACAATACGCAATTCTCGGCCAACTTCCAGATATGTTTTCTATCTGGCAGATAAATATGATATCAGGGGTTCGTCGTACAAGCCCTTAGTCTGGAAACCAGACTTCAGGCATCAGCGTCGAGCACTAGGTCATCCTTCAAGTAGGTTCAAGTGACTCCACATGGAGTATGAGACAATCTGTTTCCCTCCATTATTGGTCAGACATGACATAATCCGATGATTAACGTAGCTTTAGAATGCACTATAACACTGAACATTTTCTTAACAAAATCCCATACCGAGTATAGCGTTCTCGGGTTGCTAGCAGGGTGAGAACATTATACTCAGACCAAACGCCAGGGAAACCTCAAGTCATTCAAAATCCCATACTGTTCTTCATAACTGTTCAAAAACAGCACAACTACTGTCAATTTATATTGCCTTTTCCCATATGATATCAATAGTATGATGTAGCTATACGGCTCACGCTATACGAAGGAAAATGGTGAATGCCAATCACTGCCAACTCTTTGTGCGTTGGTGCCACACTTGCCAGAAGAAAGAAAGAGAGCGTTGATTTCCTGCAAAAACTCCCGGGAGGTGCGAGATTGATCAACAACTTTACTTTTATTTCAAAACCTCATAGCTCAACAGCCACATGTCGTAAAAATATGGGTTTTATACAGCTGGCTTCAGAAACATTCCTTCTTTCTCATGGTATACTTGACATTTTTGGTTTATGTATAGCTTCTTGCCGTGCAATTGAACTTGGACAACATACTGCTTCTAGTCACGGAGTTATCTGAAACGAGGCAGAGTAGACTCACTATCATTCACTACTCACACAAGCAGGTCCCACTAAAGCCCCACCCGATTTTCCTTCATAGAGCGTAAGCCGTATAGTCATGTATCTATGCATTCGCCATATCGTTACAGTAGCATTTGCCAGCTTGGTGTACCTGGTAGTTGCTTATAGATTTCTCAGTTAATCACACATTAAATTAAGATACGGTAACATGATATGCACATCAGCTTCCAGGCACACAGTGCACACCTATTACTTCACATTTATACACTATTTACAAAGCATTTTAAATAGAATGAGAATTTAAATAGAATTAGTAATATTGTAAATATGAGCTTTAAATACACAACACAGGAAGACTACGGTGCATTCTTCCCTATGTCCTTCCATTAAGAATAAAAGACACCTAGAGAAAGAACCCCTAACCCATTTCATCCTTCCCACAATACTCCAGCTCGGCATTTATATAACCAGAAGAGATTATTTAAGGCACAGAAACATTATGAACAACTATACCATTCACACTTATACCAATCCAAAACAAGAGGAATGTATTTACATTCACATACTGATATGCCTAATACGTTCACAGTTGTTATATTGTTCACACAATGAGAGAAAATCTAGCATGGCATAACTGATTAGTACAGGAAAGTACGAGGGTGGATCGAAAAGTAATGCACAATATTTTTTTTACAAAAAGTTTAATAGGTACAATTACAAACAAATGCACACACGAAGGGACGTCTTTTGTCTATTTTTCTATATAGTCGCCAAGTTTCTCTACACATTTCTCCCATTGTGATACCAGTTTCAAAATACCCTGTTCAAAGAAATCCTTTCGGTTGGGGTGTAGCCATCTGCAGACTGCTGTTTTCACTTCTGCATCTGACGCAAAGCATTTACCAGCCTGGAATTTCTTCATGGGACCCAACAAATGAAAGTTTAATGCGATAGGTGATCCAAGCTTGTCATCATTTGCTGGCCCTTGTGGTCGTCTGACAGTTTCTTAGGCATCCAGCAAGCACTAACTTTACGAAACTTCAGTGTGTCTTGCACAATATCGTACACTGCACTGTATGAAATGTTGTACTGCTGAAATAAGGTTCGTCAGATGCAGAAGTGAAAACAGCAGTCTGCAGATGGCTATACTCCAACCAAACAGACTTCTATGAACAGGGTATTTTGAAACTGGTATCACGATGGGAGAAATGTGTTGGGAAACTTGGCGACTGTATAGAAAAATGGACAAAAGATGTCCCTTCCTGTGTGCATTTGTTTGTAATTGTGCCTTTTTAAACTTCTTGTTAAAAAAAAAAATTGTGCATTACTTTTCCATCCACCCTTGTATAGTAATTCATATAGGAACTTGTTGACAGTGAATTTATCTTCTATATAATAAGAGAAAGTGTTTAATAAAATAGTCTGTCTGTGTCTTTGATGCCCAGTCAAACTTATGCCATGCAGAGATCTGAAATTTTTGACATAGATAGACTGAAGGGTGTCTCAAAGCCGGATTTTTATAACTGACTGTCTAGTTTGACAGTTATGAGTGAAAAACTGGCAGAAACCGTGATTTATTTATGCTTTCGATGTACCAGTTTTCATCAATACATTTCCATTGTAAAATTAACTGTAGATGGCCTTTCTCTACTGTCATAGCAACCAGGAAAGAAAGAGTAAAACTGAAATAAATGTTTACTACATAACACATTAACTTGTCAATAGCTTTGATTTTATTAGAATGCTCTCCTTGATTTGTTTGTTTATAACATTACAACACGCAGAGATTCAATATTTTTTACAAAGTTGGACAGAAGGGGATCATGAAAGCAGGCCTAAATGGGAAAACATTGAATGATTTAGAAAAAACTTACTCTATGAGATTTACTTGGGCTGGGGAACTAGAATCCGAGTCTTTTTCACAGACGGTATACTTTAATCGTGAAGTGCATCTCGAAGCTTATTTTTAGTTTTTTACTTATCAGTTCTGTTAATTGTTTATGCATGACTTTCATGAATCTGTGGTTTGTTTTAGTTGACTCATTTTGATTCTGCCCATTATGACATAATGTAGACTACATATGCCACCGAAATTAAGACAGCTGGTGCGCCCCGTAAAAGACCCTCTTGGACTGCGGACCCCAGGGATCTACGAAATTCCGTTCCAATGTGGAGCTGTGTACATTGGGCAAACAGGCCATACCATCGAGGCCAGATGCAGCGCACACAAGCACTGCAACTGACTGGGTTACCTGAATAAGTCTGCAGTGGCCCAACATATGTACGAAAATGACCACCATATCAACTTCCAAGGGGTAAGGATCCTGGGTAAGCAAACCACCTACTGGGGCCGTGTCGTGGCTGAAGCTTTGGAAATTAAACTCAATGAAAAAAACTTCAACAGAGACAATGGACTGGAACTTAGTCAGGCCTGCAACCCAGTCATAAACCAGCTACAAAATCAGGCCAAATCAGGACCAATGAATTGCTCCAACCAATAGGACGCCGGTGCTTCCCCACAAGTTTTCCTGCCTTCTGATTGGCTGCCCTCCACTCACTCTATTACAAGATATAAGAGCTCCTTCTACCTTCCCTAGCTCACTTCTCTCCCAGAAGATGGCTGCAGAGCTAGTAGCAGCCGAAAGCTTGGACATCACAGACATTTTCACCCTGTTGGAATCCTGAGAGACCATCATAAACAAGAAATATGATCATATATTCCTTTCTTTTCCAGTCTGAAAATGGTTGTTTGCTAGTTGCCTCTTGCTGGCCACTGGATCACTAGTATCACACCCATCTGTCAAAAGAATGTATTTTCTTTTTATTACAGCTTCGCTAATGTTATACTATACTGCACTGCTACTACAAAGCATCGTGCTATATTGAGCCGATATTGTACAAAATGTTGAAATAACTATAAGGCGGTCCAGGCAGCCCAGTATAATATTCAAAATTATAGTTAGCATAATTGTTAATTAATATAATCTCAGTTGGTTTCATTTACACATAATAATAAGGATTGAGAATTTATATCTGGTGTTTGGTATCAAAAGATTCGTCTTAACATAAAAATTACAGTAAAGGTATTCATTTTATTGATAATATTTTTATTAGAGAATAAATTAACTGTGGGTTAATTTATAGTGTTTGAAGGTAGCAAGCAGTGAAAGTATGTAGCTTAAGGAGTTGGGAATTCCAGCCCATAGATATCATGATAACAATGTACAAGCCGGCAGGTAGAGACCCTGTGCCCGCATCCATACAAAACTGGTACACTGTGCTATTCTAGGAATGAGCCTTTTGTTCTTAAAGTTCATTTCTAAAAGCTTTACAGTTATAATGGCAAGCAGGCAGATTTTATCTATAGAAAGGAACGACGGACTAGTACTCTGGGTAAACCCAGTAGGGTAAAGGATTTTTATAGTTAATATATTTCGCGGTTTGGGAAAGTAAAATTGCGAACTTAAAGTTATTTAAATGTCAATCCACCAATGGTAATTAAGGGTTGGGATGATAATAATTTGTCACCGAGGCTAGGTGGAGTCTAGGAAGAATATCGTGAGACACAGAGTGTTGTGACACCCGGTGGGGCACACACCTATTTTAGTATAGCGACGGGATCATCTCTACTACTCATCACTTCGGCTCTTAGGCGGGGCTGGATTTATTATACTCAGAAAAGTTTTGCGACATCAATTTCTAGACTTAGAAATTTTCAGCGACGACAATTAATTACACTTAGAAATTTTGTCAGCAGCGATAATTTCTCATACTTATAAAATTCTCCAACAGAATTTTATCGTCTTAAATATTTTCCTCAACAGCCAGAGTATATAAGTTCATTTATACAATTTTTGGTTTTAGATACCAATTATTTTACGCAAGTTTAATCATCTGGAAATTAATTTCCATAGTACAACCAGCGAGCCATTATAACTATTTAGCGGATCTATCAGAGTTTATCTGCCAATAAGTAACATTGTACAAATCACAGTATTGTTGAACTTTACCTCGGCATTTCAAATAATTGAAATAAATAGCTCCTACAACTGATTCTGTTGGTATTATTTTAAATAACAAATAATACCTAAGTTGTCTTCACTCTCAGCCCCTGAGAATTAGTCGACTGTTCGCACCCGATAGGCCTAGCCGGAGCAGATTTCAAATTCTTCAAATAAATATAAATTTAGCACAAACCATCCGGTTTGTGCAAGGCGCCCAACATCACTGAGGAAGGAGGAACTGCATCAACTACAGTTAAAAGCTTCACAATGAAGTTTATCAACAATAACTACAGTTACTTCAAACTGTTAGCTAACCTTACCAGAACAAAGCTTCCTTGATCTTTTTTTTCAAAATGGTGTTACTAAGCACAGTTGCACCACAATGGAACGGAACAATACGTGTATTGTGGATGAGTTATGTGATACATGTACTGGTGTATAGGGAAAAATGAAGAAACTACTAACAATAGGTTTCATTTCATGGGTTATGGTGTTTGTGGTTTCATTTACAAAATTCAGATGAGAGGAGTCCAATATTCAAATAATATCCACATCCCAGTTTTTCATTCACAATAAAAAAAAAGTGTACAGTATTCAAGTATCATATTGGCACGAATATAAGATGATGTTTTTTCCTCAAAATGTGTTTATAAAAACTATACTCATCTTTAGGGTTCGGATGTTTATGACCTAAAAAACTGGAAAATATGACCTTAAATATGCCCTTAAAAATGACTAAATATGACCCAAAAAATCGTAAATATGACCTAAATATAATAAATGTTCCACTTTTAAACATTTAATGAAACTAAATTACTACATCGCATGAATGCAATCAGGATAGTGTTTTTTAAGAATTTTACATATTATTCACAGTTTTGCTTGTAATGGACATCTAATTTTAAAGCATTTGCTTCTGTGTGATTGCTTCACCACTTCAATATAATATTTTGTAGTCCATGCGTGTCCCTATAAAACATGAAAAATTGCATTAATTTAAAAATTAAATTACCTATTAATTGGGCATAAACATTAAATTAATGGAATAAATTTCAAAGTAGGCTATTACGTACCAGTTTTCAGTCTCCATTTTTGTCTGCATTACACTATACAACCACGTGCATTTTAAGATTATCTAATAGAAATCTTCTCCTGTTGTCACTTAATATCGTCTTAAGCCACGAGAAGCTCCTTTCGACGTTACAGGATGTCACAGGTGCATATTTGAAGAATGTCATTAAATCATTTTGCAGCCGTCACTTTAATTTCACACACTTTGCAATACAAAATTTTCCCGTCGGTGCAGAAGTGGTTTTCTCCAAACTCTTTAACAAAACGTTTTAGTTTTACACTTTCAGAACACTTATTAGTCAGCATTTTGATGTTTCCCGATACCACTGCAAGTGTGAACTGAAAATCTTTTAAAACTGTCTCTATTGAAAGTTGTTAACAAGGAGGAAGGAGGTAAAATCCCGTGCATTGTGCTCCAACTACCTGCACTTGTTATTGTCCCTTCACATTCCAGTTACAGTCAAACCAAAATATTAGTAACTCTTTCTCAAAAAAATTTTAACTCTACGATTTAACCCCAAGTGTTAGAGAACGTGAACCAGTTCAAATACTTAGGAAGTGTACTGACGAAAGATGCCTATTGCACCAAGGAGATAAGATCAAGAATTGCCATGGCCAAGAAAGCATTTATGAAGAAGAGAACTCTGCTAACTAGTAGTCTGAACCTAGAGCTACGTAAAAACCTGGTGAAGTGTTATATTTTGAGTATTGCTTTGTATGGATCAGAGACATGGACTTTGAGGAAATTAGAGAAGAAATATTTAGAAAGTTTTGAAATGTGGTGCTGGAGACAGATAGAAAATATAAAGTGGATGGACATGGTGACAAACGAAGAGGTTCTGAGTAGAGTGGGTGAGAAGAAGTCAATCATACACACAATTCGTCAGAGGAAAGCAAACTGGGTTGGGTACATTCTCAGAAGGAACTGCTTATTACATGATGTCGTAGAAGGAAGATTGGAGGGTACAACTAGACTTGGAAGAATTCAGCTGTTGGACGATTTAAGGGAAAAGCGGAAATATTGGATGCTGAAGGAGGAAGCAGAGGATAGACAGTTTTGGAAAACAAAATTCGCGTACCAAGTTTGAAAACCTGCCGGAAGGCAGAATACTTACTACTACTACTACGATTTAGTGCCTACAGTATACTGTGCAATTGCGGTCTTTTACCGAATTTATTACTGAAATATGACGTTAAATTAAAAAATGACCGAAATATGACCAAAACTATAAAAATGTCCAAAATATGACCTGTGCAATTGTGCTCTTTCACCGAATTTATGACTTAAATATGACGTTAAATTAAAAAATGACCGAAATATGACCTAAACTATAAAAATGTCCAAAATATGACTTTATATGCAAAATAAAAACGGTCCAATTAGGATAACAAAAGTGCAATTCGTGTATAATTTCAGTTTGCGGCAAGATTAGAGGTCAGGATAAAAATATGATATGTCATGAACATCCGAACCCTACTCATCTTATATGCGTAGCCTATTTTTTTTCAACATCTCTATTCATGAATGCAGCTGTTGCAGCAGGAATCCCTACATGATGACGTGCGCCCAAATTCTTGCTTCTGCTTGTATTGCACCGGTACTTCTCTATTCTCTATGTGTAAAGCTTTCTTTAACCACCAGTAATGGCGGACCATATGGGAAAGAAAGCATGTTTATTGTCTCAATGCCTAAATAAAGGCAAGAGAAGAAGTTACGATATGAACTTTAAAATTCCGAACACATGAGTGGAGGTATTATACACTATACTTCACTAGATTTAGTGAAGTATAGTGTATAATACCTCCAGTCATGTGTTCTAATTTTTAACTTCACTGTGTAAACTTCCTACAATACTTAGATTTAAAATTCTGATTTATGTGAAGCAAAATGTACTAATAAGCTATTTTGTTTATTTTTTCGTAAATATCCTTCAAAAATTCATGATCGTCATGATCTGTGAGGTTGTCTTATATTTGGGCCAATATGGTATGTTTCCCAAATCAGAAAATTACAAAAACTTGTCAAAGTAATTGTTTGGTAACGATAAATAGATAGTATAATGGTGGTTGGTACTATTCACTCATATGTTGATTCTAAAGAACTCATCCAATGTTGCGTTAATTAACTTTTATGAACTGAGCTGAAGACAAAGTACTTTTCCATAGTATTAATTGTTTCAAAATATATCAAATTCTTACGTAATTTGTTATATTTAAATTTCTATTACCTGTTATTTTTAAAGCTTGTCCCATCATTATGTGAACGATATACATATTTTTGTTTTGGCACATTGACAAATCTACTGAAATGGTGGTTTTTACAGCATAAGCAGGACTTCACACATGAGTAAAGTCTGCCTATGTGATGATTCAGCTGCTTCGTCTCAGACAAAGCAGACCACCTCTACAACAAGAGCCAATACTGTGATTGGTAAGGTATTTAATCTTGTACCAGTAAATAGAGGTATTTATAACAATACAATATAATAATATTATATTTTCAATATATTTTAATGATGCTATCTTTCTTCACAAAAATAGAAGGGATTTCTCTCGCACATAAATACCATCACATGACCGCTCTAGCTTACTTGTTTTCGATAAGTGTTTGGAGCTGTAGCACCAGTTCTCGGGCAAGAGACAGGATGGCTTTTGCATCGTGTCATTCAGCCATTTCTGAAATGAACCACAAAATATTATTAGCAGCATTGTCAATTTTCATCAGGATTTGTTTCCTTCTACAGAGACAATTACTGTATTTTACGGACTAAGACACCCAGGACCATAAGATGCATGTTGATTTCAGGAGGGAAATTTAAAGGAAACAAAATTTAATGTGATACTAAATTAAACATTTGTCTGCCACCATAGGTATATAGGTAGCATAAGTGCCTTCCACCCTGGCGGTCTGGGTTCGATTACCGGCCGGGTAGTGAGTTCTTCAGTAACGAAAAATCCCCGGGTTCAGGACTGGACATCCACCCAAGAAAATTATAGGCTATATTAAAAAAAAAAAGCCTAAAATTAAAGTGGTGACTGCTAGAATAGGGTATAGGGTATTCACAATAGATCTATGAAGATGGCAGTGTTGAGAAGCCGAAGGGCTTACACTACCCCTCATTAAACTCATCTAATCTAAACGAAACATTTCAAAGGGGATAATGTACTTCACTGTATAAACAAATTATAACCATGTACAATGGAATTGGTGTAAATCACTTCTAACTTAAAACCTGCGTTGTACGAAAATATCTTCTGTGCAGGTGACAGAGTGTAAATTTTAACAACTTTTTCACAGATTTTTCATGAAGACTGAAAATACTTCTACACCTTCTAACCCTCAATTCAGCATACGGTAAGTGTAACGAAACAAGGCTGTTGAGAGGTCATTGTCTTCATTTAACCCACCCAGCGGAAACAACTCCTTTTGTATAAAAGAACTCAACGTTCCTTTCTTTTCGCATTGTATACCTGGCTTCCAGCTACCCTCATTTTACAATTGTGACAATTGCACTGATGCACAGGCTGTGCCAAAATTTGTAAATATATTATCGTTTACAACACTTTCTTTAAAACTATGGTATTCCGGCAATATTTACCATGTTTTTTTTTTTTTATTGTACTTCAGACCACTAGACGCACCCAATTTTCAAGGCTCTGTTTTCAAAGTAAAAAAGTGTGTCTTACGGTCCTTAAAATACAGTACCAGTACTTGCCAAATGTGTCTACAACTGTCTGATACAACTGTCCAGCGCTTGTAACACCAGTCACTCAGTTACCACTTTGGGAATCATTTCGACCTCTACATGGACAACTGAAAATTATTATCAGGATGTCCCCAAGTAGGATTGAGCTGTCGTATTTAAAATTTCATTCTTCGTTGTAGGCTCCTTCTCATTTTGACTGTCTATGGCACATAGAAGACTATTAAGACTTCTAAACACTGTTATGGGTCTTGACCCTTCCCCCGAAAATAAGAAAAACATACCAATTAAAGTATGCGTATTACATTGCAGTAACTTAAAGTGTCTATAAAACCCTAGAGACTTTTACTTAATTAACTTCAGAACAAAACATGTTTCATGGAAATCTTCTTCATTCTCAGTTCCTATGTAAATAAATTTCATCAAAGTACCTACGCCATTTGGATGTGTGTTCTCGACGGAGAGAAACCTCCCGTGGTTTGCCTTGTCTTCTGAATCAGTTGAGGAATTTGATGTCAGACTGGCATGTTGGCATGGTAGCTCATTGGTAGAGCATCGGCGCGTCAAGCCGAAGATCCGTGTTCAAATCCCGGGTTATGACATAAAATTTTTCAAGCTGATTCTTACTTGTATTAATATCCCAGACATGGATTTAATGTCTATTTCCTTTCCTTCCACTTAAGAACTTTATATATTTGCATTAAAATATTTTAGAAGTATTGAACATCTATTTAAACAAAATAATAGCCTAGTCTGTTACTGAGAAATATTTTAAAAACATCACATCTAGCACTATAATCATTAAGATGGCAATGAAGTCCATCACAAGTTACCAGTCACAGCCTTCTACGTTACAATGGCTACCAGTGAAAGCGTACTAGTGGATGAATGTTCATGAAAAGTAAATATACCATATTTACTCGAATAAAATGCGCACCCAGATTTTGAAACTTGAAATCATAAAAAAAAAGAGTTTGTTGGCGAATGCAATGCACATCAATCGTAGGATAGGTATTTTATTTGGAATTTTGTCCTAGTATTAACGGAATAATGAACCACCACGTAAACATTTGAAATTACCATTAAATTTGACTGCCAGTTTTAGGCCTACAAGTATATTCACTGACACATACGCTTGAAAGCAGCATCATAAGATATTCTTCTCTTCTTGCCCTCCATTTCGTGACTACTAACTAGTATTTTTATACGCTCTATGTAATGCTAGTAATAGGCCAACAATAAAATTAATGAAGTCGAGAATTACAGCAATGCATTGTTACGCAGATAAATGTTACCGGTGCTGCCAACCTACGAAACGGATTTGTACTCGAATTTAACGCACACCTCAGTTTTGAAAGCTACAAATGGACAAAAAGGTGTGTGTTATATTCGAGTTAATACAATAACATGATGCAAACAGATAATAGGGGCCTACTCATTGTTACAACAGAACGTTAACTTCTTTTACTGATTTACTGATTTACTTCCTTTACTGATTTTCAGTGATGGTAATAGTAATAATTTTAACATTCACAGTTTAATTATTTGTGCATGTCACAGAATTAACACAGATAATTGTAAATTTACTGTAATAAGTGGTTTGAATTATAAGCCTAGTTTACAATCCAAGGCTAGATACTAACCATTAAAAAACTTGATTGTGTCTGTGGAATCCATACTGTTGCTGAGGATGATGTCTCTAGAGGACTCCACCAGGGCAAGAGCAATGAACAAAACAAACTGGCTTGAGGCCACGTATTTGGCTGCCCAGATTGTCTCCCATACGCTGAACACATCTTCGTATAATAATTCTGAAAATAACAAACACTGCAGTCACTAGAAATATTTGTGAATTTTCAATGACGTTAGAGTAAAACATCTATAAGATACCATCAATTATTCCTCAATGAACCCACAATTTATTATTTTTCTCTTCTTTGCAGAAATGTTTATGTTGTTAACTATTGGAGCATGCGCCATTGCTATCACTAATGCAATCTATGAGGCGTGTCCAGAAAGTAAGTTCCCTCACTGATAAAGAAAATAAAAACATCAATAAGCAAAAAATATTTATTGTAATATTTACAGAGACTCACTAGCTACTTCTCTACATAGTCACCACCGTTATTCAGGCATTTATCGTACCGCTGTACCAACATTTGTATGCCCACGTCATAGGACTGCTGCAAACGTCTGGAGCCACAAAGTCACTGCATTCTGCATTCCATGTCTCTTTTTTTTAGATCGCCCTCCTCAGATGTTTCAATGTTTGACAATACCAATCAGCATTTATGGTCTCCCCTCGTGGTAAAAACTCACACAGAAGGATACCATGTCGATCCCAGATTTTTCTGACAGAAATTATCTGCTTGAATTTCATCTTCACAGGTGAACTACTATGCCGCCAATGCATGGATTGTTGTTTTGTTTCTGGTGTGGCATGCAACACCCATGTTTTATCTCCAGTGACAACACTGTCAAGAAACTCATCACTAGGGACCGGATTTTTAGGTTTTTAAAAACACGGTTTTAGGTTTTCCATTAGGTGAAATAGTTTTTTTTAGGTTTTTTGTCCAAAATATCGTTTTCATGTAGAATAACTGGTTTAATGAATTTGAATGTGCTACATAGGATTGAGTACATAATACTTGTAAAGTTTAACTTAACAAAATTGACTTAAATTTGAGTAAACTTGCTTTAAGACATTATACAATAATTGAAGAAAGAAAGCATAAAAAATCAAAAGAAGCAGTGAAAATAAGACTGCCTCACATTTCCTGGTTACAGTATATCACTAAATATCTTTCAAGATTCTCAACTGTGAAGTTCTTTCTGTTATCTCTTAGTTAATAGTTAATACTGTATCTAGACACTACTCTTCTCAGGATTCAAATCCGATGCTTCTAATTTAGTGAGTAAAATACTTCATGGTTGGATGTGGATAATGTGAAACTGATTATTTTCCTTTTTTCGGTTGTTACGCATGCTAACCGCACAACAGATCAACTAGGGACGAAAACTTCCCCGTTTTGTAGAAAGGTAAATAATACGTGTTTCTGGCAGGCTTGACAAAATATTACTTTGCCATCTGAAGAGAAATTCAGGTCGTCGTCAATCCACTGCCGTAATAAATTCGATTTCATTTGTTTCCGCATAATTAACATGTATTTTTAAAACTAACAGTGTGAACACTTAGTATGAATAACAGGGCTGTACTTAAGGAAAACAAAAAACAAGCGCTTTAAAACACAGAAATCTATAATATCCTTGTCCATATACGGCAACAATGGTTGTTCGTACGAATAAGTTATTTTAAAAGGAATACGCCGGTACTCTTTTCCTCTCTTGATACTGTTCACCCTAGACGACAATGGGTTGAATGAAACGCTGGTGGTATTAATTTCTATCCGACAAAAATTATTCTCTCCCCGCAAAATATCGATTTCTCAACTGACAAACAAAAAAGAAAGAAAGAAGAAGAAAAAAAGGAGCCTAAAGTAGATATTTTAGGTTTTATATCCCGTTTAGGTATATTTAGGTTTTTATACCCCATTTAGGTATTTTTAGGTGCCACAGAATTAATGTGGGTGAATCCTATGGGCATGATTCGAAAAAGTGTGTGATCGCTTTTTGTTTTGGAAGTAAGGAAAAAAATAGGTAAAAACCTAAGAATCCGCCCCTACTCATCACCTCTCTCTGTGTACAGCTGGCGGCAGAGTCCTATGACACCGGCATACATTTGTTGGTACACAGCTAAGATAAATGCCTCGATAACAGTATGTAGAGAAGTAGCCAATGAATCTCTGTAAATATTGCAGTAAATATTTCTTACTTATTGATGTTTTTGTTTTCTTTATCGGCGATCAGAACTTACTTTCCGGACATGCCTCGTATTATACGAGGGATGTTCCAAAAGTAAGTTTCGTCGTTTTTTTTTTTAAAGTGAAGATGGTAAAGCAGATGAAGCAAACAACTGCCATAAGAATCGACACCTATTGCTGGTTCAACGACGGAAAGAGCGTCAGCAGAGGAGAAACGATGCAAGAGTAGAGTCCCGAAGAAGAGAGAGTAGCAGTAGACTGGCGTGCCCGAGGTTATTTGAGTACAAATCACGATGGCAGATGGACGTGTACTGAAAACGTGGTCGACAATGGAAGTACATGCTGTTATCCGGTATGAATGGGCATGTAGGACTAGTGTGTCCATCATCCATGGACGCCTACAGACTGTGTATGGTAAAGAGGTCATGTCTCATCAAATTGTTGGTCGCTGGTGTTGCATGTTCAGTGAAGGAAGGCACCTGTTCCATGCAATGAAAGCCGCACTCTCGGGACGTCACTTCCAAAACAATGCTGAGGTGGAGAAGGCTGTGCGACAATTCCTTGCATAGCAGGGCACCGAGTTTTACCAGAGTGGTTTCTTCAAACTGATTGCAAGCTATGACAAATGTCTCAATGTCGGTGGAGACTATGTTGAAAAATAGTGCAAGGGGTATATTTCATGATTGCATGGTGTATTTGTTTTGGTAATAAAGTTTCCATGTGAAAAAAAATGACGAAACTTACTTTCAGAACATCCCTCGTATCATCTACCCTAATTAGTGCAAGGTGGAATGTATCTACATACTGGACTAGAATATTTCATTGGAATTTTAGTATTTGACGCAAAAAAGAAAGGTAGACCGAAGTTACCTTGATAATTTTAATCCAGGGTATTTTATATATTATACAGGGTGTTAATGAATAACACCGAAATATTTTACCTGTATCTAGAGGGGACTTAGACAAGCAACTTTTATTTGGAGATTTTCGCTCTATGACGTAAAATGTGTATTAAAGTTATTATAGTTTCGTGCTCGTAAGTCAATAATGAAGCGAAATAGGGTTAAAATATTCATTAAATTGACTCCATACCTTCTTAGTGATAGGTAAACAACTGATTCTTAAACATTCATCAACAGCTATATCATAATTTAGTGTTTCCATAATCTGCAAAATTTACAGACTAATCACATGACTGGTCGCCACTGCATTAGTCTTTTATTTATTCATAACTACTGACTAGTGTTAACAACGAAGTTCTTTGTTTTGCATTTTTTTCTAGTGTTAGACGTCAGTGGCAGCCATGCCCTGGGAGATTTCATGCTGTATCAGGAAAAATTGAATCAATAGAGCAAAATGTTCTAATAAAACGGACACGTGAAGTCAGAATGAAAGATTCAATGCCATAGCCGGGTTTTGAACCAGGATCTTCGGCTCTCCGTGCCGATGCTCTAACCAACTGAGCTACCATGGCAACGTGCCGGTACAACATTAAATTCTCTAACTGACTCACAATCCCAGTATACCACCAGGCGTTCTCAATATGAGATACGAACCCAGTGGCGACTTACGAGCTGTAAGTACTTAAAGACCCGGGCTTTATAGTAAACCACTAGTAGGTCACAAAATTGTGTTTTGTTTCTGTAAACAGCCCCAGGGAAACTTACTTTGTAGACAGCTCTCGTATTTGGCTTTCTTTGTTCTATTAATATCTTATCTTTCTTGAAAATGTGCATTTTGGCAGTTCTGTCAGTAGCGGCTATTCAGGGGAATATGGTGAAGAACAAATTCACCTACCATTTCCTACTTATTTGATTCGAATTTAATTTATAATTATTTTTATGATCATAATTATTATATTAGTATTATTAATCGTTATTACTTTTACTGTTATTCTCGTAAGATGAAATTCAGTAATATATTGTTTGAATGTTCGCGCCAGAGACAGCGTTCCGCAGTTCCTCAACATTCACCAGGAGGGCAAACTCGGAACACCAATGGGCTGGGTGAAGAACAAACTTTCCAGCTTCTCTTGCTCTTCTTGTTTACAGCAGTTGCTATGGCAACGCGTAGAAAATTTCCCCGGCTACTCCACCCTCTCTTCGGGATATACGTCATATTTGAAGCAGACAATTTTTGGTCTTCTTGCCTCCTTGCCTATACTCACCGAGCTAAGCCGATAGATTTATGACTACTTGTCTCCCCGGCCGGGACCGTCTAAATGACACTTCTTTCCTAAACACTGTAGTTTTCCTACAAAGTAAAATAAATTTAGCTCTGATTCTATTTTTTAAGTTTTATTAAGTAAGATAAGAAGGCATTATATTTCCTCGCTTTTTTTTTGGGGGGGGGGGGGTACATTTTTGCAGATTCTTAATTGAGAATCCCACTAATAATTTTAAAGTACTGTAGCAGGGAAGCAAATGGAAAGTAAGTTTTATGTTTTGAACACAGTCATTCTACTCTGATGAATATTCGTGGGAACATGCATTCCCTCCAAATTGTCAGTCTGTTCCATGTGTTGCTATGTGTCAGTTGTGATTGTTCGTAACGTATATTTAAGAGTGATTTCACTTTATTATTTCAGGTGAGCTTCAGTTAAAAAAAAAACAATGCTGTTTACTTTCATTGTGTTTGGCAATATAAATTTATCACAAGCTGTAATGTAAAACTGAATCTGTTAAAACGGATACATACTCCCTTTAGTCGTTGGAGAGAGTATAATAAGAGAAAATTTAAATTCCCAGGCTAGCAAGCCATACAAAGACAAATTAAACGCTTCGTGGTACAACCAGCACCAGTGGTTATGTAGGAACTATTACATTAAAAAGCTATGCTGTTGGCCATGCCTTCACATTAGGCATAGAATGAAACTGGAGTCTGTGAATTTTTAAATGTTATTCGTGCTCTGGAGGATAGGAGGATCAACTTGACATACAACAAATAGGTAAGCAATGTAACATAATAACGTGCATGTAGGCCTATGTGCATTGATAGCAGGGATAAGTATAAAGCCACCTTCTTCCCCTTGTGGGAGAACTTTGTACTGTATTTCCTACTGTTAATGCACCGACATGAACTTTGCAAACCTTGATTTGAGCTTCACCTACGTTTACAAGTACGAGCCGCTACTGAGTTCTGTCTTTGAAACTTAAATACCCAATTCAAAAAATGTGGTTATCATGGGAATTTAAATCATAAGCAGCAAAGGGTTAAAAGTCTTGAGTGGTTCTGTTGTTCTTACCATTCTTGTCAGTGTTCCCATGCTGTGGGGTTGGCTGTTCTTCTGCGTCTGACTGATTGTTTTCCAGGGAATTGAGAGGGCACCGTACAAAGTGTTCTTCCTCTTCATCACCCGCTGGAACTTCTCCGTTCTCGTGGACAGCCTCTGCATCCTCTGCACTGTCATTCTTGTCTGAAAGGAGGCTCAAGTTGTCCTCAAATACCTGAAAGCAATCCTAGAGTATAAATGCCGATACTATAGTAATTTTCAAATTACATATTAATGTTCTGACTGCATATTAATATTTTTGATACACATCATTGGCAGGTGCATGAAGAAGATGGGGTAACATAAAGAGCTTGGTATTGGCATCGTACCATTACACTGTATGTGGCGCCAGTAGGAGAGAAATACTGCATCCAACACAGTGATGTCATGGCTGCAACTCCAGAACAAAGTAAGACAGACCAATGTTGTTTTCACCAATGCTACAAGGGCCGTCCACAAAGTAAAATTGCCTGGGGCTATTTACAGAAGCAAAACACAATTTTAAGGAAATATTTATTGCAACAGACACAGCCAGTGTTCAGCTATTTTTCAAAATATTTGCCACCGGAATTGAAACATTTGTCTTACCCTGGCACCAACTTTTGAATACCTATGTCGTAGAAGTGTGAAACTTGGGATTTTAACCACCGTGTGATAACCACCTTTGCCTCTCTGGTATTCTCCGCCATTTTTTGTCATTTCGTGAGGTGTAATGGAAGGTGGAAATCACTGGGAGTGAGGTCCGGGCTGTAGGGTGAATGTTTTAAACACCTCCCAGCCGAACTTCTGCAGGAGACTTGCTAGGAGGTGTTTAAACATCCACCCTACAGCCCAGACTTCGCTCCCTGTGATTTCCATCTTTTCCTACACCTAAAGAAATGACAGGGAATGACAGAGAGGTGGAGATGTTTGTTACACAGTGGTTCAAATCCCTGGTGGCAGAGTTAAATGACAAACAAAACTGAGTTACGAAAACAGGTCTGGCGCCGCCATACCGCGTTCTAACACCACAAAGGACAGATACTCACAGCAAGCCTGCTGC
The DNA here is from genome assembly GCA_964059195.1 of Ectobius pallidus. Lineage (NCBI taxonomy): Eukaryota > Metazoa > Arthropoda > Insecta > Blattodea > Ectobiidae > Ectobius > Ectobius pallidus. The sequence continues at coordinate 210,910,545 of CAXKWD010000002.1, forward strand.
ATGAAGGGGGGCAAGTGAATCTATGCCAGCCAAGGCACTTTTGACTGAGCAGGTCACGCCATCCAGCGACCAAACTTAAAAACAAATACCATTATGCAGGGAAAATGTACACCAGACAAAATAATGGTACAAGGTAATCTAAAGTTCGTGCCACGGTATGAAAAATGCTTCAGTTCCAGTGGCGATACGTTGAAAAAAAGCTGAACACTTGCTGTATCTGTTGGAATATATACATCCATAGGTGACATAGACAAGCAACTTATATTAAGAAATTTTTGCTCTATGGATTCAATTTTTCCAGTTACAGCGTAAAATCTCCCAGAGCAAGGCTGCCACTGACTTCTAACATTTGAAAAAAATGCAAAACAAAGGAACTTCGTTGTTAATACTGGGGTTATGAATAAAACACAAATGCAGTGGCCGCCAGTCATGTGATTAGACTAAATTTTACAGATTATGGAAATTCTAAATTATGATATAGGCTAGCTGTTGATAAATGATTGAGAATGAGGTTTTTATCGATCACTAAGAAGGTATGAAGTCGATTTAATGAAAATTTAAACCCTATTTCGATTCATTATTGACTTATGAGCACCAAATTGTAAATACTTTAATGTACTGTAGTATAATATATATTTTACGTCTTAGAGCAAAATTCTCCTGATAAAAGTTGCTTGTCTGTATCCCCTCTGAACATAGATGAAAAATTTCGGTGTTATTCATTAACATCCTGTACAATAAGATCCTTCAGTTAACAGTAGGCCTACTTATATCAGATACGATCGAGGAAAAAATGTTGAGAACGCAACCAAAGCAAGACTACTTTGAGACTATTATTATAGGGTAATTACCTTTCATATTGTTTTGTCGGGGTCGGGCGATGCTAAGAGTAGAGATGGTCTGGACCACTGTAACCCAGGGAGCCATCTAACGTTGAGATGAAGTGTTGAGTTGGTTGTTGAGTGTTGTTCCGCCACGTTATGCGGTAGCGGAAAGAGTCCCCATGTCCAGACTGGATGACGCCGCTCCCAACGCGATCTTTCCCGACCCCTGCGCTGCTAAACACGATCCTCGGCTTCCAGAACCACCACTTCTGAAACCAAGCTTAGGGTCACAATGCAAGCAATAGTCTTTAAAGCCGTTTTCGAGAAAATCGCGAAAATGAAATTATCATCAAGTAGAGTGATTGCCAAAATGAAGAGAAAGTTGTTGCTAAGATTTCGTTTGAATTTTCTGCACCAATTTCATATTACAAAAGTCTAAAGCTTTTTTGAAACACTTTTCCCAATAAATTCTCTGAAGTGGTTGAAATCGCAGGTGGCAGATTTCTACAGAGAGGGTATCGAAAAGCTTGTGCCACGGTATGATAAATGCCTTAATTTGAATGGCGATTACGTAGAAAAATAGCCTAAGAGCCTACCTTCAAAATCTATATAATATTTTTTTTCACTTTGTTTATTTTGTATTTCAAAACAACTATTACTTTCTGGACAGTCCTCATAGAAGTGCAGTTCTTGTATTTTGGTGCTGAAATATTTTTAGGGCTGTGTTCACCAACGCCGATAATCTGTCTGATCCTGGTTTTTAGACTGAAAAGCTGCGATACTGTCAATTTTGCCTTTCATCAGTGGAGTTCCACAAAATGTGCGTGCTTGTTGTGGAGTAGCAATTTTGGTAAATAATAGATGGAAGAATAAAATAGGCCTAGTAAGTTATAGTTTTGTAAATGAAAGGATAGTTACATGTAAAATTAAAATTGAAAGAGGCTTTTTAAGTATAATTCTGAAGAAGGGAAGAAGGAAGACACTAAGGTATTTTATGACGAACTGCAGAGAGAACTCAATAAAGTAAACAGGACTGATCATGTACTAATATGCGGTGACTTAAATGCAAGAGTTGGTTACCATCCAATAAGGGAAGTAGTTGGAACTTTTGGTGAAAGGCATATTAATAACAATGGTCAAGAGTTAAGACAGTTTGCAACATACAATAAAATGAAAATAGCAAATACATTCTTCAGGAAAAAAGATATACATAAGTTCACATGGTCGGCGAGGGGACAACGATCACTTATTGATTACATTATTGCAAATGAGAAAATTAGAAACCAAATCCAAGATGTTTCGGTCCATAGAGGTAGTGACATTGGTTCAGACCATTATTTAGTTATTGCAACTGTGTCTTTACTAGCCAAGTGGAAGAAGAAAAAGAACAAAAGTACCCAAAAGTTCCTGAAATATTTAAAGTTCATCTTTTACAGCAGGAAAGTATTAAAGATCTATATCAGCTCAGACTACAAAATTATTTAATGAAAACACCAACATGTAATAATCTAGAGGAAGAATGGAACAATATTAAAGGATGTATAGAAAGAGCAGCACTTGAAGCAATAGGAAAGAAAAATAAAACAAAGAAGAGAAAATATGTAAAAATATGGGATGAAAATATTAAAAATGCAATTTCAGAGAAACGGAAAGCATATTTGAATTTCTTACAAAAGAAAACAGAAGAATCTAGAGAAGAGTACAGAGAAAAACGAAACTATGCTAAGCAAATAACAAGAAAAGCTCATAGCGACTATTGGGAACGTTTCATTGCAACTTTAGAAAATGACGTTCATGGTAGACAGACTGTAGCCTTTAAAACGATGAAATACCTTAATCAGTTAGAGAAGGATTCAGCAAGTATAAATACAATTCCTTTAGAACAATAGGAACAGTATTACAAAGACCTATGGTATGATGCAGATATAATTGAAGAAAATGTCAGAAATGAACATGATACAATGATTGATTTAATTACGCTGGAAGAACTCCAGAAAGCTTTGAGAGATATGAAAAATAGAAAAGCATGTGGTCCTGATGGGATAAATGCAGAACTACTTAAATATGGAGGTATACTGTTACAGTTCAGATTATTACACTTGTATAATATATGCTGGCGAGATTGTAGAGTACCTGAAGCATGGGGACTTTCAGAGGTAGTCTCATTGTTTAAGAAAGGCGATCGTGGAAATTGTGAAAACTAGAGAGGCATAAGTTTGTTAAATACAGTTTATAAAATATATGCTAAAATAATTAACAATAGATTAAAAGCTATATCTGAAGTGCTGCTTAAAGAAGAACAATCAGGTTTTAGAAAGGGGCGCTCCTGCAGTGGGAATGTTTTTAGTATTAAGAGAATTTTGTAAAAAAGACGTGAAGTCAATCTGGAAACCCATATGGCATTCATTGACTTCGAAAAGGCTTTTGATTCAGTAGAAAGGAACAAATTATGGGAAATAATGCATAAAAATGGCTATCCTGAGCATCTTGTTGAAACTATTAAAAGTCTATACAAAGACACAAGAATAATAATAAACGCAGGCACGCTTAAATCAGAACCCATAAGAATAAACCAGGGAGTAAGACAGGGTTGCAGCCTATCACCCACACTGTTCTGTATTTATATTGATGACGTAATGAATAAGTGGAAGAATGAAGTAGCTCCAGGCATTCCAATTACTAGAAATAAATACTTAAATACACTTCTATACGCAGATGACATAGTAATAATACAAAACAGTGAAGAGAATCTGCAAAGCTCAGTGTATAAGTTGAGTCAAATTGGAAAAGAATATAACCTAAAAATATCCATAAAGAAAACAAAAGTTATGGCCCATAGAGGAAAACATCCAGTACGCTCAAAGATAACAATAGAAAATAAAATTCTAGAACAGGTTTCCTATTTTGATTATTTGGGATGCAATGTAAGTTACGATAGAGATAGAGACATTGAAAATAAACTGAATAAATTTCAATTGATATGTGGGACAATAAATAGAACTTTGCAAAATAAGACACGAAAAGATACAAAAGTAAAATTTTATAAAATTATGGCTGTTCCAGTATTAATGTTTGGAAGTGAATCCTGGATACTACAAGAAAGAGACAGAAGCAAGATTCAGTCAGCGGAAATGAGATTTCTCCGCAGAGTAAAAGGCTGTACAAAAATGGATAGGATTCGAAATGAAGATATAAGGGAAGAATTAAATATATACAGTATAAATGAAAAAATAGAAGAGTATAAAGATAACTGGAAAGCCCACTTAAGTCGTATGAATAACGAAAGGATCCCAGTTCTAGTAAATGCTTATCAGCCTCGAGGAAGAAGAGACGTTGGACGCCCGAGGAAAAGATGGGCATAACATTGTGAAGACGGAACAGGCATTAATGCCTAATCCCTGCAAGGTTGATGATGATGATGATCAGTTACAGTAACTTGGTTTTCGATAATATCCAAGCTAATTCTTTACCGGTGAAATATCGGCCAGAAAAACAGGATAAACCAAGCTAACTGCGAAATCAAGATGGCGCGCAGACGATTGGAACATCTGATCAACATGAGAGATGATCACAGTGACGAGGAATATGAAGCAGAACACAGAATAAGGCACCCTAATGGATAATGGAACGTATGCCGTACTTGGACATTTATGACGACATTATTTTCTGCACAAGATTCAAGGGGAAAACGAAATTATTTGCTGTACGCCACGGCCCCTAAACAGTGAGATATCTAGCGACCCTTTGTAGAACTACTAGCTAGAGAACTTTTCGTTGCTATGGCAACATATACATTTCATGTCCGGACGTAGCCAATAGACAGTCTTCCCCCCGTTGTTTCACACAACAACCGCCAGATGACGTTGGTTACTCTTATGAAAAATTTAAGAGTCAGAAAAGTAATAAACAAAAACCAAGCTTTTGAAAACCAAGGTGACAAACTATGTGGTGAAACCTGAAAGGTTTACTGTTTCAGATAATGGATTAATCGTAGTTTTTATTGTCCACGATACCGAGAAATTTTATCCGTGTTGGTGAACACAGCCCTTAGAGTCCCTGTTTTTGGTTCTGGAAATGTGATCACCCTATGGTACAATTACTTTCTCGGTTGTGTTGGCCGAAGTGAGCACATTTCCCGGCGAAATGGATGTGGCAATCACGAGCTTTCAAGCTCACATAAATTTATACTTAAATGTTATAATAATAAGGACATACTTTTTCATATATACTCGGTCCAGGCAAGATCATATTCTCGCAATACCTAAATATCATACATCTCTTTACTCATCATCGTTTACTACTTCAGTCATCGGAATGTGGAATTCTTTACCATCTCACATCAAGGACTGCCGGTCACTGTCAACCTTCAGATCGCAGTTAACAGCACATATACGTAGTACTTAATAGTGTATGTTTTTCATGTCCTATGTTAATTTCAGTTGCTATCACTTAATGCTTTTGTGTAACTAAATTGTATTTGTAACAATTTATTTATTTTTTATCATTTAATGTATCTTAAAATTCTATCATATTATTTAGTGTGTCATTTTAATGTATCTTAAATCATTTCATGTGTTATGTTGTGTTCTTTTAATGTATTTTGTGTTACTTATTGTGTTATATTGTAATAATTAATGTAAGTTACTATTAGTCCCTGGTGAAGTGGAAGAAAATACCTTACGGTCTTAACTTTCTCCAGGTTAAATAAACTATTATTATTATTATTATTATTATTATCAGTAATTTTCGGAAAAGTATGTTTTACTTCTCATGTATACCACTGAAATGCTATAACAATGAAACTTACCTGACCTTCCTACCGTGCTAGGTCTTCCGGCAAAAACAGTTGAATCATTTCCGGAAACATCTGAAACGTTGACACCGGCAAGAACTCCTCCTCCCTGAATACCTTCTGCCGTATTTCTGAGGACCTTGTCTCTGCAGCAGCAGCAGCAGTAGATGCTGAAACAAACAAAGGCTCTCACATAACAACGTGGTTGACAATTTTCCGGCAAACTACATACAGAGTGTTGAAGCATCTTCCGGGCTGTGGGCGTGATCCAAAGGCAAAATAACAAGTCTCGCCAGACGTTTCGCTCCCGCTGTGGGGAGGTAGTCAAGGTAGCAGCCACTGAAGAAGACCACGGCCCACAGCCCGGAAGATGCTTCAACACCAAGATTCCGGCCGTGAAAGCCTCAGATTAACTACATACAGGGTGTTAATGAATAACACCGAAATATTTTATAGTGCAGTTACTCATTGCATGGCCAGGCGGCTTCAAAGGTGTCGGTGTTTTTTTATGTTAATTGATCTGACTAAAATGGGCCTTGACTTCAGTTTTCCAAAACAAAAGCAACGTTGCAACATTCTCTCATTATTATCACAGACCTCAGTTCTTCCTTCGCTTTAATCAATTCACACGTGCTATTGTTTACTGTAACTTGATCTTGCAACCGCGCATTTCACTCCACGCGGAGTTGACGAGTAGCTGTCAAAATCGTCACAGGACATTCTTAGATTTTGATTGGCTGGGGTAACTAGCTGATTGGTGCGGTAAAATTAAAGAATATGGGTTGAACTGTCAGCAATCTTTTTCTCCCAATGAAAAGAAGCCGCCTGGCCATGCAATGAATAACTGGATTATACCTGTGTATAGAGGGGACATAGAAAAGCAACTTTTATTACGAGATTTTTGCTCCATGACGTAAAATGTGTATGATACAGGGCATTAAATAAATTAAAGTTTGGTGCTCATAAGTCAATAATGAATCGAAATAGGGTTAAAATAATAATTAAAATAACTTCGTGCTTTCTTAGTGATCAATAAAAACCTAATTCTTAATCATTCAACAACAGCTATATCATAATTTAGTGTTTCCTTAATCTGCAAAATTTACACATGACTGGCCACCACTGCATTAGTTTTTTATTTATTTATAACTACTGACTACAGTGTTAACAACGAAGTTCCATTGTTTTTCATTTTTTTCAAATGTTAGAAGTCAGTGGCGGGCATGTCCTGGGAGATTTTAATCTAGAACTGGAAAAATTGAATCCACAGTGCAAAAATCTCCTAATATAATTTGCTTGTCTATGTCTCCTCTACACACAGGTAAAATATTTCTGTGTTAGCCTATGCATTAACAACCTATATATACCTTTTTAAAAACACAGTATGGAAGAATATCCTTTATTTTGGCAGTCTCGTAGATTGAGTAATAATTTATCCTAGTAGATAAAAACAAAATGACAGGGCAGTGATATTTCAGTTACCTGTTGGATTCAAACTTTGACATAAGAAAATTTAACTTGCATATGAAGTCGATTTCCCACGATTCAATTTCTTTGTTGAAAAAGTTGTATTAAGCTATTTCTGGCTATGCGCATGATAAGTCGTCAGCGTACAGTCGGTCAAATAAAAAACGTCGGGACTCGTATGCAGTTAAAATTAAAGTTTTTACGCATTAGTTCACAAGTTTCCTATAAAAAACATAAAATACAGGTCATTTTCGGAACATATGAGGCCATGCGACAGGAGGGAAAAAATGAATGAGGGGAAAAATGAACAACGCTGAAAGCGCAACACACGATATTCAACTTAATGTATTGTCATAATTAATTTTGCTTTGTGTCATCGCCACATACAAATGCTAAAATGAGAGAAAGTGTAGTTAGGGCTGTAATTGACCTGCATTTTCGGCCTCTGAAGCAGCGAGAAGGTTCCATATCTATGAAAGAGCAGCTCGGAGGTGGGAACTTCACTATAATGCGACCAGAAGTTTTCATAGGAAACGTGAATCTGGCGTATTTCGATACTAGATTGGTTGCAGAATTTGAGCGTAAGTTATTGATTTTTCACTAGAAGTACCGGTATTATAAAATAAAATCTTTAAAAAATGCTCCTTGAATAAACATATTCCTCGCGAATCTATTAATTATTAATATTATAAAAATTTGCAACCAAGAATATGGCGGATTTGAGGCATATAGCCACAGCCTTCTATACATGTTTGTTTTGGAACAAAACTGACTAAATAATCAAGAAAATACATGGATAGACAAGAGGCGTGTGTGAACCTAACCTTAAGTCTTCCTGTACATGCGCATATGCTCGTTCGTGATACTTAATCAAATACCGCCCGACGTTTTTTATTTGACCGACTGTACATGAAACATAAGGTGGAAAAGCTTTGAAAATATCATTCACATATAAAATAAAATCAGGTAAACTGATGTAACAAAGTGCCAGTATGTTTTTTTTAATCAGTTATGACTGCAATTATGATATGCAGAATATGTTTTTTTAAAAATTGATTTCCAAGTTAAGCTCCAGATTTATTCATTAAGCAGGGCTTACGGAAGAACAAAGGTCTAGTTTTTTTTTAATGAGATTAAAATCTTCCAGCATCACCTGAACTGTACAGATATGTGATATCATGACAATCGCACACTCACATAAAAATGTCAAAAAAAAATTCAAATTGGCCGGTTTCGGGTTTTGAACCATGGACTCCAGAATGTGAGGCCAAAGCGTTACCATCTCGGCCACCGGGGTCATTTTAACGGTCTAGTTGGATAAGCGCTTGTAAATCGATAGTGTTTTTTGTCATAGCTACCTGTATTTTAATTTCCAAGGCCTTATAAGATAACAGTAAAACAATAGGCAGTGTTGTCAAGATAATTGATTTTCATTTTATTTTATAAATTCTTTCGAATACGTATATTACCATAAAATAGGCACTAAATTGAGCATTACTCCGAAACAGGTCAACCGATTTTATCTATTATAAATAGACGTCTTCCCATGGACATTATAAATGCGTATACGAAGTTTCATAAATATACGATAAAGCGTATTTGAGTTATTGCGCCTTTAAAGTAGACATTAAATTGGGGTTTACTCCGGTACCGGTCAACAGATTAGGTTCAAATTCAATAGGGCACTTCTCATGAACGTCATAAATGAGTATACCAAGTTTCATGGAAATCCGATACAGCGTATTTGAGTTATGGCGCCTTTCTATTAGAAAGGCACCATAATCTATTAAAATAGGCACTAAATTGGGCATTACACCGGTACCGGCGAACCGATTTGGTTCAATATCAATAGGGTTCTTCCCATGGACATTATAAACGTGTATACCAAGTTCCATTAAAATTCGACAAAGCGTATTTGAGTTATCGCGCGTACAGACACACGGACGGACGGACGGACAGACATTTTTCGTCCCCACACACAATCTCATAAAGTACCATACTGGCACTTAATAAATCATAATGAACGTACATGAATCCGGTCTACCTAAACATATTGTGGAATATACGGTATAAAAGCCATATCACTTGTTTTCTTACCTCAAACATCTATAGCAGTCGAAGACCCCTAGAAATGCTTGGCGGAACTTCCTGTTCATGAAGCAGTATGTGATGGGGTTGCAGCAGGAACTGATGTAGGCGAGCAGTTGGACCAGAGACACCCCTGTGCTTCCCACGTACCGGTACACACTCTCTGGACTGAAGATGTACCAAGTGTTCAAAACGTGGATCGGAGCCCAACACACAAAGAACTCTCCCACCACCACAAACAGCATTCTGATTACCTGAAAGTGACAAATTATTACAAATTAAGAAAAGTTATCCACTTTAGCCAACATTAAACTTAACTTACATAAATCAATTCAGGTAAACTGATGTAACAAAGTGCCAGAATGCTTTTGCTTAATCAGTGGTAATTGCAATTATGATATGCACAAAATAAGTTAATTTTGTAATCTATCTCCGGGTTAAGCTCCAGATCGATTCATTAAGCAAGGCTTACGGAAGAATAAAGGTCTAGTTTGATAAGCATATGTGAAGAAATATGTGGGCAGTGTTATTTGTCAAAGCTAACTGCATTGAACTTCCAAAGCCATATATGAACACTGTAAAAAATATGTTGCCATGAGAACTGATTTGCATTTGATATATTCTTTCTAGTATATTACCATTAAATAGGCACTAAATTGAGCATTAACCCGGTACCGGTCAACCGATGTGGTTCAAAATCAATAGGCTTCATCCCATGGACGTAATAAATGCGTATACCAAGTTTCATGAAAATCCGATAATGGAAATTTGAGTTATTGCTCGTACAGGCACACGGACAGACAGACAGACATTTTTCCCGTCCACCATACAATCTTAGAAAATACCATACTTAATAAAATCAGGTAAACTGATGTAACAAAATGCCAGTATGTTTTTGTTTAATCAGTTATGACTGCAATTATGATATGCAGAATATGTTTTTTTTAATTGATTTCCAAGTAAGCTCCAGATTTATTCATTAAGCAGGGCTTACGGAAGAAGAAAGGTCTACCATCTCGGCCACCTGAGTCATTTTAACGGTCTAGTTGGATAAGCGCATGTAAATCAATAGTGTTTTTTGTCAAAGCTACCTGTATTTTAATTTCCAAGGCCTTATAAGATCACAGTAAAACAATAGGCTATGTTGTCAAGATAACTGATTTTCATTTTTTTATAAATTCTTTCGAATACGTATATTACCATAAAATAGGCACTAAATTGAGCATTACTCCGAAACAGGTCAACCGATTTTAGCCATTATGAATAGACGTCTTCCCATGGACATTATAAATGTGTATACCAAGTTTCATAAAAATCCGGTAAAGCGTATTTGAGTTACCGCGTCCTTAAAATATACACTAAATTGGGTTTTACTCCGGTGCCGGTCTACCGATTTGGTCCAATATCAGTAAACGTCTTTCCACGTACATTATAAATGGGTATACAAAATTTCAGGAAAATCCAATAAAGCATATTTGAGTTATCGCGACTTCTTATATATTAACATAAAAACACTAAATTGGGCATTATTCCGGTACTGGCCAACTGATTTGGTCCTATATCAATAAACGTCTTCCCATGGACATTATAAATGCGTATACGAAGTTTCATAAATATCCGATAAAGCGTATTTCAGTTATAGCGCCTTTAAAGTAGACACTAAATTGGGTTTTACTCCGGTACCGGTCAACAGATTAGGTTCAAATTCAATAGGGCACTTCTCATGGACGTCATAAATGGGTATACCAAGTTTCATGGAAATCCGATACAATCCATTAAAATAGACACTAAATTGGGTTTTACTCCGGTACCGGTGAACCGATTTGGTTCAATATCAATAGGGTTCTTCACATTGACATTATAAATGTGTTTTCCAAGTATCATGAAAATCCGAAAAAGCGTAGGCTATTTGAGTTATGGCGCGTACAGACACACGGACGGACAGACAGACGGACAGACATTTTTCGTCCCCACACACAATCTCATAAAGTACCATACTGGCACTTAATAATGCTCGATGATGTAAAACAATATGTTGTCATGAGAAATGATTTGCATTTGATAAATTCTTTCTAATATATTACCATAAAATAGGAACTAAATTGGGGAATTACTCCAGTACCGGTCAACCGATTTGATCCAAAATCAATAGCTTTCTATCCATGGACGTTATAAATGCGTGTACCAAGTTTCATGAAAATCCAATAAAGCGTATTCGAATTAACGTTCGTAAGACACACGGACGGAAGGACCTACAGACATCCCGTCCACCACACAATATCATAAAGTAATAAGATTTTTTCTTGGCAATCTACCAGACAGTGAACTGGGATGTTAGGGGATAATTTTTATCTTCTCATCTCTTATTCCCTTTGGATATTTATAATTGAGTTCTAGCTTCAGTTTGCTAGCAGCGTAATCCATTGTTCTTGTTATAAAACTTTGAAGTACGCTCAAGAGTAATAAAGCTTCTTTGAGAGCAGTCTGTTGTCGACAGGTTTATATTAACTTGTATAACATGTATATAAATTAAAGTTTGGAATTGACGAACCCTTTAATAACATGCAATAATAATACCGAAATATTTTACCTGTTTATAAAGGGGCCATAGACAAGCAACTATTATTAGGAGATATTTGCTCCGTGAATTCAATTTATCCTGTTATAGCATAAAATATTCCAAGGCATGGCCACCACCGATTTCTAACTTTTCAAGAAATGCAAAACAAAGGAATTTCGTTGTTAACACTGGAGTTATGAATCAAATGAACTAATGCAGTGGCGATCAGTCATGAGATTAGTCTGTAAATTTTTCAGATTGTGAAAAGTTTAAATTATGATACAGCTGTTGATGAATGATTAAGAATCAGGATTTTATCAAACACTAAGAAGTCATGAAGTCAATATAATGAAAATTTTAACCCTATTGTGCTTAATTATTGATTTATGAGCACCAAATTGTAATGGTTTTAATGGCCTATAGCATATACATTTTACGTCACAGAGCACAAATCTCCTAATAAATTTGTTTGTCTATGTCCCCTCTATACATAGGTAAAATATTTCGGTGTTGTTCATTAACACCCTGTATATAAAGTTGTTAAATTGTAAGTATTTTTAAATGCATGGCAAACTATTTGGTATAAGCGAAAGTACATAGTAGAGTAGCCATACTTAAAACATACCGTAATAAATTTAAATACATTAAAATGGCTACGAAGTCCACCCTGTGGCTTGGAGGATGCGTTCACTCTTCTCACGCAGCGGGCTCGGGTTTGATTCCCGGCCGGGACAAATTTCCTGGGTGGAGCTTTGTCCGGGGTTTTCCCTCACCTATAAGGCGGATGTCAGAAGACATCATGCCCCTTGGTCCCGGATATCATCTTCATCACATCCGGAGTGTGTGTATGTGTGCGACTGGTGCGTTTCTACTTTGTGTTAATGTTGTCTTGGAGGTGGCTCAGGCATTGAGATGATCACTCATCCGCGGAGGCCCTCCATGTCCATGTCGGGTAAAAAAAAATATATGTAATCCAGTGGCTAACCCCTTTCAGGTCGTGATCATTTCTCCAGCGATATTGTATACTACAGGGTGCGGCATTTATCGTTTCCCATTTTCAAAACCATGTAGCACATTTATTTAACAAAGAAATAAGTTACATTGAACATTTTTGAATGCCTTACAGTCTTGGATTTGTAATTCTGGTCTTACTTTTTGAATATGATGTCTTTGAGATGCCCTCCATTAACTTCAACACATTGCTGCAATCTCCCTCGTACACTGGCCATTACGCGATTCGTGTGTCTTGCGTAACAATTGCAATTTCCTGCTGAATTGCTTTTTTAAGACTGTTAATGTCAGGGAGGGCATGAGCAAAAACTTTAGACTTCAGATAGCCCACAGTAAAAAAAATAAAAAATAAAAAAAAGAGTGTATGGAACGCCACGCGACACAAGTAAAACTTTTTTTTTTTTTAAATTTTTGATTATTGGATTTTTTCAATTTTGCATTATTGAACTTTTTAATATTGGGTTTTTGGACCTTTTTAATTTTGGATGTTGGACTTTTTAATTTTGGATCTTTGAATTTTGAATTTTGGAATCTTTAAATTTTCAATCTTTGAATTGTTTATTTTTTGATATTTTAAATTTTTGATTTTTTGATTTTTAAATTTTTGATTTTATTATTTATTAAATTTTGGATTTTTTGATGTTATAATTTTTAATTTTGTTTTTTAAATTTTGGAAATTTGTATTTTTTAATTTTTTAAATTTTAGACCATTGGATTTTTTAATTTTGGATCTTTGAATTTTTTAATTTTTGATTTTTTAAATTTTGATTATTTGAATTTTTTATTTTTTTGGATTTTTAAATTTTGTATTTTAGTTTTTTTAATTTTGGATTTTTAGATTTTTCAATTTTGGTATTTTCGATTTTTTAATTTTTAATTGGATATCACCAAACCTGGAAAGAATTTGGCCGGGGGAAAGCAGTATGAAGCGTGTCCATTGAAAGATGTGCAGTATGTGCTACAACACCATCCTGTTGAAACCACAATCTCTCAATATCCCAGTTACGATGTGTCAACTCTGGTAGGAAGAAAGATTGCAGCATGTGATTGCAATGTTCAGAGTTGACAGTCACCGAAGCACCATTATCACTCTCAAAAAAATAAGGGCCAATAATACCCTGCGCTGCAATGGCACACCACACCACGGCCTTAGGACTGTGAAGTGCCGCTCGAGGATTATGCGTGGATTTGCAGGAAATTGCAAGACACCACACATCGCGAAATGGCCAGTGTACGAGGGAGATTGCAGCAATGTGTTGAAGTTAATGGAGAGCATTTCAAGGACATCATATTCAAAAAGTAAGACCAGAATTGCAAATCCAAGACTAAGACATTTTAAAATGTTCAATGTAGCTTATTTCTTTGTTAAATAAATGTGTTACACGGATTTGAAAATGGGAAACGATAAATGCCGCACCCTGTATAATATCTACATCTGCAAAGTATCTTGAGTTTAGTAGCGAGAGTAGGCTATAAATTGCTACGAACTACAGTTAGTTCCTTTCTGTACCAGCATAAAACTACACACATTATATTTTCTAGTAGTTGGAAACCCTTCAGAAATGACGTAAATTTCAACTTACCGCCTTCTGCAATAGTCAGTCTCTTATACTGCATGCAATATCAGCTCCCTTCACCCCGTAAAGTGTGTAGTATATAGTGTTATTTGTCAAAGCAACTTCCAAAGTCATATATGGACACTGTAAAACAATATGCTGTCATGAGAACTGATTTGCATTTGATAAATTCTCTCTAATATATTACCATAAAATAGCCACTAAATTGGGCATTACTTCAGTGCCGGTCAACCGATTTGATCCATTATCAATAGGCTTCTTCCCATGGACGTTATGAATGCGTATACCAAGTTTCATGAAAATCCGATAAAGCGTATTTGAGTCATCGCGCGTACAGACACACGGACAGACATTTTCCCATCCACAATACAATCTTAGAAAATACCATTCTGGCACTTAATAAGTTCTGATAGCCCTTTAATAAGGACTGTTTATAAAATGGAGCACAAGATATGTTCAGATGTTGGAATGTTGTATTGTGGTTATGCTGATTGTAATTACTTATGTTAATGTGTAGATCTGTATGTGCATAGAGGTACTGTGTAGGTGGTGTTAGCATTTCTAATGAGTTAAGGGAGAGCATACACTCCTATCGTTAAATTGAGACATTTCAGAACAGTGATACTTTCTATACTCTACAACATATTTACATGACTTTTGTATAGCGACAATTTAATTCATGCTCTTTAATGTGATATAAAAGAAATTTATGTCTGTGTTGTATTAAACACAGCAATAATGGAATACACTTTTTTCACTTTTTGAATCACAAAATACATGATTTGTTAAGAATTGTTAAGCCAATAAGCTTCAGTTTTTTTGCTCAAGTATCTAAGACCTTAGGCTACAAGTTAAACCACACTCAAACTTAGGTGGTGCAATCAAATAACTTATACAATTTTTAGGTAGATTTCGAAGAAAAATCTACCTATTGCAATCTATACCATGTCATGACTTTCGAAAAATCCTTTCATATTTTTACGTTTCATGCTTCCCTAAGCGGCCTGTCACACTGAGCTTCGATCGATCAAGACCAGCCGACTGCCATCTTGCGCTCTCGACTAAATTTCTGTTCCTTGTCACACTGCATCGAGCGTCATCGATCAACGAAAATATTATAGGTTATGTACCTATATGATTTTACTAGGTCTACTCATCACTGTATATTAGAGGTAAAGTATAAGCCTGAAAGACAGAATAAGGAATGAAGAGCTACGAAATAGGACAGGTATGACAGACGCCCTCATCACGGCCGACAGACTCAAATGGAAATGGGGAGGCCACGTGGCAAGACTGGACCATAAGAGATGGACGCACGCGCTAACGATGTGGGACCCCAGAATTGGCAAGAGGAACGTGGGACGGCAAAAGATCCGTTGGGCAGAAGGTTTCAAGAAGACGGCGGGGGAACAGTGGAGCAGAAGCGCAAGAAACAGACAATTGTGGAAGGATCTGGAAAAACTGTATATATAGTGTATAATTTGAGAGTAGTGAACTAGGTTAAGTACTTGAACAAACTCCTTACTCTTTAGGACTAGCCCACCTAGGGAGTCAAACTAGAGGGCTTTTCCCTGCAACAGCAGGAGGCCATGGCCCTTAAGGGATTCTGAAGGCTAAAATTCATTCATTCAAATTCATTCATATTATCTTATTAGGAATACGAATGCCTATTTCCTGCACATTATCATACTACATGTGTTGGGATGTAAGGTTTAATATTATGCCTACTATATCAGGCTACATCTGTTTACTTCAAGCTTCCATCAGTCGGCCGAGCGAAGAGGTTTGTTGTTTGTTGTAGTTCGATCGCCCACCGCTAGGTGCTTACAACTCGATCTATTTTTGTGTTTTTAAAATTAAACGACATAAGAAGATATCGTTTTAAATGCCTTAAATGATTCGTGCAATAATATTTCATTCAAATATAAGTTTAAAACGACATTATTGTGTAAGTTAAATCTTCCAACATCAATTCTGAACTTCAGGTGGGTACGAAGTTTGCCATCGACTGGCGATTGAAAAACGGACAGGTTTGATTTCACAGACCAGATGATCTCTCACCCTCGTTGTTGATCGATGCTATGTGACTGATACCACTGCTGTCTATAGGTTCGTTATACCTGTCGGTCGGACGCTGTCCCTCGATCAATCCAGTGTGATAGCCCCCTTAGAGAGGAACCACAGTCCGTTCAAAAACGTTTCCCCTCAGTTGCTCAGGCATGGATAGCCTATAGAAGAGTGTTTCATAATGTTCATACGAGTATCTTATAAGTTTTATTTACATAAATAATGTTTAATCAAGGCTGTTAGTAAGTCCTCGTCGTTCCCATCTTTTGCCATAGATGACAGATGATGGCGTGTGGGGAGCTTCTCTTGGGGTTTTCACCTCAAACCAAGAGACTTGCGAAATGAACTCAATTTAGTAGGCCTATATCCTAATTTTAAAATTAACACGAACTGAATTTACGTTATTTTATACTAGCAGGTCCCCGCGCATGATAATTAACATAAAAATTAAACATTAAGAACAAAATAATATTTATTAACCATGAAAAAACCCATGCCAAATTTGCAGGACACGGGATTTGAAGATGGGACCTCCGGAATACGAGTCCATCTCGGCCATCTTGTTCGGTTTTAGTGCTTATTTCTTACATTTTCGTGCTGATTTGATTAATTAGTTTATTTCGCTTTTAAATCCGGGCTCTAGTGATTATAGAGAAATTAAACTTTATGGTTCACAATCTTTCTTACATCCTCTTTTACTTCATGAGGATTTCATCATACTACATACCTTGAATGATTTTGGCTTCCCTAAAGAGAATGTGTGTGATGGAAACTTTGTCAAGAATCCATGTCTGCATGTATATATTCTCCGGGATTTTTAAAACTTTCTGAGGCAATATAAGATTTGATAAAAAAAAAAACTGCAATTAAAATTCAGGATTGTTTTCTTGTTTCACTACATCAACATCAACATCTTTCTTACTGTGTGATAAACTGTTATCAAGTTCCTGTTAGTATGAACTAGCAGGTGCCTGCGGCTTCACTCATGATAATTAATTCGAAGAATAAAAGTTAAGAGCAAGATTATTGAAACATAATATTTATTAACGTTTACATGCAAATCATTCATAAACTAAACGATTAATAATCACTGGACAACAGCCAAAAAATTTTTTGCATGAAATTGGGCGTTTATTATGTGGATTTTAGTGCTGAATTCAATTATGCAAACAGTTTTTCTCTGGCACCCTCAGGTTTTTAATAAATCGTATACTTACACTTCTAGTCGTTTATAAATAAATCGTCAAGTACCGTAATATCAAAGACTAACTGGTAATATTTTTTTTTACACAAAACATATCATTTCTTATGTATTTTGATGTGCTGAGTTCAAATATGGCCTTAGTTTTTGTCTAGCACCCTCAGTTTTTAAGCAAAATGGAATAATGAGAAACTGTACGAATAAAGAAATTTAGCTCATGTTGAGAATATTGTAACATTCCCACATCAGGCATTCTATGGAATGAAATAATTTCTAAACTATTTTGAATGTTCTAGCAAATAGAATAATATGTAAGGATGAACAGCGTCCTGAAAAAAATAGATATGATATGATGTGGGAATGTTACAATATTCTCAACATGAGCTAAATTTCTTTATTCGTACAGTTTCTCATTATTCCATTTTGCTTAAAAAACTGAGGGTGCTAGACAAAACCTAAGGCCATATTTGAACTCAGCACATCAAAATACATAAGAAATGATATGTTTTGTGTAAAAAATTTTTTTGAAGGTCAGTTTTGTTGTCCAGTGTAATTATAATGAAACAGCTTAAAATCCGACTTTGGAGTGCATTCCAAGATTAGAAAGCGCCTCTATTGTATTTGGCATTATAAACAAACGAATCGATCAGGGTGAACTCACAGAATCGAAACGTTCGATAATTCCATGCGATAGGCCTTTTATTTCCAAGTTATGACATGAAAAAAAGGCAAAGCCCCCTGCAATTGATTTGACAATTGAAATGAATTACCGAAAACTGATGCTTCGATAACGTTTTCTGCCAGTTTTTCACTCATAACTCACAAACGAAAGCTAAAATGAAAAATCCGGCTTCGAGGTACATTCGACCACCATTCAGTCCATACAAATTTCAGATCTATGCGTGCGGTAGATTTCGCTGGGCATCGCGCACAGACAGACAAACAGACACACACTTCCTCTTATTACTATAGGCGATATCACTCTGAAAGACACGCCTATTTAGCTTACAGATACTGGAAAGAGTTATACAGGGTGTTAATGAATAACACCGAAATATTTTACCTGTGTATAGAGGAGACATAGACAAGCAACTTTTTATTAGATTTTTGCTCTATGACGTAAAATGTGTATGCTCCAGGGCATTAAACTCATTGCAATTTGGTGCTCATAAGTCAATAATTATGCAAAATAGGGTTACAATTTTCATTAAATTGACTTCTTGCCTTCCTAATGATCCATAAAAACCTGATTCTTAATCATTCATCAACAGGTATATCGTTATTTAGAGTTTTCATGATCTGCAAGATCTACAGACTAATCACATGACTGGTCGCCACTGCATTAAGTCTTTTTTTTTTTTATTCATAACTACTGACTGCAGTGTTAACAACGAAGTTCCTTTGTTTTGCATTTTTTTCAAATGTTAGAAGTCAGTGACGGCCATGCCCTGGGAGATTTTATGCTGTAACAGGAAAAATTAAATCCATAGAGCAAAAATCTTCTAATAAAAGTTTCTTATCTATGTCTACCTCTATATACAGATAAAATATTTCGGTGTTATTCATTAACACCCTGTACATAGTATTCCCGCTTTAAACTGTAATGTAATGTTCGTGCAGATAAAAGCTGTTTTGGAACCATATTATTAGTGCTACAATAATTACTAAAATTAAGGTAACTGAGGGTATTATGACACACTTATAGTAATCGTATTCAGGGTAATTCAGAATATTCCAGGGTTTTCAGTGAGTTTCCCATGATGTAATATAAATAACGGAACTAGGCCTATACAGACTATAAAGGGACAATACCGATCCCAAAATTCAATTAGACTTGGCCAGCATATGCGAACAACCGTCAGCGTAAGCATATTTAAGTTATAGGATAGGAACCCGCTTTCATTTCCAGCAATGCATTTCGTATGCAGGTATGGAACGGAGTCGAGGATGTCGCATTGATGGCGAAATTGCTTTTGGTGTGGTCTGGATCAGACACAGTCTGCGGCCAGAGCTGAAAGAAACACATAGATGCCCACCACAGCAGCAGGCGAAATGTCAAGTTTTAATAACCTTGGACCACGGTCTAACAGTCCGGAAGATTGCCAATCTCATGACTCCGGCCGTCAAACCCTCTGCATTTTAACTACGTAACTTATAATACATATACGAAATACTCGTACAAGAAATAAACAAAATTTTATTACAAAATATCTTAATATAAGCAAAATTGTACAGAAAGTTTGCATTATAAAGGTCATCTTCAGCTTAATATTTACATTTTATTGAACTTTATCCCTCCAGAAAATTGTATCGCCCGCCAATCTACCCCTTGACATAACGTTGGCCAAGGGAATTGGGAATTTCTGCTTTACAAAGTGAATATTTTAAATTACAACCCATGGGGACTGAATATTGGTGCAATTGTGCAGGAATACTCAGCAAGAACATATAATGCAAACCTTAAATTTGATATTATAAAGTTCCTTATTAGAAATAGTTTAGTTTACAAATTCAAGGAAGAATTGCATTGGTACGTACTTTCTTTTTCGCCTCGATACTCTTGTCCGTGTAATTGGAACGTATGGCATGTCTGGTGAAGGTGTATGCGTTGGACGGTGTGTGGATGTCTTCAACTTCCCCAGCGTCTTCTCCAGAAGATGTTGCAGACTGTGTGATAGGGACGGTGTTTTCTGCGGTCAGATTATCTCCTCTTTCCCGTAACCGCTTTGATGTCTTCGGGAGATGAACCTGTGTGCGAAGAAAACATTCTTACAGCCTTATACGGGCAGTGAACCCTTGTTCAAGTTCAGCATAAATCCGTGTCAACACTCAACACCAATAATCACCGTTTAGCTGGTAACTTTTACACCACGGAAAGTTATCAAACACTTCATACATGGGATGACGGTTTCTCGCCCGCAGCATTGAGGAATTACAATGTAAATCACCTGGTAATGTCGCCATCTCTCCTAGTTGTGGACGCCGGGCCTTTTAAGCTAGTATAATAATAAAAATGAAAGTGATTGCGTAGATATTAAAGTAGTATACTGTAGTATCATATTGATTTTCTTATCCTAATAATGATGATACACCATTTTAAAGATGAAAGTCCAGAGAATAAAATATAATAGTAATAAAAAAGCTCAATTTTCACCCAAAAATTAATTGAATTTCAAAGTTAAAACATCCCTGCTCCATAACCTGGATCTTCTCAGAAGAAAAAATAACATGGAAAGAATTAAAGTACAGTTATGTGTATGATACGGAATTTTAAAAAGGAAAGTCCAAACAATAAAGTACAATAACAAGAAAATCAGAATTTTCACCCAGAAATGAATTCCGTTTCATCTTAAACGAATTATTACCAACAAGCCTATGCTTTATTATTACCATAATTACCTTTACAACGATAATAATGTACCAGAAAAGTTAATAACAATAATAATAATGAGTACTGAAGGTTGTAGCTACTATTCAAAAGAAGTGGTTGGTTTTTATTCAACTTACTTTAAAAATTTTATTTCCCTTCCCAAGCTTTTCTAATCATGGTCACATTTTTATAAAGTCAATCAGACTTAAGGTGCTGGCGAATCAACACAGTTCACCAGTGGAGCCAAGGATGAACGAATGGATGATTTTTAGACAGCAAAAAACGGAAAGCCGAGTGCTCCCAAGGAATCAGGCAAAGTTATTCTTTTCAGTGCAGTCATGGGCATAGTCTTCCACAAAGTGCATGTGACAAGAAGATAGATATCAGTGTTCTAGGTTATATTAAACCTGAGACAACTAGTTCAGTGGTGGTACAAAATGACCCAGAGAAGTGTAGCAGCTTAATAAAAGTCGACTCTGTTGTAGGTCAAATAACAGAGCTCGTAGGCCTAACAGGATAAGTGAGATTATTACCAATAAAATAAGAAAAAACGCGACATCTTAACGTACAATGAGACACTGAAAACTACGAATTCCTTAAGATGTGTAGGAATCATCGCACGTTACGTCATTATGCAGATCACAAGTATAGGCTGTGTAATATAAGCCTACTGATTTGGCTTAAATAAATTCAGTATTTGCTGTAAATAAAATTATCTGCATTAAAAACGTATTCAAATGCTTCCCACAGACCGCCACAGATAGGACTACCTACTGTGTTGCCAGATTTCAAGCAGCATGGCTTGTAAGAAATATAGAAGGCAGTGGCACAACTAGACCATGGGCCACTAATATGAAACCCTCCCCCCCCCCGGGGGAATTTCCGACACATATATTTTTTTGTTGGTATTATCATCTAGTTTAAGTTTTTAGTTGTTTACCACTTGTCAATTACAGCATTTACCCGGAAAACCCGGAAAACCACGGCAATCCGGAGAAAATGAACTTGTTTTAATTTTTCATTGTTCTTTGCTCCTAATATTCCCAGTGAATTTCTGACTCACACATTTTTGTTGGTATTGGCATCTAGTATAAGGTTTCAGTTGTTTGCCCCTTACAAATTACAACATATCCCCGGAAAACCCGGAAAACCACGTATAGACTATCCGGAGAAAGTGACTACGTTTTATTTTTTAAATCTTTGTTCTTTGCTCCTAATATTCAAAGGGAATTTCTGACTCATATGTTCTTTTATTGGCATTACCATCTAGATTAAGGTTTCAGTTGTTTTCCCCCTTACCAATTATAGCATATCCCCGGAAAACCCGGAAAACCACGTATAGACGGAGAAAATGACTATGTTTAATTTTTTTTAATCTTTGTTCTTTGCTCCTAATATTCAAAGGGAATTTCTGACTCATCTGTTTTTTATTGGCATTACCATCTAGATTAATGTTTCAGTTGTTTGCCCCTTATAAATTACAGCATATCCCCGGAAAACTCCAAAAACCACGGAAATCCTGAGAAAATGACTCCGTTTAAATTTGTAAAAATCTTTGTTCTTTGCTCCTAGTATTCAATGGGAATAGTATTCAAAGGGAATGTTTTTGTGTTAGTATTGTCATCTAGATTAAGGGGTCAGTTGCTTTCCCCTTATCAATTACATCACATCTCCGGAAAACTCCGAAAACCACGAAAATCCGGAGAAAATGAGTTTGTTTTAATTTCTTTTAAATCTTTGCTCTTTGATACCAGTATTCCCAGGGAATTTCTGAATCACATAATTTTTGTTTCTATTGCCATATAGTTTTTAAGGTTTCAGTTGTTTTCCCCTTACCAATTACATCATGACAAAGAATACTGGAAAAAATCCTGATGCTGAAGGGATGAAAGCGATTGAAAACCTGGCAGAACACCCTTCATATTTTAATTTGACATCTGTGAATAATAATTTATCTTGCCAAACATTCCACAGTCCCTATCAAACTATCTTGACTAAAGTTAGAGAAGGGACAATGGGTAAAACAGCACAATTTTGGATTGGTAATATGGACAAAGTGTCATTAATTTTAAGATTTCAGCGAGCAACTAAGGAAAACAACTTTAACTTACACTTGGCATGTTTAGAAGATATGATTCCCCTTTTCTTGCATGTGACCATCACAATTATGGCAGATTTCTCGTAGTCCACATACTCACCCTTTTGTACCTGCTAAGGACACACCTAAATCAGAAGAATTATTTCGCAATAACGGTTACAGTGACTGTAGATCACAAGTTCCGAGTTCTAGAAATTCTGCGGATTTCCGTGGTTTTCCGGGGTTTACGGGGATATGCTGTAATTGATAACGGAAAAACAACTGAAACCTTAATCTAGATGACAATGCCAGCAAAAAAAATATGTAAGTCAGAAATTCCCTGGAAATATTAGGATCTAAGAACAAAGGTTTTAAAAAAATGAAAACGAACTCATTTTCTGCGGATTTTCGTGGTTTTTGGAGTTTTCCGGGGATATGCTGTAATTGATAAGGAGCAAACAACTGAAACCTTAATCTAGATGGCAATACCAATACAAAATCATATGAGTCATCAATTCCCTTTGAATACTAGGAGCAAAGAACAAAGATTTAAAAAAATTAAAACAAAGTCATTTTCTCCGGATTTCCGTGGTTTTCCGAGTTTTATGGGGATAATCTGTAATTGATAAGAGGCAAACAACTGAAACCTTAATCTAGATGGCAATACGAATACAAAACCATATTAGTCACCAATGTCCTTTGAATACTAGGAGCAAAGAACTAAGATTTAAAAAAATTTAAACAGTCATTTTCTCCGGGTTTCCGTGGTTTTCGGAGTTTTCCGGGGATATGCTGTAGTTGATAATGGGAAAACAACTGAAACCTTAATCTAGATGGTAATGCAAATAAAAAACATATGAGTCACAAATTCCCTTTGAATACTAGGAGCAAAGAACTAAGATTTTAAAAAATTAAAACAAAGTCATTTTCTCCGGGTTTCCGTGGTTTTCGGAGTTTTCTGGGGATCTGCTGTAATTGATAAGGGGCAAACAACTGAAACCATAATCTGGATTGCAATACCAACAAAAAAACATATGAGTCAGTTTGAATATTAGAAGCCAAGTACAAAGTTTTAAAAAATAAAACATTGTCATTTTCTCCGTATATAAGTGTTTTCCGGGGATATGTTATAATTGGTAAGAGGAAAACAACTGAAACCTTAAACTAGATGACAATACCAACAAAAAATATGTGAGTCAGAAATTCCCAAGGCATATTAGGAGCAAAGAACAACGAAAAACTAATTTTCTCCGGATTTCCGTAGATTTCCCGGGTTTCCGGGTAAATGGTGTAATTGATAAAGGGCAAACAACTGAAACCTTAATCCAGATGGCAGTAACAACAAAAAATATGTGAGTCAGAAATTCCCTGGGCATATTAGGAGCAAAGAACAAAGAAAAACTTATTTTCTCCGGATTTCCGGGGTTTCCGGTTAAATGCTGTAATTGATAAGGGCAAACAACTAAAAACTGAAACTAGATGGCAATACCAACAAAAAAACATATGAGTCGGAAATTCCCACGGGGGGGGGGGATGGGGGTTATACAGTAGCCTACGCTCTAAACTGTACATTGTATGTACTACGTGGTCGAGTTAATTTTGAAAATTATTTCCTTAACTTAATGTTTATGCCAAATTAATAGTAACAATTTTAAAAGCTCTCTAAATTATATGAGATGAAACAAAAATACCGTGTAATTAATTATAATGGAAGATAGTCAGCCATCTGTTAAAGTCTTATTCTCACGGCCTTCTGAAACATAAAACAACAATGACCGTACGTACCAATACCAAATGTGGTATAGATGCATAATATATGAGTCCCTTGTTTGTAAACAATATTGCATACCAACTAGTATTTATGAAAAGCTTGTGAAAATATAAATGATAATCCAGAGGATATTTCAATCCAACCCAGAAACATTGAATTAAAGCTGGTGCCAGCAACATCACGGCAGCAATAGATTATGAGAAGGAATATATTGCAATTAAATGTTGGTGCATCCGCCATGGTAAGCAATGTGAACGAAGATGTGAAAAGTTTTTGACTTATGTTTCTTGTTATGTGATGAAATAGGCTACCCTGTTTTGCGAAAAAAAAACCCTAGTTAAGTTTCTGATTATCATAAAGAAAAATGTTGGCTTAAATGTTTTGTTTTATGACCAATTATATGATTAAATCCAAGTTAAAGCTGGTGTGACTGGTCAATGCCATCTGGATTTTGTTTAAAGATTGCCATGACGACTTTAAAGTACAAGGCCGATAAAACTGCATTTTGAATGCAGATTGAATTCACTTTCATGCAATTTTAGCGGCCTTGGTTGCTAAAATTCAATTTTTCGGAGTGTTACCAGTCCGATAAGCAGCTGTTTTAGAGAGAGTGTACTAAAATAGTTGTTATCTGATTAAATTCGTGTGATATTAAGAATTTAGTGTTTTTAAACGTTTTAGACTGCAACTTTTTTTAAAATACGTTATTTTATTAGTCATATTTAGGGTTTTTGGGTCATATTTAAGGTTTTCGGATCATTTTAGGGTTTTGGGGTTATATTTAGTAATTTTTAATGGCATATTTGCAGTCATTTTTCCCCCCTTTTAGGTCATAAACATCCGAACCCTAATCTTAATATTAAACAAATGAAATTAATGCACGAGTGAAATGTAAGGTAAAGTAATTCCACGTAAGTTTAAATGTCAAAACATAATTACAAACAAGAGACGTGTACATATTCATAATCTCTGCAATTCCACCTGAATACTCGAGTTTTCACCTCAGATATTAAACTTTCCTTTTGCTCTATAGGCTAGTTAGTTCTCGACTTCCCATCCTGAGCGTCGCCGCGAAATCTCAAACATGACCGAGCGTTGTGCCCATGAGCCCACTTCCCCTCCAACCTTTCGCAACGCTCACTGTATTTGCCTCGCGTCGCCGCTCAACGCCCCGCGCCGACCTCGCATCTATGATGTCAAAGCCCTGCTCCTGTTTCCAGCATTAATGATGCGAAGCCAATGATTATAGTAAAACATTCTTACTCTAAAAACTCATCAGTCAAACAGACAGTTGAGTGTCGCCGCGCCCTCTGACCTTATCCAGAGTAAGTACTGCTTCATGTACTCCATTAATCAGAAACTAATGGTCAACATCACTATCAGCGCCCTCAAGCGACAAGTTTGCGAAGCTAATACAACGAGAGATCCTGACATTAGACCTATCGATAAACTCACAGAATGTGTCTTGAGTTTTACAGTGATTAATGTGAAAATAGATGGCAGAGATGTCGCCTTCCGGTGAAATTTATGGGTGAGAAATAGATGGATTTCGTTATTTTTTCTCTCAGCAGTGAATTGTTCTACAATCTTGCAATCCGATATACCCTTTATTGACTATATCTACAATTGCATACTATTTTCAAAATTAATCAAACTGTTACAATTACAAGTAATTATAGTTTCAAAATGGGAGCCACGTTTCATGCATTGAAATACCTTTTCCTTGATAACTTCCACAAACATCAATATTTCTGAGTGATTATTTTTCTGTGATGTTAATATCATATGAGCAACACTATCTACAACCATTCATTTAACATTAATAGTTTATTTAAAAAAAATATATAAGCCTACATACATTTTAATGAAAAATAAAATTTAAAAATGATTTAAAAAAAAAATACTTATACTGTAGGCATTCCAAAGATTATAGATGATGTTGTTCATATGATGTTTGCAAATACGAGGGGTATTCCGAAAGTAAGTTTCGTCAGTTTGTCACACGGACACTTTATTGACCCAAAAGCAATACAGCATGGCAGCATGAACTATACACCGTGCACTATTTTTCGACATTGAGACATTTGTCGTAGCGTGCGATCAGTTTGAAGAACCCACTGTGGTAAAACTCGGTGCCCTGCGATGCAAGGAATTGGCGCACAGCCTGCTCCACCTTAGCTTCCTGACATTACTAAAGGTTCCATACAGACCATTTTGAGTGACAAATTGATGTTCCATAAGGTTTGTGCGAGATGGGTTCGTGGAGGCCCCACTGTGCGGGGACGGAAATCGGGAGATCAATTTCAAACAGCTCTATCTCGGACAATAAAAGGTTCAGCGGCTGCAGCAATGGCTCGTTTGAAAGAGGGGAGATAGCGGTACATGGCAGTGGCGCCAAATCTCTCGTGCCATCGTGAGCGGTACACTAATACCCGCGGGCACGCCAGTCTGCTGCGACTCGCTGTTCTACGGCGCAGTGCGCCTGCGTCATGCCTCCTCCGCTGACGCCACTTCCGTCGTGGAACCAGCCACGGGTGGGGATTCGTCTGGCGTTTGTTTGGTTCCCCTGGTGAACACGCCGCTCCTGCCATACATTGACGAAACTTACTTTCGAAATACCCCTCGTAGATAGAAAAAAGAATCACTAAACATTTTTGCCATTTGTGGAAATTATCGCGGAAACGGCATTTCAGTTAATGAAACGTGGCTGCCATTTTGTAACGATAATTACCCGTAACTGTAAACAGTTTGATTAATTTTGAAAATAGTATGCAATTGTAAAAATATTCAATAAAGAGTATTTCAGATTGCAAGATTGTAGAGAAATTCATTGCTGAGGGGAAAAAGAATGAAATTCGCCTATTTCTCACCTATGAATTCCATCAAAAGCTGTATGTCCTCCTTAAGTTAATATACCACAGTTCCTCTATGTAATACGGAGGTCGTTGACACACAGTATAAGTTGCCAGAATATTTCAGGATAAAACTTCATCTCACACTGTGATTCGAACCATAGGCGTAACGAGGGGGGGGGGTTTGGGGGTTTAAACCCCCACCCCATTGATTAAAATAATGAAAATTCTATGATTTTTTAAGTCTGCCCATAAATTACTTAATACAGGTATAAAGCGTGGGAAGCTTAAAACTCGTTATTTTGCGTCTTAATTTTTAAAATATTCCGGGGGAGGACCCCCAGAAGCTTAAAACTCGTTATTTTGCATCTTAATTTTTTAAATATTCCGGGGGAGGACCCCCGGACCCCCCTCTCCCTGGGGGGTATTCTATACCCCCCAGACCCCGCGGATGTTATAACCCCCCCATATGGTCGGCCTGGTTACGCCTATGATTCGAACCCATGACCTTCGGCTTTCCAACTGAATTATCCGGCCAGAGTTCGATGCACAGGTAGAATCTCTCTTTAAGACTGATTGCTGATTGCCGAGCTCAGTGCAAGGCATTTACGTTTTTACGTGTGAGACAAACTAATTTTAGTGATTTTATGACCGTGTTTTGACTGTTATTGTACAGTAACTTTTAAGATGCAGGTAGGTCTATGTATTTATGAATCCACAAGACGTTACATAGAAACAGTATTAGGCCTATATGGTTTAACGAATACATATCTATACTTGATCCAAGATGTGTACGGAGCAAAAGTAAACAACCTAATAAGAATGTACAAAGCACAGTTCACAAGAGTTCGTTTTTGAGACTGTTTAGTCGATTACATACTAAAACTAAAGTCCGTGGCGCTACATCCATGAAAGGGACAAGGCCTACCACCCGACCGCTGCATCATCTACCATAGGCAGATGGCAGGATTGGGGCATGTGGTCAGCATGCCGACACCCACGGCCGTAGTCTATTACACACAGGATAGTTAATTGAGTTTTTTTTTTTAAATTTATTTAGCGCCAAGGGTCGATTCCCAATTCTGCCAAGTGATTTTCTTTTCTTTGATTTTGGTTTAATTTCGACCGGTGACTTGACACCTCCTGTGGATTTGTATTCTTCTAGTATTTTAAAAACCGTACTTGAAACAATTCCCCCGGATGACGCCACTTTCGCTCTTTCTTCTTGCACAGATACTGCAGGATTTTCATTTAATGTTTTGTATGTATTTACAGTCTGTATCTTCTCGCCGCTGGACAAACCTTTTCTTTGCACGTTTCTTTATTGGTGAGATAAATTCTGAAGGCCCTGGCTCGCAATTTTCTTCTATAATACAAATTATTGGAGGCTATGCCTATTACTTTTACCTACAATATGTGATGTACTTCATCACACATTATGTAAATGAAAAGTACAATTAATTAATTAATTATGTTATAAAATACGTTTTGTATTTAGTAACTTATGTCACTTGTTTTTCTTCAGAATCAACAAATTTGCCAAGGCAACGATAAAAACCAATGAAACTTTTTTTGCTAGATATATGTTGTAAAACATGTAAGTCTATGATATAAATACGAAAGCAAGCAACTCACTTAACATAACTTATGTTACCACAATTACATAAGATATAAATAATCGTACAATGTGTGCGGAATGGAAGTAAACATCTGACTGAGCTTGTTGCACTATCGTGAAGTATGCGCTGATGCAATTAACCAATGAAACGACAGGACACAGTCAGTGAAGGCAAGTCTGTTGTTTACTTTTGCTCCGTACACATCTTGGATCAAATATAGAGTTAAATTGTGATGAAGATTCATATACAAAAAAAGTGTGCGTGAACGAAGTACGTGAGAGATCTCATTATTGATTGTAGAATAATAACAAACTGAAATGAGTTTTATACAATTCAGAGCATGAATTGTGAAAACCAATTCTCTGCATACGATCACACGAATAAATAAAATTCAACGAGTCTAGTTCATTGTGCGTTAAGCCATAATACTGCAACTTTGAAATGACAATTTTTTGTGATACAATCACAGACTTTTAATAGGCCTAAATAGAAAGGCATTACGTGATATTACATACTGAATAAAAAAACATCAAACAGCGTGGATAGCAGATTTGTTACTTCTCAACCCAGACTGGGAGTATCTGATTCAAAATATTGAGCTATTTGCGGTAAGGATACAGGGAAAGAAGTAGCTAAGTCCATTTTTGGCATTTTGAGATTTAAATTCGGATTAAAAAAGAAGTCCGACATATTCTTCTGCTTTGATTGAAAAACAAAAAACCGGGCCGAATCGTCAGTAAATGTGTTACAAGTGAGACTTCCCACATAAGGGAGGAACTCAGATTTACAACAAATACACTAAATATGTATCAGGAAATGCATTAAACTTCCATTAGAAGTTACTACCTCTATCTTTCTATCAAAATGGAGACTCCTCAATTAAAGCTAATACCCAATAGTAGTAGACACACAACCACAGCGTATTTAAGTATCGAAATTCATCTCCTCATTATCTTGTGACTTGGTTTGACTTTAAAACTGAATACTAAGAAAACAACTCCAGAACGTTCACGAACAATTTTATATACAGGGTGTTAATGAATAGCACCGAAATATTTTACCTGTATATAGAAGGGTCATAGACAATCAATTTTTATTTGGAGAATTTTGCTCTATGGATTCAATTTTTCCTGTCAACAGCATAAAATCTCTCATGGCACGGCCGCCACTGACTTCTAACATTTGAAAAAATGCAAAACAAAGAAACTTCGTTGTTAATACTGTAGTTATGAAAAAAAGAACTAATGTCGTGGCGGCCAGTCATGTGATTAGTCTGTAAATTTTGCAGATTATGAAAGTCTAAATTATGATATAGCTGTTGATGAATGATTAAGAATCAGGTTTTTATCGATCACTAAGAAGGCATAAAGTTAATTTAATGAAATTTTAACCATATTTCGCTTCATTATTGACTTATGAACACCAAATTGTAATGACTTTAATGCCTTGTAGCATACACATTTTACGCCATAGAGCAAAAATCTCCTAATAAAAGTTATTTGTCTATGTGCAATTTATACACAGATAAAATCTTTCGGTGTTATTCATTAACACTCTGTATAAGTGAGTGTTTTAAACAACATATGGAAGAACTTTATCACATGAATAAACTACAAAGACTGACAGCATATTACAATATGGACATTATATAAACTCTAAAATAATTTTAACTTGTAAATTTTAATATACTTTTCAGCTTAATTTTAAATTTCTGTTCTGCTCTAATATATTACATTGTATATATATTTTTCTCCAAATGATTAATAAGCAAATATTTTTCATTATATAAGGCACATTTAGTACTTTTAATATCGATGCAATAAGCCTTGTTGTCTATAACATCTGTTGAACGCATCACATTTCGTCATTACATCATTGTTATTCAAACAAAATTGGCTAAAGGTCACTTTGATAAATATCAAGCTATAAACAACAGTATAAAGCAGGGGAAGACAGAAGGTTGCTCTGTGACGTCACTGCTTTCTGCTCTCACTGCTCGCGTTATATATCTGCGAGGAGTATGTGAAATGGTGGCATCAGTGAACAGGGGGGAAGAGAGGGGCATTAGTATTGCGGGCAGCGGGAATTTAGGGGGTTAGAACTTACGTAATACGTGTTTCCGAATTAATGAAACATCAATCGATTTTCTTGATAGTTTATCGGTTAATTACAGCACAGTAGTTTAGATATTATAAATAATTCTATTTTACTATTCTGTGAGAACAATTACCTTTCCACAAAATCTATGTTCTTTGACAAAAATAAACAATACTATCATTTGAATTAACATAATTCACTACAATAAAAATAATAAAAAAATGAACTTCATTAATTACCATACAAGCTCGTCTGCACCTTAGATGATACAAGATTACAGTAACAATTGTCTGACTTTCCTGTATCTTTTTTCTTTAACAAGTATATCAATGTTTTAACGTAATGTTTGAGCAATATTTAATCGAAGACTACATTTAGGTTGTGATTTGACAATGTACTTCTTGATTTGAGCTTTGCACATTTCATTAGTGAAAAAAATTGTTCGGCCACATATGTCGATCCAAAATTACATAATATTCGTGCGGCAAGTTTCGGGAATCTGGTTTCAGAGAAATTTCTGAAAAAGTTACCCAAGACCACTTTACGTTCATATTTGTCCTTTAACAGATCGTCGGATTGTAAGTTTAGCAGTTCCAACCGATACCGGCAAGGAACGTCTTTGACATTAAATGAATATGGGGTAGCAAAAAGTTTAAACATTGGAGAAAGGTTTTCCACATCCTGAAACCTCGATTCGAACTGAAGAAGAATTTTTGCAGAACTAACACATGTTCTGCAGAGAGAACACTATCAGGATCGCGTACTTGCATTAACTTTGAAAAATGCTCCGTATTTCCAACCAGAAGTTGTTCTACCCACAGAGCTAGAGCTAGCTCTAGCGTACTCTAAACACCCCTACTACCGTGCGCTCTTGCTGACGTCACACACAAGGGATCCGCATGCACTTGCTCCACAAACGTCATCACAAAACGTAGTTGACTTCCCCTGGTATAAAGTGAATAATTATTTCCACATTATTGCTCCGACTTGATGAATGTATAAATAAACCTTATTTCATGTTTTATTAATAAATGTAACAACTGATATCAACACATGTAAATTTTTCTGTATTCAGCATTACACTCTGCCCAGTCCCACTAAAGATACTAGTACATTGGTGGAAAAAACATCTTTCAGAATACTTATAAAACGTAGGCTACTAGTTGGAAAATTAATACCATAATGAAGTTTACCAATGACTAATACAATTTTTTTTAAATGAATGGGAATGGGACAAATGAATCTCGAGTTAAAAAGCTTGCAAACAGACTTTCGGTCTTACTAATAATCCACATGTAACATTTATACCGGGAATATACACAGCTGAGGAGAAAAATGTACTAATAATCTTTGCACAAGGCTGAATGTGTACAACGCTTTACACAGCCTGGCCCCTTGTATAAGCTTCACGTAAATAATCAAGATGGCCGATACCAGTAACATCCGGTCGTTTCGTAGATGTCTGAGATTGAATTTTGAGGCTATGCATATTCTGAGCTGCTTTTGCGGAATTATAAACATTGTTCCTTGTTTGCAGGATATATTTCCATACTTGTACCCATGATTACAGCTTTCTGAAAACAATATAATGAAATACTGAAACTAGGCAGACGACGCATCTCTGTTTGCCCGCTGCTCCGATAGATGGCTTTCAGCAGTCCTTAATAGCTAGGGGCTAGTAACGTCATGAAAAGTGTGACGTGTTTGATGACGTTGCTGTACAAACCCGGTGTAACCCTCGGCAGTTACACTCCGTTTATTGGTAATACGGCTTATGTAGAACTTGCGCGGAGAACAACCAAACAACCGTTCAACGCAAATATAAGCAGCTTTTATTAGTAAGGCTATTAGGGTTTTACAATGTGCAAGGATTAGTGAGGATAAGCGAAATTAATATGTGAGCGAACTGATGGCTATGTTAATTCATTTTATTATTATTAATATTATTATTATTATTATTATTATTATTATTTTCATCGTCTTTATAATTATTACGATTACTATGACTGTTATAACATATTTCAGAAAAGGTTATGTAGGTCTACTACGAATTTGAGATGCCTCAAACTTCTGCGCATAAATATTCCCTGTTCCGAAGTTGTGTTAGAAAGGCAATCAAATACAATCTAGACCAATACAGGACACTTTGCGATATATCGGGGGACAATATTTTGAGCACCATCTAGCGGCCCAACCTGCTACTACTGAATGCAATTGCAGTATCTAGATACATATATGTTAAACAGTTTTTAATAGAAGAGCCGAAATAGCCAGACTCGGCATGTTATGTATAAGGGGTATCTACCTAATGGCTCAGAATAGCATATTACAGTTTATATATGTTTTGAATATATTAATTTTGCCCCAAGTTTCTAGGTTGTGCCACCAGGAGTGCTGCAAAATCTGTCCCCCATTTCTCTACCAGTAAGTGTCCGGTATTGTCTCTGTAGTATTTGAGGCAATGAACCGTCAGTTAAAATAGATCTGGGCCCAATTTCATAAAACTCTACAGGTGTGAAAAATACGACAATTATGCCAAGTCTGACAAATTTGTCAATATGTCATGATAATCGTATTTTTCATAAATATTACAATTTTCGTTACATTACAGGCAAATTAATGTAAATTGTCAGACTAAAAGAACCCTTTTCATAAACGCGACAAGTTTATGTCAAACCTAAAGATTACTTTAGTACACTGTAGATGGCTCTCATATATGCGTGCTATAATCGACCTCAATATCGAATGTGACACCTAAGCAATCGATTATTAATATCGAAAATAAGTGAATTATATCAAATACAATCTAGACCAATACTTTGCGATATATCGGGGGACAATATTTTGAGCACCATCTAGCGGCCCAACCTGCTACTACTGAATACAATTGCAGTATCTAGATACATATATGTTAAACAGTTTTTAATAGAAGAGCCGAAATAGCCAGACTCGGCATGTTATGTATAAGGGGTATCTACCTAATGGCTCAGAATAGCATATTACAGTTTATATATGTTTTGAATATATTAATTTTGCCCCAAGTTTCTAGGTTTTTTTTATTTATTTATTCATATTAAAGTCGCTTTAACTAGAAAGTCATATCGCGACTATAAAACTAAAATACAATACTTATACAAAATTAATTACATATGGTTATACAGTTTGATGCCTTTCATGAATTTTACAACTTTATTATGATGCATCGGTTGTCCCAAAACAATGGAGATGGTGACAGGAACTTTGCACCGAGTTCGTTGGTCAGTATACCTGGGGCAGCGAGTTAGTAGGTGTTCCACAGTGAGAGGAGATGTACACAGATCGCACCAAGGAGGAGGATCCCTCGAAAGGATGAATGAGTGAGTTAGAGCTGTGTGTCCAATACGCAGTCTGTGCCACCAGGAGTGCTGTCCCCCATTTCTCTACCAGTAAGTGTCCGGTATTGTCTCTATAGCATTTGATTATATTGTTCTTTCAATACAAATACAAAGCCACTGAAATTGAAAGTTAGGTTAATGCGTTGCCTAAAAACCCTGCGTGGTCTCATGTCTATTTTTTCATCACTTTTACTACTACCAATATCACTACTACTAGTGTTCATTATTAACAAGACAATTTAGCAAGTTTATTAATAAGAAAGTTTAAATCACAAAAAAAAGTTTGCCACACATTTACATAACCTACTAACTTGGCCTACATATCAAAGATTGCCTGTCACTTCTGTAATGACAATTCTACATTTTTTGTAAATTTATAAACATGTCAACAAAAATTAATGTTTTGTAAATGGTCGGTTCCTAAGATTTGACATATTTGTCAGACTTTTACCTCTAAGTTCAAAAGTTTTGAGAAACAACAATATGTAAAATTGTCATATAAATCTACAAAATTGTCATGACTAGACTTCGGACTTTTAGGTCGCTAAAAATGCTGTTTTATGTACCTAAAATAGGCTCTATAAATTTGAAAATAGGTTCTAAAAATTGTAAAATAGTCTCTTATAAAATCGTTAAGTTGCCAATTTTCTGAAATATCTCAATTGAAATGCAGAATATTATATTTATTGAAGTCACCATTAATCAATAATCATGATAAAACACAGATATAGGCCTATGGTTCACAGAATTATATAGGGCCTGTATTACTACCATAACAGTGAAAACCTAATCCCTGCGCCCAGAAGCTACGCAAGCTAGCATATTCAACCCCTCAGTGATTCAGAGAACTAAGTTTGTTTGTTTGTTTGTTTTTTAACTGGATGTGGGAGTCGGGAGAAAAACACTACATTTCCTTGGGAATTCCAAGGAATTTTTCTTCTGAAGACGAAACATTCCTTTCTAGTTAACCACGTCACAAATGTGTCATGTACTGCCATTCCGAGCTAAAAATTTAGTACGAACTGAAAAATAAATGCTAGAATTTATAACAAAAAATGACTTATTTTGAACTTTAGAGGGAAAACAAGCAAAAAGGCAATATTAGGCTCTAACGTAAAAATAGGTGTTTTAGGTCCTATAAAAGTGTCAGATTTAGGCATAGTCACTTATGAAAATGCATATACAAGTTTTCGTCCGTATATCACTTTCTTTCTTTCTTTCTTTCTTTACCGTAGTTTCACCTCTCCCTTGTAGGATTTAAGCGACCCAAGCCGCCCGGGCCTTACAGGGCCGCGACCTGTCGGGAGAGGGATTATCTTTGGATCACATACATACTTTTTTGACCAGACAAGGACATGGAGGGCCTCCCCGGACGAGTGATCAGCCCAATGCCGGGGCCACCTCCGAGACAACACGAACACATAGGACGAGACACACCATTCGCACACACACTCACTCCAAACAAGGCGAGGATGGGATGAAGATGATAGTGACGGCCAGATGATATCTGGGGACCACAAGGGCCTAAAGTTACCCGACATTTGTCTCAAAGGTGAGGAAAAACCCCAGAAAAAACCCCACCTAGGTAACTTGTCCCGACCAGGAATCGAACCCGGGCCCGCTGCGTGAGAGGATTGGACGCATCCCCTGAGCCACAGCCGTGGACCCGTATATCACTTAAGAATTAAAATAGGTTTTTACCTAAAATCCGAAGTCTAGTCATGACATTTATGTAAGTTGTCAGCTTTTATAAAAAAACACATTTGTCAAAATGTAAACCCGTACGACAATTTACTGATACCTGTCACCTGTAAAATTGTAACTTTTATGAAATGGGGCCCTGGATCAAACAGTAGCTTCGTTTAAAACAATCTAAGGAAAAATTTTATTATACGAGCTAATTACATGTGATTTTTAATCATATAATTAATGATTATACTTTGTATGAGTCTTGGATAATTATATACTTGTTAGGTTTGTTTGTTTCCTTTTAGTTTTAGTATTTCTTTGATTGTTTGTTCTGACTTGAATTTTACTTATGTAGCTTCTGTAGCTATTTGAGCATATTTTCTCTTTTGTAGCACAAAATATATTTTTAAAACATGTTGTTGTTGTGGGCCGTTTATAGTAGACAACTTCCCGGGTCAATTTTTTGCCCCAGTCCGTCCGTGCGTCCAAACGAACTGCAGGAATTATTGTTACGAAGTAATTATTAAGTGCCAGTATGGTACTTTATGAGATTGTGTGGTGGACGAAAAAATGTCTGTCCGTCTGTCCGTCTGTCCGTGTGTCTGTACGCACCATAACTCAAATACGCTTTTTCGGATTTTCATGAAACTTGGAAAACACATTTATAATGTCCATGGGAAGAACCCTATTGATATTGAACCAAATCGGTTCACCGGTACCGGAGTAATGCCCAATTTAGTGCCTATTTTAATAGATCACTGAAATACGCTGTATCGGATTTCCATGAAACTTGGTATACCCATTTATGACGTCCATAAGAAGTGCCTTATTGAATTTGAACCTAATCTGTTGACCGGTACCGGAGTAAAACCCAATTTAGTGTATATTTTAAAGACGCGGTAAGTCAAATACGCGTTACCGGATTTTTATGAAACTTGGTATACACATTTATAATGTCCATGGGAAGACGTCTATTCATAATGGATAAAATCGGTTGACCTGTTTCGGAGTAATGCTCAATTTAGTGCCTATTTTATGGTAATATACGTATTCGAAAGAATTTATAAAAAAAATGAAAATCAGTTATCTTGACAACATAGCCTATTGTTTTACTGTGATCGTATAAGGCCTTGGAAATTAAAATACAGGTAGCTATGACAAAAAACATATTGATTTACATGCGCTTATCCAACTAGACCGTTAAAATGACCCAGGTGGCCGAGATGGTAGACCTTTCTTCTTCCGTAAGCCCTGCTTAATGAATAAATCTGGAGCTTAACCTGGAAATCAATTTTAAAAAACACACATTCTGCATATCATAATTGCAGTCATAACTGATTAAAAAAACATACTGGCACTTTGTTACATCAGTTTACCTGATTTTATTATTATTTTTAAACATTGACATTTATTAATTTACGCACAGATACAGTCGTCGAGTTGGGATGAGTATATAGCATTAACCTGTATTAGTGAGTGCATTTCCATGTACATTTGATGCTTATACTAATAACGTAATTTCCATTTCAAATCAGACTAAAGAGCTCTTACAGACTATTTACACCACGCCACTCCACGATATTATGGCTCCCGTTATGGTTTCTTATTGGAAAGTACGAGGGCCATCCAGAAAGTAAGTTCAATTCGCCGATAAAGAAAACAAAAACATTAATAAGTAAGAAATATTTATTGCAATATTTACAGAGGTTCATTGGCTACTTCTCTACATAGTCGGCACCGTTATCGAGGCATTTACAGTATCTTAGTGGTGTACCCATGTCATAGGACTCTGCCATGCGACAAAGTTGTCAATGGGGATGAAACATGGATGAAAAATCTGCCAAACAAGAGACGTGGAATGATGACAAGAGGGTTTATGATGAACGGCCCCATACAGCCATAAGGAATCAGTTGCTTCAGTTTGTTTGGGAGATCTCCGACCATCCACCCTACAGCCCCGACCTCGTGCCAAGTGACTTCCATCTCTTCTCTCTCATGAAGCGGTTTCTGGCTGAAAAATGTTTCCACAACGACGCTGATGTATAGACGACAGTGATTTCGTGACTCCAGGGCATTAAAGTCATTATAATTTGGTGCTCATAAATCAATAATTACGCGAAATGGGGTTAAAATGTTCTTTAAATTGACTTCATGCCTTCCTAGTAATCGATAAAAACCTGACTCTTAGGGTGGCGTGCACCATCCAGGAGTAAATCTTACTAAAGTAGTAAATTTAAGACGGAGACCTGGAGTATACAAGAACCAGTACATCTGTCTCACTCTTAAGTCATACTAATGTATGTGCTAGAGTGAGACAGACAAACCGGTTTTTGTTACGTAAGGTTCCCTTCCTAAATTTACTACTTTAGTGCTACTCTTTTAGTAACTTACTCTTTTAGTTGGTGTTGGAGAGCTCAATTGATAGTTACTTCTTTAGTTGTTACTAAAGTAGAAAGCGATTTTTACTAAAGAAGTAGTCGAATT
This sequence comes from Ectobius pallidus, assembly GCA_964059195.1. NCBI lineage: Eukaryota > Metazoa > Arthropoda > Insecta > Blattodea > Ectobiidae > Ectobius > Ectobius pallidus. The sequence goes on from CAXKWD010000002.1 coordinate 210,949,466, forward strand.
CTGCGCAGAACAGAGCAGAAACGTTAGTGCAGCGCAGCAGAACACGTGCATTTCAATTGCCAGATAATGAAAAGGAAAGGTTCGCTGAAACAATGAATATGAATTTGGGTTGTTCCAAATATTACTAATGACAATCTTCATGTTTTAAAATAGGTCTAATAGTAATGTTTTATTCATTACTAATTTTAATTCCTTCAATTGAGTATTTTCAGTTTAGTAGCCTACGTATGGGTACTGTGATTACAATTTTTGTGCAAACTATTTCTGTATTATAATGCAAACAATTGGAATTTCCAGTTGATTTTCATAATTGATTCACTGTCAATATTATAATTATTTCTCTCATAATAATAATAATAAAGTTCTAAAATATATTAAAATATTTATACTTCCTAAAGTTACATATTCTTCCCCAAAAACGATAAATCAATTATTCTATAGTTGTTTATCATAAATCTCACTATAATGAATTATTAATACTTATTGACTGTTTAACAATATTAATAAGAAGTATTACACAAAATCATGAAAAAGGGGGGATAAAAAGGATAACAAAACTAATAAGGGGCATTATGTTTCTGTCCTTTTTCAAATGCACAGAACATTTACTTAAAAAATATTACCTTATAAAAATAATAATATTACAACTGAGAAATGTAATATTTAAACAAAAAATGGCGGTACAATATTTCGGAAGCTATATACTCCAATAATAATTATGTAGATGGTTGTGTGTTTAAAAATAATTTCAGTGACTACTTCTCTAGATCCTGTGCAGCTTCAACCTCCGGGCCCCTCCTTAAAATTTTCTTTCGGCACTCATGTTGGCATTTTTTTCTATATAGTTTATAATGCTTCTCACTTTCCTGTCCACAGGGTTAATTAAATAGTTAGCAGCATACTATAGACCTGCAGCATCTGTTATAGTTTATTCCCAAACATGAAAGTCTCGTCTCACTCCACCATTCGAGACTTGGGGGGTCTTTAAGGAATGGTTTTACAATGTGTCCCCTTCTCAATGTACGCTAATCCCAGTGTCAGTCAAATTTTCTTCCGATGTGGCCTGTTTGGACATTTTTACACCTGGGTTAGAAAAAAGGACATATTATTCATTAACACTGCGGGTGCAACTATTGAACTTTTAGCTCTTATAATTATTATTATAATCTGGCATTCGCAATGTTGTGCTTTAAGTTAAGCTATAGAAGTGTAATGTAATAAAATTAATTTACAATAATTACATTAAATCGTTTAACAATGCGAATCACCTATTGTTCAGTAATTCTATGGTTAAGTAGCAGGGGGAAGTGTTTTCTGGGTAGCTCCAAGAACGGAGGCTTTCGTTTATTGGAATGTACTATACCTCGCCGATATCTGTATCCATGTAATTAGCTTGAAATGCATCGTCGTTTTCTGACCCAAAGTTAGGGAGAACTGCAACATCTAAAGGCCGATCCAGCTAGGAAGATATTTGAGAGCACATGCGCTCCTTGTACCGTGCAATGCAAACGTCCCTTCCACTCACTCTCCCCCTCACCTTTGGTGGACGTCATCCTAGTTGGACCGCTCTCCGCAATGATATTTCTACATTTGACTGGCAGAAATCACATGGATGTAGTGAGAATCTGACATCGTTTCTTCCAAACGCCAAAATTTCATGTAAGGATTTATGAGCTTAATTATTTACGTTATTAAATGCCCTACTAGGTATGGTTTGCTTAATATTTATTAAATCACCTGCCACAACTCTCATTTTTGGTATACAACCTTCTTCATCTCAATGACTTATCCTCAGTTTGAACTATGTAATCCATTTAATGTGATATGTAACTCATAACTCACGCAAATGCCACAGAACACACTTACTCCACCCCCTGAGTAGGAGTAAATATTGGCCTTATTTACTCCACAACTTACTATGTTAGTAACGTACTCCGTGTTGGTGCTCTCCACCACTTGTGGAGTAAGTTCATTTACTCTGGGAGTAAATAAAATTTTTACTTCTTTAGTACAATCCTCTATGTTGAAAGCCGCCGAGTTTAGTTTACTCCTCGTTGGTGCACGCCGTCCTTACTAAAAGAGTACGGTTACTAAAAGAGTAGCTTACTAAAGTAGTTAGAACTAAAGAAGTAAGGCTTACTAAAAGAGTAAATGGCATGAGTTTGGTGCACGCCACCCTTAATCATTTGTCAACAGTCATATCATAATTTAGAGTATCCATAATCTGCAAAATTTACAGACTATCACATGACTGGTCGCCACTGCATTAGTCTTTTTTTATTCATAACTACTGACTACAGTGTTAACAACGAAGATCCTTTGTTTCGCATTTTTTGCTATTGTTAGAAGTCAGTGGCAGCCATGCCCTGGGAGATTTTATGCTGTAACAGGAAAATTGAATCCATAGAGCAAAAATGTCCTAATAAAAGTTGTTTGCCTATGTCTCCTCTATACACAGGTAAAATACAGTGCGCCCGAGAACAGTCTCCGCAGTTGCTATTTGCTGGAGAGAGAGCTAGCTGCAGCAGTTACGTTGGCAACACGAGCTTTTATAAAAACAAACCGCCAGCTGTGTATGCAGGCAGGCAGAGGTCATTGTCACTTTATCAATGGGTGCATTGTCTAATTACTAATCAGTACATATTGCAGTGTGCAAGCATTTAGATTGAATATTGTGACAGCACTTCCAGCACCTGCAATGATCGGCTGTGGTGAGTACCAACTTAACTGCTGCAGCTAGCTGCCTCTCCAACAAGTAGCCGCTGCGGAGACTATTCTCGGGCGCACTGTATTTCGGTGTTATCTAATATATAAAATCGAAAGTGTGTATGTATGTATGTTTGTTCCTTATACAAATCTACATTTCTTTACCAATTTACACGACATTTTGCACACATACCCAGTTAAGCCCGGGAAGTATAGCTGTCAACATTAAAATTGAAACAAATCAGTCCTTCCCTTGAAAATTATATAATTTCTGAGAATATTATGCAAAAAAATGAAATCCCATTCAGTTGTCAAGACAACAGTGTATTGTTTACACAGTTCACATGGGGCTCTGGACACTACATAATAATTTATTGGACTTTAACGAATTCTGATGCTAACGTTTTGTGAAAATAATTCTTGAATAAAATCCACGAGAATAAAGAACATTGTAATGCAGTCACATAACTTTCTCTACCCTCGACACAAGAAATATTTTCTCACTTCACATTTTGATGTAGAATAAGAGGTCGTATTGCTGGGATAACTTAAGTGTGTGAGTATGCTATATCAGAAGTAGGTAAACAATCCTTTCCGCTTATACGTTATCCATAGCTGTATGCTTTGTATTAGTTGAGAAATAAGGATGTTTATCATAGGCCCTAAGCATGGGATGGAACATTTTGAGTCCTATGCTCGCAGTATTTTATGTCCCGGGTTTTAGGGGAGGAAAGTATTAAAGTGATACTGCATTTCTCTTATTTCAGAACCGAAACGGTTGTATGGTAACATGAGAATGAGAAATAAAATTTTCGGTCAAGTCAATACAATCTTATTTAATTTATGTTTCTTCTTATTTCAAATCCTCCCAAGCATGATGTGTAGAAGCAACGGAATGCAGCTTTCGACATCCTCTATGAGCCATAAAAAGCTATATCTAGCGTTTTCTGATGGAATAGTTTGAGTGTGATAAATCTTTTTCTTCATTTCAAGTTTTACATACATAAAGTCCTCCATAAGTTAATTTCAAATTAAAAAATACAAAGCCCGGGCGATGCCGGGCCTTTTCAGCTAGTTCTGTATAAACGTTGGTTCTCTGTAAATATTGCAATATATATTTTTCGCTTATTGATGTTTTTGTTTCCTTTATCGGCGATCGTAACAGACTTTCTGGATGCCCCTCGTTTCTGAGGCTTCTTGGATAGCAAACAAAAGACAATCGGTTGTAAAGAAACCTGAATCTACGCGAAAAATAAGTGAATGCGCATTGAATGGGGCAATGACTGAGTATTGGAGTCAGTGGCGTAAAGTGGGAGGGCCGAGGCCTAGAAGGAGAATTCTCGGGTTCTTTGAATCAAGCGCGTAAATTTGATACTTTTTGTAAAAAAAGGGGGTATCCCGGAATTGAAACATCGAATTCGAGTTGCTGTGGAAACCCTTACACCAGAAACTTTGCAACGAGTGTTGAGATCAACTGTGAAGTTGTGGGGATTCGCCTAGACATGCGGGAAGTGTGTGTGCTCCCTATTGAAGGCCATGGAGGCCCAGAGGGTTCCAGGAGGTTGAGGCTCCCAGATCTTACACCATGGGTGCGCAACTGTGGCACATCGTGTCACTGTGCGGTAGGGGAATTTCTCCCACTACCGTCGCCCTTGACGTCAGCATAAAGCAGTTTCGACGTGACACTGAACATGAAGAACAGGTTTCTTACGTCACAGGAGGATGGGGGACTAAAACGTTTCCCCTCAGTTGCTCACCTATGTCTTAGACATTCGGCACGTGTAGGTGGTGTGGTTGCCAGCCTTACACACCGGCCGCCTTTACCCCCAGGATTGCTTCTAGTACTGATTTCTGATAGAGGCTGAGTCGATCCCAGGGCCATAATGCAACTAGAAGGATTAGACCAACTGAAAAACTCCAATGACCTCATCGGGGATCGAACCCGCGACCAGGGCCGTAGCTAGGCGGTGGCGAGATGGGCCCCCGGCAAGGGCACAGGTACAGAGAGGGCGCTAAATTAACCATGGAAAAATCCCGCTTTTTTTTTTAGACTGATGCAATTTATCAAACAATAAAAACTCCACGTTAATGGAAGAAATTTTCAGGTTATTATGCCGATTGTCTACAAACAAAAAGCAGTCATGCAACGTTCTTTAATTAACACATGTTTTATTGACAGAGTATGATAACATAAATCATGAACAGTATGGAAATATAATTATAACGACAATAAAAATTAAAATGTACGTTATTATTCAGATGAAAGTGGTTCGGGAAAAAAAATTACCTATATTAATGTGTTAAACATTTTAGTAGGCCTCAGGCCTATTATGTAATTTACTTTTGATACTAGATTTTATTATTTAATTCTTTTTTAAGTAGTTCAATCGTCTGAAAATAAGGTTTTAGTACCTTGAAAGTCCAACACTTAGTTCATTTTCAAATTGAGGTTTAGGTTTTCTTTGATAATAACAGTGTTTTTATATTAATATAATAAACAATTTTACAGAAATTAAAAAAAAATGTTCAGATCCCCCAGTATTGGAGGGCGAAGGTTTGTCAAACTCGCCAAGGGCGCAGGGACCTTGCTACTGCCCTGCCAGCGACCTTCCGGTTTGTAGCGCAGAGAGACATGCGGGAAGGCCATGCCACCAAGTTAAATCTGCACGGCGATAGGGGAAGTGTTTTAGCGCTAGTGTCGCTCAGCTACCACTATACGGAAGGGATGTAGGGGAAGCAGTGGGTGGCGAATACCTAAACACGTGCGAAAGATCATAACGTGGTTGCCAGATTATTCATTTGGACAATGACTGTCGAAGGTGTCAGGTCATTTAAAAACACAGCAATTTCAGCGCCCCTCTTCCAGCCAAATAACCCAACAAAGTGGACAGGAAGTGGCAGCGTGGCGGCAGGGGGTGTTCCTTCAACAGATCATTTCTACGCATTTTCCCCAGTAGGGACATGGTTGCCAGATTATTCATTTCGAGAACGAGTGCCGAAGGTGTCAGGTCATTTAAAAACACAGTAATTCTCAGCACCCCTCTTGTAGCCAAATGACTCAACTCAAAGAATAGGAAGTGGCAACGTCAAAGGAGGGAGATCGAGACGGAAGGCACATCCCTAACATATTTTCTGCATGCAGAGATAACTTGGTGGCGTAGTACATTCATTCCACACCTGTATTGAACTGTATTGCTTTTCCATCAATAAGTATGTTTTTTCCCCCTTGAAAATGGATCGGGACTTTTGAATCACCCTGTATTAGTTATGTACTGAAGCCGCAGCCAGGATTTTAGTCATCTGCAGGTGCTAAAAATGATAAAATACATGGCAATAAATTTTTTTTTAAAAGTAATATAAGCTGGATGGAATTATTTCTTCAATTTTGTTTACAACTTACTGTTATTCATTGACGTTATTATCCCATTGCATAAATCACTAACATTATTATTATTATTATTATTATTATTATTACTATTATTATTATTATTATTATTATTATTATTATTATTAATATTATTGGGATTTGCCGTAGCGTAGTGGTTGAGGCGCTGCGCTACAAACCGGAAGGTTGCGGGTTCGAATCCCGATGAGGTCGTTGGAGTTTTTCAATAATTGACCTAACCTAATTCTTCTGGGCCCTATTTCATAAAACTTTACAGGTGTGACAAATACGACAATTATGTCAAGTCTGACAAATTTGTCAATATGTCACGACAATTGTATTTTTCATAAATATTACAACTTTTCCTTACATTACAGGCAAATTAATGTAAATTGTCAGACTAAAAGTATCCATTTCATAAACGCGACAATTTTATGTCAAACCTAAAGATTACTTTAGTACACTGTAGATGGCTCTCACATACGTGTCTCAACATCGAATATGATACCTAAGCAATCGATTATTACTATCGAAAATAATTGAATTATATTTCTCTTTTAATACAAAGTCACTGAAATTGAAAGTTAGGTTAATCCATTTCCTAAAAACACTGGGTAGTTTCATGTCTATTTCTTCACCACTTTCACTACTACCAATATCACTACTACTAGTGTTCATTATTAACAAGATAATTTAGCAAGTTTATTAACAAAGTTTAAATCACAAGTAAGTTTGCCAAGTTATGCCACACATTTACATAACCTACTCTGTTGGCCTACATATGAAAGATTGCCTGTCACTTCTGTAATGACAATTCTACATTTTTTGTAAATTTGTAAATATGTCATCAAAAATTAATGTTTCATAAATGATAGGTATCCTAAGATTTGACATATTTGTCAGACTTTTACCTGTAAACTCAAAAGTTTTGAGAAACAACAGTATGTAAAATTGTCATAGAAATCTACAAAATTGTCATGACATTTATGTAAAGTTGACAGCTTTTATGAAAAACACAATTGTCAAAATGTAAACCTGTAAGACAATTTTATGTCACCTGTCACCTGTAAAATTGTAACTTTTATGAAATAGGGCCCTGGTGGCACCATGGCCCTGGGATCGACTCACCCTCAAACAGAAATGAGTACCAGGACCAATCCTGGGGGTAAAGGCGGCCACCTTCATGTGCCGAATGTCTAAAATCTGGGAGCCTGAGCCTCCTGGAACTCTTGGGGCCTCCATGGCCTGTATAGGGAAAACTTATCTTTATTATGACTATGATTATTACTATTATTATTATTTATGTCAGCTGTGTTTATATTCCTTTTAGCTACGAGGCCATATCAGGAGTTCGGGAGCTGTGTCTGTACAGTAGGGTGACTATTGATTGTCAACTGTTTCTACTGTCGGTGTATTTAATGGAGTAAATTTCAACTGATATTAATCTAAATGGATAAAATACAGTATGAAATGGTGAGGATGATACATGGTATATAAATATACAATTCTGCATTTGCCTTTACGACCAAGGAAACCGTGAAAAAAACCCATGTTAAATTGGCCGGGCACGGGATTTGAACCTGGAACCTCCCGAATGCGAGTCCAATATGTTACCATCTCGGCCACTTCGCTCGGTGATTATTATTATTATTATTATTATTATTATTATTATTATTATTAACTTATTATTATTATTATAATTTCTCCGCCGCCGCCGTGGGTGAGTCGGTAGCACGCCTGCCTTCCACTCCGACGGCCCGGGTTCGATTACCGGCCGGGTCGGGGATTTTTCAGTAGTGAAAGATCCCCTCCCCGGGTTCAGGACTGGGTGTTTGTCAGTAGGTTAAGATAATGCACATTGTGCGCGATTCCTTAATTAAATTATTATTATTATTATTATTATTATTATTATTAATGCTACCATCATTATAATTTTGTATCCCATCTATTGTTTATATAAAGTTTGATTTTTCTAACACATCACCATACAAAGCATTTCATTCGGCTTTTGAAATTCACAGTTATGGTACCAGTACGCCTAATCACTACTGAATCTGCTCGGCAATAGTTGGTCTATTGAGTAGCGTGTGTTTTTAAAGCGCTGGAGCAAACAAGAGTTAAAAAACGGTTCAGTCAGTCAGCTCATTGAAAGACGGAATTTTGAAGAATTTAGCATTAGCTGTTATTACTACAGTGATATACAGTACTAGGTTAAAAGACCCGGCGTCGCCCGGGTTTTGTATTTTGTAATTGGAAATTAACTTATGAAGGATTTTCAATTTTAAATTCTAGGTCCTTATATAGGCATTTATAATTTGAAATAGGAAGAACGACTTATTACACTCAAACTATTCCCCCAGAAAACGCTTGATATAGTTTTTATGGCTCATAGAGGATCTAGAATTTTGCATCCCATCGCTTGTACAGTGCACAGCAAGCCTGGTAGAGGTTTAAATAAGAAGAAACAGAAATTCCTGTAACATAAAATTGTAATATCGAGGCGGGAAATTTCCCACTCTTATGTTACCATAAAGCCTTCATACTTTTCTCTCCAAAAACCTGCGATATAATATAATAATATACACATTACCATACCTCGTTTTGTTTTCTCTATGTCCAGGGTAGAGAAAAGTTATGTGATTCCATTATTTTAGTGGATTTCATTCTGTAATATTTATTTATAACATGAATTATTTTGATAACTTCTCTTATTTGTCAAAAGTGCATTTCAATTGTTTTTTCCAAGCCCATCATATACCATTTGGCAACAATATATTCTGTGATTTGGAATTGATAATTCTATGTAAAAAGGGATTAAGTATTTTCAAAAACATTTAATTTTTGGCATTTAGAATCAGAATTTTTCAAAATCCTTTCTTAGTGAGCACCTACATTATAAAACGAAGGTACTGTCAAAATTCCAAGTCTCTACCTGTTATAGTTTAGGCTGTACGTTGATTCCTGTCATTCAGTCAATCAGTCAGTCATTCATTCAGTCAGTCAGGACAAAGCCTTTTATATATATATAGAGATTAAACATACGGGTATTCAATTATTTCGACTTCCGAGATGATTTGAAATTATTGCTATTAATCATATTCTGTCATTATGAATCCTGCAGCGGGATTTGGACTCGACTCCTCGAATGTAAAGCGACGCTGCAAACTAATGCATTTTAAATCGTATGGAATTTCTGTTACGTAAGTTGAACACTAATTATTATTCCAATCAACAATTTCAAACATTGCATGTGAAATGCCGTCTTGTCACTAATTAAATTCCACTGAAAACGAAACATTAATTTAAATTAGAATCATTCTAATTTGGGAAATTGGGGGGGGGGGGAGACTCATAAGCTAACACGCTTTTTTAATTTCAAGTAATAAAGAACATGCTTTTATATTTGACTAAATAGTACCTTATACACATAGCTGTAATATTCACCGTAAAAGTAACTACAGTGATCGTCGCTTAATGTAATCACGGATAATGTTATCAATCCGGTAATGTTATCACTCCGTACGGATTAATAACTTACTGATCCATTGAAAAATTGCTTTTTATTGTCATCAAAGATTCGGTTTATATTACCACATTTTCCTTTTATAAGTTTGGGTTTAGTTTCCCACTCTACTGGATTTCGGCACGCGATGTTCGGCGTTGGTATGCGGTCTCTGGCTTGCAGACCAACACTCCCATTGGCTCCCAACGACCTTGCATGTCATTGGTCTGTTCCATACGGTCCTGCAACCTCTACATAAAGCTAAATAATGCAAAACACTAACCACATTAGTTAAGTGCGCGAGCGGAGGCGGCAGCCGAAGCGAAGCGCCCTTGCATTTTAGAATAATGTACGATACACTGTTTGTCGGTTTCGAAAATGTGGCATATTATATCTTCCGGAGGGTTGTCTGACCATTATCACGTTGGCAGCTGATTCCAGCACCACGTGACCCATCGGCTTTTTCCCAGCATGCACCTGCGCTGTTTCTAGCAGCTGATTCTGTATTATTGTGATTCCAATCTGAGCGCCATTTTAGGTTAGTTTTTTGTGAACTTCTTACCGATTTTACCCATATTTATAATATTCTTAGAAACAAAATGTGCCCTTATATGGATTCTAAAACTTCTGGAGAATAATATTACATGAAATTTTGCCGTTTTACGTGAGTAAAAAACAAAGTTAACGAATCCAGTAGAATGGGAAACTAACCCCTATAGTTTTTTCCCCCCATAAGTTCAGCTTCCGAGACAGAGTTACCTTTCTCTTTTGATAGGCCTATGTGATATTGTCATTAAGTTCTTCTAACAGTATGTAAATATTATTTATGGGAAACTTGAAAAATAAAGTGTATTGGTCAATTTCCCATACATAAGAAGAACTTAAAGACAATATTACAAGATAAATTAATTCTATCTCGGAAGCTGAACTTACGCGCGTGAAAGAAAATTCCCTAAAAAAGGTGCCAATGTTGCGCGTATGCAAGAGGAGAACATTTCCAACATCTCTTGTGATTAGGTACGTGGTTATTTTCATTGTAATTTTAACTGTAAATGTGAGAACCTGAATCATTACAACGATCGCGGCATTATTTGCGTAGATATTTCACCCTATCGCTCGGGAGTTGGAGCTGTGCCAGCCGCGCCGCAGAAACCCGCGTCATTGGCCAACTCTTGCGTGGAACTCACTGTACTTACGTGTTTCTGGCAGGCTTGACAAAATATTACTTTGCCATCTGTAGTGAAATTCAGGTCATCGCCAATCCATTGCCGTAATAAACTCGATTTAATTTGTTTCGGCATAATTAACACGTCTTCTTAAAAGTCATAGTGTGACCACTAAGAATGAATAACAGGGCAGTAATAAAGGCAAACAAGGGCTTTAAAACACAGAAATCTATATTCTTGTTCATACACGGCAACAATGGTTGTTCGTACGAATATTTTAAAGGAATACGCCGGTAGGCCTACTCTTACATTCCCTCTCTAGATACTGTCTATCCTAGACGACAATGGATTGAACGAAACGCTGCGCTGGTGGTATTAATTTCAACCCGACAAAAATTATTGTCTCTCCGCAAAATATCGATTTCTCAACTGACAAACAAAAAATACAAAAAAGTAGCGTAAATTAGATATTTTAGGTTTTATATCCCGTTTAGGTGTGTTTAGGTTTTTATACCCCATTTAGGTAGTTTTAGGTGCCACAGAATTAATGTGGGTGAATCCTATGGACATGATTCGAAAAAGTATATGAGCGCTTTTTGTTTTGGAAGTAAGGAAAAAAATAGGTAAAAACCTGAGAATCCGGTCCCTACTAATCAGGTTAGAAATGTTTGCGCCAAATCCGAACATACAGAGGTGAACCAATACTTTTTAATTTTAAGTATAAGATATGTAGTCCTATGTAACCGGAGTGAATTATATTTAGTTTGAAACCTCATACATGGGTTGATCTTTTAATAGTGGCAACTATTTTATTTCTCCACATACAGCATACGTACATGGTTCTATGTTTTTTTAGGCCTTCGATGTATCATCACCATTGCATACAACATGTTCCCAGCGATGCGGAAGTCTTTGGACCTCGTTGGCACTGCCTAATCTGTTGATGGTGCGAAGAGTGCGGTCGGTTGCCTGTAAAACATCTTCACCAATACGAATTAGATCAGAATTAGATCAAAGTCGCTGGGACTTAAATCTGGAGAGTACGGAGGGTGATAGAGCACCTCCCAGCCCCAGCAATTGAACAGTTCAGACACAACTCCTGCTGTTGTCATGCAGAATGATGGGTAAGGTGTCGCCGTTTTCTTTTTAGAGCTGCTCGCAGATTGTTTTGAAAAAACTCCGCAATAACAAGTTCTCCGCAATAACGTTTTGGCTTGGGGGGAACGGTATGTTTTTAGATCACACCAATAATTTTTTACAGGCAACCGACCGCTCTCTTCACACCATCAACAGACTAGGCAGTGCCAACGGGATCCAAAGACTTCCGCATCGCTGGGAACATGTTGTATGCAATGGTGATGATTAGAGACCGGATTTTAAAGGGAATTCCTTTTTTTATATTTCATCACAAAAACGTGATAAAATTGAACAGGACATTACTGAGTAAGTTTCAACTGCAAATGACCTGGTTTTAACGTCCTTTTTTTTTCCTTTTTTAGGCTCATTTCCCTTTTTTTTAGGAACTTTCTATTTCCAGTACCTTTTTTTGCAAATTTATTTTGAAAAATTCGTAAATTTCCCAGTATTTGGTAATATGAAAACATTAAATATTGTTTTCACTGATTCACCATTGAAAAAATAATTCCTCCCAGCAGAATAGAGCGTTACAGGGAAATCACAGGCTTCCCATTGCCTAAGTTTCCCATTATAACAAAGTGGGGAACATGGATTTCGTGTGCTATTTCCCTCTGTGAGAATTTCAACAAGATCAAAAAATTTCTTCAGTCATTAGATGTTACAGAATCAGCAGCTGTAGAACAAGCAAAGGCTTTACACAAAACAAATATGTATCTCTCTGTTTAATTTTTACACTCTCTTACTTTTGTATCCCTTTTTTCGCACCATTTTTTGGCAATAATTTTCCCTTTTTCCCACCTTTTTTTGGCAATAATTTTCCCATTTTTCGTTCTTTTTTGGGTGAAAACTTTCCCTTTAAAATCCGGTCTCTAGTGATGATACATCGAAGGCCTAAAAAAACATAGAACCATGTATGTATGCTATATGTGGAGAAATAAAATAGTTGCCACTACTAAAAATTCAACCCTTGTACACAGCCAACACACCGAAACGGGTTTCGCTTAGAACAGGTATAGGCTAATAACTAGGGCAAGGCATTTGATGATTTTGTATGATTTTTATATGAAGTTTAAAAGATAGCTCGAATATATGTATATAAATATGGATCATGAAATGATTTATTAGATAAGGGCAATTTATTTTTTGCTTTTTTTTGCTTTAACTAGCATTTTTTGCCATTTTCTAGAGATAGATAATTTTTGGGGGAATTGTTACGTCATTTTCGGAATTTTAGGTCATGTTTCAGTGGAGTTAGAGAGGAGAGGAGAGTTCTTAAAGTCATCGGAGAAAATGCGCTTTTTTAAAACCGATGGAAATGTGATGAGTACGTTGAGCGATGTAAATAAGAACGATCCGATGGATTGTAAACATAATACTGAAAATTCCAAATCTTGGCATATTTTGTCATTAAGCAAAAAATACGTCAAAAAACATTAAAAATAAACTTATTGCGTTAAATTAAATCATATTGATTCCGTAAAATTTCCAAAGTTCTTGATATGTCAAATTCTTTAAATTGAAAGAAATCGCCAATTTATAAAAGGGATTTTTTTAATTAACCAGTCATATAGTAAAATATTAATGTTACTATCACTATCTGAATCTGAAGATTCATTGCAGTAATGCAGTTTCCTTCATTGTGTCGACATACTGTATAGGTTAAGTGTTACGAGTTACGACGTCCCTATACCGAAAAGCAGACGACCATAGTATCATGGCAGACGACAATGGTCAATCGCATTTCCATCCGTACCAAAGACCGATGGAAGCGTTTGAAGTGCGATGAATCATGCGCTGGAAAGGAGAACGAGCCGATGGATTCCAGCGCTGTGTTTAGGAACGCTCTCGATGCATGCGCACGAAAATGCGCTGAGTTAAAGAACTCTCCTCAGGTTTTCCATGTATGAATCGTTACTTTCAGACAACAGACAATCTCTTTTATTTGAGAATTTCCGCTAAGTGTTCATAGTTCATTTTAAGGGGGGACATACAGTTTTCGATGCTGAAAAATAGTTGAAGTTCATTATTTTTTTTTCTCAGTAATGAATTGTTCTGTAGCCTTTTAATCTGGCATGCTCTATATTGACTAGTTCTACAATTGCATACTATTTTCAGAATTATTTTAACTATTACAGTTAATGGGTAATTATCATTACAAAATGGCAGCCAAATTTTGTGCATTGAAGTGCATAATCTGATAATTTTCATAAATACCAATATTTCTGAGTAATTATTTTTTCTATCTATTTGTAAATATCATAGGAACAACGTAATCCAGAATCTTTGGATTATCTGCAGTATAAATATTTTTAAAAAATAATTCATCACTTGTTAATACTTTTTACAAATTTTTACATCAGATTAAAAAAACTAATAAAGTTACATAAATGATTCTAGATATTGTTGTTCCTTAATATCAAATATACTTGCATGCAAAATTTCACTGCAATATATTAATAAATGAGAATATTATAGGAGAAAAATTCCTCCGACACTGGGACTTGAACCCAGGACCTTTGGCTGTTCGCGCCAATGCTCTACCAACTGAGCTAAGCCGGAGTTCAATTCACAGCGCCGGATGGAACCGGCATATGACATAACTTGTCTGTCTGTGAGGTAGACCATTAGGGCAATCAGTCATAGGAGAGAGGTTCCATCCGGCGCTGTGAATTGAACTCCGGCTTAGCTCAGTTGGTAGAGCATTGGCGCGAATAGCCAAAGGTCCTGGGTTCAAGTCCCAGTGTCGGAGGAATTTTTCTCCTATAATATTCTCATGTAATGTCCAACAGAGACAATAATCTGTGGTTCATGAAAGCTTACATATCTATATTAATAAATGTTTTGAGTTATCAGGGAAACGGCACTTCAGTGGACAAAATTTGGTTGCGATTTTGTAGTGATAACTACCCATTAACTGTAATAGTTAAATTAATTCTGAAAATAGTGTGTAATTGTAGAACTAGTCAATATAGAGCATGCCAGATTACAAGGCTACAGAACAATTCATTGCTGAGAAAAAAAATGAACTTCACCTTTTTTCAGCATCGAAAACTGTATGTCCCCCCTTTAATTCAGGTTTATTGTAAACGGCATAGCAGTTTGTCTTGTAGCAATAAAGAATTTATTCTTTGTTTTTAAAAGGCACATGCAGTATATGCTAGGGGCAATTTGATGTCCATGCCAATTCAGAAATATTTCTTTTTCGCTAAGGGTGTCCAAGTAGTAGTACATCCCCCGCACGGTCAGAGGCTGTCGAACTCTTGGTAAATTTCAGAGAGAAGTTAACATATTAATTTTAAACCATGTAATTTAGTTTTGTTTTTCATCGTAGTAACTAGAAATCTTAATTGGAGCTCTTTTTGATATTTGTAACCCGTAGCCTAACTTCTTGTAACTATACGTTTTTCTCTTTAGTATTAGTTAGTATAATTTTAAATATCTTAGGCTATAATCCTAATTATTTTCTTTAGTATTTTTATATTTTGTAATTTAATTTTGTAATTTTCTTTTGTAATTTAATGTTTTATAGCACTCTAGTTTAATAATTATAACTATGTTTAGTTCTTGGTATTTAAGTATTAATTAATTATCTGTAATATTATGTATTTGTGTTATGTAATAGTAATGTAGTTTTTTTACTGGTAGAGCGGAAGAGAAGGCCAAATGGCTTTAGCTCTGCCAGAATAAATAAACAGAATAATAATAATAATAATATAAATTTACTTACTTCTTTAGTAATAAAATGAGTGTTTTTGTATTAATAAATTCATATATTAACGAACTGACAACCATTAAATTCCTTTTAGCGATTCATTACTAAAAAAAACTAAATTTAAGTAATAGTGGAAAATATATTGGTCTTTTTAAAAAAAATTGTGTAACCTAATTTTTTCACTATTTTATGGTCGTTAAATGCCTTGCCCTAGTAATGACAATAGAAAGTATATAATTTGGTATTGTTAAGATTTAAGGACTAAGACCTTAAAAGTCACAAACGTATTTACGTAGAAAGAGCTATGTTTAACGGTTTTAATTGCTATAATAAGCCTAAAGGCATGTGCTTATAACGCTATCCCTGTACTGTACATCTGTTATAATGATACCGCTCATTAAAAAGCCCGGGCCTTTCATCTCTAAGCAGTTACACTTTGTAAAGAACTTAACATAAATACATAATAGCAGAAAAAAGTAAGTAGCATATAGAAAGAGCAAAATGTGGAAGAAAGATAGAAACCCCTGTTATATCAATTAAATGGCAAGTAAGCCTTTAACAAAAGCCTTTAGTAAAAAGTCGAAAAATAGCAGATGCAGGCGGCTTCGCCCACGATAATTGAAAATTAAAAATTAAGAGTATAATAACTATTAAAGCATTATATTTATTAACACTTGCACCCGAATCATTCATAAACTTAACCATTAGTAATTAATGAAACAGCTAAAATTCCGGCTTCAGAGTACATTCCACGATTAGAAAGCGCCCCCTGGGAAAACGATCTCAGATTCGATTATGCAGTTCCAAAGGAACCTGTGAACACATAATACGTATTGTTTCTCAACTGTATATTGACAGATGAATATGATGTGAATTTTATTTGATAAATTCAGTGAAATTTTCAGAAATTATATAATTTTTCAAGGGAAGGAGTGGTTTGTTTGGATTTTTATTGTCAACGATACTTCCGTGGTTAAACTATAAATAACATTATAGCTGGTGCCCGCGGCTTTGCCTGCCATTATTAATTGAATCCAGGATTTTTAAGAAATTTACACTGGCAGTTTATTAAAAATGTTTGTGGTTCAGAGCTATGAAAATTGTAAGTAAAAATAAAATTAGAATATTTGTTCATTGTGTTAATTTAACTTAGGCCTTATATAATAAAGAAACGGTTTTCCTAATTTTGTACTCTTCGTGAAAGTTTAGACTGCGAGAGACGAACATCGCCGAGTATACCCGACGTCTCACGAAGTGGGCGAGCGAGTGAGCACGCTATTTAGGGCCGTTGAATTGTATAAGAGTAGATTAGTGGCATTACATTATCATCTTATTACAAATATTTCAGTGAATGGCATGGTATGAGGCTCAGTACCGTCGTTGAGTTTGAGTGAAACATTGTGAAATGACATATTAAGCCTATCTCACACTCAATATTCGAGTTACTACAATAATTAATATTTTAACAAGTTAAATTAATTACTCAATGACAACAGACAAAATTCCTAAGCAAGCTACAGGAATATTATCTATTTTATGGAACCCGAAATTTCATTGCCACGCTTACCTGAGCCCGCCATTCAACCCTATTGTCCTAACTCCATCCAACCATCACTCACAAATCCTACTTCTCTTAAACCTATCCTAATATTATCCTCGCTCCTACGTCTTTGTATTCTAAGTGTTCTTTTTCCTTTGGGTCTCTCAGTCAATACTTTTGATATGTCTTTCCTCTCCCATGCGAGCAACATGTCCAGCCCATTTCATCCTCCATCATTTAATTACCCTTACTATATTCGGTGAAGGGTACAAGTTATAAAGCTCGTCGTTATGCAGTTTTCTCTAGTCCCCATTTTCATCTCTCTTACGTCCGAATATTTTCCTAAGCCCCCTGTTTTCGAACACACTCAGATTATGTAAGGGGGACATGTCTCAAATCCATCTATCTACTCTTATACAATTCAACGGCCCTAAATAGCGTGCTTGCTCGCCCGCTTCGTGAGACATCGGGTATACTCGGCGATGTTCGTCTCTCGCAGTCTAAACTTTCATGACGACTACAAAATTAGGAAGGAAAACCGTTTCTTTATTATATAAGGCCTAAGTGAAATGAACACAATGAACAAATATTCTAATTTTATTTTTACTTACAATTTTCATAGCTCTGAACCACAAACATTTTCAATAATCTACCAGTGTAATTTTCTTAAAAATCCTGGAGTCAATGAATAATGGCGGGCGAAGCCGGGGGCAACAGCTGTAAAATATTGATGGTTTTATCATAGGTAATCCCACGAGAGGTTACGAGTTTATCGATAGATTCGCGACTGCGCAGCAGGAGCGAATTTATCTTATGAAACTCGTAACCTCGAGTTGGATTTATTAAGACTATTTCACGAATAAAATGTAATAGATTACACGAATAATAATTACTTTCTTCTTGTTAGTTTAAAATGAAATCATTAATACTGTCAGTTGTCAGATCACGGCATACTAAATAAATGAACAGTCTCCATAATGGAATACTAATCAATGC
This sequence comes from Ectobius pallidus, assembly GCA_964059195.1. Lineage (NCBI taxonomy): Eukaryota > Metazoa > Arthropoda > Insecta > Blattodea > Ectobiidae > Ectobius > Ectobius pallidus. The sequence goes on from CAXKWD010000002.1 coordinate 210,967,610, forward strand.
TACCAACGTATATTGACAAAATACCGTTGTGAACCACTACCAACGTATATTGATAAAATGCCGTAGTTAACCTAATAATCAAGATACGAAATAAAGACACATTTTAATTCAAGAACGTAATTTTAATATATGAGCAATCTGTTGCATTTCAGTTTCTTTAGTCAATTCGTACTTACGTTCTTCACAAAACTTTTGGAACTGAATCCATATGCATTTTCTATTTCTTTCGGTATTTTGTGGCCTAGCTTCCTTTATAATAATATCAATTTTGTCAACAGATGCATTACCAAACTTGAGGCTGCTATTTGTTTTCAATTTAGCGCCGACAATGGATGACGTAATCTAGTATCACTGCATACCGATACCATAATGAATAGAGGAGAAAGTGTGATGACTGAGGTAGTTCACTGGTTCCGCCGCTAGGTAGCAGTTACTCTGCTTGAGATTCGCGGGAGCAAGATTACTACGGGCGGTATAGGAAAAATTGCAAACATTATTAAACAAAATAATACATTAATCTATTTCAAAATGACACACCTTATCTAAATTGAATTGTTAGATACTTCTGACAATTTTCGGGCTGCTTTACACGTCTTGGAAGATCTCATCTCCAAAAATAAACATGGCCGTGTGTAACAGTAATTTCTCAGATTCCAAGAAGCTTGACCGTAACATTTCGTTCCTCATCTTTCAAAAAATCGAAGATGTTCACAAGCAATGAACAATAGGTATGAAACAGCTAAGGGATGATTTGATCTAATATTTTGTTGCCTAGAAAATAGGGTAGATGGTATGTTAGTATAATTTGATGAGAATTTGTTAAAGAATGTACATTTGTATAGAAATAACAACGTATAATTAGGGTAGAAAACAGCTAAAGGATATTTTATAAATTAATATTAATATTACATTGTATAGAATATTACTGAGTATTAATTTGTATTAATAAGGTATTAATAGTAATATTATTTATAATAATATTAATTTTCTCCTGGCTGTATGGGGTAAGTTATGTAGGTGAAACACGGTCAAAAGTGTAGATCTGTGTACAAATTATATGTGAACAGAGATAACATAAACTAAGGGATGGTTTGTGAATTGCAGGGTACGGAAAATTTCATAAGCAGCACTACAAAAAAAAAATTAAATCCTCTTGCCTTAACTACAGCCCGCTATTTGCTCAAACCCTCGACCATTCGCCGTTCGCTGTAAATTATGTGCATCTTATGTTGTTAAATTATATTATTAAAAAAAGGAACAAGATATTAAACTAATAAGACATTTGCTATGATAATTATACATAAAAATTACTAACATAAGTGAACAGAAAATATGATAAATAAATAATCCAATAAATGCATAAATAAAAGTAGTGAAGACTTACGAAGTTAGAAAAAGCTTCATTCACTCCTTTTCCTCAGCGGGTCAATCTTGCAGTATGGGTACAAGTAGTCAGTTAATATAGTATTATTATTGAGACTACGAATAAATTATGTAAATTTTTTTACGTTATTGCTAGTATTTTATGGAAAAGATGCCTGCTAATACCTCAATACCATTCTGATAGCTTTAGCTTTAGAGTAATTACTATTACTCGTTAACCATTATAGATATATAGGTGGTACTCAATTTATAATAAGATCCAAATATTTCACTAAACCTTACACCCTTAATCTCTTTCTGGACACAAAAATAAAATAATAAATGTCGCATAGTCAAATTTGCTTCACCCTCAACATTTCACGATCGTCCCACATAATTCAGAGAGCTGAGCGCTCGGAATAATTACCACTCAATTACTCGTAAACCATTCAAGATATAAAGGTGGTACTGAATTTAAAATAAAGTTGAAATATTTCCCTAAAACTTTCTCGCTTGAAGTTTTTACGGGACACAAAAATGAAAAAAATTGTCGCATAGTCAAATTCCGTTTCACCCTCCATGAATTTTGTGTAATTGGTGATGTTTATATAATGAAATAAAAACATTTATGTCCGCATTTTTTAAGTCTCTGTTTTAACCATCAGAAGGACTGTGTTGTGCAGATTATTTCTGCACAAATTTCACAGAAATAGGACCAAGGGTTAATTAAAGATTGCGAGTTTAATCATAAGATGCCAAACTATCATGACGCAGCATTGACAAGTTGAAACGCAAACGAAGGTGCTGCCAGTGTTTCGGTGGACCGCCGCTCTCCCTATACCCACCATTGTATTAGCGGCGAAGTCATCACACTTTCTCATTCTATTCATTATGCCGATACTGTTACAGTTCAGTAACGAACAGCGTGTTTTAGCCGATAACATGCTATCCTCGCGATTCCTACAAGAATATTGTAAGATAAACGGCCGTGATTGGTCTATATACGAGGATTTGCTAAACGTTATTGGTCAATATCAAACACGCGGCATATGAGTGGAATAGTCTCTCAAAATATCGCTGATAATAATAATCCAAAACACTGCCTTCTAAACTGTAATTCTCGAGACGGCGGTGATCCAAACAAACCATTCCTTCCCTTGAAACATTATATAATTTCTGAAAATTACACTGAATTGATAAAATAAAATTCACATCATATTCATGTCAATAAACAGCCGAGAAACAATACGTATTATGTGTTCACAGGTTCTTTGGAACTGCATAATCGATTCTGATATAGTTTTCCCAGGGGGCGCTTTCATGTCGTGGAATGTACTCTAAAGCAGGAATTTTAGCTGTTTCATTAATTATTAATGGCTTAGTTTATGAATGATTCGCGTACAAGTGTTAATAAATATAATGCTTTAATAATTATGATACTCTTAATTTTTAATTTTTAAAAGAATTATCGTGGCGAAGCCACGGGCACCTCCTAGTATAATACAACCGGCAGGATAATTGTCTTATAAATTTTTATTTTTAAATTTTTGGGCAAAAGACGAGAAAATTGGGATTTTAAGAAGTTAATGAATTATTAATTGGTTGCTTTAAATAAATAAGTCCTAAATACTACTAAGTATAATCATAATAATCAAATGTTGAACTTGCGATACGTAATAGCCAGTTACCATCGTAACATTTCGAGCGTTCCTTCTAACATAATATGCTCAACATTTAGGAGTTGAGTGTTCGAGTGGCATAACAACACTTTTTTCATTAGTTTGTCCACAATGTTGCGATGTCCAGCGAAATCTACTGCACGCAGAGATAAGAAATTTTAAACATGGATGGACTGAAGGGTGGCCGAATGCACCACGAAGTCGAATTTTTAATATTAGCTTTCGTTCGCGAGTTATGAGTGAAAAACTGAAAGAAAACGCGATTTTTAGCGCTACAGAAACATCTGTTTTCGGTAACACATTTGAATTGTCAATTCAATTGCAGGTGGCTTTGCTTTTTGTGTGTCATAACTTGGAAATAAAAGCTTCGCGATTTTTTCAATATATCGCAGGGTATTATCGATCGCTTCCATTCTGTGAGTCACCCTGGTCTATTCGTTTGTTTATAATGTCAAATGCAATAGAGGCCCTTTCTAATCATGGGATGCACACCAAAGCCGGATTTTTAGCTGTTTCATTATAATTATTAATTTTTCAGTTTATGAATGATTCGCGAGTAAGTGTTAATAAATATGTTTTTATTATTTTGCTCTTAATTTTTAATTGTTTAGATTAATTATCGTAGACAAAGCCACGGGCACCTGCTAATATAAAATAAAGCAAATTATGTTCGTGTAAATTGAGTTAATTTCTTAAGTCTCTTGGTTTGAGGTGAAAACTCATAACAGAAGCTTCGAGCTCCCTACACGCCATCATCTGTCATCTATGGCAAAAGATGGGAACGACGAGGACTTACTAACAGCCTTGATTAAATATTATTTATGTAAAACGTACCGTTTCCGTGCTACAGCCATTACAATGTGTCGGATTTGCCGGTGTTGTTTTGCAACCGGATAGGCAGTACAGTGGTATTAAAGAGAGGTGGCAGTCAGATGCGCGTGAGAGAGGAGACGCATGTAGAGGGAATCATGGGGAGGGGTAAGAATGTTGTACTGCACTTGCGAGAGAGAGAAGCGATTGTAACAAGGTCTCTTGTTTCTTCACTGCATTATACGATGTTACCGCACTGAAAGCAACGACACAACTAACCCATACACCCCTCCATGCAGTACGAATGTTTATTGGACTCGTCTGCATCTACTGAGCATCCATGCTTGGACTACCACGTCTCATTAATACCACTGTACATGACGTCAGAGGATCACCTACAGGACGTCTTGCCCCGGACATGGGTTTATATTTATATTCGAAATATTGCTGATATATTTATCTGGCAGATAGAGAACCTATCTGGAAGTTGGCCAAGGATTGCGTATTATGATCTCCTGACAAAATCTGTCTGGCAAGACAACTTCCAGATAAGCTAGCAGGAGGATGGAGTGGCTGACAAATTTCCAACTGCTAGTTACGGAAGCTAGGTGGAAACAAGATGGCAGCACTCCGAAGCTTCCTGGCCACCTGAATTTTATAATTGGTTCCTGGAAGATTTAATTTACACAAAAAATGGCATTTTATGCTCACATATGAATGAAATACAATGGAACAAATCGATTAATGAACTTAAAACTATATGTTCTTGTGTAATTTAATTGTACAAATACAAATCCGAGCTGCCGCACCTAGCGGAAGCCTACCGAACTACAACAAACACACCTCTTTGCTCAACGAGCTAAGGATCATTTTACAAAATGTTACTGCGTTCTTCCTGATAGCAGTTCAGCGGTGGTATTACAAGACATCTTCCAGTTAAGCTATCTGGAAGTCACGTATCGGGAGGAATTGTCGGCAGGTGGTAATACAGGCCCTAAGTCCCCTCTACTAGCCATAGAAGTTTGTAATATGAATTTCTGAACACCCGGTATGCAACTTACCTATAAGACGCTCGTATGAAAATTAAGAAACTCTCATCTATAGGCTACACTAAATGCCATTGTAGGCTCGTTCCATAACGTAACAATTTTTAGCGTAAATCCATTGTAATATTGCATATTATTATTTATTGTGTTTTAATATTGTATATTATCTTTATTGGATCTTAGTTGATGAGTAGACCTGGGATTTTAACGCAAATAACATGCAAATTTTAAAATATGTTGATGTTTCATGATATTTATAAAGTTTTTTGCACTCCTTAACTAATTAGTGGTACTTACGAACGTTGTTGCCGTGGATCGTAAGTTGACATTCCCACACAATCTTGTTGCTAAGGGCGTTGCGATGCGGTTAAATTACTTACGGCCCTTGCACCACGTCATAATTCATTACGATACACTTCATAATACAAGTCTTTATGGACAAAGCCCCCAGGACAAATATTCGGTTCCCAATACAACAAACACGTGCGAATCACTTTCTGAAATAAACATCTGTCTTCAAGAATGTATATACATAATATTTTCAGGTAATATCACAGTTAATATAATTAAATTGATATAAATAATCATCGTGCAAAAAATAGCATGCAATACACGTGCCGTAAGCGCATTACGGATCTCGGAAAATTGAAAACACTCGGCGCAAGCGCCTCGTGTTTTCAAACTATTTCCTCGATCCGTAATCATGCCTTACGGCACTTGTATCGCAATATACTATTGTAGTGCCCTAAAATGCCTGTTTGGACCTTTGGAGACTATTTTTACTATTTTAGTTCCTAAAATTCCTATTTTGTACATTTAAAATAAAATTCAACTTTTGTAATTTTTATAATCTTATAATGGACATCCCTCAAAGAAAAGCAGAACAGCAGAGGTGGGTTTTCACATAAACATGATTATTCCAAACAATTGTCGTTAAAGAAATGCTGACTGACGGGGGAAGGGGAGGATTAAGGGGGAAGGACTACTGTGTCAAGTCACCAGTGAAAGAACATCTGTTTAAGTGAATATAGTTCGTGATGCCTAATTTTGCAGTTAATTCTGTTAAGAATAGGTATACCGGTACCACGTTTCTTGCTGTAAAAAAGACCATGTGACAGTTTAAGTGTAGGCCTAATATTTTAAAGTCTATTTTCTGTCTATTTACACATTTTTAAAGCATATTTTAAGTGCCTATTTTCTCTTTTAAAAGCCAATTTACTTGTTTTAAAAGCCTATTTTTGGTGCCTAAAACTAATTTTTTTAGAGCCTAAAATCCCAGGTCTATTGATGAGTGAGAAAAAGCAGTATATTCTGCAGTCCTTAATTGTGTTCTGATTTACCCACTTTACGTTCACATTTATAACAAATTTCGTTATAAAGACATGTAGGCTACGCCGCGTGTTTGATATTGACCAATAACGTTTAGCAATTCCTCGGATATAGATCAATCAAGGCCGTTATCTTACAGTATTCTTGTAGGAATTGCGAGGATGGCATTTTATCGGGTAAAACGCCGCTCATTACTGGATACGTAAGCATCAATGTGCGGTGATTAATACGTCATATGCTGCCATTGAACACAATGAAAACACATTATTTTATACAACATAACTTGTTTGGAAATTGAAATATTAGAAATTTACATTTATTAAAAACAAAATTTCGATTCGGTGCAAGCCAGTTCGTGTGCTTTTATTCTGTTCTGCTGTTAGCATACCTGAATTAGGTTAACTATGTCTTATATGAATCATTGGTAGCATTGGTTACTACATGGTAACTGAAATCGATTCAGGGATGGTTGATTCATAGTAGGCCGTGCTCTGCAGCTGTTAGTTTTGTTTTTATAGAATAAAGCACGAAAGTAATTATTAAGTGCCAGTATGGTACTTTATGAGATTGTGTGGTGGACGAAAAAATGTCTGTCCGTCTGTCTAGCCGTCTGTCTGTCCGTCTGTCTGTCCGTGTGTCTGTACGCACCATAACTCAAATACGCTTTTTCGGATTTTCATGAAACTTGGAAAACACATTTATAATGTCCATGGGAAGAACCCTATTGATATTGAACCAAATCGGTTCACCGGTACCGGAGTAATGCCCAATTTAGTGCCTATTTTAATAGATTATGGCGCCTTTCTATGAGAATACCCTATGGTATACCCATTTATGACGTCCATGAGAAGTGCCCTATTGAATTTGAACCTAATCTGTCGACCGGTACCGGAGTAAAACCCAATTTAGTGTATATTTTAAAGACGCGGTAACTCAAATACGCTTTACCGGATTTTTATGAAACTTGGTATACACATTTACAATGTCCGTGCGAAGACGTCTATTCATAATGGATAAAATCGGTTGATCTGTTTCGGAGTAATGCTCAATTTAGTGCCTATTTTATGGCAATATACGTATTCGAAAGAATTTATAAAAAAAATGAAAATCAGTTATCTTGACAACATAGCCTATTGTTTTACTGTTATCTTATAAGGCCTTGGAAATTAAAATACAGGTAGCTATGACAAAAAACACGATTGTTTTACATGCGCTTATCCAACTAGACCGTTAAAATGACCCAGGTGGCCGAGATGGTAGGCCATTCTTCTTCCGTAAGCCCTGCTTAATGAATAAATCTGGAGCTTAACTTGGAAATCAATTAAAAAAAAAAACATATTCTGCATATCATAATTGCAGTCATAACTGATTAAACAAAAACATACTGGCACTTTTTTACATCAGTTTACCTGATTTTATTATTTGTATAATCCGTTATATTTTTATTCATGGAATAGTCATCCAACTGAAGTTAACGAGTTTCATCAGATAAATTCGTGAGCTCTGGTGGGATTACCTATCATAAAATGGTAGGCTATGCAGTACATGTATGGGAAAGGTTTCCTGGAACCTGTCAAAGCAGATTTCCCACACGAGTATCAGAATATGTTAATTCGTAATTAGAAAGGCGCAGTTGAGAGTGCTGAAATATTAGAATGTAATTTTAAGCAAGTACTGATGTGGTACATAGCCTATTTAATTGAAATTATACATGTATACACTTCACTTCCAATCAGTGGTAAAACAACATGAAAAATGCGACCATTGAAAATGTCAGGTTGCATCCCCTTCAAGCCCAGCACTTTGCAAGGGAATTATGTCTGTTTGGCAGTTCTGAAGCGTATTGCAAACCTCCATTACAATCTGCCTCCATGGCGAATCCGTGCTCTGCATTCAGATAATAGCGGCCTCACCCAACACAAGTATTAGCAACAAACGTATGTCAGGAGAACTTTTTTTGGTTTTTGAGATAATTTCACCGGACAGTTGGGCAGAATAGCAACAGCACACTGCCAAAAAAAGGTTGTATCGCATGTGACGCAAGTAAAATAAAATCAGGTAAACTGATGTAAGAAACTGCCAGAATGCTTTTGTTTAATCAGTGATAATTGCAATTATGATATGCAGAAAATAAGCTATTTTTGTAATCGATTTTCGAGTTAAGCTCCAGATCGATTCATTAAGCAGGGCTTACGGAAGAACAAATGTCTAAAATTTGTTAAGCATATGTGAAGGAATATGTGGGTAGTGATATTTATCAAAGCTACCTGTATTGCAACTTCCAAAGCCGTATATGAACGCTGTAAAACATATGTTGTCATGAGAATTGATTTGCATTTGATAAATTCTGTCTCTTATAATAGCATAAAATAGGCACTAAATTGGGCATTAACTCAATATATTAATATTATTAGGCGGGAAAACGTTTAACCTCCTTTTCATACTTTGCTAGGAGGTGTTTAAACAACCACCCTACACCCGGAATTCATTTCCAGTGATTTACATCTTTTCCTACACCTAAAAAATGACTGGGAATGACAAAGAATGTCAGAGAGGCGGAGATGTTTGTCACACAGTGGGTCTGGCGGCAGACTTCTACGACACAGGTCTTCAAAAGTTGGTTGCACATATTGTCAGATTTTTCAGTTTAGGTGGCGAATATGTTGAAAACTAGCTAACACTTCTTTGAACGCTGTATCTGTCGGAATAAGTATGTCCATGAAATTGTGTTTTGTTTCTGTAAACGGCCCCAGGGAAACTTACTTTATGGAGGCGCCTCGTATATTCCTTTAGATAATCTCCATCGACAGCCTAAATGACGCCTTGACCACCTGTATCGCCTTAGAACATCTAAACCGAACATGTCCTAAATGAATTTCCATTCATTCTATTGTACAGTCGGTCAAATAAAAAACGTCGGGACTCGTATGCAGTTAAAATTAAAGTTTTAACGCATTAGTTCACAAGTTTCCTATAAAAGACATAAATAAAGGTTATCTCGGAACATATGAGGCCATGCGACCGGAGGGAAAAAATGAACAACGCGGAAAGCGCAACACACGATATTCAACTTAATATGTTGTAATAGGCAATGGCAAATCTCCGCGGTATCACCCTTGCCTGAATCACCTCGGACGAGTCGTGGTCATCATCCCACGGTTTCGTCCCCGGTCTGGACCTGCCTTCGGGCAGAACACTCATTATCATCATCATCATCATCATCATCATCATCAATAATTCATTTTGCTTTGTGTCATGGCACCACATACAAATGCTAGCTTGAGAGAATGTGTAGTTAGGGCTGTAATTGACCTGCATTTTTCCGAAAGAGCAACTCAGAGGTGGGTACTTCACTATAATGCGACCGAAAGTTTTAATAGGAAACGTGGATCCGGCCGGCCGCGTATTTCGACGCTGGGTCAAGATGCTAGATTGGTCGCAGAAGTTGAACGTAACCCGTTTCATACTGCTGTATCCATGAAAGCTACTGCTCAATTCCTTAGCCATCTTCAAACCGGATACGCTTCTTATTAATTTATGCCACAGATATGCATTTGTTGTAAAATCATATTTTCTTTCTTGCTTTCTTTTGTGTGTCCAACATTCGACACCACCAATGATAATTCATTAGAAGTAATGATTATGTTATTCCTGTCATTGCCGCGTTTGAAAAAATAAGCATAAATTTAAAAAAAAAAATATATACAGGAACCAACTAACGATCGAACCCTGACCTCACACGTTCAATTCCGATGTCTTGACCACTAGGCTACTGCGAACAGATGAGAATAGCCTACATAATTCTGATGAGATTGTAACATCCAAGCTTGAAAATACGATTAAGCCAAAGTTATTGATTTTGCACTACAAGTACCGGTATTATAAAGTAAAATCTTTAAAAAATGCTCCTTGAATAAACGTATTCTTCGCGAATTTATTCATTATTAATATTATAAGAACTTGGACGCAAGAATATGGCGGATGTAAGGCATATAGCCACAGCCTTCTATATATGTTCGTTTTGGAACAAAACTGACTAAATTATCAAGAAAATACATGGATAGACAAGTGGCAGGTGTGAACCTAACCTTAAGTTTTCCTGTACACGCGCATATGCTCGTTCGTGATACTTAATCAAATACCGCCCGACGTTTTTTATTTGACCGACTGTACTAATTGTTAAATATTATTAAGTGCCAGTATGGTACTTTATGAGATTTTGTGGGGGACGGAAAAATGTCCGTCCGTCCGTCCGTGTGTCTGTACGCGCGATAACTCGAATATATTTCATTGGATTTTAATGAAACTTGGTATATACGTTCATAATGTCCATGGAAAGAACCCTATTTATATTGGACCAAATCGGTTGACCGGTACCGGAGTAAAACCCAATTTAGCGCCAAACTCAAATAGGGTGAAGTAAGGTAATTTGGTGATATAGGTAATTTGGTGATAATTCTTCTAAGTCGTGCCATCAGATAAGATACATATTTTATGACATTTCTTGCGGTGCATACCTCTCTGTTAATTGAAACTTACAATATCACTAAATATCTTGTTCCTGTAACAAATATCAGTAAACATTAGAAAAATATAGCAGCAAGTTGGCACTTCCTTGCACGTGCGTTTTCATTTCGTTGAAGAACAGCAGATGTTCGTCAGATGTCATTGTTACCACGTCCCATCTGTTCTTTATAATCAATATTATTTTTTAAATTGTGATTCGGCTTAATAACATTTTCGCTATTTAGTACATACCTTATATAGTGTTCCAGTTAATTTTTAGCGTTTTTCGTATTTTGCAACTTATTTAAATCTTAAAACTTCCAACAGGCGTATAGGAGCCTCGTTCTAAACCAAAATCCTTCCACATCAGGGACCTCTAACCCTTCCACAGCTAATTGATTTATATATTATGAGTTATATTATGAGTTATGAGTTATAGTTATTATGAGTTATAGTTATGAGTTATAGTTATTATGAGTTATAGTTATGAGTTTAAAATTTAAAAAACAAAACGGGTGTTTGGTAGCACGGTACTGCCCCGTCCTAAACCAAAGCCTTCACCGTTTCAAGGATCCGTCCCATCTCGACTGTCACTTATCCTGGTGCGGCGAGAGCGAGTTCTAGCTTTAACTTGACCTCCCAAGTGTTGCTGCTACCCTTGTCTCATCCCTTCAGGAGTTCAGTGAAAGCCCCCACAGGCAATACACGTGCTACCGGTGAACTTGACACTGACCTTCCGTCCGTCCGTGTGTCTGTACGCGCGATAACTCAAATATACTTCATTAGATTTTAATGAAACTTGGTATATGCGTTCATAATGTCCATGGAAAGAACCCTATTTATATTGGACCAAATCGGTTGACCGGTACCGGAGTAAAACCCAATTTAGCGCCAAACTCAAATAGCCTACGCTTTATCGGATTTTCATGAAACTTAGTATACACATCTATAATGTCCATGGGAAGAGGTATCTTAATATTGGACCAAATCGGTTGACCGGTACCAGAGTAATGACTAATTGAAGGTCACATTAAAAAAAGTCATTGTCGCATCTTTAATCATTTGAGGGCTTTGTCTGCAGTGCAGTCAGATGTTTGTTTACTTCAATGATTTAGTTGAAATTGAGTACTACATGAATACTGTTATATACAGAAGGTACATTACTGTGAAATAAATAGCGGAGTTATATGCCACTTATTTTGTGAAATGTTGACATTTTTTAATAATTTCAAGTTGCAATACATTGAGATTTGACAAATAACACTATTTCTTCACATAAGCTTATCAAATTACATCGTCAAACTGGCTGAGTTGGCCGAATGGTAACGTCTTGGATTCGTATTCTGGAGGTCCGTGGATCAAATCGCGGAGTCGGGCGATTTGACATGGACTTTTTCATTTTTATTTTTTATTTTTATGTGAGTGCGCGATTGTAAAAATCTGTAGTTCTGCTGACGCTGGTCGATTTTAATATGATTAAAAAACTTATTTTCTGCACATCATAATTGCAATTATAATTGATTCAACAAAAGCATACTGGCACTTTGTTATATCAGTTTACCTGATTTTATTTAAGTCTACAAATTTACTTTTCGTAAATAAATCAACGTCACAACATCAGATGACTTATTCCTTTTTAAAATTCACAGATGACGAAGTTTCAATATCCAGACTTGGGAAAAAATGCTGTAATTTATGAGGAGACGTACACAATCTGAAGTCAGTGCTTACACGATCGATGGAAAAACTGCACTTTTTTCTATTGCCTTCCTCACATCTCCCTTTTCTCTAAGCTCCCACCTTCATTTCATTTATTTAAACCCAGTGGAGATAAGGCCACAAGGATTTCTCTACCAATCAGCCAAGTGGAGTGCATGAAATACAGGAATTAACGTGTTCTCCCACTTCCGTATTTCATACCTTACCTCCTTCCCACTGTTTATTAAGTTGTACAGGCTACTAGGATTTTGAAACTATTTATTTCCAAAGAATAATAAATTAAAAAGTTTCCCCTACTAGAAAAGGAGAAAGAAATCCATTCAACTCTGAATTAATTTTCATAAGCACGGTTATTTTAAGTTCGCTGCTGAGGAGCTGTGCAGCTATTCAATGGAGTTTTTAACACCTCTGAATTATTCAAGTAATCTTCAGCTATGATAAATTAAAATTACCTTTTTGATCCATGTTTTTACTGATTTCAAAGCTTCCACTTTCTTAATATCGATCAGGCGATCAAATAAATATACCTTCTACTTGGGGAAGAAGGTATTGTTATGTTATCCACTTGGTGTCATCATTATTAAGTGCCAGTACGGTACTTTATGAGATTATGTGTCCGTCTGTCTGTACGCGCGATAACTCAAACACGCTTTATAGGATTTTCATGAAACTTGGTACACATTTATAACGTCCATGGGAAGAAGCCTATTGGTATTGGACCTGATCGGTTGATCGGTACCGGAGTAATGCCCAATTTAGTGCCTATTTTATGGTAATATATTAGAAAGAATTTATCAAATGCAAAACAGTTCTCATGGCAACATATTGTTTTACTGTGATCATATACGGCTTTGGAAGTTGCAATACATTTAGCTTTGAGAAATAACACTACCCACATATTCCTTCACATATGTTCATTAAATTAGACCTTTGTTCTTCTGTAAGCTCTGCTTAATGAATCGATCTGGAGCTTAACTTTGAGTTCTATTACAAAAAAACTTATTTTCTGCATATCATAAATGCAATTATCACTGAATAAACAAAAGCACTCTGGCACTTTATTACATCAATTTGCCTCATTTTATTTCTGATTATGAATACTGGATCATTAATTAAAGAAGGCAGAATGAGTTGTCTGAATCCTTGAATATTATTACACGGAGATGCAAAGACTCAAGTCGAGGTTTCAAATGAAATCTCTATTGGCCACTTTTGATGATACAGGTGCACTGATGTGGAAATGTACGGGAACTATACAGACCAGCAAATGAAGGCTATTTGACATCTGGTGGCTTAACTGTGAACTCTGAGTGGATCATTTCAAAGGACAGCTTGCTGAAGAGGTAATGTGGCATGCAAAAACGAATGCTTTGAAACATTTATAGGATTTATATTTTACGTATCTCTTAGACCTATGCCTTTTACAAAACAATATTTGAATTAATATCGTTTGATTTGAAGGCTGATGTGGTGTCCATTTCTTCATCGAAAACGAAGCTTAGCACGTTGAATATACAACGTTGGCCTATTGTCTTGATGAGGTAGTGTCAAATTTAAGCAGATCTAAGATCTACGATTAACCTGACTTGATATTAAGGCCTTTTTTGTTCGTATAAGCTTAGGGAATCGTATAGAAAGGTGATCCTTCGAATAAGATAGACTCTGAAGAATGTGAAGTATATTCCTTGAAGATTAAAGTATCTTAAAGCGAGTGTGTGAGCGTCGGCCGTGGTGCTCTAGATCCGAAGGTCGCGGGATCAAACCAGACAGCGGATTTTTCAGGACGTAAAAATCCTGGGCACGGAGTCCTTCGGGAGGGACTTTAAGCTGGGCCGCAATTTACGGCACGTAAAAGAACTCCAAGCCTAAATTAGAGCCTCTGGACAACATTTCTCGGCCCTTTCAGTTTTCGGAGGGGGGTTGAGAGGCGATGGGCTTACCACCTGTCCCTCTGCCCTCTATCGAAAAATAAGCGTAACAAAATTCACATAGGTAACAGAAACCTCCATTGGAGGTCCTTCGCCCAACATAGGGGACATAGAAAAACAGTATCTGAACATTATGGAACAGGTACAGTAGTTTTGAAAAAAATTCTCTCAGGTTTTCCACACAAATATCCCCCAATAAGATTGTACCACCTATAAGAACAACCATCAAAGAATATTTTATGTAATTTTCAAAACTTTTGAGATGGGTGTTTTGGAGAAAATAATTTCTAAAAAAACAGTCAAAAATGTGTTTTTTCACTTTTTACAAAGATTTATCTACTTAATGTGAGAAGCTAGGGCAGAAATTTTATTGCTAATAATTAGTCCAGTTTCCATACCATATTATACCAATAAAAGTCATGACTTACGACTGTTCACATATTCAAAAAAAATACATGAACTTTGGAAAAAAAATCAATTTTTTGTATTTACATGTTGAATTTTAGAGTTAAAGATAATTTCAAAAATGCCTTCCTATATCATGATTTGAAACTAATATGAACAGGCTTTCAAATAAAAAAACCTCAAGTCTCCATAATTTTTGGTTTCTGATTTATAGCGCTTTGAAAATTGCAATATTTTCCTTGCGTACAACTTTTTGCCAAAAATCCCGATTCTTTGTGGGCCTGTAACATTGTTACAAATCAAGTGAGAAGGAAAATATTTCATTTCTGAACACAAGACATGTGGTCCTTTAAAATATATTTTTTTAAGCCGATTTTGAAATCCAAAGGTGACACATTTGGTACTAAGCTGTATGATTTGAGATGAAATGGGTCAATATATGATTTTCATTAGTTCAATTTCTAAAAAATTTCCGGGGGTGCAACCCCGCACACCCCAATCTCTTGGCATTTTCGACCCACCCCGAAATTATTTCCTGGCTACGCTGCTTTCGTTACGTCTTTCTTTTAGTTTTATTTGTAATGCTATTTTATTGAAAGTAAAGAACACGCCCCCCCCGTTGAACAAAGCTCACTGTAAGACGGTGTATACACTGGGAAATGCTGTTTTCCCCTAAGAAGAGGCTTTCTCCTGACCGACTGACTGACTGACAGAGAATCAACGTAGAGCCTAAACTATAATAGATAGAGATTTGGAATTTTGACAGTACCTTCGTTTCTTAATGCTCACTAAGAAAGAATTATGAAAAAAAAAATTGATTTTAAATGCCAAAAATAATTTTTTTTTGAGAATACTTAATCCCTTTGTACACAGAATTACCAAATCCAAATCACAGTTCACATGACAACAGCGTATTGCTGACAGTGGTCACAGGTAGGTTTGGAAATAAAATTAATGATACCGGCCTTTGACAAATTAGAGATGCTATCGATATAATTCATTGCTGTAAATAAATATTGAAGATGAAATCCACGAAAATAATGCACAATATGATGCAGTCTCATAATTTTCTCTACCCTGGACATAAAGAATAAGTACGAGGTATGGCAATATGTATATTAGTATATCCTAGGTTTTTGGGGAGGGAAGTATGAAAGTGATATAGAATTTACTTTTAATTTCACCCCGAAATGGTTGTATGGTAACATGAGAGTGAGAAATAAAATATTCCGCAAAGACAATACAATTTTATGTTACTGAAATTTCTGTTTCTTCTTATTTAAACTCCTACTAGGTTTGGTGTGTAGAAGCGATGGGATGCAAAATTCTACATCCTCTATGAGCCACGAAAAGCTATATAAAGAGTTTTCTGAGGGAATAGTTTTAGTTCTTCATTTCAAATTCCAATTAACTATATCAGGACCTAAATTTGAAAATTGAAAGTCCTTCGTAAGTTAATTTCAAATTACAAAATACAAAACCCGGGCGACGCCGGGCATTTTCAGCTAGTGATCGATAACATACGAGAGATGTTATGTAATAGGAAACTCGTAAGTCGACTGATTACGTCACCAAACTGGTTTGATTTGCGATAATTCAAATAGAAAAAATCCCCTGAGGCAGGCCTACAGGCTGAGGTAGATTTCGAAGTGCTTTTGGTTCAATCTTCTTCTTTTGGCCTTGGCATGACAAACCCGCAATAATAACATCAAAAAAGAGGAAAGATCAATTTTTCAATCATTCAAACCTCACCTTATATGAGAGCTATATAGAAACTAGTTATTGATTTGTAAAGTACTCATCAAGAGCTTTTCAACGATACCCCACAAGACGTGGTTTACACAATTTCGAATTTCCATTCCCCCCATCCCTCACCCCCATTTGTACCCCCGCCCCCCCGAATCGTTGGTGTCACTGAACTTCATAGGGAGTACTCTAATTTATTCAAACAAAGTTTCCCTCTATACTTCATAGGGACCGAGATATAATTTGTTCAAAATTTCAACCCCCCGACCTCCCCCCCCCCCTTTGGGCCAACTTTGCTCATTAACGAACTTGTTCGAACTATTGGGCCTAAAATAACATATTAAAATTTGGTTCAAATATCTTAAAAATTACGGCCGGAGGCGTGTATATATATATTTAAAAAAAATTAACGGGCGGTGGTTTCGTACTTAGGGAGGCATGAAACGTAAAGATATGAAAGAATTTTTTGAAGTCATGACATGGTATCGATTGCAATAGGTAGATTAAAATACGTTGAGTAGTTTTATAAGTTATTTAACTCTGCGTTATCATACAGCAAGGATAACCCAACCTGCGATTACTTTACCATCTATGTGTAGTTTGAAGAGGTATTTTGTGATGTGACATTGTTATAGGCCTATGTAGAGTTAATATCGTAATGCTATAAGCTTTTAATACCTTTAACGAATTGGCCCATTGAGCCGGCTGTGACAGTGACAGCAGAACTAATGCAAACCAATATCAATGCAAAATATTAACATATTATTAATACATTTCCCCTTCATTTGTCGTGATTTCCTGCACTCAGTGCTGGCAACCTAACTTACCGCATAGGTGCGTCATTAGGCTATATTAAACATGTAACTTTTGTTATATCTATTGCTGCAGATATGGAATATAATCATATTTGTTAGCTGGAGTTAAACATTTTAATCTTGCCTGTGTCTTTACTTCCATCTTATTTCTTAATGAGTTAAAACTTAATTCACTGCAGCTAACTATGAAGTGACTACTTGAGCATGCGATCAATGAAATCAATATTAAAACATACTTGAGCATGCGATCAATGAAATCAATATTAAAACAATCACAACATTTATTTTGTACGCGTTTAAACGCATCACCATCTCGAGCAGCTGTTTGAATGTAATATTTGGCATGTAACTATTTGTATATACTTCCTTAACACATCAAAAAGTATAGGGCCTATAATTCAGACGCGTTAACTGCATTGGAGAATTTTGGGACTTTTAAACGCCACTAGTCGCTACCGTTGTTGTGACACGGTTTGTCGCACATGAGCATTTTTCTCACAGTGCTATTTACATTCATTTGAGAGGAATTGTGTAAATATTAAACAATATAGTCATACAAGTTACACTGACACTGACACTAATAATAACCATTCCACATGGTGTCACGACCTGTACTTGGGACAAAGAATAAAAGTACGACTAAAACACGGAGAAACAAGCAGAGTGGAAATAGGAAGAGGAGTCAGACAAGGGTGTTGTCTTTCACCGAATCTCTTCAACCTGTATGGAGACTGGCTGGCAAGAGAAGCTTTGAAAGGATGCGGAAACTTTAGGATAGGAGGACGCCTCATCAACACCATCAAGTATGCAGATGACTTGGTAGTGTTCGCCAAGAATCAAAGACAACTGCAATACATGATGAACAGATTAGTGGAAACAGGAAGGAAATATGGCATGGAAATTAACATTGAAAAATCAAAAGTTTTGAGAATATCAAAACGAGAGAAACCCTTGAGGATAACTGTCGACAATCAAGAACTGGAGAATGTGAAGCATTCTGACAAGCTTGGGAAGCTTGGGAAGCTTGGGAAGCTTGCTGACAAAGGATGCCCACTGCACGAATGAAATTCGAACAAGAATCGCCATGGCCAAAGCCGCATTCAACAAAAAGAGGACTCTACTGACCAGCAAGTTGAGCTTGGAACTAAGGAAGAAACTGGTGAAGTGCTACATCTGGAGCATTGCACTGTACGGAGCAGAGACATGGACCATGAGAAAGAGGGAGAAGAAATACCTAGAAAGCTTCGAAATGTGGTGCTGGAGGAGAATAGAGAAGGTCAAGAGGACAGAACGGGTGATAAATGACGAAGTACTGAGAAGGGTAGGAGAGAGGAAAATTATTCTGAATACAATTATTCAGAGGAAAGCCAATTGGATCGGACACATACTTAGACACGAGGGACTCATACATGATGTCATCGAAGGGAAGATCAAAGGAACTGCTGGAAGAGGAAGGAGAAGAATACAACATCTGGATGACATGAAAGATGGGAGGAGATACAGCAGATTGAAGGACGAAGCTGGAGATAGGGAACACTGGCGTCAGAAATTCTCCGTACGAAGACATGGACCTGCCACGTCTCCGTACGAAGACATGGACCTGCCACCAGGCAGAATACTAAATAATAATAATGGTGTCACGAAATGGTAAATGTCACGGGACGTACTGATTACTTCCCATCCAAAGAAAGGCCTACTTTCGAATTTTCCCACTCGAAAAAAAATGTAAATGCCCCCAGCCGGGTTTTAATCCGCATCCTATAGAAATATGATATTTTTAATAATATGGTATTTATATACTACACACAATTATCATAGGAGAAAAACGAAAATAAAAAAGTACTTTGGGATTCTTCTGTCGCCTGCTGTAACGCTTACTGAATCATTTTCCCCCTCGACTCATTGTTTAAGGTAATTGTACACCCCTGAATTCTGAAAAATGATGAAAAATTGCATTTTTCAAAATAGCTTAGATGGATAGACAATTCTTTTCTCTTTAATTTCATATATAAATTTTTAATTTCTGATTGTTAGTTCCTGAGATACAGCCCTTTTTTTCTAAAGATATGATACAGGAGGTTTTTAGCAAATCGCAACCTTCAACTTTAATTTCCCGCAAGTAGTTAATAGCAAGGTATTCAATTTTTCAAACATCATAATTCTTCTATAAATTAATATATCAAGGTGATTTTTGAGTCATTTTGATGCTTAAAATCTTCTCTAGTGCTTGACATTGAGTAATTTCTGAAATACGAATATTGTGTTGTGTTATAGAATTTTGTTTATAATGATGTGATAAAAAAAATAATTACAATTTGCATTAATCAATATAACAATTTGAACTCTTGAGTAATCAAAAAAAGAAATGTCAGGCACTAAAGGATTTTTTTGTATACAAAACAGTGGAAAATTGGTGTTCGTATCTTAAATAGTTTTGGAGTAATCATGTTTTTAATTTTTAGTCAAAATTTATAACAAAATATTTTTATAAACAAATACAACACTTTTTCTTGCAAAATGTCTTAACATGTAGCTGTATAACATATACAAAAAAAAATGTGCGTGGAGCGCCACGCGACAGAATTGAAACTGGTTTTAATTTTTGGATTTTTTCTATTTTGGATTATTGGATTTTTTAATTTTGGATTGTTGGACTTTTTAATATTGGGTTCTTGGATTGTTAAATGTTGGATTGTTAAATGTTGGATTGTTGGACTCTTAAATTTGGGTTTTTGGACTTTTTAAATTTTGGATTTTGAATTTTTTAAATTTTTAATCTTTTAATTCTTTTAATTTTGGAATTTTGGTTTTTTAAATTTTAGATCTTTGAATCTTTTATTTTTAGATTTTTTAATTTTGGATTTTTTATTTTTTATTTCAGATTTTTAGATTTATAAACAAATACAAAACTTTTTCTTGCAATATGTCTTAACATGTAGCTGTGTAACATATACAAAAAATTAGACTCCTAATATTGAAAGATAAAATTTTCCTACCTAAAGGCATAAAAGAGGAAGGAGCCACGTATCAAAAGTACGTTGCAGATATTCTCAATTCGATTCCGATTTTGAGCGTAATGCAAGCTGCCGATTTACCCCTACCGCGGCTAAAGAAGATTCACTTCAAAAAATTGAGACTCCTAGTATTGATAAATAAAGTTTTCATACCTAAAGGTGTACAGCTACCTTAAGACCTGTCTAAATATCAATTAAATACACTGGTAAATAAAGATAAGTAGCTATAAACAACACGTAAAGAAATCAAATTATAACGCAGGAAAAGACGCAATGCGCATCAGATTCATGGCGTGATTTTCAGCTTAATGCGATTCAAATGTACCCATCAGATCCTGGTTGCGTGTTGACTAGGTCGATGGCATTCATCTATGCATAAACGTGACATGTAAAAGAACTCCTGCCGAACAAAATTCCGGCATATCGGCTACGGTCACAGCCCTAAGTTGCAGTACATTCCCTTTATGAAATAACCATACGCAAACCAAAAGGCACCTTTGACAGGAAGGTTTGAAAGTCAGCTATAATCCATTTATTCTTTGCATACCCAGACGGCTTCCTTTTGTTAGGAGGAAAATTTCGTCGACAGCTCAACCCATGCTCTTTATTTTTACCGCACCAATCAGCTAGTCAGCCAATAAAAATGTAAGAATGGCCTGTGATGGCTGTGACAGCTACTCGTCTGCTCCGTGTGGAGTTAAACGCGGGTTTGCAAGATCTATTCCAGTAAACAATAACACGTGTGAATTGATGAAAGCGAGCGAAGATTACAATGAGAGAATATTGCAATGTGTCGTTTGTTTTGGAAAGCGGAAACAAAGACAAAATTGGTCAGATCAATTAGCATATGGAAACACCGACTTAATGGTTTCTTCCTTTGAAGCCGCCTTGGTGTGAAATAAAAACTCTATTATAGCCTACAAAGATAGAGATTTTGCCGGTTTTCACAAAGTTTGTAACAATGTGAGTAAAATGCTCATATAGCGACAAACGACTTGTTAAAAAGTCTCCCATGATGCACTTAACGCGTCTCGCCTGTTATGTGGCTGATTGAGTTCCCTTACCTGAACCTTTCCTTTGATTAACCAGAGCTTAACTGAAGCAGAAGTTCTGCGATTTTCTTCTCTGGCCCTGAAATTTCTTGCGGCAACTGATGGTTGTTTCGGTATCAGTTCTTGTTGCTGTTTTCTGTCACGTTCAAATCTATGTTGTCCGAATGTTATTGCTGGTTTTCTAGTTGATGTGTTCCCATTGGCAGGATTCGTTGCCATGACAACTTCGTTCAAAGTTCCTGAGCTCGCAGTTATTTGCTCTGTAACACAAGGAACAACAGCGTCTTAGTCAAAACTCTTAAGGCTTAAATTAACGAGTAGGTATAGAGTAGGCCGAGCTGACATCACGTGAAATTATCAAGTTTTAAAATTACTTCCATGAATGACATGTCAGTAAAAATTCTCACATTTTACATAAGCAACACTTTACTAATCCTATTATCTCAGCTTTTATACTGGGTTAGTCATGATTCATGAGGTACGTAGTTTTATAATCTTCTCGTCTTCCGTCCAGAAATCTAAAAATAAAGATTTATAAGATAACTAGCTTAAAAGGCCCGGCGTCGCCCGGGTTTTTTTATTTTGTAATTGGAAATTATCTTATGAAGGACTTTCGATTTTAAATTATAGGTCACTATATAGGCATTTAGAATTTGAAATAGGAAGAACGACTTATTACACTCAAACTATTCCCTCAGAAAACGCTTGGTATAGCGTTTTATGTCTCATAGAGAATGTAGAATTTTGCATCCAATCGCTTGTACACAGCAAGCCTGGTAGGGGTAGGGGTAGCGTTTTATGTCTCATAGAGGATGTAGAATTTTGCATCCAATCGCTTGTACACAGCAAGCCTGGTAGGGGTTCAAATAAGAAGAAACATAAATTTCGGTAACGTAAAATTGTATTGTCTTTGCGGAATATTTTATTTCTCACTCTCATGTTACCATAAAACTGTTTTGGGGATGAAATTAAACAGAAATGTAATATCACTTTCATACTTCTCTCTCCAAAAACCTGCGATATAATAATATACCATATTACCGTACCTCGTATTGTTTTCTCTATGTCCAGGGTAGAGAAATTTATGTGACTGCATTATTTTCGTGGATTTCATTCTTTAATCTTTAATCTAATTGATAGTTTTTCTAATTTGTGAAAGTCACTTTTCATTTATTTCCAAACCCATCTGAAAACACTGAACTGTGATTTGGGTTTGATAATTCTGTGTAAAAAGTATGCAAAAAAACATTTGATTTTTGGCATTTAAAATCAAAATTTTGCAAAATCCTTTCTTAGTGAGCACTTACATTATGAAACGAAGGTAGGCCTACTGTCAAAATTCCAAGTCCCTGCCTATTTTAGTTTAGGCTCTCCGTTGATTCTCTGTCATTCAGTCAGTCAGTCAGTCAGTCAGTCAGTCAGTCAGTCAGTCAGTCAGTCAGTCATTCATTCATTCGGTCAGGACAAAGCCTCTTACATATAGAGAGACTAGCTTAAAAGACCCGGCGTCGCCCGGGTTTTGTATTTTCTAATTGGAAATTAACTTATGAAGGATTTTCAATTTTAAATTCTAGGTCCTTATATAGGCATTTATAATTCTAAATAGGAACTATTCCCTCAGAAAACGCTTGATATAGTTTTTTATGGCTCATAGAGGATCTAGAATTTTGCATCCCATCGCTTGTACAGTGCACAGCAAGCCTGGTAGAGGTTTAAATAAGAAGAAACAGAAATTCCTGTAACATAAAATTGTAATATCGAGGCGGGAAATTTCCCACTCTTATGTTACCATAAAGCCGTTTTGGGGATGAAATTAAACAGAAAGCATTATCACTTTCATACTTTTCTCTCCAAAAACCTGCGATACAATATAATAATATACACATTACCATACCTCGTTTTGTTTTCTCTATGTCCAGGGTAGAGAAAGTTATGTGATTCCATTATTTTAGTGGATTTCATTCTGTAATAGACCTATTTATTTATAACATGAATTATTGTGATAACTTCTCTTATTTGTCAAAAGTGCATTTCATTTGTTTTTTCCAAGCCCATCTGATACCATTTGGCAACAATATATTCTGTGATTTGGAATTGATAATTCTATGTAAAAAGGGATTAAGTATTTGCAAAAACATTTAATTTTTGGCATTTAGAATCAGAATTTTTCAAAATCCTTTCTTAGTGAGCACCTACATTATGAAACGAAGGTAGGCCTACTGTCAAAATTCCAAGTCTCTACCTGTTATAGTTTAGGCTGTACGTTGATTCCTGTCATTCAGTCATTCAGTCAGTCAGGACAAAGCCTTTTATATATATAGAGATTATCCTGCCGGTTGTATGGATGTGAGACATGGCCCCTTACTCTTCGCAAAGAACATAATCTAACAGTGTTCGAAAACAGGGGGCTTAGGAAAATATTTGGACCTAAGAGAGATGAAAATGGGGACTGGAGAAAACTGCATAAGACGAGCTTCATAACCTGTACTCTTCACCGGATATAGTAAGGGTAATTAAATCACGGATGAAATGAGCTGGACATGTTGCGCGTATGGGGGAGGAAAGACATATCTCAAAAGTATTAAATCGGAGACCAGAAGGGAAAAGACCACGTGGAAGACCTACACATAGGTGGGAGGACAATATTAGGATAGATTTAAGGGAAGTACGACTTGCGAGGGATGGTTGGATGGAGTTAGCACAGAATAGGATTGAATGGCGTGCTGAGGTAACCGCGGCAATGAACCTTCGGGTTTCTTAAAATAGATAATATTCCTTTAGCTTGCTGAGGAATTGTCTATTGCCATTGAGTAAGTAAGTAAGAGTAAGTAGTTTTGTAAACTAGCATTAGCGGATGTAATTGGTTCACTTCTAGTTATAAAAGTAGAGAATTGAGGACTTATTGTGACATGGTGTTACCGATATTATTCTGCTATTGTGTTTCCGTTTTCCCAGGTAGAGTAGGATTACCTCCACAACGTCTCTGGGTTTTTACGTATATACCTTAGGAGCGAGTCTCACCGCTCGTAGAGTTCCTGGCTAGGGGAGGTAGCTGCACCCTGATTGGCTCAGCTCTCCTATCCCGCTCCACGTGTTGTCTGTCTCTCTCGCAGCGGCATCATCCGTCCACTCAACTATTATTGTATTTTCTACGACTGACGAAATGCTGCATGATGTTCACTCTCTGCCCAGCGGTAGCTTACTGATCTTACGCGCACCGAATTCGCGCATCTTGGTAACGAGACGTAACGAGAAGCTCGCTGGCTGGGTTTGTCTTCAAGGCCAGAGACTTTGTGGGAATAATCCAACTCTAATTGCAAATATTGATCAATTACTGTTTCGCGGGAGGAAACACAACACATTGTGCCAATTGCATCCACACACCTGCGAAAATTCAAATTACCAACTCTCGTGCTAATTAACATTGTGATGTTGATAGGCCTTCAGGCAGTCCCAACATTAGCTATAGTCTAAACAAACCAATTTACATTGACACAGCCAAATCTGTGTCGTTCTGTCTGGAACCCTACAGCCCCCTATGCGAAGGGGTTTCCAAGTGGAGGTTTCTGTTACCTAGGATATATAAATTTCGGTACGCTTATTTTCCGAGAGAGGGCAGATGGACAGGTGGTAACCCCTTCGCCTCTCAACCCTCCTCAGGAAACTAAGGTATTACTTGGACGTGAAAGGGCCGAGAAATTTTGTCCAGAGGCTCTAATTTAGGCTTGGAGTTCTTTTACTTGCCGTAAATCTACGACACGGGAACCCCAGCTTTAAGTCCCTCCCGGAGGACTCCGTGCCCGGGATTTTTACGTCCTGAAAACCCCATCGACCGAGGCCGTGTTTGATCCCGCGAACTGCGGATCTAGAGGCGGGCACGCTACCTCTAGACCAGTGTCCGGCAGATGCTGCAGTTGTGACGTAAGAGCCAGTCATCTCGCAAGAGCTTCGGAGAGAGAGCAGTTGAGTTGTATTGCTGTCAATACGCATCAGCGCAGTGGCGTTCACTGCAGCAGTAGAATTGTATGGTAAATTTAGTGCATTCAAAGTAAAACTAGACTTATGAAAACGTCACCTCACTCTCGGAGACACGTCACATTTTCCAAAGTTGTCTACAGTATGTCATCGAATTACAGACCTAAATAATTATGTGCAAATATTAGAAGAACTGGATCAGGAATTTGATTGCCGATTTCAAGATTTTGCAAACCTCCAATCCGATATTTGCATATTTGCGACACCATTTTCTGTGGATATTGACAGTGTTTCAACGTCATTGCAACTAGAAGTCATTGATTTGCAAAGTGATATTAAAATGCAAGACCGATTTCAAAACAAAAAGGATTTATCTATATTTTATAGAAGATTTCCCCAGGCAAGATTCCATTTAAGAACGATCCTGTTCAAAACAAAGAGGCGTGGCTGTCATAGCCCGCACGTGAGAACGCACGTGTTCACCATGTTTAATGCTAGTTTGTTTATTCTCAGTACAACTCATCCGCAGGGTCGTCGTGAACAATGAATCCTTTATGTTTTGTTTGCTAATTGATATACTATAATGATGACGATGCCAGTGAGAGTTTGTTATTTCACGTGTAAATATTGATATTATTATTGCATGAACTTACGAACACTCGTTAGCCACGCTCTGGTAATGGCGCATGCTAATGACATTAAACAATCACGTTTTGTCACATGATGCGAATTTTCCGCGAACTCTCTGTGAGTTCACCTCCCCTTTGTTTTGACTAGGATCAAACTAGAATGGGATCAATAATAGAATGTTGAGTATATTTGGATCGACGTAGGCCTATGTATGTGAACAGTTCTTTTCGTGTATGAAGGTCTACAAACCACAACATAGGAATCACCTATCTGATCAGAACTTAAAAAATGTTCTTCGTTTGTGTGTTAGCCAGACTATGACGACAAATATTGCAAAATCAGTGGACGAGAAAAGAGGGGGAAAAATCTCGACAATGCCTTCAGCTTGGGCACGATAGTGACACAAAGTAAGGGTGTGTATCACAAGTCTGAATAGGCCTATAGGCTACTTTTCTCACAAAGGTGTATAGTTTAATTTGCATATTTTGTGTAGTTTGTATATTTGGTGTATTCTGTATATTTTGTATACTTTAACATTTTTCAGTTTCCGAGTAGACAAAGTTTTGCAGTACTGCTTAAAGTATTCTAATGTTTTATGTATTTGTAGTTTATAGCAGTTTCGGAGCCTCATTTAAGTATGCGGAGGCTTCCGCACCTGGATGTATTATGCATTTCAGATTATTGTAAGTAGGGCCTATATTAAATTTCATTACAAACAAAACTGTTCTGTTACATTGATTTATCACAGTTGTACTCTTTTGTTTTCGTACAAATGTATTGTAATTGTGCTATTACCATACTATCAACGAAAACGGAGCGCACTCTGTCAGTGCATAGACGTCGTACCGCCACTGGCCAGGAGAACTATTTCTCCACGCTGCGCTTTGCTCAGTACGGATATATTGCCGAGCAAAGAGCGTTGCTGCTCTGTAGTATGACGTCACGGAGCACGGATCATGCCGGTCACTGCTCTAGACCATCGCGGCCGACGACACAACCAAATACAAACTGTTTATTGAGAATATTTTAGGAGAAAAGTTGCTCTGACACTGGGACTCGAACCCATCGTTGGCCAAAGCTAGCCTCACAGCGCCAGATGGAACTTCTCTCCTATGACTGATTGCCCTCAATTGTCAATTGTCAATTGTCTACCTCACTGACAGACAAGTTATGTCATATGCAGTACTATGAGGCACACTTGAGACTAGTTAGTTGATCACATACAGGTAAAGTCAATTTGAGTCAAACTTTTTGAAGTAAAACTTCTTTTCTCGCGGTTGGGGTGAATCGGGAAAATCAGTCACGAAATCAGTCACAAAATCAGTCACACTCAAAACTTCGTGTTTCGGAGCGGACTGCACAGAAAACAATCAACTCAATGATTAGGAGTGATCAAAGGAAATTTTTCAGACATTACTTCCTCAATGGCAATAGATAATTCCTAAGCAATCTAAAGGTATATTATCTATTTTATGGAACCCGGAGGTTGATTACCGCGCAAATCCAAAATTAAAAAATACAAATTTCCAAAATTAAAAAAATTAAAACATCCAAAAATTAAAACAATAAACTCAATGATTCAACTCAATGATTAAGCTTATCCAAAATTTAAATAAATTATTGGTAAAGTGTGTTAAAACCACCGCCTTCTCGAGAATTACACTGAATCTTACTTTTCGTTTGACTGTGTACATTTTGAAAAAAGTTGAACAGCACTAGCCACCGCCTTCTCGAGAATTACACTGCATCTTTTTTTCGTTTGACTGTGTACATTTTGAAAAAAGTTGAACAGCACTATAATCAACAAAGTCGTAGCAGAAAACGCATACGATTTTAAATGAAGTGCATGATAGAACTGATACGTATGAGCCTATATTAAAATTTATTTTGCCTTATGCAAACTATAAATCTCATAAAAAGGCACACACAGACTTTAAAAAACCGAAATCAATTGCAGAAAGAACAAGAGGATACCGTGAGAGGATGAAAGTGACAAAGAAAAGGAAAATTGAAGAAAATACATGAAGTGTAACGGCCAAAACTGCAGCAGAACGCAAGAGAGAAAGCCGATCACGAAGAATAGCATTTGAAAATGCTCGTGAAGCATCAGTAAGTGAAGTGCATGATAGAACTGATACGTGTGAACCTATGGTAAAATCTATTTTGCCTTATACAAACTATAATTCTTATAAAAAGGCACACACAGACTTTAAAAAACTGAAATCAATTGCAGAAAGAGCAAGAGGATACCGTGAGAGGATGAAAGTGACAAAGAAAAGGAAAACGAAGAAAATGCATAAATAAATAAAGTTTTACTTCTGTCGCGTGGCGTTCCACGCACTCTTTTTTTTTTAGTTTAAGTCTTGTGATTTAGTGGTTAGTACTGCTAGATGCACCCCAATGTGTTGATTCTTATGGTTAGGGAGATCAGAGAAATCATTAACACCCGCCAGAATAATTTTTACAGTTGGTGTTTCATTACTGAAATAAAATGTATGCACATTTCTTCTGATAGCACATTCCATCCAGTCTTCTGTGACATTCACTATTGTCTTTGATTTAGGTTTAGTGTTAACCGATGACTTGAAACCTCCTGTACATCTGTATTTTTAAGGACTTTGAAATCCGTACTTGATGCTACTCCCATACATGACGCCCACTTTCACTCCTAACTTATATCTCGCACAGTTATTTCAGAGGTTTCTTTTAATAATGTTTTGTATACATTTACAATCTGTAGATTATCTTCTCGCACATGTTTCTTTATTCGTAACTAAGTTCTGAAGGTCCCGGCTCGCAATTTTCTTCCATAATACAGAATTACTGGAGATTATACTTATCACTTTTACTTACAAGATACTGTGGTGTACTTCAACTCACATTATGTAAATGAAAACCACGTAATATTTCATGAAATGTTATAAAATATGTCTTGTATTCAGTAACCTATGTCACTTGTTTTTCTTCCGAATCAACAAAGTTGCCACGGCAACAATAAAAACAAATTAATTTTTGTTTGCCAGATATATGATGTAAAACGTATAAGCCTATGATATAACAATTTACCTAACATACCTTATGTTCTACATAAAGTACAAATAATTGTACGAAGTGTGCAGAATGGAACTAAAATTGCAAACATCTGGCTGAGCTTGTCGCACTATAGGCTAGTGAAGTATACGCTCTTGCGATTAACCAATGAAACGACAGGACACAGTTAGTCAAGGTAAGTCTGTTGTTTACATTTGCTTAATAAATCGATCTGGAGCTTAACTCAGAAATAAATTACAAAAATAACTTCTTTTCTGCATAACATAATTACAATTATCACTGATTAAACAAAAGCATTCTGGCCTTTGTTACATCAATTTACCTGTTTTCATTATTACTAAATGCCAGTATGGTACTTTATGAGATTTTGTGTGGGGACGGGAAAATGTCTGCCCGTTCGTCCGTGTGTCTGTACGCGCGATAACTCAAATACGCTTAATCGGATTTTAATGAAACTTGATATATATACATATATATATTTATAATGTTCATGGGAAGAACCCTATATCAATGGACCAAATCGGTTGACCAGTACCGCAGTAAAGCCAATTTAGTGGATATTTTAAAGGCGCCATAACTCACATACGCTTTATCGGATTTTCATGAAACTTGGAATACCTATTTATAATGTCCATGGGAAGATGTCTATTGATATTGGACCAGATCGGTTGGGCGGTACCGGAATAATGCCCAATTTAGTGCCTTTTTATGGTAATATATCACAAAGGCGCGGATAACTCTAATATGCTTTAACGGATTTTCATGAAACTTGGTATACGAATTTATGACGTTCTTGGATAAAAGCCTATTGAATTTGGGCTGAATCGGTTGACCGGTACCGAAATAACGAGTATACCAATATTAATTTTGTAATGAATATTTTTCCATGGCCCACAATATATTAAAATAACGTAACAAATTGCCAATCGTATATTGATATTGTTAGCAGCCTTCATTGATTTGTTTCTTCATAACGATGTCAGTGTGGACTAAATAATAATTTAAATAATGTAAATAAAAGATTTATAACAACTAGCCGTTGAATATTGATATTATATTGTGCATTCTATGGATATGTAGACTACCGATATTTACATTAGGCTATATTTTAATGTGAGTATTTTTCTTATTCGTTCCTGTGCAGCAATATAACCAATGTAATTCCTGACAGATAGATTTCATATTGACTTTTTATTCATTCACAACCTTTAAGGCTGCTTTAAACTAGAAATAGAGATATCAACGAATCGTAGGCCTATTGCATCATTAATATTATTGCCAGTGCATTTTGTTTTTGGAGTTTAACTCGGAGATCTATTACAAAAATAACTTTTCTGCATGGGCCTAATAATTGCGTTTATCACTGATTAAAAAAAGCATACTGGCACTTTGTTATATCAGTTTACCTGACTTTTTATTGTTACGATTATTACAGCTAAATTTTACATGCATTATATATTTTGTCTGCAGCTAGGAAAATGCAGTATAGGTATGAGGAGAAAATAAAAGCCTTTATCACTTCACTTCATTACGTCGTAACTCTATTTATATCTAACTTATATAATATTACGTCCAATGCAGGAAGCATTTCTATTAGGTAGATTTCGAAGAAAAATCTACCTATTGCAATGGATACCACTTTATGATTTTCGAAAAATTCTTTCATATCTTTACGTTTCATGCTCCCCTAAGTACGAAACCACCGCCCGTTCAAATTTTTTTTTTGTGATATTTATATATAGGCCTATATATATATATATATATTTATACATGGGCGTACGGTGAAATTTTGTTCGGGGGGGGGGGGGTTCAATGTAAAGTTGTTTCAGTTCCATGTTCTTGTACACATTGTAAGTTAATACTCTTTTTTAAAAATAACTATACAGTTGTATTGTCATCATTAATACTCTATAATTAAAATAGAGCACAGTCTTTGATTCCATGTTTCATGAGGTATCTGCCCGTTTCTAGAGTCTAAATAAAAACTTTATTTGACAAGTTATCATAGTACTTTATGATGTATAGGGCACATTTTTAAAGTAATCTGAAATCCATTGGTGGAGAAGTCCTCAGATTAATGCCGATTATGCCACGAGGATTTTGTGTTGTGTTCCTCAATACTAGGGCAAGGCATTTGACGATTTTGCATCTTTCTTATATGAAGGTTAAAAGATAGCTCAAATATATACAAATGTGTATCATGAACTAATTGATTAAATAACGGATATTTGTTTTTGCATTATTTTGCATTTTTCATCATTTTCAAGGGATAGGTCATTTTTGGCAATTTTTAGGTAATTTTCAGCATTTTTAGGTCATTTTCGGCATTTTAGGTCATGCTTCAGTGGAGGTAGAGAGGAGCTTTTCCGTGTACAAATCGTTAATTACAGACAACAGACAATCGTTTTTATTTGAAAATCTCCGCAAAGTGTTCATAGGTCATTTTAATTAAGGTTTATTATAAACACCACAGCAGTTTGTCTTGTAGCAATAAAGTGGACAATTTAGTGCAGATACTGCAACATTGTGCTCATTTACCGAATTTATTGCTGAAATATGACGTTAAATTACGAATATGACCAAAATATGACCAAGACCATGAAAATGACAAAAATATGACTTTATATGCAAAATAAAAACAGTCCGATTACGATAACAAGCGTGCAATTCATGTTTAATTTGTGCTTGTTCACATACTTCACACTTAGCTATTGATGCCTGCTTACCGTACGAGAGCTTAATATGCAGCAGTGATGTTTCTTTTGTGTTTATATTGTGGTGTGGTGCGGTGCTTTTCTTCTCTAGACCTAAATGGACCGTAACGTTTATTTTAAAACAAAAATCAAAATTACCAGAAAATTAAGACAAAACGGTACAAAATGGAGAAAGTCACGAAGTGAAAAAGCATATCTAATACTAGGCGTGAATTCTTTTTAAATAGCACATATTTGTTAGGGGCAGTTTGATGGGCTTGCCAATTCAGAAAGAATTTATTTTTCGCTAAGGGTAAAAGTAAAGTGTTCCCTATTACAGGCCATGGAGGCCCAGAGGGTTCCAGGAGGTTGAGGCTCCCAGATTTTTAGACATCGGCGCATGAAGGTGGTAAGGTTGTCAGCCTTACGCACCGGCCGCCTTTACCCCCAGGATTGCTCCTGGTACTCATTTCTGTTGGAGGCTGAGTCGACCCCAGGGCCATAGTGCCACCAGAAGGATTAGGCCATTTGAAAAACTCCAACGACCTCATCGGGGATCGAACCCGTGACCTTCCGATTTGTAGAGTAGCGCCTCAACCACTACGCTACGGCGTACCCCTTTCGCTAAGGGTGCCCAAGTAATATAAATTGACTTCTTCTTTAGTAACAAAATAAGTGTGTTTTATAATGTAAATTCATATATAACACACTGTCATAAATTGTTTTTAGCAATTCATTACTTTTAAAAATTAATTATAAGTAATAATAGTAAATTTATTGCTCATTTTTTATTTCGGGTCATTTTTTCACTATTTTAGGTCATAAATGCATTTTTTTATTTTGCACTTTTTCACAATTTTATGGTCATTAAATGTCTTGCCCTACTCATTACTGTTGACTTTACGAACTGATGCTGGTCCCTTAGCCGTGGTAGATAAGGCCTTGGAGCCGTGGAGTAGGAGGCTGTGGGTTCGAGTCCCACCTCGGGCATGGGTGTTTGTGTGTAATAAGGAAAAAATGGAAAACAAAACGGCAAATAACATAAATAATTCAGGAAAATTGGTCTATGGCTGGCTAAATGGAAAAAAAAAACAGGTTGATGAATTTCGGTGGGTGTATTTGAGTGGTGTAAGTTGCAAGACGTGTCAATTATAATATATGATGGGCAGGGAACTAATAACAGAGTGATTTCATTCTTATAATCATGTTATAAGCATATTAAAGTTCATAATACATTTTGTATATTTAAATACGGTACCTAACCTCAAGGGCTGGTTACAAACAATCTGATGCTTCACTGTGAATTGCCCGGTGACTTAATAAATAGTCTATTTATAGGCTGATGAAATTAATCGATGATTTTAAAAACGTACCCTATATACACTATGGGCTAGAATCTACATGAGCTCTATATGCCGATCACTAGGACCTTTACTGAAAACAGGTAATATCGAGATCCAAGTCTGAACTATGAGTAGTGGTGACACTGGCAGATTTATAAGCTGTAACCAGCTTACGCAAGTACCAAGTACCAAGTCTACGAATCAGTATATCAGTATCGACAAATTGATTGCAGACTTGCCGGTAGGAAGTTCGTAAATCCATTCCAGAATATAGGTTTTTATGTTATTCAAATTTTTGCATAAATTAAGCTGAAATCAAATGAAATTACGGTATCCAAACAATCACACCACAATTCCGAAGGGAGTTTTAATTATTAGTAACACGTCACTGCAGTGAAGCTGAAGAACTATCAACACCACGCCATTTTGAAATTAGAATCTTAAAAAAAAAATATGATACATCTTTAATAATGCCTTGATATGTAGGCCTACAAAGTTGTAAAATTGGTAACAACAGTGTTTTTTTTTAAATTTCGTTACATGATGTTATAATTTTAAAAATACTGCAGATATTTCGGGGGGGGGGGGTTCAACCCCCTGAACCCCCCCTACCGTACGCCCATGTATTTATATATATTTATATATATATTTATATATATATATTTATATATATATATATTTATATATTTATATATATATATATTTTTACACGATAGTGGCCGTAATTTTGAAGATATTTGAACCAAATTTTAATATGTTATTTCTAGGCCCAATAGTTCGGACAAGTTCGTTAATGAGCAAAATTGGCCCAAAGGGGTGGTCGGGGGAGGGGGTTGAAATTTTAAAAAATGTATATCTCGGCCCCTATGAAGTATAGAGGGAAACTTTGTTTGAATAAATTAGAGTACTCGCTATGGAGTTCACAGTGACACCAACAATTCGGGGGTTTTGGGGGGTACGAGTGGAAGTGGGGGTGAGGGGATGGAAATTCGAAATTTTTGAAACTACGTCTTGTGGAGTACCGTTGAAAAGCTCTTGATGAGTACTCTACAAATCAATAACTAGTTTCTTGATAGCTCTCATATGACGCGAGATTTTAATGTTTAAAAATAATAACACTTAAAAGAATTATTATAATATCATAATTTTGTCTTGTTTAGCGGCTTTGCTAATTTTATTCATTGCTGATCTTGCGCACGGCCTCCCAGAATATTATATCCTATTCTTGTTGTCAAAACAAATGATTGTAGGCTCTTCCTCTTTACCGAATTCAGTTCTTATTACTGCGGGTGCCATACCAAGGCTAAAAAAGAAGAGTGCTGCGCAGCGATAATAAATTAAACCAAAAGCACTTTGAAATCTACCTCAGCCTGTAGGCCTGCCTAAAGGGATTTTTTTTATATTGGAATCGATAAGTTCCGGTGGATCTTCAGTCTATGTTGGTTTCACTTTCCATTCGCTTTGATAAAGTTAAACAAGTTTCTTTTTGTAGCTGTTCTGACTACAAAATAGAAACTTTTCCAAGCCATGACAGCCAGGGTGTGCTCTTTAAAAATGTATTTACTGTCGTCAGGATTGTGCAGATTCAAGATAACACGAAAATAAATATAACACCTATTTAGTGCTTTGTGAATATGTAAATGGGTTATGAGATAATTACCGTGCATTTCCGCAGATAAGATTACCTTCAGATAAGGCAAGGTATACAGGGTGTTAATAAATAACATCGAAATATTTTACTTTAAAAACAACACGAGTAGATACTCAATTGAAGTTCTACAAAGTTATGGCAGTACCGGTTCTGTTATATGGCAGTGAATCATGGGCTGTACGACAGGAAGATTATAGCCGTATACAGGCTATGGAAATGAAATTTTTAAGATCATTATTAGGATACACAAGATTAGATAAAATAAGAAATCAAGAAATAAGAGAAAAATTAAACATATTCTCAGTACAGGATAAAATATTAGAATATAGAGGTAACTGGGAAGAACACTTACAGAGAATGGACAGCTCAAGGATTCCAAAAAAGTTGTTACACTACAAACCCATAGGCAGAAGAGATCCGGGAAGACCGAGACTTAGATGGATTGAGGCCGGAACAGGCCGATTGGCCTAATCCGTGTTAGGCAGAAGAAGAAGAAGAAGATATTTTACCTGTGTATAGAGGTAAGCAACTATTATTAGAAGATTTTTGTTCTATGACGTGAAATGTGTATGCTACATGGCATTAAAGTCATTACAATTTGGTGCTCATAAGTCAATAATGAAGCAAAATAGGGTTAAAATTTTCGTCAAATTGACTTCATGCCTTCTTAATGATCGATAAAAACTTGATACTTGATCATTCATCAACAGCTATATCATAATTTAGAGTTTCGATAATCTGCAAAATTTACAGACTATCACATGACTGGTCGCCACTGCATTAGTGTTCTTTTTATTCATATCTACTGACCACAGTGTTAACAACGAAGTTCCTTTGTTTTGCACTTTTTCTAATGTTAGAAGTCAGTGGCGGCCATGTCCTGGGATATTTTATGTTGTAACAGGCAAAATTGAATCCATAGAGCAAAAATCTCCTAATAAAAGTTTCTTGTCTATGTCCCCTCTATACACAGGTAAAATATTTCGGTGTTATTCATTAACATCCTGTAGATCAGAGTAATATGTGATTGAGTAAATCTGTCACATTACTCCTATATACGTAAGAGTGAGATATTTTTACTTGTTTAATTTAAGGCCGAATCTAGAGCGGAAAACATCTACTCTTTCCAATGTCTCAAAAGACTGACGAAGTATGGAATCTCTGATAGTCTGTTATCTATGAAACAAGTAAAGCCATAACAAACAGGTAAAGCCGGGAGACAGCGACCCTGATCCGTTAGATTACGAGCTACGAAGCGGTTCTGCGACCTTCGCTCTCGTGAGTGAGGGGCTCATTATATAATATTCCCCATTTGACACATATTCACCAGTTCATTGCTTGCAGTGCTGTAACCGCTTCTGAACCCACGCTGGTGAGTGAGTTTTAATTTTTATTCTGTATGTCATGGCCAACATTCATATCTAAACTAGCTCATGTGCATTTTTGTTTACAAATAGTTTAATTAATTAAATGTTCAATTACAATAATAGTAATACTACAACTGTGGTTTATATCTACGTATTTTCTTCTATGTACCTTCTCATCCCATGGCTGCTTTCACTCTTATATTCTTCTAGAGTCTGTCTAAATCCATCAATTAAAATACGGAACTAGTTCTCGAGATAAAGTAATTAATACGCCATAGCGTAGTGGTTGAGGCGCTGCGCTACAAACCGGAAAGGCGCGGGTTCGATCCCCGATGAAGTCGTTGGAGTTTTTCAATTGGCCTAATCCTTCTGATGGACCTATGGCCCTGGGGTCGACTCAGTCCCTAGCAGAAACGAGTACCAGGGGCAATCCTGGGGGTAAAGGCGGCCGGTGGGTAACGCTGACAACCTTACCACCTTCACGTGCCAAAGTCTAAAATCTGGGAGCTTCAACCTCCTGGAACTTTCTGGGCCTCCATGGCCTGTTATAGGGAATACTTTACTGTTTATCATTTATATTTTTAATACAATACCTGCTTATCGGATTGTTAACACGCCGAAAAGTAGAATTTTACCAATCTAGGCCCGTAAAGCAACTTTTACTGGCGTAGACCGGTAAAGTCGCCATGGCAACTGGAAAATCAGATGGCAGTGACCAGTCATGCCAACGGTAACAGGGTTAGCCTACTTGACAATAAAACAAGAAATATAAGGTAACATTGTTTATGTTAATCAAAAATTTTACCAGGTTTTTTGTTGTTTACAAAACACTTAATAATATAACAACAAATATAGGCCTAAGCCAACATAGCTGCCACTGCATTTCGTATTGGTTCATAGCATAGGATTCAAGTGGCTGTGAGAATATGGCGTCAACAAATGACTGACTATGCCTTTTCTAATTAATTATACGGAAGTTTTATTTCATTTCATATAATTTTGCGAGTTTTTATTAAAAAAATATTCTATGCACCATGTATGGAAAATCTTTAGCGGACTCAGCCAATACTACATTCGTCCGCTAAAACGTTATTTTGCGAACTTGATACATAAATAGCTATCATATTTTTCTTACTTTCATAATCGGTAAAATAAAATAAAATCTATAATTAAAATTATCAGCTCAACGACCTTTATTTAGTGCTGCCTCGGCCTTTCGACATTCGTATGCCATCTTCAGGGCGCCTTTCTGTGCTGCGAAATTGTGGTAACTATTAAACATTAAAATGGAGTTTCCTTGTCATCTTGTCATGTAGATAAATTAATTGAAATCTTGAAAAATTTCGTAAAAAACTCAGTGCTGGTTTTTAATAACATTTTTAAATATTTTATTTATGTTATCAGTAGGGCAAGGCATTTGATGATTTTGCATCTTTTTTATAAGAAGGTTAAAAGATAGCTCGAATATATATAAATGTGTATCATGAAATAATTGATTAAACAAGGGCAATCGTCATTTTCAACAGATAAGTAATTTTTTTTGGCAATTTTAAGGTCATTTTCGGCATTTTTTAGGTCATGTTTCAGTGGAGTTAGAGAGCAGCTTTTCCATGTACAAATCGTTACTTTCAGACAACAGACAATCGTTTTCATTCGAGAATCTCCGCCAAGTGTTCATAGTTAATTTAAATTCAGGTTTATTGTAAACACCACAACAGTTTGTCTTGTAGCTATAAACAATTATTTTTTCCTTTCTTTTTAAGTGACACATATTTGCTAGGGGCAATTTGTTGGGATGCCAGTTCAGAAAGAATTTCTTTTTCGCTAAGGGTGTCCAAGTAGTATAGATTTTCTTACTTTTTTTAG
Source organism: Ectobius pallidus (assembly GCA_964059195.1). Classification (NCBI taxonomy): domain Eukaryota; kingdom Metazoa; phylum Arthropoda; class Insecta; order Blattodea; family Ectobiidae; genus Ectobius; species Ectobius pallidus. The sequence continues at coordinate 211,005,597 of CAXKWD010000002.1, forward strand.
TAATAAAATAAGTGTATTTTATATTGTAAATTCATATATAACACACTGTCATCCATTAAATTGGTTTTAGCAGTTCATTAGTTAAAAAAGAATTATAAGTAATAATGGATAATTATTATTAGTTATTATTTATTTATTTTGGTAATTTTTTGAAAATTCCATTTTCGGGGTATCTACTGATCATAGAGTTATAGAAGCGGGGACCAAAATTAATGCTATGGTTTAATCCTGCTGATGTGAGACATTTGGGTTCTGATAGAGGTAGATTATTATTATTTCTTCTAGTGCTGTATGCATGATTACCGGATGTGTATTTTGCACGAAGTTTGTGAAAATATTTTAATAAAGAAAATTTGTAGAGTTGGTCAAACTTAAAAACATTAAATTCCGAAAATATTAGACTAGTTGGGTAATCCATGTGTTTTCTTAGACAGATTTTTATTATTCTTTTTTGTAAACGGCAAAGTGGTTCATGAGTAGTTTTCGCTAATCCTCCCCAGGCTAGAATGTCATATTGCATAATGGACTGGAACAGGGCTAGATAAACGGAACGAAGAACAGTAATGGGTATACAGTGACGTAAAATGACAAATTTGTAAATTGTTCTGCGTAGTCTATTACAGTTGTAATTAACATGGTGAGACCATTTAAGATGTTGATCTATAAAAATACCCAAATATTTCACAACGGAGCCTCCTTCAGTGGGGAGCATGAACAATTTGTTACATCAAAATTACAATTCTGTATTATTAAATTTGAATTTGTACAATTCTTCCGTTTTATCTGACCAATAGTTGTTAATGAGAAAGGAACCAATGTTGATATATCTACGTTTAGTGAGAGACGGTTAGAATCAAACCACTATTTTACAATTACCATGCTTTTAGGCTGAACATTTTCAACTGTTTTCCTGATATAGCCTCAATGCTCAAAGGAGTACAAATAAAGTGTAATTAAAAAAGGCATTTTAATTTCAAATAGTCAATGTATCTTCGCCTACACAGCGAGGGGCCCCGGGGATAACATACGAATGTCGAAAGGTCAAGGCAGAACAAAATAAAGGTTTTTGAGCTGATTATTTTAATTGTAGATTTTATTTTAATTTATTGAACGAGCTCAGCAGTGGCTCAGCGATACTACATAATGTATTTTAACATTTCACGGTGAAAATAAATCATCCACCACCGAGCGAGGTGGCCGAGACGGTAATGTGTTGGACTCGCATTCGGGAGGTCTCAGATTCAAATCCCAGGGCCGGCCGATTTGACATGGTTTTTTTTTTTCATGGTTTCCCCAGTTAAAGGCAAATGCCGAACTGGATATTTACATACCTCACCATTTCATCCTGCATCATATCCATTTACCGTATTTTACGGACTATAAGACGCTCCGGACCATAAGACGCACTTTGATTTTAGAAAGGAAATTCAAAGGAAAATAAATTTAATTTGATTCTAAACGAAAAATTTTAAGGGGAATAATATACTTCATTGCATAAACAAACTATAACCTAGTACAATAGAATCAGTGTAAATCACTTCTAACTTAAAACCTGCGTTGTAAGAAAATCTCTTAAGTACAGATGGCGACAAGTAAATTTTAACAACTGAATTGATTTCTCATGAAAGACTGAAAATACTTTTACACCCCCTACCCTTAGTTCAGCATACGGTAATTGTAACGATACAAGGATGTTTAGAGGTAATTGTACACACACAGGTCCCGAACTCCTGATATGGCATCGAAGCTAAAAGGAGTATAAACACAGCTGAAATAAATTATCCACCGTTTACTTCTCGTTGCCACGCCCCTGTTATTTTATCTTTAAAAAAAGAAAGTGGCTACTTTTCATAAGTAATGTAACGGGAGGTTCGGATTTTATCGATACATTTACGAGCAAGAAAGTTGTGAGTGAATTTATCCGGAGCTAGTTATATTTATTGTGAATATTTAGTGAATATACACAGAATTAAGCTTGTAATAAATTTATTAAAACCACAAAAATTAATCAAACCCATCACTATTAGTGTCATTGTAAGGGAGATAGCTTATGGCGAGACAATCGATATATTATAAATATAGCGATCGTCTCACCATCGGCGATATTCTCATTGAGTACAGTCAAATACTATAGAGGACAATACAGGACACTTTGCGATACATCGAGGGACAATATCTTGAGCACCATCTAGCGGCCCAACTGCTACTACCGAATACAAAGATACAAAGATATCAACCAATTTCTATTAGAGGAGCCGAAGTAGTCAACCTCGGCATGTTATGTATAAGGGATATGATTTTTCTATCTATCTATGGTTCAGAAAAAATGCTGGTTTGGAAATAAATGACCTAATAAGTTAAAACATAAAAAGCAACATTGAAAAAAAGAGAAAGTTGTTTTTGTTAGCAACCGCTAAGTTGAAATATTTATATTTTCATTGATATTTTGATAACTATTTCGGAAGTTCTGTGTTTTGTTTGCTCATTATTATTCTTATAGTTACTTAAACAGTGCTTTGGTCCTTAGTGTTTGGTGAAACAATAAAACATTGCAGTTTATGTGTGTTTTGAATATTTTAATTTGCCCCCAAGTTTGCAGGTTGTGCCACCAGGAGTGCTGCGAAATCTGTCCCCCATTTTTCTATTGCGAAAGCAGTAAGTGTTCGGTATTGTCCTCTATAGTAAATTATTGCCAACATTTTTCATCAATTGTTTTATTATTTTATTATTACCATTTTTTTTTTTTTGCTCAATATATTCCGATATTCTTCTTTAGGCCACGCTGTAAAGTTAAGCCACGAGTAGGCCTACATGGCATACGTGAAACACTTACATTGTAAACTATTTATTATATTCCACCGACTGCTTTGTAGACCTCAATAAAGAAATGTCGACACTTGACCATTGCTCTCGCAGAACACAAGAAACACGCAAAGTTAGGGCAAGGCATTTGATGATTTTGCATCTTTTTTATATGATGGTTAAAAGATAGCTCGAATATATATAAATGTGTATCATCAATTAATTGATCAAATAAGAGCAATTTGTTTTTGCATTTTTTTGCTTTATTTTGAATTTTTTCGTAATTTTTAAGAGATAGGTCATTTTTTGGCAATTTTTAGGTCATTTTCGGCATTTTTAGGTCATTTTCGGCATTTTTAGGTCATTTTCGGCATTTTTAGGACTTTTTCGGCATTTTAGGTATTTTTCGGCAATTTTATATTTTTTAAAATGAAGTCTTGCATTACATTATATTTTTAGTTTTTTTTATTTATTATTTCTGATTTTTAATGCTTGTCTATTATAACTGTAAAAGCAAATAACATCCACAAGAAATAAAGCAGATTGCAGCGTTACTGGAAGGAATATGCATTTTGAACTCTTGTTACATTTCCAAGAAAATACAGTATAAGCAATACCTGCTTCTGCTATTTTTAAGCATTTTGAACTAGTCTACAATTCCAAGAAATCAACGTTGTAAATACAAGCGGCTATTGACGAATGTGTCCTTCTTGCATTAAAGAAACAACACTTGGGACACAGCTCCGTTAGAGATAAGCGAGGCGACTATACCTGCTTTATTATTTTAAAGGAATGTGCATCATGAACTAATCCGAGCATCCTATTGTTATTCATTTTCAGGTAGGAGGACTTTCACTATGTCTTTCAATTGTCTGTAAGAGTTGTATGAGATAGTTTGTTGACAAAAGAGCTCAGTAAAATGCCCAAAGTGAAAGAAAGTACGTTTGATAAATTAAAACGATTTGTTTCAGAGTACGGAGAAAAAAATCTATATTTATATTTATATATAACGAACTGTCATCCATTAAATTGGTCCTTAAAAGCAATTCATTACTTTAAAGTAATAATGATAAAATTTATTGGTCTTTTTTTATTTTTTTGGGTCTTTTTTCACTATTTTTAGGTCATAAATGCATTTTTTATTTTGCATTTTTTCACTTTTTTGTGGTCATTAAATGCCTTGCCCTACTCATGAGGATGCAACATAGATAATTACACATCCAGTACAAGGCAAGTATAGTCCAGAGAATACACAGAAGCCAAATCTCCCCTCTCCATTAATACCAGAATAAACGAGGGTTGTACAAACTTGCGTAGTCTGTCATCTGTAAGAGTTAGGAAGTCATAGTTGTGAATTGTAACTTGTAACCAACTTTTGTGCAGCCCCCCACATAATTATAGTAGGTGATTAATTATATTTGAAGAGGTAAGTTTTGAGTTTTGAAGCATTTTTCACAGTTTAATACTAAATGCGTACGGTCAAACTTTCATGAGTGACAGCAAAGTCCGGTAATGGTGCAGGAACTTTGAGGCAGGACTTACAGACGTTCGTGATGCAGGCAGCTAGGGAAGGAAGCGAGTGATCTTGTTCCGGAATTGTACACATTACTCATTCGTCGATGAATTTCGGATGCATTGCATCCCCCAGCATGCATTTCACACTTGGCGGGAGACTCTATTGTTCGAGGCATATTTATGTTGTTACCACGCTACAACAAATTTAGACTATGTAGAGAAGTAGCTTTAAGGTGTATCTAAATGTTCCAAATAAAACAGTTATGATTTTCACAGTGGTTTTCATTTTGCAACCGAACGGACCTTGGAAAAAATTGCCTTCGTAGTAGTTCTCACATTTCGCATCACGAGTATTCCAATCCTGCATTCATGTGATCAATTTTGCATTTGATTCTTCACGTTACTCGAGAACAGATGACCAGTTTCTTAAAACCGTTAGACTACATTCTGCCCGTCTTCTAAGAGGTAATGAGTAGTAACAGAAAGAAGCATTTCTAGTACCTCTTATAATCAAAGTTAGCACCACAATAATTTATAATTTTAATGGGCGATACTGCATTTTTTAGGGGGGAAAAGAAAGAAACCCATACCTTCCTCCAACATAGGCTAGTCCCCTTGCTTCTCAATGCACTTGATCTATCGTTGCACAAGCTTCCTGATGCCCTCAGAAAAATAAAAGTTTCTTTCGACTGAGTAGCAAGCCACATATGCACCGCTTCCTTCAGTTCTTGGTCTGTGACACAGTCACTCTTCGGTTCGAATGAATCATGATACGCACTTGCTTAATGTTGGCGTCACTATTGGATGTGGATGGGCGTCCTGTTCTTTCCTCGTCCTTCGCACTTGTCCGACCATTTTTTAATGTTTCAATCCATTCGTACACGTTACACCGTGGTAAAATCTTGCCCCCATATTGTGCGGAAAATCTTCGATGGATTTCAGCTCCTGGTACACTTCAGACGACAAAAGCGGATCTTTTATGGTGCAAACGCTGAGCGGTGCAGCCATGTTTAATGTGCAGCAGCGCAACACACAGTGGAGTCATAACGGTCGAACATTCCACTAGCGGAGATAAATGAACAACGTGTCGACGTTCGCGAGCACAAAGTGGTACAGCCAACCTAAAAAAGATTAAACAAAAAGAGTGGATATTTATTGATTTACCCTCGTATATAACATTCAGAGCAAACCTGTAGAACTTTCTTCTTTCCTATACTCTTAACTTGATTTTCACCCGTAGCGATGCGAGAGAGTGCTGCATTGATTAGAGATTCTACTAATGACGTACACGATGTGCAACATGTGAAAAGCTTATTCCCATAATGCAATTAATAAGTCAAAATATTGATCTGATGATCCAACGCTCGGCGTGTAATTAATGAATGAGATATACTTCGCTCTGGGGCATCAATTCGTGCTGGCAACTTCCCACGAACATTTCTGCTGATTGCATCTCTGTATAAAATACACGTCTGCTTAATTCCCCGTAATCCATTTCTCTGTAGAATCCCCTTCATAGCTGAGTGGATAGACCGCTCGGCTTCTCCCACTGGGACCAGGGATCGAATATCGGTGAATCCATGTGGAATTTATGGTCGGGGAAGGTTTTCTCGTGACGCTCGTGTATCCCCTGCCATTCATCATTCCATTGCTGTTCCATTAACACAATATGGCCACTTTGTTGGAATAAATAATAATTAATAATAATAATTATTATTGTTAGCCTATCTTTCTTTTCCCCTTTTTAAATAGCAGTTGTAGTTTATTTTACTTGTATAAATATATATTTGTATTTGTATAAATAAATTCTATAAATGTATAAAAAATAATATGTAATACAATAAAATACAATACAATAAAAAAATTATATTCGTTGCTGTTCCGATCATGAATGTCATCTATTGTTTGCATGGGCGTACGGTGAAATTTTGTTCGGGAGGAGTTCAATGTAATGAATTCTCAGTTCTATGTCCTTGCGCACATTTTAGGTAGATTTCGAAGAAAAATCTACCTATTGCAATGGATACCATGTCATGATTTTCGAAATCTACCTTTACACGATGTACGATAGCGGCCGTAATTTTGAAGATATTTGAACCAAATTTTATTATGTTATTTCTAGGCCCAATAGTTCGGACAAGTTCGTTAATGAGCAAAATTGGCCAAAGGGGGTGGTCGGGGGAGGGGGTTGAAATTTTAAAACATTTATATCTCGGCCCCTTTGAAGTATAGAGGGAAACTTTGTTTGGATAAATTAGAGTACTCCCTATGGAGTTCACAGTGACACCAACGATTCCGGGGTTTGGGGGGTACGAGTGGGGGTGGGGGATGGAAATTCGAAATTTTTGAAACCACGTCTTGTGGGGTATCATTGAAAAGCTCTTGATGAGTACTCTATAAATCAATAACTAGTTTCTCGATAGCTCTCATTTAAGGCGAGATTTGAATGTTTGAAAAAGTGCTCTTTCCTCTTTTTTGCAATTGTTATTGCGGGTTTGTCATGCCAAGGCTAAAGAAGAAGAGTGCTACGCAGCGACAGTAAATTAAACCAAAAGCACTTTGAAATCTACCTCAGCCTGTAGGCTTGCCTAAAGGGATTTTTAAATTACTAAACAGTTGTATTATGATAGTTAATACACTGTAATAAATTAATATGCAGCTCAGTCTTTGAAACTGTTTTTCCTGAGATTTCTATCCATTTCTCGTTTAAGCTAGAGTCTATAAATAAAAACTTTCTTTTGAAAAATTATCATACTACTGTATGATGTTTAGGGCACTTTTTTAAAGTCATCTGTAAATCCACCGGTGGAAAAACCCGATTAATGCCGATTACTTCATGATAATTTTGTGATGAGCTCTTGATTACTGTTGGCTTTACAAACAGGTTGATGGATTTTGGCGGGAGTATTCGAGTTGTCGTTTGATAGATTCCGAAGGGATTTTTCTTTACTAGTAATATAATATCAGTTATTAAGCTGAAAAACTATCAACACCACGAGGTTTTGAAATTTGAATCTTAAATAAATTACGATAAATCTTAAATAATGGTTGATATGTACGAAACTAGGAGGTGCCCGTGGCTTCGCCACGATAATTCTTTTAAAAATTAAAAATTAAGAGTATAATAATTATTAAAACATTATATTTATTAACACTTGCACGCGAATCATTCATAAACTAAGCCATTAATAATTAATGAAACAGCTAAAATTCCTGCTTTAGAGTACATTCCACGACATGAAAGCGCCCCCTGGGAAAATTATATCAGAATCGATTATGCAGTTCAAAAGAACCTGTGAACACATAATACGTATTGTTTCTCAGCTGTTTATTGACATGAATATGATGTGAATTTTATTTTATCAATTCAGTGTAATTTTCAGAAATTATATAATGTTTCAAGAGAAGGAATGGTTTGTTTGGATTATTATTATCAGCGATATTTCAAGAGATAAAACCATCAATATTTTACAGCTGTTGCCCTCGGCTTCGCCCGCCATTATTCATTGACTCCAGGATTTTTAAGAAAATTACACTGGTAGATTATTAAAAATGTTTGTGGTTCAGAGCTATGAAAATTGTAAGTAAAAATAAAATTTGAATATTTGTTCATTGTGTTCATTTCACTTAGGCCTTATATAATAAAGAAACGGTTTTCCTTCCTAATTTTGTAATCGTCATGAAAGTTTACACTGCGAGAGACGAACATCGCCGAGTATACCCGATGTCTCACGAAGCGGGCGAGCAAGCACGCTATTTAGGGCCGTTGAATTGTATAAGAGTAGATAGATTGTAAAATATGTAACAAGTTAATCATAGTTTTTTTTTTAATTGTTTTAATTTCGTTCCATGATTTATAATCTTCGAAATATTGCAGATATTTCGGGAGGGGTTTCAACCCCCTGAACCCCCCCTTACCGTACGCCCATGATTGTGTGCTAAGCGTACATCTGCAATGAACAAGATCGCTTTCTACAAAAACAGTAGGCTTTCATGTAATTCCAATTATGTACAGGTATGGAAAAAAAAGCGGACCGACTCTGGTAGGGGAAAAAAGTGGACCGACTCTTGTAGCTGATTTCAGAGCCTTGTTCACATCAGTGTCCATTTTCTATATCCGAGGAATTGCTAAATGTTATTGGTCAATATCAAACACGCGGCATATGAGTGGAATAGTCAAAGAAATGAAGATGTTTCAGTGTTCAGTCCTTGTGAATTAAACTTAAAAACTGCACGTAGGTGACTATACACTTATGACGATGTGTTCCACATGTACTGGATTTCCTTCAACATCGTCTGTCCATCATATATTCTTCTTATAGTCCTCTTGCTGCCATGCTTTCACTTATAGGCCTACCATCCATCCAGGTTTCAGTCGGCCTTCCTTTCCTTCGTCCTTCCTCAAGTTCCCAGTTCATCGCAACCTTGGGCAATTTTCCATCGTCATTCATTTCACACGACCTTACCATTTTAATCTTTTCTTTTCAATAATTTCTACGACATCTTGATCCATGTTTTTTCCCTCCTAGATTTCCTTGCTTAGTAATCCATTTCAGTTGCTCCAAATTTTGCTTTTACTTCAAAAAATTATTTGCTATAGAAATTGTGATCGTGACAAAAAGTTGGAATCGAGATAACACCGGGAAAGCATGTTTCACGATGCGTAGAAAAAGAAAAAAAAATTGTTTTTGCAATGACGCCTGTCTGCCTCTGTTTTTGTCTGTTCGTATGTATGTCTGTGGATAAGCAAAGCGGGTAAACGGTTCATTGTATTTACTATTTTTGAATTACGAGTAAGTACATTTTTGGAATTACATTTAACCTCTAAGAATTTGGTTTTTATTACTGAGATATTAAGGAAGCTTTTCACGAAAACTTTTTCCAAAATTTTCATTTTAAAAAATGGCTCTAACGATTGTAATAAAAATGTAAAATCCGAATCTTGACTAATGAATGACTATATCCGTTTCTCTCTAAGAATGACTTGGAAGGTATTTGACTCGAGACCATTTTCCATTTTTCTGGGTTATCTCCATTACAGTAGGCGATACATGAAAGCCTACCAGAGTAAAGTTGTAGAGAAAACTATAAAATGCACATTTTTGTCAAACACATTACTTTATTTAAGGTTCATAGATATCACGATAAAAAATTAATGATTTAAACGTTAATTTCAGAATATAACTTGATGAAAATATGAAATATATATTTTTCTTTCCCATATTGTTTTGTTATCTATTAAGATGTTGTATTGGTTCCCATTGTATTTTGTAACAATGGCGGAAGTTTTCTGAAATAAATAAATAAATAGCAATAATACTATAATTTACTTATTATGAAATACAGTATCATGAGTGAATATTAGAAACAGATACACACGAAATAATTATTACTGGTACACGCAAACATTCTAAACACGTGATATGACCTATATGCAGTTAAAGCGTGCAATATAAGCTAAGTAATAATAATAACAATTGTAGTAATCATATTAACTTATTAATAAAGAAAATAGTAGGCTTAAATGTAGATTACTATATATTCTTAAACAAGCCTGATTTTTTTTTTAATTAAAAGTATTCAGATATTGCACTACATAGGTCCAGAAAAATATTTCCACATAAAAATCGAAAAAAAATTGAGGACCTAAGTTATATATTATATTGATTGACTTTAATTTACAGTCTCTTTTATGATTTATTTTCTTGACAAAGAAAATCTAAATCTATCCAATAGTCGGAGCAATTATTTGTTCAGTTGATATACTATGTGATGTTACAAGGAAAATATTATATGTAATATTAGGTAAGATCCTTAATTCCATTTAAATTGGAGGTTGGTTACACATTAATTTTTTAATGTGTAGAAATTAATATTGAACCAGTATATCTTTCTTTCGTCAATCTTGAAACGTCAATAAACAATTATTCTAATACATATAACTTACGTGAAAAATTTGTACAACATATTTTGCACCGTTTATTTGTTATTTATTTTCCACCTATAACATGTAGTCTCCACTATTGATTTGTATATACTGTATTATCCCTTTTCCGTAATAATGAGTTTAATATTCCAATTGTCCTTCTTCCCTGACATGTAACTTACCTTAGACATTTAGAACTACACTTTAAAATTATTACCACGTATACAGTGTACAGGTAGGGGGGAAACATGCGGACCGACTAAAATATCTAAGTTGTCGATATGAGCCACTGCGCATGCCTAGCGGCAATCACAGGTCAGCAGGGAATGTATTGAAATTTGTTCAATACACGGCCGTTTATCTGTCCGTCTGACTGTCTGTCCGTCTGTCCGTGTGTGTGTACGCACCATAACTCAAATAAGCTAGATATATAAGCTTTCATGAACCACAGATTATTGTCTCTGTTGGACATCACATGATAATATTATAGGAGAAAAATTCCTCCGACACTGGGACTTGAACCCAGGACCTTTGGCTATTCGCGCCAATGCTCTACCAACTGAGCTAAGCCGGAGTTCAATTCACAGCGCCGGATGGAACCTCTCTCCTATGACTGATTGCCCTAATGGTCCACCTCACAGACAGACAAGTTATGTCATATGCATTGGTAGAGCATTGGCGCGAATATCCAAAGGTCCTGGGTTCAAGTCCCAGTGTCGGAGGAATTTTTCTCCTATAATATTATCATGTGATGTCCAACAGAGACAATCTGTGGTTCATGAAAGCTTATATATCTATCTTGAATGTCGGCTGTACAATAACAGTGGGAGCCCGGTCACAAAAATCACTAATTAGTGTGCCTCACAGTACTGCATATGACATAACTTGTCTGTCTGTGAGGTAGACCATTAGGGCAATCAGTCATAGGAGAGAGGTTCCATCTGGCGCTGAGCTCAGTTGGTAGAGCATTGGTACGAATAGCCAAAGGTCCTGGGTTCAAGTCCCAGTGTCGGAGGAATTTTTCTCCTATAATATTATCAAATACGCTTTTTCGGATTTTCATAAAACTTGGAAAACACATTTATAATATCCATGGGAAGAACCCTATTGATATTGAACCAAATCGGTTCAACGGTACCGGAGTAATGCCCAGTGTAGTGTCTATTTTAATAGATTATATTAGAAAGGCGCCATAGCTCAAATACGCTGCATCTGATTTTCATAAAACTTGGTATACGCATTTATGACGTCCATGAGAAGTGCCCTATTGAATTTGAACCTAATCTGTTGACCGGTACCGGAGTAAACCCCAATTAAGTGTCTACTTTAAAGAGGAAATAACTCAAATACGCTTTATAGGATTTTTATGAAATTTCGTACATGCATTTATAATGTTCATGGGAAGACGTCTACTGATATTGGATAACATCGATGACCTGTTTCGGAGTAATGCTCAATTTACTGCCTATTTTATGGTAATATACGTATTCGAAAGAATTTACGAAATGCACATCAGTTATCATGACAACATAGCCTATTGTTTTACTGTGAACTTATAAGGCTTTGGCAATTAAAATACAGTTAGCTATGACAAATAACACTATTGCTGTACATGCCCTTATCCAACTAGACCCAGGTGGCCGAGATGGTAACGTCTTGGCCTCACATTCTGGAGTTCCATGGTTCAAATCCCGAAACCGGCCATTTGACATTTTTTTTGTATTCTGCATATCATAACTGATTAAACAAAAACATACTGGCACTTTGTTACATCAGTTTACCCAATTTTATTTTGATTTAAGAAGACATATTGGGCTTACTTTCACTGATACCCAGTGACGGCTCGTGTATAGGCACTGTGGAACTGCAGTACCCCCTATTTCCAGTTGATATTATCGATAACATTTAATATGAGTCCTTTTGGCATTTCTTTAATTGAATTGAATTGGATTTGAATTGAATTTTCTTTATTTGTCATTTATCAACACAAGTTGAAACAGACAATAGTCATAAAAAACATATACATTAAAAACATAATCAAATTAACAGAGATTTAAGTCATTAACATCATATATACACTTTTCAATTAAAATATTATGAAGGTACTTCTCAAAGACATGAATTGGTAAATTTCTCACTGTAAGCGGTAGCATATTGTACAACTTCATACCTGTATATTTTGACTCATGTATAATCTGGTGTAGTCCATGTTGTAGTTTCATACCCGTGAATGGCTGTTCTGAGTGGTAAAGTGTTTGTCTGTTTTTTATTGAAAGGAGGCATTCTTTAATATAGAGTGAGGGTACGGTTAAGATTTTTAGCTCTTTAAAAATGGGTCTACAAGATTCATGGCGTACAATTCCCGTAATTACTCTTATGCTTTTTTCTGCCACTTGAACACGCCGGAAGAATTTCCCCATAATATAACCGCATATTGGAGATGGGAATGGAAAAAAAACATAATAAGAGTTAAGTAGACGCTGTTTACTAACTAAAGGTTTTAATCTACTTAACAAAAAGATTACTCTGGATAGCTTGATGCTTAGCTGTTCGGTATGGGCTTTCCAATTCAATCTAGGATCCAAATGGATGCCTAATAGTCTAACAGAGTCGGACTCATTTATATTCTCATTTAACCTATGGAGGAGGAAGAACATTGTTTCTGTTTTGCTATTGTTTAAGATGAGGTTATATTTATGAAACCATGCAGCGGAATTCTAAGCATTTCTTGAGTTTTTCTTTTTACTTCCTCTAAATTATGGTCCGCCGATATGAAAGTTGTATCATCAGCATATATTACGGACTTATATGCCAAAAATGTTGGCAAATCGTTCATATATACCAGAAAAAGAAACGGTCCCAAAACCGAACCTTGCGGTACCCCTCTAATGACCGGTAAGGTATTTGATTTACGATTATTTACCATGACTACTTGAGTTCTATTTGTTAAGTATGACCTAAAAAGTGCCAATTCTTTATTCTTGATGCCATAGTTCTCTAGTTTAGAGATCAGGATATCATGAGCCACAGTATCGAAAGCTTTACTTAAATCAAGTAATGAAGCACAAGTTATCAACTTTTTTCAAAACCATCGAGTATTTCTGTGACTAAAGTTTCCACCGCGTTTACCGTCGACAGACCTAGCCTAAAGCCAAAAAGAGACGGAGAAAGAAGATTTTGTGTTTCAAAAAATTTGAAATTTAATACAATGTTCAATTACCTTGGATTCTTTATAGGCCTATATATATATACTAGCTGAAAAGGCCCGGCGTCGCCCGGGCTTTGTATTTTGTAATTTGAAATTAACTTGTAGAGGACTTTCGGTTTTTAAACTCTAGGACCTTATATAATATGTATGTAGAACTTGAAATGAAGAAAAAGACTTATCATACTTAAACTATTCCCTCAGAAAACGCTAGATTAGCTTTGCTTCTACACACCATGCCTGGGAGGGATTGAAATAAGAAGACACAGAAATTCCGGTTACATAAGATTGTATTGTCTTGACGGAAAATTTTATTTCTCATTCTTATGTTACCATACAACCGTTTCGGGTGTGAAATAGAAAAGAAATTCGATATCACTTTCCTCCCCAAAAACCTGGGACATAATATAGTTCGGGCTTAGGACTGAAAATGTTCCATCCTATTTTGTCTTAGGATTTTTTACAGATTTCTTTACAGCATACTCGTTGGCACACACTTCAAGTTGTCCCTGCAATACGATATCTTATTCTGCATCAAAATGTGATGTGAGAAAATTATATTCTTCATGTCCAAGGTAGAAAAAGTTATGTGACTGTATCACACTGTGCATTATTTTCGTGGATTTCATTATTCATTATTTATTTTCACCACTGTATTACCTGACATCGACAGCATCAGAATTTGTTAAAGCTCAGTATTATGTAGATCCCAAAGCCCTATGTGAACACTGTAAATAATACACTGTTGTCATGACAACTGAATTGGATTTCATTTTTTCAGTATAATATTCTAAAAAATTACATACATTTTCAAGCGAAGGAGTGGTTTGTTTGAATTTTAGTGTTCACCGCGTTACTTCCCGGGCTTAACTGGGCATGTGTGCAAAATTCCGTACAAATTGGTAAAGAAATGTAGATTTGTATAGGGAACATACATACCCACAAACACACATTCGATTTTATATATTAGACTAGCATGTGCCCGCGGCTTCGCCCGCGATAATTATTTCAAAAATTAAAAATTAAGAGCATAATAGTAAAATCATTATATTTATTAACACCTAAATCACGTGGACTACATACCACGATTAGATAGCATCGTCTGGTAAAAGCGACCTCAGATTCGAGTTTCTTGGCCCTGAAAACCTCTGTATAGTGAGATTCGTCCAAATAAACCAACGTTTGACCATATTTAGGGCTTACAACATTCAAGCGATCGCGAAAGTTTTATTTTCAAGGTGTGACAAAAATAGACAAAGCCAACTGTAATTGATTTGACATTGAAATGTATAACTGAAAACTTATGTTATGAAAACGCAAAAAATACACGTTTTTTGCCCGTTTTTCACTCATAACTCACGAACGAAAACTAAAATTAAAATTCCGGCTTCGCGGTGCATTTTCCGACCCTTCAGCCCACCTATGTTTAAAATTTCAGATCTCTGCGTTCAGTAGATTTCCCTGGACATCGAGGACAGTTCCTTTTATTAATATAGATAATATGAATTATAATGATACCTTCTCTAATTTGTCAAACATCCATTTAATTTAATCCAAGCCCACCTGATACCACTGGTAACAATACGTTCTGTGAATTTGTTTCGATAATTCTATGCAAAAAGGGGTTAAGTATTTTCAAAAACATTTAATTTTTGGCATTTAGAATCAGAATTTTTCAAAATCCTTTCTTAGTGAGCACCTACATTATGAAGCGAAGGTACTGTCAAAATTCCAAGTCCCTACCTGTTATAGTTTAGGCTGTACGTTGATTCCTGTCATTCAGTCAATCAGTCAGTCAGTCAGTCATTCATTCAGTCAGTCAGGACAAAGCCTTTTATATATATAGAGATATAGAGAAGAGATGTAGATGCTGAAATAATATAATATGTGATATAATTTGCATCAACACAGTAAACGTTGTGCCAACTGAACTTTCGGGATAATTGAACAATGTTTGGTATAGGTGGTCCACACATCATACAAATTCCCTTCATTAGAGTAACTGCAGATTCTGAATATTCAATGTAGTGCTGAGGTTCTTGTAATCAGACTGTACAAGAGTCCATGCACACTCCACTCCACAAACAATCCTCCGAGCTTTGATTATATTCGCTGACATGGCGGCGATGAGTTGCGGAAAGTAAACAATTCCTGCAAGTCCGGAGTTTGCCTTTGCGAGTGACCCAAGTCAATTGGCCGGCCGAGACGACTGAGCTTTGAACCGAAGACCTCTAACCACTGCTCCTCGCTCGGAATGATTTTAGTGTGTGCTCTTGACACAAGTCTAGTGCATTATCTCTCTCTATATAAGCGGCTTTGTCCTGACTGACTGAATGACTGATTTGACTGAATGACTGACAGGAATCAACACAGAGCCTAAACTATAATAGGTAGAGTCTTGGAATTTTGACAGTACCTTCGTTTTATAACGAAAGTGCTCACTAAGAAATGATTTTGCAAAATTTTGATTTTTAATGCAAAAAAAATCAAATGTTTTTGAGTATACTTAATCCCCTTTTACACAGAATTATCAAATCCAAATCACAGTTGGCATGACAACGTATTGTTGCCAGTGGTCTCAGATGGGTTTCCAAATAAATGATACGGGACCCTATATATAAGAGGCTTTTTTCTGACTTAATGAATGACAATGGCTGACTGACTGGCTAACTGACAGAGAATCAACATAGAGCCTGAACTATGACATGTAGAGACTTGAAATTTAGACAGTACCTTCGTTTTATAATGTAGGTGCTCACTAAGAATGGATTTTGCTAAATTTTTATTTTAAATGCCAAAAATCAAATGTTTTGAGTATACTTAATCCCTTTTTACACAAAATTATCAAATCCAAATCACAGTTTGACATGACAACATATTGTTGTCAGTGGTCTCAGATGGATTTGGACATAAATGAAATGGGACTTTCAGAAATTAGACAAGCTATGAATATAATTCATGTTATAAATAAATATTAAAGAATGAAATCCACGAAAATAATGCAGTCACAAAACTTTCCCTACCCTGGACATAGAGATAACAATACGAGGTATGGTAATATGTTTTGGGGAGAGAAGTATGAAGGTGATATTGCATTTCTGTTTAATTTTATCCCCAAAATGGTTTTATAGGAAAATGAGAGTGCGTAATAAATATTCCGCAAAGACAATACAATTTTATGTATTTCTGTTTCTTCTTATTTGAACCCCTACCAGACTTGCTTTGTAGGTCTACTGTACAAGCGATGGGATGAAAAATTCTACATCCTCCATGAGCCATAAAAAGCTATATCAAGCGTTTTCTCAGGGAATAGTTTGAGTGTGAAAAGTCGTTCTTCCTATTTCAAATTCTAAATACGTATATAAGGACCTGGAATTTAAAAATCGAAAGTCCTTCATAAGTTAATTTCTAATTACAAAATAGAAAACCTGGGCGACGCCGGGCCTTTTAAGCTAGTCAATTAACAACAGTATTCTTGTTACTGTGGGAAACAAATGAATAACACAATTCCCATTTTAATTAAGGTGTGCCATGATAATTCATTGAAGTCATCGGTTAATTATTTTGTTTCTTTCTCGATACCAATTAACTTAATGTAAAAATGTGTAGGCCTATGGCACGAAATGTTCATTTCAATTTTCTGTGGAACTTGAACACTAGATTTTCATTAACCTTCTATTGTAATTGAGATATCCTAGAAAACTAAACAACTTTAACAGAAAAATAATATAGTAATTTTATTAGTCATACATTCAAGTTTGAAAACGTAAATTTTTAGTAAAACCGTTAGAGCCATTCTTTCGGGAGAAATGCAGGAAAACTTTTCGTTGCCTGCAGGAATGTTGGATTGGAAATTATTTAAAAAAAGAGTGCGTGGAACGCCACGCGACAGAAGTAAAACTTTATTTTATTATTTAATTTTTTCAATTTTTGATTATTGGATTTTTTCAATTTTGCATTATTGGACTTTTTAATATTTGGTTTTTGGACTTTTTTAAATTTTCGATCTTTGAATTGTTTATTTTTTATTTTTTTATTTTTGGATTTTTAATTTTATTATTTATTACATTTTAAATTTTTGGATGTTATAATTTTTAATTTTGTTTTTTTAAATTTTGGAAATTCGTATTTTTAATTTTGAATTTTTATTTTTTAATTTTTAATTTTTTAATTTTGGATCTTTGAAGTTTTTAACTTTTGATCTTTGAATTTTTTAATTTTGGATTTTTTAAGTTTTGATTCTTTGAAGTTTTTATTTTTGGATTTTTAATTTTGTATTTTAGTTTTTTTTAATTTTGGATTTTTAGATTTTTTCAATTTTGGTATTTTCGATTTTTTACTTTTTAATTTTTTAATTTTGGAATTTATTATTTATTAAATTTTGGATTTTTTGATGTTTTAATTTTTAATTCTGTTTTTTTTTAAATCTGGAAATTTGTATTTTTTTTAATTTTGGATTTTTAATTTTGGATTTGAACCTCCGGGTTCCATAAAATAGATAATATACCTTTAGATTGCTTAGGAATTGTCTATTGCCATTGAGGAAGTAAGGTCTGAAAAGTTTCCTTTGATTACTCCTAATCATTGAGTTGATTGTTTTCTGTGCAGTCCGCACAGTAATTTCGTTCGGTTTTGAGTGTGACTGATTTCGTGACGGTTTTAGTGTGACTGATTGTGACTGATTTCGTGACGGTTTTAGTGTGACTGATTTTCCCGATTTACCCTCTACCGTCACTAAAGAAGTTTTATTTCAAAAAAAGTAATTGTAATTAAATGTGAGAATAATGAGCTACAAAACATTATAACAGCCGATAAAGTATTTGAACAAGCGGAGAAATTAAAAAATATCGGAGCAATAATTACAGACACAAATAATATTAAGGTAGAAGTTAAGTGTCGACTGACATTAGGAAATGCTTGTTTTTATGCAATTCAGAATCTTTTATCTTCTACTCTTCTGTCCACAAGTCTAAAAATAAAAATTTATAAGAAAATTATTACCCTGTCGGTTGTATTATATGGATGTGAGACATGGTCGCTAATTCTTCGGAAAGAACTTAATCTGAGGGTGTTCGAAAACAGGGGGCTTAGGAAAATATTTGGGGCCAAGAAAGACGAAAATGAGGACTGGAGAAAATGCATAACGACGACCTTCATAACCTGTACTCTTCACCGGATATAGTAAGACAATTAAATCACGGAGGATGAAATGGGCTGGACATGTTGCGAGCATGGGGGGAGGAAAGATATATCTCAAAAGTATTGACTAGGAGACCCGAAGGAAAAAAACCAGTTGGAATACAAAGACGTAGCAGGGAGGACAATATTAGGATAGATTTAAGGGAAGTGGGATTTTCGAGGGAAGGTTGGATGGAGTTAGAACAAAATAGGGTTGAAAGGCGGGCTCAGGTAAGCGCAGCAATGTATCTCCGTGTTCCATAAAATAGATAATATTCCTTTAGGTTCCTTAGGAATTGTCAATTGTCATATAGTAAGTATGATTGCATATTTCATACTTAAACAGACCCTTAATCATCGAGAGAATATTCGCAACTAGTTTATCTCATTTTATGTCCGGTTTCTATAAACCGAAACACCTATGGGTAAATTGTTCAATGGACAGAATTTACACAAGGATAACTTTTACAAACTCAAATAATTTAAAGGTAACAATCACATACACTTCTGGGGAGTTTCTAGATAAATGTCCCCTGGCAAAATATGAAAATGACAGAAAAAATGTTCCTACAAACTCGGGCTGGATCTTTCCAGGGGTAAATCGTCGGGTTAGTTTTCCTTTCATGGATGGCTGGATAAAATTTAACCTCTCATAGGATCAATAATAATTATTTAAAGAATGAGAATCAAAGCCTTCTGAATTAAATAAACTGTACAATTCCAAGGCCTTCCTTATATCATTGTGGGTGATTCTGGAACTAAGTTACCCATAGGTATTTCACAAGTTTATAGAAACCGGGCATAAATACAGTATTTTACATGTAATTGGACTTACGTCTATTGTAAGGCTCCCCAGATGACTCAGTTTGCACTTAAGCAGAATATGGAGACGGGTTGTGTTTTGTGAGGAGTGTAGATAGCATCATGTGGGTCTCTCTGTCATAATACAATAGTCAAGATAATAATACCTGTATGCAAGCTTGCGAAAGTTTGTTGAAGTGAATCAGAAAAAGTATTCAGATCCTTGGGAAGCGGGACAACTAAACGTAACATTGCTTATCCCTTATCAAGGGACGCGATTATTCTGTTACGTTAACATGGACGAAGAGTTGAGGGGATTTTAACAACGAAAAACTTAAAAATGTGAATTTCATGGAAATGTTTACTGCAACATATACATCAAGTGTTCAGCTATTTTTCAACATATTCGTCACCGGAATTGAGACTATTTCATCCCGTGGGACCGATGTTTGAATACCTGTCTTGGAGAAGTCTGCCGCCTGGGATTTTAACCATTGTGTGGCAAGTTTGTCCTCCTCTGTCATTTCTTTATGTCTAGGAAAAGATGGAAATCACTGGGAGCGAGGTCCGGGCTGTAGGGTAGATGTTTAAACACCCTTAGCAAGTCTTCTGCAGAAGTTGGACTGGGAGGTGTTCAAACATCCACTCTACAGCCCGGACCTCGCTCCCAGTGATTTCCATCTTTTTCCTACGCCTCAAGAAATGACAGAGAATGAGACAGACATGGTTGTCACACAGCTTGGTTCAAATCCCAGGCGGTAGACTTCTACGACAGACGTATTCAGAAGTTGGTCCCACGGGATGACAGATGTCTCAATTCCGGTGGTGAATACGTTTAAAAATAGCTGAACACTGGCTGTGTCTGATGAAATAACTATTTACTTGAAACAGTGTTTTGTTTCTGTAAACAGACCCAGGGGAAACTTACTTTGAGGACGGCCCTCGTAGTGGGTGTATGTTATCTGCGCCACGGTTGACACCGAATTTGAAATGGAGTAAAACTGAGATATGTAAACTGCGCCACGGAAATATGTAGATGCACTTGTCCAGTTCCAAACAAGTGCCTACATAAAACTGAAAAGTATTGAACAAGGGATACCTGTAAGATGAACAGCTAAAATAAATGACAAGCATTCTAGTCTACTCAAATAGGGAGAACAATATATAAACAATGAAATATCCCGTTTTGATTTTATTAAGAAGGCGTCATATGAGAACAAAGTGCTCGTGCAAAAAAATCTGGGTAGTGTTTTTAAAATTTTTTAAAATGACAAAGCTACCACACCTATGCAATTTCATAGCCAGTCCTAAGTCTGGAGAAGTGGAAAGGAAATTGTTAGTGCGTTAGTATGACGGTGACGCCATTTAAATGTCGGTGGCGCAGTTTACATCGTGTAGGTAGGGGGAAAAGGAAGAAGTGGCGCAGATTACCATTTCCCCTCGTAGTATTGCTCATACCTTATCAAAGAACGTGATTATTTTGTTACGTTAATATGGACGTGGGATCTGAATGACGACGAAGAGTTTATGGGATTTTAACAAGGAAAAAAAATACAGAATGTGAAATCTAATTACTATTCAAGCACATTGATTCATAAATGATAAATTACGGAAACATTATTCTTACACCATTTTATCTTGGTTTTCAGGGCACACATCTGTGTCACTGCCCCACAAATGCTAAGAAGTGCACAGTTTGGAAGATATGTTAGGCCTAATATTTTTCAAATAAATAGCTAATATACACAAAAGCTTATTTAGTATCGTCAGATATTAATCACAGTCAATATTCTGTATTTTACGAACAAAGGTTTCGCACTTTCTCTCGCATTGCATTTGTTCATTAACCTTAGTACGTACTTCTGTTGTTTAAGAACGGAATTTATTTTACTACAGTTTCCCCACAATATTATACCATACCTTAAATTTGAATCGAAAAATACAAAATACATTGTTCTGATATAATATGTCATTGGCAGCACTCTCATTAAACTTCTTAATAGGTAAGTTACTCTCGATAACTTTGTCATTACATAGTTGACATGACATTCCCAAGTCAGATTAGAATCAGTAAATATACCAAGGAGCTTAGCGTTATCATTGTGCTAATTGTTTGTAGAAAAAGTTATTTTCTGTGTCTTAGTTTCATTTAAAAACTATCCATTAGCACAAAACCACAATTTGGCTTCTTTAAACACGATGCATGGATGCATGTATGAATAGAATGTAGGGAATTAATAAATTTCATTTTTACCAATGAGGGGATGTTATATAATAAGAATTTAATTTCCACCTTATACCCTCATTAATTACGTATGTAGGATATCTCGGAGATTTTGCCAATAACATTCATATTCACTTTTAATTAACAGTATTTAATTTCACTTGTAAGTTTTGATATAGTAGGTGTGTACATCTATATTGTGTTCTAAGATAATTTCTTAAAATGTAATAAAATATACATAATCTAAAAGCTACATGAGATGTCTAAAAGCTACATTAGATGTTAAAACATTTGTAGGCCTGTGTTTATTAAAATTTATAAACAGTTACGCCAGTAATTAATGTGCAACTTAATTGAGTTCTGTCTTGTGTATTTTACAATATTGAATATAAATAGTCTTATAATTTAAAAACGAAGGTAAAATGTCATATGGACTTATGTCACGCACACACAATGTTATAAATTTTTAACGACTGTGTACTCACAACATTCTTTCACTATAGTTTCCTATTCTTTCACTATAGTTTCCTGTTAGAATTTTTGTGTGTTGTATTTTTTTTTTTTTTTTTTTTTTTTTTTTTTTTTTTTTGTAGTTCCACGTGTTGTAGTCTGTGGATTTTTTCGCTGTCTTCTTGTCTTCTTTCTAGTATGATGTATTAGTATGTTAATGGCAATTTCTTCGGCATCCAACATAATCTTATTGGGATGCATTTCGATTCAAAAGAATTGCACATTAATGACTAGCGTAACTGTTTATAGATTTTAATAAACACAGGCCTACAGATCTTTTAACATCTCATGTATGTATATTTTATTGCATTTTAAGAAATTATCTTACAACACAATATAGATGTACACACCTACTATAGCAAAACTTACAATTGAAATTAAATACTGTTAACTAAAAGTGAATCTGAATGTTATTCGCAATATCTCCGAGATATCCTACATACGTAATTAATGAGGGTTTAAGGTGGAAATTAAATTCTTATTACCGTATTTTACGGACTATAAGACGCTCCGGACCATAAGACGCACCTTGATTTTGGAATGGAAATTTAAAGGAAAAGAAATTTAATGTGATTCTAAACGAATTTTTTTAAAGGAATAATAACCTTGTACAATGGAATCAGTGTAAATTACTTTCAGTGCTTAGTATAAAACTTCTAACCTAACTTAAAACCTGCGTTGTACGAAAATATCTTCTGTACAGGTGGCATCACATAAATTTTAACTGAAATGATTTCTTATAATACTTCACCCTCTGAAAATACTTTTACACCCTCTAACTTTCAATTCAGCATACGGTAAGCGCAACGGGACAAGGCTGTTTAGAGGTCATTGCCTTCATTTAAACCACCCGGCGGAGACAACTCCTTTCGTATAAAAGAACTCAACATTCCTTTCTTTTCGCATTGTATACCTGGCTTCCAGCTACCCTCAATTTACGATTGTGATAAGTTCACTGATGTACAGTCTGTGCCAAAATTAGTAAATATCTTATCGTTTACAACACAATGTTTATAACTATGGTATTCCGGCAATATTTACCATGATTTTAATTTTTCAGTGTACTTCGGACCATTAGACGCACCCAACTTTCAAGGCTCTGTTTTCAAGGTTAAAAACTGCGTCTTATGGTCCGTAAAATACGGTATATAGAATGTAGGGAATTCTGGTGAAAGAACTAAGTACTATGACGAAGAAAAACCTTTCCTCTGTCAGTTTGTATACGAGAATATGTTTGGAATTTTAATTACCAGGAATGATAGAATGTTTCATTATGTACACAAGTTCAGAAGCAACTGATGGATTCCGCCATTGCAGTTTCTTGGTTATGTAGTAGTGTATTATATACATTCTAGACGTTGCAAATTGCTTAGCGGTGGAACTTTTCTGCCATTTCTGTACACTACATAGTTTGCACTTTGACTGTGTCGCTTTGTAAATAATGAGTTCCATTAACACAAGCAATACAGCCCTGCTAACATGAACTTGAAAACCGAGTTTAATAAAATTCTCTTTCTTTCTACTTTATGGGTGACTTTGAAATTTACACATTAACTATAAAACAAGCAGGAAAATTTATATCTGGCATCAACATTTATTTTTTTCTTTAATTAATGAATTATGACAGATACTGCCCTGTTATAAGTTATGTGGATTTTGACTTTCATTGCTAAAACACTGTCTTTTCTTACATTGTACCCAGTATTTACTGCTTTCTGTTATTGATTTGTTACAGTGTGGGACGAAAGCTCAACCTTAAAAAATCCCTTTAGGAAGGCCTACAGGCTGAGGTAGATTTCGAAGTGCTTTTGGTTTAATTGATTGTCGCTACGTAGCCCTCTTCTTCTTTAGCCTTGGCATGACAAACCCGCAATAATAACAGCAAAAAGAGGAGAGAGCACTTTCTCAAACATTCAAATCTCGCCTTATATGAGAGCTATGAAGAAACTAGTTATTGATTTGTAGAGTACTCATCAAGAGCTTTTCAGTGATACCTCACAAGACGTGGTTTCAAATATTTCGAATTTCCATCCCCCACCCCCACTCGTAACCCCAAAACCTCCGAATCGTTGGTGTCACTGTGAACTCCATAGGGAGTACTCTAATTTATTCAACAAAGTTTCCCTCTATACTTCATAGGGGTCGAGTTATAAAGTTTTCAAAACTTCAACCTCTTCCCCCGACCCCCCCTCTTGGGCCAATTTTGCTCATTAACGAATTTGTCCGAACTATTGGGCCTAGAAATAACATAATAAAATTTGGTTCAAATATCTTCAAAATTATGGCCCCTAGCGTGTATACATACATATATATCACACAATTTTTTTTTTTTTGAACGGGTGGTGGTTTCGTACTTAGGGAAGCATGGAACGTAAAGATATGAAAGAGTTTTTCGAAAATCATGACATGGTATCGATGCAATACGTAGATTTTTCTTCAAAATCTACCTAAAACGCACTTCTTTTCCAGTTACTGGATTCTTACAGTACAGTCTCTACTTAGGCTATCTGTTATTGTAGATGTCGAAAAGATTGCAAAGGTAGTAACTGATTTTTCCTGATATTTTTCACACGAAGTCATTTTACTGCTTTTTAAAGTTCTATTACGATGCAGAGACGATGCCTATAGTACTAAAACCTCCATATTTTTAATTTATGCAGTCAATGCCTTCTTCCTTAGCTCGGCAGAATATCTACCGAAATGCCATGCAAATATCGTTTAAATTCATGAAGTTGATTTTTTAGCCCATTGGCATTATAATTAATACTGTTAACTAAAATTTAAGAACTGATTTATTTTGCAACTCCAATAGCCCTAATTGACAAGAACATAAAATCACCTAAACTGATGTAACAAAGTGCCAGAATGCTTTTGTTTTATGAGTGATCATTGCAATTATGATATGCAGAAAATAAGTTATTTTTGTAATCGATTTCAGAGTTAAGCTCCAGATCGATTCATTAGGCAGAGTTTACGGAAGAACATAGGTCTAGTTTGATAAATATATGTGAAGGAATATGTGGGTAATGTTATTTGTCAAAGCTAACTATATTGCAGCTTCCAGAGTCGTATATGAACATTGTAAAACAATATGTTGTCATGAGAACCGATTTGCATGTGATAAATTCTATTTAATATATTACCATAAATTAGGCGATAATTTGGGCATTACTCCGGCTCCAGTAAACTGATTTGGTCTAATATCAACATGCATACACCAAGTTTCATGAAAATCCGATAAAGCGTTTTCGAGTTATCGCGCGTACAGACACACGGACGGACGGACGGACGGACGGACGGACGGACATTTCCCGTCCGGCACACAACCTCATAAAGTACCATTCTGGCACTCAATAACTATTGCTCCTTGACGCTAACCATGAACTGTTATGTAATTTGGAGACAACTGGAATATGACCTATAAACAAAGTATGTCAAACCTGTTGAATGGCATTGACTTGCAGTGGCTATGAAAGGCTCCTTCAGAATATCCACGCCACGTCACTCTATGAGGACTACTGGCTACTACAGACATTACAAACATATCAAGTTATTTCCAGCCCGATGCCTATGTTACACAATTTTACCATTAGACCTTAGTAAGTGGCTTTATACTTTCAAACCAAGAACTGTTTGAGACATCAAAATGAAACTTCCTTTTGATAATGAAAGAGTTCTATCAAAAGTAATAAGTGTGCTTCTGTTTAATCATTCACAGTTGCAATTATGATAAGCTGAAAATGAGTTATTTTTGCTACCAGTTTCCAAGGAGAGTTCCAGATCGATTCATTAAGTAGGACTTACCGAAGAACAGAGGTCTAGTTTGACAAGCATATGTAAAGGATTATGTGCTTTTCACGCGATAACTCATATACGCTTTATCGGATTTTCATGAAACTTGGTACACACATTTATAACGTCCATGGGACGAAGCCTATTAATTTTGGACCAAATCGGTTCACTGGCACCGTAGTATTGCCAATTTAGTGCCTATTTTATGGTGATATATTATACAGACTTCATCAAATGCAAATCGGTTTTCATGACAACATATTGTTTGCAGTGTTCATATACGGCTATGGAAGTTGCAATAAAGTTAGAAAGTGTATCATTTAGGTCCGGGGGGTTGAACGAAATTATTCGTCGAGACATTTCTCCGCAAAAAGATGCAAAACAAAATAGGTGTGACTTTAGGTGTTTTATGAAGACCATTCCACTCATACGCCGCGTGTTTGATATTGACTAATAACGTTTAGCAATTCCTCGGATGGATATAGACTAATCACGATCGTTTATTTGATAATATCTTTCCTCGGATCGCAAGGATGCAATTTTATCTGATAAAATCGTCAGCTCGTTACTGGACACGTAAGGCATCAACGTGCGGCGATTAATACGTCACATGCTGCCATTGACGGAATAAAAATATTTTATTTTATACAACATAACTTGTTTGGAAATTGCAACAACATAAATGGCCACTGATTAAAATAGTATATTGCGATACAAGCGTTGCATTAGTCCAGTCAATAAACGTCGAAAAACACCAAATAGAAAAATATCGTGTAGTTTTGAAATTTTGTAGAGTTGTCGGAAGGAGTGTCCTGAACAACATACTAAAAGTCCCCGAAGGTGGGGGGTGAGCGGGGGGCAGGGGGGCCCGCAGAAGGTCCCTATTTTAGGTGTTTCGCTTATATCTAAACAATGGTTCATCGTAGAGGAAAAGTTGCTATATACAAAATTCAAGCTGATAAAATGTCCTACAAGTTTGACTGTACACATTTCTTTCTATTCCCAATAGTTTTCGAGATATCCGCCAGCGAAAATAACAAATTTTCGAAAAAAGCTCTTTCGCCTCGCGCTTTTCGACACACTTTGCCTTCTAGCGCTTCAGCCCTTAGGTATACAGCAATGTTACCATGAAAAAAGTTGTAGGTAAATAAATTATCTTGAAAATGAGTAGTCATTTGTTACTTTGTCTTCAAATGTTCAAAAGTTATAACAATTTTAAGATTCGGTCAAATTTCGAGATTTCAAAAGAAAATCGTATATCGCACTTTCTGTATATTTACGGGTTATATCTTTGTACATAAGCTGTATATTGTGTATTTACATCATGAAACAAGTGGAGAAACATCACACAACCATTAAAGTTGAAATTATTAAAAATCCGAACACGGTACAAGCACAGTACATGTAATGGAAAATACATTATATTGCAGGCAAGAAAGGACAAATAGGGACAAAAAAATCATGTAGTTTTGAAATTTGGCAGAGATGTGGGGGGGAAGTGTCCTAAACAACGTAGTAAAAGTCCCCATGGATAGGGGGTGAGCGGGGGGTGGGGGCACTTTTACCGGTAAATGTAATTTCCCTCAGTTTTCCCTAAATACACAAAAAACTATGGGTTCTAGCAAAAAAACAGTTTATGCACAAAATTAAACTACATAAAAGTTCTTATAAAATTTATCTGAATGATATTTCTGTAGAATTAATAGTTCAGGAAATAAAAGGATATGAAGTATGACACAGTTCTGGAAATTTTGTTTTACCGTGCTTTGTGTAATTTTTACCGCACGGAGATTTCTTTTGTTTTCATAGCAACCAGATTGCGTGTGGGAATGTCAAGTTAAGATCCACGGCAACAATATTCTTAAGTACCACTAATTAGTTAAGTCGTGCAAATAAACAATTTCAGTTCAGTGCAAGCCAGTTCGTGTGCTTTTATAGCGTTTTGATGAAGGCATAACTGATTCATCGATTCAATTCGTGGACTATTCATTCATCTAGTATGCCGTGATCTTACGGCTAACAGAATACTGACAACAAAGTAAGAAAATAATTATTTACATAATCTGTTACAGGCAGGCTATTCGTGGAAAAGTCTTAATACACACAAAGACGAAATTGTCATCATTATTGTTTTTATACAAATTATTTAATAACGAAATATAAGATATTAATATTCTCGATGAAATATATTTTTGTGTTAAACGTTATAGACCTTATAAATTGTACAATCTTTTTTTCATCCCAAAAGCAAACACTTACTCCCATAATAATTCTTCTCTTTATAATGTGCTCCGTCTATACAATCAATTGCACAAAATGGACAACATAGATATATTTAATACCAACAATAAACGCTTTAAAAGTATCTGTGATGAAAATTTGAAAACATTAAAATTGTAGTTATTAAAATATGCTCCATGTCATTTTCTTTATGTAAATCTTTCTTATATATATATATATATATATATATATATATATATATATTATAAAAAGAGCCCTTCGAATTATATTTAAATTAAGTAGAAGGCATTCATGCAGAAATATCTTTAAAAACAATAATATCCTCACTATGACTGGTATGTAGGCTACTTATATGAGTTACTTAGACTGATAAAAACAAATGAACCAAATATCAACAAAAATAAAGATATTCATGACCATGAGACAAGAACAGCAAATAATATAGCAATAACTAGACACAATCTTCAAATAACAGCAATGCGTCCCATTGCTATGGGAATCAAAATATTCAATAAGCTTCCCCATGAGGTGAAGAATTTGTCCGAAATCAAATTCTGTAGAACTATACGACATGTACTAGTAACTAATGCATATTATTCCTTGAATGAATTTAATCCAAATAACTTCATACTTCAATAATATTAATTTTTTTATTTTTAACCCTGTTAATAGTTTTTAATAGATAAACTTGACAAACATTTCTTCTTGTTAGAACAAGGGATCGACTTGAACTTAATCTCTCTAAACAACTATTTGTAACTTCCCTGAAGCGAAGCATTTTGTTTGGAAATTTATGACAATGATCAATAGGAACTCTACTATGTAGAACCTCAATGAACAATAAAGATGATTATTATTATTATTATTATTATTATTATTATTATATTTTCCTCAATAACTATTACAGTCTTTTATTTATGTTTTTCATTTGTTCCCTTCATTGCGTAATTTTCATGTTGTAAGTTTTCTTGTTGCTTTTTTCTGTTTTTTTTGTTAGTTGTAGTATTAGTTTGTAGTATATTGCGATACTAGTTCCGTAAGCGGTGCATACGAATCGAGGAAAGAGGTTTTTTCAATGACCGAGATCCGTTATGCGCTTATAGAACGAGTATTGCATGCTATTTTTTGCACGATGATTATTTATATCAATTTAATTACATTAATTGAGGTATTAGCTGAAAATATTATGAACTAGGTGAAAAGGCCCGGCGTCGCTCGGGTTTTGTATTTTGTAAATGCGAAAAAACTTATGAAGGACTTTTGATTTTCAAACGCTAGGTCTTTAAGGTCTTTATATAGTTATTTAGAATTTGAAATGGGGAAGAACGACTTATCACACACAAACTACTCCCTCAGAAAACGCTAGATAGGCTATAGCGTATTATAGCTTATAGCAGATCCCCGCAGCTTCGCCCAAGATAATTAATCGAAAGATTAACAATTAAGAGCAAAATAATTAAACTATTATATTTATTAACACTTTGCACACGAAACATTCATAGGTCTAAACTAAACGATTGATAGGCCTAATTAATGAAACAGCTATAGGCCCTAGGCCTAAATCCGGCTTTGAAGTGAATTCAACGATTAGAAAGCGCAGCATGGGGAAAATAACCTCAGACTCGAGTTCCCTGGCTCAAAAAACCTTGCATAACGAGTTCCGTCCAAATCGAAAAATGTTTGCCCATTTAGGCCTATATTCATTATTCTTCTTCCGTCTAGGGTGAAAATTTCATCTGTCTGCGTGCCTTGACATTATAAACAAATGAATCGGCCAGAGTGGGCTTACAAAATTCAAACGATCGCGATGCTTTTATTTCCAAGATATGACGAAAGTAGGAAAGCTATCCGCAATTGATTTGACAACTGAAATGTATTGCTGAAAACTGATGCTTCGAAAGCGCAAAAGCGTTCGTTTGGAAAGAACGGGCTTGAGCAGTTTGTATTCGATCAGCTTCTAATCTTGCTTCCCGTTGCTCGTCTGTTTCTGAAGCTCGTAATTGCCTTTTTATTTTGTGCTTGAGATGTAGATCGACCAATCGATTTCCGTTTGGGGGGCATAATTGTCGACGATGCTCGCAAATTCGCAAAAAATAATAATAAATAAATAAATGAAAAAATTCAGCATTCGAAAGATTATGAGAATTGAAATCGATTAAACTCACGATGAAAAAAGTGTGTAAATGTACTATGTGACAGACAGACATATAACTTATTCGTTTTTATTTATATAGATGAAAAATGGAATAAGCCATTGAGGCCATGGTTTCTATATTCATTTGTCTAGACTTAACTTATATTTCCGTTACATTTCAGGCAGATTTAACGACCCTACATAAGAGATTTTAATTACGATTACATATAGAAATGTTGTATCCAGGACCCCGAACTAAGGAACTTCCCCGGAATTTTCTGTAAACCATCTTTCATAAGAAGCATATCCCATCTTAAATAAATATTTAATATTACCTTATTATAAACTTCTCTGGCGTTTACAATAACTTGCGATATCCATTGCCTTCCATAGCGATCGCGATGCTTTCTTTTTCCGAGGTATGACAAAAATGCACAAAGCCTTCTGCAATTGATTTGACAACTGAAATGTACCGCCGTCTCGAGAATAATACAGTATAGAAGTCAGTGCTGAAAATTGCAAGTCTCATTCCCGTTTTCACTCATAACTCGCGAACGAAAGCTAAAATTAAAAATGTAATATGCCAGAAACCTTCCCGGGAATGTACACAACAACTTCCCAAAGTTTCATGGCGATCCGTTGAATGGTTTAGTAATGCATAAAGGACAGACAGACATACATTCATTTTTATATATATAGATATACATTATTGAAGATGTTATATTTTAGGAAGTGATTCGCATGTGCTGGTTGTTTTGGGGACGGAATATTCGTCCTGTAAGTGAGCATTCACCTCGAAGTAGCATAGCATGCGAATCGCACTACGTGGATGCAGGCTGCACATCGAGTAGCATGGTTCACAGTTTTGCATTCATACGGAAGTAGCGAATGCGATCTGCAGTTTAACGTGCATTATATATTTCCACTTGAACAATTGAGAAACCCATTTGAAGTAATGTAATTTACCTAAAGAGGATATAGTTTCAGCAATTTTAATCCAGGCTTTTTTCCTACTAGTTTCGTTTGCCATATCGTATAGTCTATGAATGTACAAATTGTATGTTAAATAGCTCTCTTTCTAGCAGTTTTCATGACATCTTTGCCATAATCTACCGCTACACAAGCGAATATGTGTTGAATTTTCTTAACAATTAGAAAACAGCTGAAAAGGCAAGTGTACGCATGCGTCATCCCGAGTAGCGTCGCATGAAATAAGTCCAGATCTATCTGAAGAAATGAATGTCGCACTCTGCGAGATGCACTATTGCCACGCTACTTTGGTGTGAAGACTTGAACTTGTTTATTTGGGATTTAAAATGAATAACGTGCAGCATGCATCCAGGTAGCACGTCGCAAGTGGCATGCTACTTCGGTGTGAATGCTCCCTTAAAGCCGCAACCAACTGGGGGGGGGGGCTTGGTTCCGGCCTTCGATAAAGGCTTTTATTGTGATGACTTACTTACGGCACTAGTGCTTTTTGTAAGTTTTTCAGCATTTAGATTTCTTTTGTTTTCATAGCAACCAGATTGCGTGCGGGAATGTCAAGTTACGATCCACGGCAACAAAATTCGTCAGTACCACTAATTAGTTATGTCGTGCAAAAAATATTTTTAGTATTACATTAAATATCTAATATTAGCGTTGTAGTGTTGTAATATTAGTCTTAGTGTTGTTGTAATGCCATTTTGTAAAACAGGTGTAATTAGTGTAAGGGAATATTGTAATCGGGCAAAGAGCTTGTTATATTCTCAGCATAATAAATAACAAACAAAATAAATCCTACTCCAGACTGCCTATGAGAATCTTCTTCTACAGTTGGATTTTCACAAAGTTTGTTACTGATACTTTAGAAGAATATCCCACTCACTGAGCACGAGGAAGAAAGATTCTAACTTCTTAGCGAGGCGGAAACACAATCCAGTCATAATAAATTGCCTTCTGTTTTGAAAACTCTCTTTTCAAGTGACCCTTGTTAGTGAAACATTCTACAGGTACCATCTCAGACAAAAACAATGGCGCATCGGTATCTAGAGGCACTGATCATGTCTGAGACGGTACTTGTAATGTTTGAAGAACTCATTGTATTGTTGTTAAGTTGGCAACTCAGAACGTATTGGATGCGAATTTACAAATTGAGCTTGTGATTGAAGAAATATGAAGAAATATGTGTTTTCGTCACTTTTTATCCGAAGATAAAGTGGAACTACTTTTTATTACCTTAATCTTTTATTGTACTGACATTCTGAACACAATATATATATATTGTATAAAATCCCCAATTGTTTGTAGGCTATAAATGTTTCAGGGGCCCTTTTGGTAAAAGATAGATTTATGCCGCGCACCAGCCAAGCTCCGCCGTTTTGTTAGGTTAAGAACGTTTATGTTAATTTAGGAGCAATATACTGAATAGCGTGAGGTTTATTATGTCTCACATTGAATCTCTTCTTCGACGAAACCTTAAACCCCAACTTCCCAGGCGGGTCGTATTACAGAGGAGCCTAGTGCGCGGCATAAAACTATTTTTTCCCGCACTTTTATATACTGTAACATAATTAATAAATACAGTATAATTTCGTTTCACAATATACTTGCACTATTTGATACATATAGATCTCGTTTTCAGATAGGCCTACTAATTCTGAAATTCGCATTTAAGCCGTAATCATTTCGTTTTTATCTTGATACTTATTACTGTTATAAAACAAGTGTTTAACAAACAAACAAAAAATGTTCATTTATATTTTTCAACAACTTTACTGTGTAAAAATCGATCGGTATATTTGTTATTAAAAATAATTATTATATATGAATAATTAGAATTATGGTAGGTTTTCATGTATCGCCTACTGTAATCTAGAAAAATTTAAAATGGATACGAGTAAAGTACTCCTTATGTCATTTTGGAAAAAAAAACTCATATAGGCATTTTATTAGTCAAAGACAAAAGTTTTTGTTAAAATCATTAGAGCCAATTTTTCAAATAAAATTTAAAAATATCGTGAAAAGTCTCCTTTCTATTTCAGTTATAGAAACAAAATTCTGGGTTGTACGAACAAATTTAAAATATCGGTTAAAAACATGTTGCTGGATTTATGTGTGTACCAACTTAATGCGTTTTTTGATGCAACTGTATATTAGAATTGTTCACGTAGTATGTTTGTATATTATTTTATACGTTTTATTTCTATTTATGTAAGACAATGTCATGCAAAATTTCTTTTGTCTCGACAATAAAATTTATTATTATTATTATTATTATTATTATTATTATTTCTCTATTCTACATATATGCGAGATAGTACAAGGCGTTAAGTTAGGTTAGGTTAGGTTAGGTTATGCAGCGTGTGACTAATTAATACAGGAACGATGCAACCACAGACCGCCGTGGGGTTTACAGGTTTACACCATGTGACCAGTATAGATTTTATAGATTATCTAAAAGCCTTTGACAATGTACAAAGGAATATATTATGGGATGTATCAAAGAGAAAAACCCCACCCCACAACATCTAATAAGGCATATACAGCATCTTTATTCAGAAACAAAAATACAAATACGTAGTGGCGGAAGAAGAAGCAGAGGAAATATAATAAATTCAGGGATTCGACAAGGGTGCCCATTCTCACCCGTGCTATTTAATTTATACATTGACCAAGTCACTAATGAGTGGCTAGATTCTGTAAATAAATTTTATAAAACTAATTTAACGACGTTTCTATTCGCTGATGATCAATTAGTATTAACTGCATCACAAGACAGTCTTCAAAAATTGATATACGAGTTACAAATCGGAGCAACGAATTATAATTTACCAATATCCCCAACAAAAACGAAAATTATAGCTTTCCAAGGCAAAACAAAACTAAGATGCAACATTTTAGTTAATAATAGTATAATAGAACAAGTGAGAGATTTTAAATATTTAGGTTCTGAAGTTGGTAACACAAGAGAATTAGACCAACAAAGAAAATTACAATACTTTAATCAAATATGTGGGACAATTAGAAGAACCCTCATAAACAAAACAAGGAAAGATACTGTTTGAAGTTTTATATATAAAGTTTTATCAGTGCCATATAGCAAAAGAAGCCTTAGAAGGAGTTAGGGATTTTGTGATAGGAGGATACGCTATTAACACCATCAAATATGCGGACGACCTGGTGATTCTGGCAAAGAAACAAGAAATATTGCAAGGAATGATTGACAGGCTGGTGGAAACAGGAAGAAAGTATGGAATGGAAATCAACATAGGTAAATCGAAGGTGATGAGGATATCGAAGAGAGAAGAGCCGCTTCAAATTATCATGGGAAATCAAGAATTAGAGAACGTGAACCAGTTCAAATACTTAGGAAGTGTACTGACGAAAGATGCCTATTGCACCAAGGAGATAAGATCAAGAATTGCCATGGCCAAGAAAGCATTTATGAAGAAGAGAACTCTGCTAACTAGTAGTCTGAACCTAGAGCTACGTAAAAACCTGGTGAAGTGTTATATTTGGAGTATTGCTTTGTATAGATCAGAGACATGGACTTTGAGGAAATTAGAGAAGAAATATTTAGAAAGTTTTGAAATGTGGTGCTGGAGACAGATAGAAAATATAAAGTGGATGGACATGGTGACAAACGAAGAGGTTCTGAGTAGAGTGGGTGAGAAGAAGTCAATCATACACACAATTCGTCAGAGGAAAGCAAACTGGGTTGGGCACATTCTCAGAAGGAACTGCTTATTACATGATGTCGTAGAAGGAAGATTGGAGGGTACAACTAGACTTGGAAGAAGAAGAATTCAGCTGTTGGACGATTTAAGGGAAAAGCGGAAATATTGGATGCTGAAGGAGGAAGCAGAGGATAGACAGTTTTGGAAAACAAAATTCGCGTACCAAGTTTGAAAACCTGCCGGAAGGCAGAATACTTACTACTACTACATTTAGCCTATGGGTCAGAATGCTGAACTATCACAAGAAAACAAAAACAAAAAATAGAAAGATCAGAAATGAGATTTTTGAGAGCAGTCGCTGGATATAGAAGGACAGATAAAATGTACACCGAGACAATAAGGAAAGAACTGAATATATTTAACTTAAGTAACAACATTAAAGAATATCAAGAGAAATATTATGTTCAAGTACGTCGGATGCCAGAGTCTCGCATCCCTAAGATGATCCTAGAATACAGACCACAAGGGAAGAAAGAGAAAGGAAGACCCATGAAGAGATGGAAGGACCAGTTTATTTGAGAGGACGGAACAGGTGGCAAGGCCTAATCCCTAAGGTTGATGATGTGACCAGTATGCAGCAGACGAATTTCGTGAGTGAGCAACGTAATTTTCTATGTACTTCTTAGCGTGTTTACTAATATTTACAACTAGTAGATTCCCGTGGCTTCGCCCAGGTTAATTAATTGGAAGATTAAAAATTTCTTTCTTTCTTTCTTTACCGTAGTTTCACCTCTCCCTTTTATAGGATTTAAGCGACCCAAGCCGCCCGGGCCTTACAGGGCCGCGACCTGTCGGGAGAGGGATTATCTTGGATCACATACATACTTTTTTGACCAGACAAGGGCATGGAGGGCCTCCCCGGATGAGTGATCAGCCCAATGCCGGGGCCACCTCCGAGACAACACGAACACATAGGACGAGACACACCATTCACACACACACTCAATCCAAATAAGGCGAGGATGGGATGAAGATGATAATGACGGCCAGATGATATCTGGGGACCACAAGGGCCTAAAGTTACCCGACATTTGTCTCAAAGGTGAGGAAAAACCCCAGAAAAAACCTCACCTAGGTAACTTGTCCCGACCAGGAATCGAACCCGGGCCCGCTGCGCGAGAGGAATGAACGCATCCCCTGAGCCACAGCGGTGGACTAGATTAAAAATTAAGAGCAAAATAATTAAAACATTATATTTATTAACAGTATAAGACAAAATCTGAATATGTCCAACATAAATAACAAAATACAGGAAAACAAACAAAACTGGTTGAATCATATACTCCGTATGCGAGAGGAGAGATTGGCAAAGCAAGCTCTTCGCTACCAGCCGAAAGGAAAAAGATATATAGGAAGACCCAGGCGTCACTGGGAAGACTTCTTCTGAGACGAAACAGGTCAATCTGGCCTATCTAGATTGTTGGTGATGATGATGATTTATTAACAGTTGCACACGAAACATTCATAGGCCTAACCTAAACGATTAACAATTAATGAAACAACTAAAAATCCGGTTTTGAAGTGAATTCTACGATTAGAAAGCGCCGTCTGGGAAAGCGACCTCAGATTCGAGTTCCCTGGCATAATAAATCCCTGCATAGTGAGTTCCATCCAAATCTATCAATGTCTGTCCATTTAGGCCTATATTCATTATCCATCTTCCGACAACGTTGAAAATATCAGATGTCTGCGGGCCTTGGCAATATAAGCAAATGAATCGACCAGGATGGGCTTAAAAAATGAAGCGATTCTTTTATTTCCATATTTTGACAAAAAACGGCAGACACCTGCAATTGATTTGACAAATGAAATGTATTACTGAAAACTGATGCTTGCATAGCGAAAAAAATCACCTTTTATGCCAGTTTTTCACTCATAACTCGCGAACGAAAGCGAAAATAAAAAATCCGGCTTCGAGGAGCATTCGCTCACCCTTCAGTCCATCTACGTTTCAAATTTCAGATCTCTTCGTTCAGTAGATTTCGCTGGGCATCGCGCACAGACAGACAGAGAGAGAGAGAGAGAGAGAGAGAGAGAGAGAGAGAGACAGACATAAAGACAAACAATTCATTTTTATTATTATAGATATTCTAACAAAGAACGTGTGCTTATAATTAATGGAGTCTACAAGTTCTCAAAAGCAACATAGGCGTAACATGAAATTTGGACGTTTTTAGTAAGAAAGAAAAATTACGAAAGTAGTAGAATGATATACTGTCCTCCAGGGACGCCAAATCTCAAAGCCACACCGGATCACATATTATGGCGAGTCCAAGTCTGACTGCAAGCAATTTATTTGCTTTAAATTTAAAAATCCCTTTAGGCAGGCCTACAGGCGGAGGTAGATTTCGAAGTGCTTTTGGTTTAATTTATTGTCGCTGCATAGCACTCTTCTTCTTTAGCCTTGGCATGGTAAACCTACAGTAATAAGAACTGAATTCGGTAAAGAGGAAGAGCCTACAATCATTTGTTTTGACAACAAGAATAGGATATAATATTCTGGGAGGCCGTGCGCAAGATCAGCAATGAATAAAATTAGCAAAGCCGCTAAACAAGACAAAATTATGATATTATAATACGAGTAATTCTTTCAAGTGTTATTATTTTCAAACATTAAAATCTCGCGTCATATGAGAGCTATC
The DNA here is from genome assembly GCA_964059195.1 of Ectobius pallidus. Lineage (NCBI taxonomy): Eukaryota > Metazoa > Arthropoda > Insecta > Blattodea > Ectobiidae > Ectobius > Ectobius pallidus. Next base: position 211,043,285 of record CAXKWD010000002.1, read on the forward strand.
AAGAAACTATTTATTGATTTGTAGAGTACTCATCAAGAGCTTTTCAACGATACCCCACAAGACGTGGTTTCAAAAGTTTCGAATTTTCATCCCCCACCCCCACCTCCACCCCCACCCTCACTCGAACCCCCGAATCGTTGGTGTCACTGTGAACTCCATAGGGAGTACTCTAATTTATTCAAACAAAGTTTCCCTCTATACTTCATAGGGGCCGAGCTATAAAGTTTTCAAAATTTCAACCCCCTCCCCCGACCACCCCCTTGGACCAATTTTGCCCATTAACGAACTTGTCCGAACTATTGGGCCTAGAAATAACATAATAAAATTTGGTTCAAATATCTTCAAAATTACGGCCGCTATCGTGTAAAGATATATATATATATATATATATATATATATATATATATATATATATATATAAATATCACAAAATTTTTTTTTGAACGGGCGGTGGTTTCGTACTTAGGGGAGCATGAAACGTAAAGATATGAAAGAATTTTTCGAAAATCATAAAGTGGTATCCATTGCAATAGGTAGATTTTTCTTCGAAAATCTACCTAAAAATAATAAAACTTTTTGTCATTTACATGTACTGAAACACTTTTCTTTTGCTGAGGTCGCTGGTGTAAAATGGAAGTGTAGTTGCCATAGTTTTGTAAAATAAAATATTCCAGTTGCACCAATATTTCAATTGCAATTGTGGCATAACCATTTTTTTTTTTGCCCACCCTTACCCCCGGAATGCCCAACAATGAAGCTTATTACCACCGGTCAAACCAAATTTTGGTTTACGTGTGTACCAGGGTCGCCCATTTTTCATCCATAACCTTTATCTATTTCACGATAAAAGCCTTCTAAACCTTCTGATATGAAACAAATTCTGCTTGTTTTAAAAAGCTCTTTGATTCTACATTAACCGCCATCCTACTTGTGCATCTGATGTTATTTTAATTTTCTGGATGATAGGCTATAGACATCTCCTAAAATTTGTTACCATCTGGTTTGAGCATGGATAAAGGATTAATCAATCAACACTACATGAAACATTTAAACAATAGAATACATTTAGATTGAACAATAACAATCTGTAGATAACACACTTCAAAGTAATGTTAATTTAACGTAGTATCGACAACATGTCATTTTGATGAACAATGAATGAAAACTACAGAAGTTATGGTAAAATCTTCGCATTAATGTAAAATTTGGAACTCCTTGAGACTAGCATAGCCTGCTAACAGTGACGTATGCCCCTTCGAGTCTCGAAGAAGACATTCAATACGGGACACGCTAAACACCCCGTTATTCAGTAAACTGCAGATTTTTTGGAAGCATTGCAGAAGTATGTGTACCATTGTTTCCATCACCTGTTACTTTTGCGAAATCCTTTGGAATGCAGCAACTAGGGTTTTTTTTTTAAATTTATTAACTGCATGCCCCATTACAATGTAATATTACATGCATTAACTTACAGTCTTACATTTGAATTCATATTTACATTTGAGTTAGGTACGGATCATTCCGGATGGCTTTAAATATTTAAACATCCTGTTTTACATTAACTAGCTGATTTTTACAATATATCAGTATAATACATTATGTAAGTTACGTATGTATGTTCTCATTGTGCAAGACTACTTAACTTGATTGTCGTTTATAAATTAATTGAGTGAATATATTTACAAAATGCTTTCAAGTGATTATGTACAAGATTCTGATTTGTCACTGGCCACTTTCCACCATTTTTCTGTATTTATTCTATTAATGTACGCCTTTGTTGCCTTATGTCTTTGCATTCGTATATAAGATGATTCACTGTTTGTTGTCCGTTATTACATGTGCATTGAGGATCATCTGTGAGGTGAAACCTATGTAAATAAGCTTGTTTTTCCGTGTCCTGAAACTATAGCTGTGAAGATCGGTGTCATGGGAAGTTTTTTCTTTAGCCGGTCCTTTATTGAAGGGAAGAATTATTTACTAAGGGCCCCTTTGTTCGTGCTGTTCCATCTCTGCTACCATTGTTGATATCCTGCTTCTTCTATTTCTGTTTTGATGAAAGATTTTGGAACCTTTTGGTATATGCTCTGTATTTCATCATCTTCCGCAGCTTCTTTTGCCATTTTATCTGCCAACTCATTACCATTAATACCCACGTGGGCTTTCACCCAACTGAAGTGTATTGTCCACTGGTTCTGTTCTAAAAGTTTGAGTACGTTAAAGGGTCTCCTCTGCTATAGAATTATGTTTGCTGTTGTTGTGCAATATGGCTAAAGCTACTTTGCTATCTGTATAGCTGCAGTCTTCTCTCCATTCGGCGTATCAGTAATCATTTGTAGCTCTTGTAGTGCTTTCAATATAGCCAGTTGCTCCGCCTGGTTGTTGGAGCAATTTCCATCCAGTTAACTAGGGGGGGTGAGGGCGAGTCTAACGGCAGAACGGCTGAATTATTGCTGCTTTAACTCAACTTTCAAAAAGTAGCCTAAAACATTTATTTAAAAAACTATGGGTGTTTTAATTGGGTAACGAACTTTCACTCACTTTGCATCTGGTAACCTATATAATAAATGTCATAATAAAAATAGATAACATTAATGGGATTTCGAAAAATAAAGTTTATCTCTTCATATTCTGCAAAATCGCATTTATCCCAGGCATTACATTAATTATTAATGTAATTTATTTCTTCTTGAGTTTAGTTTAATGCATTCAACATTGTATACAAATTTTAAAATATATTATATTAACATAGTATATCTTCTTATAAACCAAATTAAATTTAGATTTGACTACGATACTGCTGGATTCAAATACTGCTTAATTTTTAGCCCAAGATTATTAAATTCTTTTGTAAAAATAATGCAATTTTAACAACTCATAATAATAAGTTTTAGGAAAAAATTAAACATATTGTATAATTCTATAGTTTATAAACATCTACACATCTTTCTCTTTTTGTGTAATATATAGGCCTATTTGAAAAATTATATTATATTATTGTTGAAGTAATCATAGCAGGTTTTTTATTTAAATTATTACTTTTCCGTGAGATTGAATAGACTTACAAAAACTAGTTACGCATTACAGTGCCAGCATTTTACATGAATTTGTTATATTAAACAGTCAAACGTTTCTTAAATATTTAATACATTTTAGCTTACTAGCTTATCATATACTAATAAAATCGAATGGTCCATCTCTCTCTGTTCCGATTTGTTGCAAAAACAACTATCCTGATAGAGCTGAAATTCTGTATGAACATAGCTATATATCGGGAAAATATAGGACTAACCTAACATAACCTGTCACTGACCTAGAATTTAGCTGTCACTACTTACCTCAATGTAGAAGCTTTGTTACCCTTCCCACCTTTCGTAAAACATCGTTACATTAAGTAGTTCAATCCTTGGGTATTTATTCAATGAAATGCAGTAATTCCGCCTTTTAGTATTAAGGTTTATTAATTATTATCACATATACATTTCGACCAGCTTGTGGTCATCTTCAGTGATACATAGTATGATCTTATAGTACATTGCAATACAAGTGCCGTAAGCGGTGCATACGGATCGAGGAAAGAGTTCCGAGATCCGTTATGTGCTTACGGCACGAGTATTGCATGCTAATTTTTGCGAGATGATTATTTATATCAATTTAATTATATTAATTGAGATATTAGCTGAAAATATTAAGTGTATAAAAGTATAAAATTTTTCGTCTTATACCCTCAAACTATAATACTAAGATGACATGAATATAAGAGAATGGGGACAAAATTTTACTAAGATCTTTTGACTACTTTTTATATATATTTATAAGTCAGTTATTTATAAGTCAGTTATTTTACTATGAGAAAATTGTTTACATATTCTGATGTATGATGAGTCATCATACATCAGAATATGTAAACAATTTTCTCATAATAAAATAACTGATTTATAAATATATATAAAAAGTTGTAAAAAGATCTTTGTAAAGGTTTGTCACCCTTCTCTTATATTCATGGCATCTTAGTATTATAGTTCGAGGGAATAAGACGAAACATTTTAGACTTTTAACATTTCCCTAAAAGAAATCAAGATGAAGTTTATCAATTATGTATATACATTACTAGCTTAAAAGACCCGGCGTCGCCCGGGTTTTGTATTTTGTAATTGGAAATTAACTTATGAAGGATTTTCAATTTTAAATTCTAGGTCCTTATATAGGCATTTATAATTTGAAATAGGAAGAACGACTTATTACACTCAAACTATTCCCTCAGAAAACGCTTGATATAGTTTTTTTATGGCTCATAGAGGATCTAGAATTTTACATCCCATCGCTTGTACAGTGCACAGCAAGCCTGGTAGAGGTTTAAATAAGAAGAAACAGAAATTCCTGTAACATAAAATTGTAATATCGAGGCGGGAAATTTCCCATGTTACCATAAAACCGTTTTGGGGATGAAATTAAACAGAAAGCATTATCACTTTCATACTTTTCTCTCCAAAAACCTGCGATATAATATAATAATATATACATTACCATACCTCGTTTTGTTTTCTCTATGTCCAGGGTAGAGAAAGTTATGTGATTCCATTATTTTAGTGGATTTCATTCTGTAATATTTATTTGTAACATGAATTATTTTGATAACTTCTCTTATTTGTCAAAAGTGCATTTCATTTGTTTCTTCCAAGCCCACCTGATACCATTTGGCAACAATATATTCTGTGATTTGGAATTGATAATTCTATGTAAAAAGGGATTAAGTATTTTCAAAAACATTTAATTTTTGGCATTTAGAATCAGAATTTTTCAAAATCCTTTCTTAGTGAGCACCTACATTATGAAACGAAGGTACTGTGAAAATTCCAAGTCTCTACCTGTTATAGTTTAGGCTGTACGTTGATTCCTGTCATTCAGTCAATCAGTCAGTCAGTCATTCATTCAGTCAGTCAGGACAAAGCCTTTTATATATATAGAGAATGAAGATAGATGTTTATTCCAGAAAGTTATTCGCATGTGTTGGTTGTTATGGGGACTGAATATTTGTCCTGTTAAAGTCGCCACAAACCAGGGGCTCTTGGTTCCGGTCTTCCATAAAGGCTATTATTATGATGATTTTACTTACGGTACTTGTGCTTTTTGTAATTTTTACCGCACGGAGATTTCTTTTGTTTTCATAACAACCAGATTGCGTGCGGGAATGTCAACTTACGATCCACGGCAACAATATTCGCAAGTACCACTAATTAGTTACGTCGTGCAAAAAATAATGTGGTGTAGGCTTAGGTCTATGTTATTTACATGGCCAGCTCTGAACTGAAAACTTCATATGAGCACAGAGTAGGCTAGACACACAATATAATGCTACAGGATGTTAGCCAATGTATGAAAAAGAACATTATCTTTATTGGCAAGTTGTTCGTTTAAATTTCCTTCTTTGTTATTAAGTTGGTCTAGGAAAATGTCTAAATTTTCAAGCGTATTCAGAGTTAGACTTTTGTTTTTGACTCTTTATTTATGGTTTCAAAGCCTTGTGCTCAGCGTAAGCTGAATGTTTTCTGTATGCTATTGCTTTTGTATGTTCTTTGAATCTTTCGTGGAATTTCCTCCCAGTCTGGCCAACATAGCCACATTTACAATTATGATCTGTACAAGATAGGTTATATACCCCAGACTTACTGTATTTATCTTGGTTATTGATTTTCTCCCTATTGAATACAAGTTAGTTCTAAATGCAATATTTAAGTCAAATATTTTGAATATGTTAGTGATTCTGTTAACTATATGAATGTAACATATTTCCCATTCCGATTTATTCTGTTTGTTCTTATGTTGTTATTGTTTTTCTTAATTGACTTATTTATAACTAGCTTAAAAGACCCGGCGTCGCCCGGGTTTTTTAATTTGTAATTGGAAATGAACTTATGAAGGACTTTAGATTTTTAAATTCTAGGTCCTTATACAGATATTTATAATCTGAAATAGGAAGAACGACTTATTACACTCAAACTATTCCCTCAGAAAACGCTTGATATAGTTCTTTATGGCTCATAGAGCATGTAGAATTCTGCATCCTATCGCTTGTACACAGCAAGCCTGGTAGGGGTTCATATAAGAAAAAACAGAAATTCCTGTAACATAAAATTGTAATATCGAGGCGGAAAATTTTATTTCTCACTCTCATGTTATCATAAAACTGTTTTAGGGATGAAATTAAACAGAAAGCAATATCACTTTCATACTTACCATAAAGCCGTTTTGGGGATGAAATTAAACAGAAAGCATTATCACTTTCATACTTTTCTCTCCAAAAACCTGCGATATAATATAATAATATACACATTACCATACCTCGTTTTGTTTTATCTATGTCCAGGGTAGAGAAAGTTATGTGATTCCATTATTTTAGTGGATTTCATTCTGTAATATTTATTTACAACATGAATTATTTTGATAACTTCTCTTATTTGTCAAAAGTGCATTTCATTTGTTTCTTCCAAGCCCACCTGATACCATTTGGCAACAATATATTCTGTGATTTGGAATTGATAATTCTATGTAAAAAGGGATTAAGTATTTTCAAAAACATTTAATTTTTGGCATTTAGAATCAGAATTTTTCAAAATCCTTTCTTAGTGAGCACCTACATTATGAAACGAAGGTACTGTGAAAATTCCAAGTCTCTACCTGTTATAGTTTAGGCTGTACGTTGATTCCTGTCATTCAGTCAATCAGTCAGTCAGTCATTCATTCAGTCAGTCAGTCAGGACAAAGCCTTTTATATATATAAGAGATACTACTGGAGGAAATGAAGCTAATCACTTATAGAAACCAAAAGGTAGGGAGGCCGATAAAATTAAGAGGGGGGGGGAAGTAGGCTATGTATAATTAACCGTTTACACACTAGAATGCTCACGTTTGAACAGACGTTATTCCAAAAACACTGTTGTTTCGGATTCTAGACATCGTGAAGTATGTTTACCGCTATTATAATTTTTTGTCACTATCACAATACTTCCTTTATAACTGTCTGAGTTACGCGAGAAAGTAAAAATCAACAGTAGTCTCATAAATAGGTCCCGGAATAATCTCTGAAAAAGTACTCATTCGAGACAAACATAGTATTTGAATGTTTTATTTTCTTCTACCTAACGAATTTAGCTGGTAAAGTCTGCATACTTATTCCTCTTGTTTCCCTATCGTTACTTATTCCTATCGTTTTGATACATTTGTTCATTTTTCTAAAACTGGAAATGACAATATAAAGCGCTTAGCTTATCGTTTGGAGTCAGCTTGTGTTGACCAAGTCCTTATTGCTCTGCTCAAGAAAATTAATCTTTCTGTTTAGCCAGCACTTTTTTTTTTAAATTATTTTTTTTATTTTTTATTTTTATTGCGACAATATGTCACTACAATTCACATTAAAGAATATAATATAATTATTTAGAGCTCAATCTTTTATAGTTTTTTTTTGTGTCCTTAAGGTAAATAATAGCTGCCACAGTACACATGAACTAAACTCTATTTGTCAAACAGCAAAATTCCATGTCCGTGTCATCAACAGAGTCCAAACGTAAACACTGAATAATACACTTTTTTTTTTGACGTTCTATTACTTATATTCACTTAATCCTTCCTTTTCTGTCTGCGTGTCCTCAATTCCTTCCACCTTGCTCTCCTCATAAAATCAAGGTACATTTCTAGGTCGATGTTGTCTTTAACCTGGTTGAGTTTTGTCTTTATCCTGGTTGAGTGGAAGATAAGGCCCTATGGCCTTAACTCTGCCAGGCAAAATAAAACATTATTATTATTATTATTATTATTATTATTATTATGTTCCCGTGATTTTTTATGATGTAGTATACAGTATTAGCTAGAAACCCTATCAAGTCGTTATGCTTACTGCCTGGCTGAATGAGGAAATCAGGACGTATAAAGATTGATGGTCCAACCCAATCGTACTGGTATATTTGCAGTTCTCGGAAGAATGCCGTCGCTTTCTGTAAAATCGGCACTACTGTATGACAAACAGAAAACCGGTGAAGTAAGGTGTCGACCTGGTCACAATATTGACATTTTTCAGTGTCGACTCGATGTATGCTGAACATTCGCTGCCTCGTCGGAATGATGTCATGAACTACAGAATACCACACGGCTCGAACTGAGACTTTGAGGATAGGGGAGGTAATATTCGGCGTCCTCTGCTAAATCTAAGAATAGAAAATAACTTTTTCAACCTACAAAATGTAATATCGTGCATCGGTTTTCTATAACAATAACGTTATAAATGTAGACAACACTGTACAATATGATCACCGACATATTAGTTTTGTACAATCAACAGGCCTATTATATTTTTGTGTTCTTAAAATGTGTTACTTTCTTGAAGATTGTTAACTATAATAATACTTACTTACTTACTCAATGGCAATAGACAATTCCACTGCAAGCTACAGGAATATTATCTATTTTATGGAACCCGAAGGTTCATTTCCGCGCTTACCTGAGCTCGACATTCAACCCTATTGATAATAATAATAATAATTATTATTAAATGGAGTATTGTGGGACAGACTGTCACGTAGCGAATGGCTGCGTGCATAATAGACGATAAGAAACCATTTCTAAACAAAGGAAGGGTTGGGGAGACTTCGATTAATCGATATTGAACCCTGTTATGACTATCGATACTGCCCTGAATTTATTTTGAATTACAGAAAAAAGAGAAGTGCGCATGCGCCGACGGTGAGTCGACGGGAGAAGAGCTGATCCGAAAAAGACAGTAAGGAGTACTTGCCTGACTACGAGTGAGAGAAGTTGAAAAGGCAGAAGGGAGAAGACGAGATTGGGATGTGTGACAGCGGTAGCGACGTTCTGGCATGATGATGTGTCAGACTTCCATCTAAGGAAATTCTGGTTGTGAACTTCCTTGACACGACTATATGGAGATAGTCATTAATCAGAAGAATACACCAAGACGTTCTAGTAGATACCTGAAAAACAAAGAAAGAAAATTAAAGTAATTAATTAAGGATTTGTTATTGTTGAACAGAGAACGTACTTATATAGTTAAAATTGGGTATACTAACCTTGAATAATCAAATATTATCCTACCAATAAAAGTGTTGAATGGTTAATGTAGTGTAAATGTAATTTATTGTATATAAGATTGTTATTGTTGAAAAAAGGGAAAAAAAATAATATATTAAATAAAATACGGTCGTTGTTACTTAAAGCAAAGTTAACGTGAAGTCCCCATCAAGAAGTTTGGCGCCCATA